>CM052883.1:126110244-126129361 GCA_028534135.1 Potos flavus | reverse complement strand
TCATGGGAAAAAAAAGCCATGAATTCTATGTGTTGCTTTTTCCTATCTCAGTATTTCCACCGTTTTCTTTGATTGGTGAACTTGGTCTTGGCTGGATGTTCTTGTTGATCTTCTGGGGGAGGGGCCTGTTGCCGTGATTCTCAAGTGTCTTTGCCCGAGTCGGAATCCCACCGCCCTTGCCAGGGGCCGGGCTAAGCAATCTGCTCGGGTTCACTCTTGTAGCTTTTGTTCCCTGAACGCCTTCCGTACCGCTTTGGAGGAGGGGAATGAAAATGGCGGCCTCCCAGTCTCCAGCCCGTAGGAGCCGAGAGCTCGGGGCCCCACTCCTCAGTGCACCCTCAGAGAAAAGCAGTCCGTCCCTCCTGTCTCCCTGGTCTCCAGCCGTGCTCCGAGCTCACTTGGCCTGTGACCCAGCGTTTCTGTCCCTGGCGCACGGCCCTTTGGAGTCTCCAAACCCAGCAGCTTCCTGCCGCGAGCTACCGCGCCGCTCCTCTCGGAGGAGGAAGGAGGAGGTCTCTCCGGATTTGCCCCTTGTGAGGTCCTTACTCGAAGAGCAGCGGCCTGACTGTGCCGGGATCATGGTTCAAGGTAAGCCCGAGCTGGTAGCTCACTGTTCGGCTCGGTCTCTGCTGTTGGCTTCCGCGTTCTGATATCCGGGAGCTCTGCCACCCTCAGACACCCCCGGTCTTTCTGTGACCCCGCGGGTCCTGAAACCACGCTGTCCCCGCGAGGGCTCCACCCCCCAGCTTTGCCTCTGGAGCGATGTCCCTCAGTGGAATAGATTTCTAAAAGTTCCGATTTTGTGCTCCGCTGCTCTGCGGCTTGCCGGGAGCCGGCCCCTCCCCCCGCGGTCTATCTTCCTGTCGCTTTGGATTCACTTTTCTGCACGTCCTACCTTCCGGAACGTGGTCGATTTTCTGTTCCTAGAGGTGCTATTCGTCTTCTCTTCTATTTCCTGCTAAGTTTGTAGTTGTTTAGAGTGGTTTGATAACTATCTAGCTGAACTTCTGGGATCAGACACTATCTCCACCTCTTACTCCTCCGCCATCTTGCTCTTCTCTCCTTAATCACTTTCGATTATAGCAGCATTTGTTTGCCAGAAAGAATATTTAAGACAGACACTTAAGAGCCCTGATAATATAGAGTGGAAAAAAAGTTCTCTGGGTAGTGAATTCTTAACCACGCAAGTACTTGTGAAAGTTTAATGTTCATACAAATCACCCAAGATCTTACTAAAAGGCAGAGGCTGAATGAATTAGCTCTGGAGTAGAGCCTGAGTTTCTACACGTCCCAGGTGATGTTGACGCTGCTAGTCGGTGATCTACACTTTGAGTGACCAGAACCTACATGGTGATTTCTAACATTTCCAAGTATGAGGACACCCTTGAGAGTCTACGTATTGGCGTTATCGTGATTATAAATTTTAAAATACATAGAAGCATAAAATAATCTCACCAACCAAAGACATTAACCACAACTAAATTGGCTTATATATGGTAATATATGGGTACCAAATCAAACTCAATGTCCTACTATGCACATTGTTTCAAAGCTGGCTTTAAATAACTTTAAAATTACTCAAGTAATACATATTCATTTTAGAAAAATCATCAAATAAAAAAAGCCAAAGAAGATAGAAATCACCTGTAATCTCATCACTTGGACACAAGAGACAAACAATATTGACATGTTTATCCCTTCTGTCCCCCATGTCCACACCCAACGCCGACTCCATGGCTACTGCACCATGTATCAACATCATGGTAAGATTAACAGAAAGACACAGATACAGCTAGATAAAATTGCTTGAATTAAAGGTTAGAAAAAAAACTTAGGAGATTTTTAAACAGCATGGAGTGGGGCATACAGGACTTTGCAAGTTTCTCAAAGTTGCCTGTGGCACTTACAGAGAGTGGAGTTATCCATTTTTCCCCTGGAATTTTGTTAAATTTGAGTTCTATTGTTTGTCATATCTCGTGATGTTGAAGTTTCTCCTAGGAGGAGAGCATGCCCTGGCTTTTAGGTTGCTTTTTTCAGTTCAAGGCAAGTTGATGGATACCTGCTGCTGTGAATACTTCTGAAAAGTTTTATGACTTCAGATCTTACACATTTTCCTCAACACCATAGTTATAGGTGAATGCTAAGATAATGAATTACATCATAATTTTATGGAAAAATAATGAGAAAAACTTACAGGAAGTGGTATCCTGTGAGCTCAGTGGTTGATTGCTACCATAATCTGGCCTGCCAGAGGTCAACATGGGTTTCCCTTTTATCTCTTTCCCAGAAGTTCATGGTAATTGTGAAAACTAGCAATAGGTATGACAATAAGACATTCTCTCACTAATTCTAATTACTTTAAATGGAAGTGAAACAGCCACATCTTTGTAGTTTTCCAATTGAATCAATATCCATCAGGAAATGGGAAGCCAACAGGGCAAATTTTCCTGAGTCCTAATAGCTGAATAACCTTCTATTTCCTCATGTGGAATGATTACTTGTGATGTTCATTACTACCACGTTGCTCTGAATTAGAGATGGGGATTTGTACTGATGAACAGAGGCTCTGATGTATAAATTAAATTCTTACAAAACACAAAAGACAAGCATACATCCACACCCACGTTTATATGCTCAGTCTTGTACAAAGGATAGTTAGAGCATTTTCTTGGCACCACAAATTCTCATGAAGCATTTATGTTCTTGTGAATATCAGAGGAATACACTGGGGTAGAACAAAAAGGTCCTTGAACCAGGACTTGATGATCCAAGTTCTAGTTTCATTTTTCTTTTCCATTTTAGTATATCACCATAATTCTCCAAAATTTCTAGGTAATATTCTTCAGGGTCTCAAAGGCTATAATCAAAGTGTTGTCTGGGGCTGTAGTCTCTTGTGAGGTTTGACTGGGGAAGCCTCTACTTCTGCCCTATCGTGGTGTCAGCAGCACTCAGTTCCTTGTGGACTGCCAGACTAAAGGCTTCAGTTTCTTCTTGTTGGCTGTCAGAGGTTGCCCTCTGTACCTTGCCAGATGGGCTCTTCTATCATGGCCATTTGCTTCCTCAAAGCCAGCAAAGAAAGAGATACTCTCAGCAAGACAAACACTGAAATCATATGTAATGTAATTATGTGCATGTAATGACATATGTCCCATCATCTCTCTTAGTCACAGGTAAGTCAGATCCTGCTGACACTCAAAGAGATAGGATCATACAAGTCAAGAACACCATATGTGTATATATATATATATGATTATAAAGAGATTGATCTTACAGAATTGGCTCATGAATTGTTGCGACTGGCAAGTCAGAAGCATGTAGGGCAGGATAGACTGGCAGGCTGGCAACTCAGGAAAGACAAGAGTTGATGTTTCCCTTTTTTTTTTTTTTAAAGATTTATTTGTCAGAGAGTGAACACAAGCAGGGCAGCAGCAGGCAGAGGGAGAGGGAGAAGCAGGCTTGCCGCTGAGCAAGAAGCCTGACATGGGACTCCATCCCAGGACCCTGGGATCATGACCCGAGCCAAAGGCAGACACCTAACCAACTGAGCCACCCAGGCCTCCTGATGTTTTCTTTTTGAGGCATAATTTCTTCTCAGGAAAACTTTGTTTTTTGCTGTTAAGGCCTTCAACTGATTCAATGAGATTTACCCATGTTATCAAAGGAAGTCTCTTTTACTTAATGTTAACCACGTCTACAAAATACCTTCACAACAACACTAGATTAGTGTTTGAATTAATAACTGGTACTATAACCCAGCTAAACTGGTTGTATTTGTTTGCTAGAGCTGCCATAACAAAGTACCACTAACTAGATGGTTTAAAACAACTGAAATTCATTCTCTCACAGTTCCAGAGGCTGAAATCAAGGTGTTAATGAGACCATATGCCCTCCAAAGCCTCTAGGGGAGGATTCTTTCTTGCTTCTTCCAGCATCTGGTAGCCTCAGGCCTTCTTTGGTTTCTGGTAACCTAACTCCAGTCTCTGCCTCTGTCTTCACATAGCCACCTTCTCTCTGTGTCTGTCCCAATCTTCCTCTTCTTATAAGGATACCAGTTATGTTGGATTAGAGCCCACCCTAATCCAGTATGACTTCATTTTCACCTGGTTAGATCTGCAAAGACCCTATTTCCAGATAAGGTCATATTCACAGGTACCAAAGATTAGGACTTCAACATATCTTTTGAGGAGACACAATTCAACCCATCAAAACAGACATTTATCCACCATCTTGGGCTTTGCGTTGGCAGAGGACTACCCCCAAGGCTATCAACTGTGGTAATTCAGCTTGCCTATTGAGTGTTCCAAGCACAATGAGGCCAGGGAAAATTCAGGCAGAGCTTACTGACAGCCATTAGCATGTATGACAACAGAGTGCTGAGGAGATATCGGGATGCGGGTGGAGCATGGACACTATCCACTACACATGGAAAAAATCAGCCAGCGAGCCTCCAGAGGTAACATTCACCAAAAAATTCACACTGTGTCCACAGTGAGTTCATCAATCTCATAGCAGCTAAACAAGGGCATGGAGTACCTTACATCCTGAAACCCAAATGACTAGAGAAAAGACAAGCTACTACTTCACAGCTCTTTTCTGAAATGATATGCAGTACTCACCTTGGGAAGAAAACTCTTTTGTTTGGGGACAAATGCTTTGTGGACCTCTTTGGTTATACAAAGATAAAGCCAAACCTTATCTTATAATGATGAGGTTTGAGACCACTTTTCTCATTGTAATCAGAATTACATCTTAGCAGAACTCCTTTTGATCTTAGCTGTGAAGTAGACCTTATACTAGCTATAGAGAAAGAATATTTTTTCTTCTAATCTATCATAGGGGACACAAGAAGGTTGATTAAGGGGCCTAGACAGTGGGTAAGGAGAGCCCAATATCCCTGCTACAGAGAGTTACAGATTTATCTATAGGCGATCTGTTTTCTGCAGGGCGGCAGCAGGCTGGGGCCCAACATGCAGCAGGACCTGTGGAGAGGCCTAGTCTGAAGTTCAAAGGAGCCATAATACCAGCAGTAGTTTGCTAAGGCTGCTGTAACAAGGCACTGCAAACCAAGTGGTTTAAACCAGAGAAATTTATTGTCTTACAGTTCTGTAGGCTGCAGGTCTAAGATCAAAGTGTCAGCAGGGCCATGTCCGCTCTGGAAGTGCCAGGAGAAGGTCTGTTCCAGGTCTCTTTCCTAGCTTCTGGTCATTCCCTTGGCCTGTGGGCATCTAACCCCAGTCTTCCTGTGGCATTCCCCCATTGTGTTTGTCTCTTTGTTTGAATTTCCCCTTTTTATGAAGACGCCTGTAATACTGGATTAGGGACCCAGTCTCCTCATAGACAGCTTCATTGTAACTTAATTACATCAGCAACAACCTCATTCCAAACACAGTTACATTCTGAGGTCCTGGGGGCCAGGTCTTCAATAAATCGTAACAGTATCTTCATCTTACAACAATACTTATGTACAATTTTAAGAATTCTTTCCTTTTTCTTTTTTTGGTTGTTCCTTTTCGTCAGCCCACATGTTTAATGAAGTAAACGAGGTTTGTTTTCAAGCCTATGCTGGGCCTGTGGTGATGCTGTATAGGAACACTTCCTCAGAAGCATGGTAGTCCTGGTTAGGACATACAAAAAGCAACTGGCAAAGAACCTGCTGGTGGGGAGGGAGACCACTGACAGAGATGTTAAGCAACAACCAGGACAGGTTTTAGGACTTGTAGGTATTACTAAGAAACTAAGAAATAGAGGCGAAAATGACGAGATTTCCTACTAATCAAGCAGCATAAAGACTGAGACTATTTGCATTTTGAAAGGAAGAGTGAATCCAAGGTCTGGAATACTTGAGGATATGCAGTTTTAAAAATCATCTTGCCAGAATCCTTAAGAAAGATCCATCTTTCAGGGACAGACTCCTATTACTAAAGCTCACTGAGAAGGGTATATTTCAACCACAATGTCAATTACTTAAAATTAGAAATACAATTTTAGGTAGACTAAAATATTCAAGTTGGCCAATTGGTGCATTTACTCCCTGTGACCCATTTCTTATAGGAAGCCCACCAGAATGCAGGTTTACTTATTTCTAAAAAACATGTAACCCTAGGGAAATTGGATATTGATGTCAATCTTCCCACTGCCTTCTCTCTCTGTAGGCCAAAGGATGCTTGCTACGTGCAGGAGTAAGGCAAGGCAAGTGAGTATTATCTGATTGGAGCACTCAGTTTCAAGTGCTAGGGGCTGATCTGCCCATTTTCACAGAGGGAAATGCCTCTCACTCACGCTCGCAGACTCAGAACTGGATAGATAAGTAAATAATACAAATCTGTGTGGTCTTTCCTGATCTATTTTCCAGGGTGACTATGCCTTCTCTGTTCACATCATCCTTCTTCAAAAAAAGGACAACACATTTGTTTAGACTGTAACACCCAGATGTCTTCATATGTTATTTCTGTGCTTCTGAGTTGTGAGTGTTCCCAAACCCTTTGATCACAGAGTCACATGCATTTTCTCAGTTTAGTCCCTATGATAACTGCTCACACCCTTAGTGTGTGAATTTTGCTACTTTACCTAGCAGAGAGCATCATGTCCTTCCACTTCAAGTTCTATAGAGGAGAACATCTCCCTGTGACCAGCACATTCTAACAAGATTCTAGACTTTGGAATTCTCTGACATACGTACCGTCGGGAAGATCTTATAAAGACTGAAAGTGATCTTGTGATCTAATCAAACCTCTCATTTCATAAATCATGGCTTGGAAAATGTCTGCAAGATGCTCAAATACACAGAGATAGTGAGTGACAAGGTTGAAGCAGAACCTGGCCGTTCTGACTCCTGTTTCCTTCTGTTCCAGTCTGGGCTTCCAAGTTTCTGTTGCTTCTGCCATATACCTAGGAGTGCTCACTGATAACGATCTGTCTTTTTCCTTATCCATTGTTTCTTCTTTCCCCTCACACAAAATAGAATGTCACAGAACCAAATCACTGAAATGTAAAAACATTTAGAGGGTTTATCTATTTTTTTTTTTCCCATTTCTTGCCTGAGGAAGAACACACCTCTTTGTCATCAAGACGAAGTGGATTCTTTGAGAGGATTGTTTTCATCAAGGCTGCTGTGTAGTGGATATTGGCCATGACCTGCTAGAAAATGAATTGAGCCATTCAAACATGTTAGTGGCCTACTATTGAAAATTTATTTTCTCATTCTAATGAAAGATGATGGCTTCTTCAATCATAAACCTAGTCTGACTTTATTTAAATATTGTAAGTGTCATCAGCATAGGATCTATTGTGCTGGGCTTCTGAAGAGAGAAGCAAATAGTCGCTTACTGAGCTTGATTGGGCCTGATGTGATGTGCTATGACATGCAGGGTAATTTATTCTTTGCTTGAAGTCTAATTCCGGGGAAACAGTCCCCAGGACAGCAGAGGTTTTGATGGCCTAGGTTTGTATGGATTACAAAGGTGTCTTTTGGAAGGAAAATTTACTTTTAGATGGTCCATTCCACAGCCTGAGTCAGAATAACAATTTTTCTTAGAAAATGTACTGTTACTGATAAATACCAGAAGTCAGTTCCTATCTTTGAGTTAATCCCAGCAACTGTAAGGCTGAATGCTCAGCCATCTTTTACTGTTCTATAAGCATAGAACATGAGAGGAAAATGTGCTCTTGCAAAAACGGGGGAAACCATGAATTCTGGGGCCACACCAGCTAAGTTAGAATCCTACCTCCTTCAGTGCTTAGCTGTGTGACTTTGACAAGGTACTTGACTTCTCTGTACCTCAGTATCCTAATCTGGAAAATAGGGATGATGATGGACAATGTCCAGTTGCAAAGTTGGTAAACTATTTGAGTATTTTAGCGTTATAATAGGTAAGAATAGTACCTGCTGTTAATAAGGCTGCATAAATATTTGCCAGTATGATAATTATTATTACATGTCACATTGTTAATAGATAATACTCAATTACAGGCCAAAGTCCAATATCATTTAGATGAGCAGATATGACTCATATAACTTCCATTAACACTATTGAAGTAACTTAAGGGACACCTGGGTGGCTCAGTCGGTTAAGCGTCTGTCTTTGGCTCAGGTCATGATCCTAGGGTCCTGGAATCCATTCTCGCATTGGGCTCCTTGCTCAGCGATGAGCCTGGTTCTCCTCTGCCTGCTGCTCTGCCTGCTTATGCTTGTTCTCTTTCTGACAAATAAGAAATAAAATCTTTCCCAAAAAATTGACTTCAGGTTTTTATTTATATTGACTGTTGATTTACATTCATATAATGGACAGAAAATGTATCTTGGAGTCATGCATTTCAAGAGTTAACTCATGACTCCCATTTACCATCTCAGTAACGAAAGGTTAACATTATTGTGCCTATGTTTCTTTCTACAGAATGGAATAATAATAATAATTATCCATAGCTAATATTTATTGAGCACTTACTACATATCAGACACTGATTTAAACACTTTAGATGTAAGAATTAACATCTTAACAGCCACTCCTTGAGAGAATAAGCCCTTGTCCCAGCTCATACAGTTAATAAACAGCAGAACTGAGATTGAAATTCAGGCTGCTTGATTCCAGAGCCCAAGCTCTTCATTAGCACATATATAATGCATTCATTCATTCCACAAGCATTTATTTCATGCCTCACATGAAATAAGTGGTGGTTTGGATATAGCAGCATATAAAATAGAGAAAATAAACAAACAAATGCCTTCTGACAAATTTAGCTCTCCGCGGTGACATCTGAATTAATGTAGAAAGCAGCATGGTTCATTTGAAATATAACGCAAGCCACAAATGCAAACCACATGTGTAATTTAAAATTTTCTAGTAGCCACATTATGAAAAGAAACAGGTCAAATTAATTTTAACAATATGTTTTATAGAGCCCAAATATCTAAAATATTATCACTTTGACTTGTGGCCAATACAAAAAATTATTAATGAGGTCATTCTTTTTTTATATCCTAAATTTTCACGGTCCAACGTGTGTTCAGCAGCACAGCTTACTTCACACTGGCCACATTTTAAGTGTTCCATAGCATGTGTGGCTAGGGGTTACTGCACTGCACGGAGCAAATCTACAGGATAAGCACGAGCCAGTGGGAAGGGCTTAGTGCAGAGGCTCCGAGTGGGGAAAGGGCTATGTATTCCATGAAGCCTAGAGCAGAGTGAAGTGGGAGAGTGGGCAAGAGGAGGTTTGAAGGGGAGGCAGGGACCACATCATACAGAACCCTGTAGATCATGTTCTAGATGAGTCACCTGGGCAAAGGCAGGGACCTCTTTGCCCTGGTACTTTAAAGCACCGTTCCCTTTATCTTTCAGAGTCTGGGTCTTGAATCCAGTGACTGTATAATGAATAACTAAGTCACGGCCAAATCTTGTTAGCAAAAAATTGTTTGTGGTAGTGTTCTTTTCACTACAGCCTGTTCATTTTATCAGGCAAACTAACGCCTCATTTCATCTGAGTTATAAGTGGCTGTAATACTAACTTCCAACAGAGCTTTCAGTGTGTGAGCCAATCAAATTTCACCTTTGCAAGCAGCATACATATATAATCAGCTTTGAGATTTGATGGGAAATGAAGCATTTTCATCCAGGGTTGGTTTAGTTTATTAGAGCTGGCTTTAAATTCCAAGTGATACTGTAAGCTCATGAAACAGTTAAAATGGAATAAAATTATCTGATTCCAAAGCTTTGTCCCTTCCTTTCAGTAACCTTGGAATCCGGTAGGTGTGTGGCATCAGGTGACATAAAGTGTGAGTGTTCGTCAGTACAAGAATATCATGAATCCTGTATTACTTTTCTTTCACATTGATACAGTGTGTTCAAGTTCATAGGTGACTTGGAAATTTTATAAGCTGAAGAACCTGGAAGCACTAGAGTCCACAGAATCTTTAAATGCTAACAATAAGACTTCCCTAACCTCTGGACATAATTACAGGTACCTCTCCATAGACAGGCAAGAAGCATCCTTAACAAGCTGTGTAAATTTAGAAAGATCCTTACATCTGTGTTTTTGTATCCTTCACCGCCTATTACCAAGGTATTTTATATTACAAATTTAAAAATACTTCAACATGGAAATATTTTTATCTTGGTAGATAAATTTAATGATGATGAATTATGTATCAACAATATCCAAAGACCTATTCTCTTATTGGAAAATGCTGATTCCTGAGTTTCCCTGTTTTAACAAAAGCTGGCCTACATATTCCACTCCTACTATATAGAGCAGAAGTCTTTGTATGTAATTATCAACAGACTGAGTTCAGATCAGCACGAAGCAAATGAAACTATTTGGGAATCTAGTTTTTGCAAATGGGCAAGTTCCTGTCTTTCTTTTCCTCATCCTTGCACTCTCCATGATTCATTTATTCATTTGTTCATTCATTCAATATACATCTATAGAGCTTTTTATTTAAGATGCTAAGGTAGGTGCTGTGGAGTGGTTTTTTTTTTTTTAATATAAGTGGCTCTTCATTGAAAATGTTACATATATTATTATGATTTAGAATATGCTGAATGCCTCATAAGATAAATACAAAGTGATAAGAAATTTAGAGAACATGGCGACATTCAGAGATGTAGTTTCTGAGATTGGTTTTCAAGAACGCATAGACTTTCCATAGGAAGATCTCTGAGGGGGTAGGCATTTGAGAGAGGGAACCTGTTCAAAAGAATGATCACTGCATTCTGTTTTTAAGTTGAAGTCTCCAAAAAGGACAGTAAGAGGGCAAGAATGGAAGATAAGGCAAGCTGGGGTGTGGTGTCCAAAAGCTTTGAGGGGCAGCTAAGTATCAACTTAATTCTGTGGAAAATAGAAGACTTTGAAATTTTTTGAGCCAACAACTTATTACTCTTCAGACCTTTTTTTTCTCGCAAAATATTTAGGATGAATTGTATGGGAAATGGACAGGGAACAGGCCAATTGCAAAGTAATTCTAATAGGCCAGTGGGTAAATAATAGGGGTTGAAGCTACCAATCTTAGTGACATTTTGGAATTTTAATCTCAAGGCCCAGATCTTTGAGACAAGAAAGTGGAAAATGTTGATGATGACACACCATAAGTTTCTGATCTGGCCAGTGTGAGGAATAGGAGGGTGAGTAAGCAGCTGGTTTATGGGGAGCACAATGTGTTTTAGACAAACTAAATCTGATAGTCTCTCCGTTATCCTCTCTAGAGTGCTGACCTAACAGCCAAACTGAAGTGAAAAGAGGGGTTGAGGAGGAGAGGCAGAGACGTGACATTGTAGAGATAAGATGTAAAGATCCATGACATTGAAACTCTTCCTTTCTAGATAAAATTAGGCTTGTTCTAACACTATTCCATACAGACCAATTTCAGATTGTAGCTGTTTTCATCTTTCTGTGATATTGTGATTTACAATAAGAAATATATATATTTGGCCTTTGTCCCTGTTTCTGGCACAGAGTTCCCCAAACCTTTGGAATTTAAGAATTGTTGAGAGTAATAAAGATGTCTTCTCTTATGTTAATAAGTGGCTTTTGGACCCCATCTAAAAATGAAGACTGATTGCCAGTTGAGCCATTCCTGTGATTAGAAGGTTGGAACTTTCAGTCTCACCCCCCAAACCTCCAGGGAGGGGAGAAGAGTAGGAGATGAAATTCAGTCACCAGTGCTCACTGACTTAACCAATCATGCCTATGTGATAAAGCCTCCATAAAAAACAAAAGGACAGGGTGCAGAGTTTGGAAAGCTTCTGGGTTGGTGAACACGTGGATCCTGGAAAGAGTAGCATACTCAAGAGAATATGGAAGTTCCACATCCTTTCCCCATACCTTGCCCCGCGCATCTCTTCCATCTGGCTGTTCCTAAGTTATATCCTTTTATTGGAAAAAAAACAAAGAGACAAACTGGTAATCTAGTAATAAGCAAAATGTTCCTCTGGGTACTGTGAGCTACTCTAGCAAATTAATCAAAACCCTGGGGAGGGAAGGGTCATGGGGAACCTCTGACTTATAGGCAGTCAGTCAGAAGTATGGGTAGCAACCTGGACTTACAACTAGCATCCGAAGTACAAGAAGGGGGTCGTTGAAACCCCCAGGTTGGTCAGCGGCACAGGTGACAACTTGGGCTTTCAACTGGCATCAGAAGTTGGAGGGACTGTCTTGTAAGGCTGAACCCTTCACCTGTGGTTTCTGCTGCTATCCCCCTGGGTAGATTGTTTCAGAACTGAGTTGAGTTCTTAGACACCTTGCTGGCATCTGAGGATAGCTTGGTGGTATGTAGGGAAGCCCCCTCCACCACACATATTGGAAATGGTCTAAGATGACCAAAAGCCTTCCCTCATTAAAAAATGAACTCATCGTTTTATTGCTTCATAAAAAATTAAACATATAAGCTGCTATTTGTGGAAGATTAGGACACTGAAATGACTGATCTCAATTTTCTTCTTTAAGAAGAAATACTTCTGTTTTATGACTAGAAGCACAGTCTGTACATTTGTCCAGAGAATGGATAGTGCACCTACTCTAAATCTAAAAGAATGAAAGACTTTCGATTTTTGGAAGAGATTTTAAGGTTATCCGACTGTTTCATCTACCCAGGTCAGCAGATTACTTCCTGCTACCTTTCCTCTGATTCTCCAAAATCTAGCCATTCTTCCAAGTTATGTGTAAACATACCTCATCCATGAAGCAGCTTTTCATTGGCACTCATATGTTTTCTGTTCTTTAAACTCTTTTAGCAATAGATGTATAGCCATTATTGACATTTGTTTAATGATGTGCAGGTTTCCCTGTTAGATTCTATTATCTTTGAAAACATAGACCATCACTCATTTTCCCAACCTCCAAGTACTTTGCACGTAGTGAAAGGTTAATAAATAATAGGTGAATTAATCTATGTGCAATCACCTAGTTTGTTGAGAACATTCAGTATGCCAAGCAGTGTTTTAGGCACTTTGCACATGCTACCTCATCTCATCTTTGCCACAACCCTGAGATAGGGACTGCTATTTTGTCTAAAGAAAGGTGAGGCTTACTTCCTGGCCATCTGAGTATACAAACTCAGACAACCTGCTTCAGAACCTATAATCTTAATTATTGTGTATTGCTGTTCACAGGTACTATAGTATCCAATTCGTTTACCATATACAGTAGGGAAGACAAAGGCACGGAATAATATTTAGTAATTATGGATGCATGACTTTGTATAAGTCATAAGTGAACTCAGGTTCTTCGTATAAAATGGATTAAGAGTAGTATTTATTTGACAAAATTTTTGTGGGGTTTCAATGAGGCAGTGCATATAAAATGCACATAATAAAAATGAACTTTTATGATGATGGAGAGGATATTCCAAAGATACGGAATCTCCTTCCAGCTCTGGGAGGCATCTGCCTTTCTGTGTTTGGTGCTATACTCCTAAGAACGATGATTTCTAGCCAGTTTGAAGCTACTCAGTAGCAATTGTGGACATACAGAAAATAACACTCATGGACTGTAGTGAGAATATGCAATGGGCCAAAAACAAAATTAAAGGCCTTATAATTTTATAACCAAAATAAATCTCCCTCAAATGTTAAATTGTGGGCATCTCTTGGTGTCTTATTACTGAGTGATTATTAACCCATTAACGTTGTACTTCACTCAGTGTGGTAGCATGTGGGTACATTTTTCTTTTTCATCCAAACTGCTAGGTTGTATGTTGTCTATAGCACTTGAAATGCACAGATAAATAATCCTATGGGGAGGAAGAAAGGTCATTTTTATTATTTTTTTAAGATTTTATTTATTTATTTGACAGAGAGAGAGCACAAGCAGGGGGAGCAGCAGGCAGAGGGAAAGGGAGAAGCAGGGAGCCTGCTTCGGGGCTCCCAGGACCCTGACATCATGACCTGAGCCTAAGGCAGACACCCCATTGACTGAGCCACCCAGGTGCCCCGAGAAGAGTCATTTTTAAAAGATTTGGGGGAGGGGTTTGTTTATTTTAAAAAGATCTTTTTTCTAGTTCTTTGAGATTTTTCTGAAAAAAGAGATACTTCAAAATTACAGTGAAAAAACAATGCTAACTTCACTGAAGGAGAACAGATAAAAGTGGTTTAAGAAGAAATGTATGCTGTAACTCTCACTTATTCCTCAAATAAAATAATGCACCTAATGCTTATATATGTGCCAGGCAATGACAAAATAATTATTTTATTACAGTGGATCTTTGTATGCAGAATTCAAGGGCAGGACCTATTGCTATCTTTGGGGAGGGGGGGAGTATCTGATTTATATATCTACTTATCTCCTTAGAAGAATGTCTAATGTAATGCTGGCCAGCCTTTGCATAGCATATTAATAACTTGAGAGTCGGGATTTGTCAAGAGGTCTGAGGTTCATAGTAGTTTTTCTATAACTTTTTTCTCGCCTCTTTTGAATTATGGACATGGGAGCCATGTTTTAAACTCTTTGGTGGGCCTGTCACTGTTCGTGGTAGCATTTGCAGTGTGTGCCTTGAATTTGAATGTGTGTATATGACAGCTGCAACCAAGTGGCCCATAAGATATTACTCATTTCTTTACACAAAATCTGCTAGGAGATGGCATTTTGAAGTTTTACGGTATAAAATACAAACTTTCAAAATATTAATTGAAACTCAATGGGAGGCGATGTAGCATATAAGAAGCATGGCGTACTGCTTTGAATTGCAGTCCTAATAAATCTCACTGTGCTAAAATGATGACTCTTGTATTTTGCCTGCATTAAAATCATTTTAGAAGGTAATTGGTTTAGCTTATTGTAATACTGCCTGATAATACTTCTTTTGTTTTTCGAGGAAAGAATAAGGTATCATTAAATTATTGTTGTATGGGGAAGTCATGTATTATAAATGTTAGTGAATACAGAATATAAAACAGACTTGCGAAAAATAAATACACTTCTTCACACAGGAGCCTCACTACAGGTTTCACCAGATTACTTAACTCATTCAAATATATTTCTACTTCATAGACTGGAATTACTTCATAACCCGTTTTAGTTATTTTTATTATTCTTAATTTACTAATTGGAAAATATATACAAATACATAAAGCATGAAAGGGCCTATTTTGGAAAAGTAGCATGATTCTATTTGAGTATTAAATGAGATATGTTGTTATTGTTTCGAACATTCAAAAAACAGAGTATATCAAAGTTTTTTTGTTGCTGCACCTGAAGAGAGAAAATGCCTGGATTTTTATGATTTTAATGTAATTTTTTGAACATTAGAATTTCCATAACCAGAAAAATTAAACCATTTTTAAAACTGAAGGATCCTCAGGGTAGCTGGGTGGCTCATTTGGTTAAGTGTCTGCTCCGGTCATGATCCCAGGGTCCCAGGATTGAGCCCCACGTCAGGCTCCCTGTTCAGTGGGGAGCCTGCTTCTCCCTCTCCCCTCTGCTTGTTCTCTCACCCTATCTCTCTCTCTCTCAGATAAATAAAACCTTTTTTAAAAAGTAAATAAAAATAAAAACTGGAGGATTCTCATAAGTTATATATAAGTTTATAATATGTAGAAATATATGTATGTGTGTATATACCACACATATATATTAATTGTATCTATTTTCCAATGATGGCTTTTTTAATGACTTAAAACAGAATGCCATTTCACTAAATTGAATATGTTTCTAACTGAGTAAAGTCATCCAATCAGCTGAGCATTTTCCTTCTGTACAGATTCAAAGAAAAAATATCAACAACGCTTTGCTTATTTTCTGGGCTGAGGTAAATTGGCTGAAGTGGCCAGTTCTGAGGGACAGGGTTATTCCTAAAGTTATAGCCAAGGAGTCTGAAGTTTCTCTGGCATCCAGCTTAATGTCATGTCTACTGTTGTACCCGGTCTTTAATAATTCTAGCATGTGCTTCTCACTTCCTTATCCTGATATATCACCGCATTACCCAGCTCTAAGTTGGGGGCCAAGCGCCTTAAGAACTGTTGGCAAAGTCTCAATTAGCTGAGCACACACAGCATGTAAATATATCGGAAGAGATAATGGATGCATTGCTGGATGCATCCCCAGCAAGGAAAATGAGAAGCTGTCCTTGAGTTGGACAAGATAAAGGAATGGAAAGCAGGACAGACTCCTCTGTCCTGAGAAACAGAGGTGGTCTAGCTGAAGCAAGAAGTGGAGGGTAACAATCCTGGAGGTAGTTTAGTGGCTCTCTACTCTATAGAATCCTAGTACATACACCTAAACAACTTCCCAGCTAGAGATGTTTGGGAAGACAAAGGAATAAAAGTCACCACACTTCTATTGCAACCTGGGTAAAATGAATGTTTAATTTTAAGGGCTGATCAAAGACCACTTTCTGGCATCTGCCATAATAGAATGATTATGTATGTAAGTACTGTACTCTCTCTGCTTGTCAGGTTGTGGAATGTGTGCATTGGGTTTTATGAAATTGGGCAGACTTTAAGACTGAATAAACTAAATATCTTGGTACATGCAGATTTCAGAGCTAATTTATTTGTAACAAATCACACAGTCAATGCCTTGATCAAGAACAAGGCGGGAAATGTCCAAAAGGCTATAACATAAACACGTAAAACATGTGCGAAGTATAGTAAGCTTTAAGGGAGTTGGACATTTCAGTTGATAAGACAGGAAGGATGACAGAAGCCAAATCAACTTAAGGCAAAAAGTTCAAGTACCAATTAAGATAGGCCCTAATAGAAACTATTCATCAGCTATTAAGTGACTCTGCAGAAGTGGAAAGTCTATTTGCTACAGAGATTTGTTCATGGTTTTAACTGTATTTAAGTAAGAATTCTAAATATTTTCAGATTTCAGCTCAACAGAACCTTTAGTGGTTAGGAGAAAAAAATTACTATCATTAAATTTAATAGATTGTCTAGGCCTTTGATTTTTTAAATTTCTACAGCTTTGGTTTTCTTTCTGCTTTAAGATTCAGTTATTTTATCTATAGTTATTATTTTATGTGGAAAATTCTAAATGCAGTCTTTCTTACTTATTTACCCTAATGAATGGAAGCAATGTCATCAATAACTGGACACCCAGTAACTGGATAAAAACAGTCTAAAAATATTTATTTTTTTAAAGGTTTTATTTATTAATTTGTCAGGGAGAGAGAGACTGTACACAAGCAGGGAGAGTGGGAGGGAGAGAGAAAAGCAGGCTCCCGGCTGAGTAAGGAGCCCAATGCGGGACTGGATCCCAGGACGCTGGGATCATGACCTGAGCCGAAGGCAGATGCTTAACCAACTGAGCCACCTGGGTGTCCCCAAAATATTTTATTTTTGATACATATTGTGCTACACCTAGAAAATTTGCCTGATTTTTTTGTACACATATACTGCATATCTAGAACAAAAATTTTTTATTGCATACTGTATTTTGTCCCTATCTCTCTCTTTCTCTCTTCATATATATATTTAGCTGACCATGGCAATTGTAAAAAAAAAAAAATGTTGATCCTGACAGTTAAGCCCTGGACTTGAACCAGATATCCCAACTTTTAAAAAACTCCTTGCCTTGCCACACACATGGTCTTGATGAAGGCATTTACTCCTCTGAGTCTCAGTTTCCCCATTTACAAAAAGGAAGTGAAAAATGTCTGTCTTATTGATCTTGCCGTGGGGAGCAAATGAAATAGGTATGTTACTCTACTTCAATAAATATATGAATTAGAACTCAATGGGCTACAGAGAGATATATGAATTAAAACTCAATGGGCTCCATTTTAAATTAAGTCCTAAAACAGAACAGAAAAGAAAGTAGAGTTTAATTGAAGGGAATAAGATATATCTAGTCTCCTTTTTCTTTGTTTCATCAAATACTTTTATTTCTTAGTCAGGAAATAGAAAAAAATAGGTCTATAAGCTTAAAAATATTTGACAGAAACCCTTTGACTTCTTTGTGAACAAGTTTTATAAATACAGAGTGGATTCAAGAGAAAAGGAATATAATTAAAATTTGCCAAGCATCTTTATCTGTGGCAGTCACAGTGCTTGGCGCTAGCATATGTCATCTTCCTTAGTTCTCCCTACCTTGTGACCAGCCTCCAAGGAGCAGTAGAACATGGGTGGATGAAACTACACACTCTGGAACTAGAATAACTGGTTTAAATTCCAACTTCTTCACTGTCAAGCTCCGTGACCTCAAATAAGTCATTTAACTCCAGTGTGCCTTCATTTTCTCACCTGAGGCATATTGAGGGCATAAATAAAATAGATTATACCTTTATGGGGTTATCTTGAAGATTAAGTGAAGAAATGCCTGTAACACCCCTTAGAACACTTCTTGGCACATGGTTAGCAGTCAATAAATAATAATTGCTGGCATTTTTGTAGAGCAGTTATGAAATGTTAACTCAGAAAACAACATCTCATTAAGACATTTTCCCATGTCCTATAGAAATTGAAAAATGGAGCATTGATTCAGGTCTCCCTGAATAACACCCACCGGCCTTTATGGCTCCAACACTTAATTCTCTAAACACCTCCATCCTGACCTGTGCAAACGTGGACTCTACTGAAGGTGTAGGTGATGGAGCAGGTTTATATCACAGCACTGGAACCAACTAAGAATGCACTGCTTGGTATTTCTGTGCTAAAAATTACTTCAGCCTCCCCACCACTGGAAACTTCTCACCAGACATGATTTTATGCAATCCTGCCCTTCTGCCATATTCTCTAATATTTCTTGTTTTCTCTCTCTTCTCTAGTCTCACTGTGCCTCCTGTCTTCTCTGATATCCCTCACCTTTACCCTTATGATCATTTCTTATGTGGAGTGGTTTTGCTTCTACCTTGTTTCCTTATCATTTTTCAGGCCTATTTTCAGGACTTTATCTGCCATTTTGAAATGGTTATTTAAATCTTTATTTATACAAAAACAAAAACAGTTTCTCAGGGTAGAGAAACTTTGATACCAACTGTTGGATTGCTTCCCAGCTATTCATCTGACCATTTTGCCTCCCTTCTTTAAAAACCTGGAATATTTTTGTTACATCCAGAATAAAATTTTAGGTCCTTCGTAGAGCAATAAAGACCTTTTGTAATCTGCACCTTAGCTATTTTTCTACTATGACCTTCAATAGCATTAAAAAAAGTGAAAAATAAAGAAAAGTCAAGACAAAATTTTTAAAA
>CM052883.1:126025950-126109744 GCA_028534135.1 Potos flavus | reverse complement strand
AGTAAGTCAATCAGAGAAAGACAATTATCATATGATCTCTCTGATATGAAGAATTTGAGAGGCAGGGTTGGGGGTTGTGGGGGGTGGGAGAGGGAAATGAAACAAGAGGGGATCAGGAAGGAGACAAACCATAAGAGACTCCTAAACTCATGAAACAAACCGAGGGTGGCTGGGGGTTAGGGGCGTGTAGGGATAGGGTGGCTGAATTATGGACATTGAGGAGGGTATGTGCTATGGTAAGTGCTGTGAAATGTGTAAGCCTGAGGATTCACAGACATTTACTCTGGGGCAAATAATACATTATGCTTTAATTAAAAAATAAAAAAAATTTAAAAAAAAAGAAAGTGATTAAAGTCTGACAATAGACATTTGGTCACTTCTGGGTTTTAGATAAGATTTATTCTCTGTGATATTTTGAGAAAAAATACACATATTTTAGAAGATTATACATGGCCATTCTGGAAAATGGAGTAGATGGAAGGCAGCAACAGGTGTGAGGAGGAAGAAACTTTGGCTATAATTAACCCTTGGTGGTGATGGAGATAGGTGATGCTCAGAGTTATGAAAGTCAAAACGAGGGGGGCAGTTAGATAGATATGTTCTTCCTCATCACATCAGTTTTGTTTACCACTAATTGTCTGATTATGAAAGGATTTAGTAATAATTTATACCTATATATAGCTTTAGATTTTATAAAGAATTTTACAAATTTTATTTTTATCACTACCCAAGGGGATAAGCATCTTAATCAGGGGCACTGTGATTCAGAGATGTCAACATTTGGCTAAATACCGGAGAGCTAATCAGCGACAAGACCATAGGTCAAAGCTTCCTTCTGTACCCATAGCCAAGATTAAAGAAAGAAGAACCATTCTTAGGACTTCCCCTCCTCACAGGGTCTCCATCTCTGGCTCTAATCTTATTCACTGAATCATGTGTCCTCCTCACCGACCTAAGCCGGGGACCGTGTGTGGTGCTAGGCAGAGAGCAAGGAAACACAACACATGTCCCCATCGACAAGGAGCTCACAATCTGGATAGGCTGTCCTTTCCACATTTTATGTTTATTTCATTCAGTATGTCAAGTATTCATGTTATCGCCTTATAAACATGACATACCCCACACTGCGTAAGGTCTCATCCTGGGAATCACTTTTCCTTAATCTCTAGCTCAAAAACTTATTTTGTGACAGGCCCAGGGACTTACCTTATATGCAAGGCAGCATATTTACATTAAATAAGTGAGTCCATTTTCATTAGAATGTTTTTTTCCCTTTTCATTGTGATATCAACACTCATTCACAGAAAACAGGAATAGAATTTCTTACACTAACAGCTCTGAAACATTTCAAATGGAAATCCCTCCTGATTATGTAACTTGTCTCAGTTCTGAAGGGCTGCACCCCAGACAGCCAGAGAACACGTTAGTCTACAGTGCTGTTCCCAGTGGGAAATGACTGCTCAATATTGCCACCAGAGTAGCAGGTTTTACTGCTCTGTGTACTTGGTCACTGGACTCATTAAGATCCCTGAAGGTTTTAGTTAAAAACAAAAAACCCAGTGCCTTCAATAATAAATGCTTTCAAGAAAATAACAGCTTTACTTTTCATGTTAACCAGAAAATGTTATTAAAATTTTGGCTTAGAACTGAGTACTCTATGTACACAGAGATTTTTTTCCAACCTCATCTACCTGTATTTACTCATTTCGGTTGGTGATCTCAGATATGACCTTTATAGGCAGCAAAGCAGAATGGTTAGAGCATGGCATCTAGAACTCTATTTCCTGAGCTTGAATTGAGATTCTGCCAAGTATTAGCTATATGCTCTCAGGCAAGTTACTTAACCTCACTGTGATTCAGCTCACTCATCTGTAAAATGGGAATAATAATAGGATCTCAGAGTCGTTCTAAATGAGATCATATATCCATGGTGTTTACCAGTGCCTAGCATATACTTAGTACCCCATATGCACTAGCTGCTATTAAGTTGTACCTTTTCTGGAACTGGAGTCTAAGCATCTTCCCTCATTGCCATACTATCTATGTGATAGTGCAAGTCTTTACACCTACAGAAAAGGATGACACAGTAGAAATAGTACTGAATAAAGAATTAAGAGATATGTGTTGACAGCTCTAATTCTCTTAATTAGCTTGGGGATCTTGGGTAATTTCTTAGCCTTTCTGAGATGCAGTTCCTTGTTTAGAAAAGAAGAGGTTAGAAGAGGTTAGTTAATCTCAAAAGAAGAGGTTAGTTAATCTCAAAATTCCCTTCCAGTTCTAAGTTTCAGTGATTTTGAGTTTTTGTTTAGGGCTCTATTTAGGATTACAGAGAAAGAGTTAGTATGACTCATAATTGCTAATATTGCATGTATAATATAATAATTCATATTTGAAGCTAAAAGGAAAACCATTTTGAATTGATTTAGTTAACAGCCAAGAGCTCTTGCTTACCAAAGTCTATTCCAATTATTTGGTGCTTATACCACTGGACAGAGTCTACTGTATTAGGGCTAACTGGATCTCTTGTAAAACTCACTCTGGAGAACGGATATCTATGTGCCAAACCACACTTCCAGGAAAGTGTCTAAAATAACACTAGGAATCTGACCCTAAAATAGCAGGTCAGTGTTGTAACAATTTCATGGCTCTAGGGTCCAGAGCAAAGACAGAGCAGTCCAGCAAGGGGAGGCTGAATCATGGCCAATAGCTCATTATCCTGTGGGAGGAAGGGAGCTGTAACTGAAATAACCTGCTGCTTGGAGTCTTTGAAGACCCAGAGCCCTCACACGGTGTATTCAGCAGATGCTTCAGTTTGTGTGACAGTGGGTTGTATATGTGAATCTAATAAAATCACTCCTGACTTACATCAGGGCAGAAAGTCTTATAAATCTGCCATCCATGATTTTCAATAACAATTAAAAGTGAAAGTTACTTCCAAGCTAAATATGAAACAGAAGAGGTCATGTTTGTGGTGTTGATGTGGTTCCTAGCCCTCCTGGTACATTCGTTCTAGGATACGTGTTCATTTGGAACTCCTTTGAGTCTGTGATATTTGCATGGAAGATAGCCTGTTCACATTTGAGGATTTATAATTCTCACATGACTGTCATCCCTCTAACCCACATAACCCCATATAAAACAAAGTGGGAAAATAAATCCTTGTTGAGATGCAGAGCTAACTGACGACCACTGCAAAATTACAAATTAGACCTTCGGGTGTTCTTGAAATAGGCCTAAGTGCAAATGCTAAATGTCCATCATTCAATTACTTTAATGGATAAGATTTTGCTAATGGTAAGAAAAAGAAAATATGAGAATAGTTGGGAAAGGGTCTATAGATCAGCATTGTCCAACAGAGTTTTCTACACAGATGGCAAGATCCTAGATCCGTGTGTTGTCCAATATGGTAGCCACTAGCCATATGTGGTTATTGAACACCTGAAATATAATAAGGGTGACTGAAAAACTGAATTTTAAAAGCTATTTAATTTTGACTAATTTAAATAATGTGGCTAGTATGTATTATTTTGGACAGGGCAGCCACAGATTCAACA
Organism: Potos flavus; assembly: GCA_028534135.1. Classification (NCBI taxonomy): domain Eukaryota; kingdom Metazoa; phylum Chordata; class Mammalia; order Carnivora; family Procyonidae; genus Potos; species Potos flavus. The sequence goes on along the minus strand of CM052883.1, from coordinate 126,106,190 downwards.
AAGCAGGAAACCTGAGTTGTCACCAGTTAGTAAATAACTCTCACCCAACCCCTCTGCTATTATCTCCACTGGCTTTTCTCAAAAGCACTTGAAAAAAATTTATATTAATTTTATTTTATTTTATTTTATTTTTTAATATTTTATTTATTTATTTGACAGAGAGAGAGAGAGAGATCACAAGTAGGCAGAGAGGCAGGCAGAGAGAGAGAGGGAAGCAGGCTCCCTGCTGAGCAGAGAGCCCGATGTGGGGCTCGGTCCCAGGACCCTGGGATCATGACCCGAGCTGAAGGCAGAGGCTTAACCCACTGAGCCACCCAGGCGCCCTATATTAATTTTACACTAATTTTCAAACTTGGATTTGCGTGGTCTTCTGCAAATCTAGCTCCAAAGAAAATGATAGGGTAGATGATGTCTGTTTTCCTCTCGTGGCTCTTCTTACCATCAATATTCTCTTTCCTTTGGTACCTCTTACCTTTTTCTAACCATCAAGCACCAACCCAAGTCCCATCCTCCCCACCTATATTTTGCTCTACTGTTTATGAACTATTAGTTTATAAGGTCCCTTAGGGGAATTTTCATTGCAATATGTGACTACTGAAAACCAAACCATGCCTTTGATTCCCAAAGTCAATGTTTTTCAAAGCATGGTCTGAGAACCCCTAACATTAGAGCCATCTGGGGACTGGGGGAAGTATATGTTGAAAATTTGGATTCCCGGTCCCCACCCCAGATATTAGAACTCCAAAATCTCTGGGAAAGGAAAGAGGAGTCCTCTTTGGACTGGCAGAGTGAGCAAAAACAAAGGCTCTGGAACTAGGCTGCCTCAGTTTAAATTCTAGTTCCAGCCTCTATTCAGTGTTAAACTTCGAATAATTGACAGAACTTCTTTATAGTTCTACTTTCTTTCCTTTGAAAGGAAACTTAACTCAGGGTGTTGTGAGGGAAAAAAATGGTTGATATGCGTGAGGTGCTTAAAAGAGCACCTGGTACACATTAAGTACTATACACACACACACACACACACATATTTTTAGAGAGGGAGAGCTAGCCCTCGAGTGTGCATGAGCAGGCAGGGCAGGGGGCAGGTGCGGAGGGGAAGAGAGAGAATCTTAAGCAGACTCCACACCCAACATGAAGCCCAAGGCAGGGCTTGACCTCACCACACTAAGATCATGACCTAAGCCAAAATCAAGAGTTGGACGCTTAACCAACTGAGCCACCCGGGTGCCCCCATATTAAGTACTATATTAACCATCATTTCTATTACTTTTAGCAAACAATTTGAGTAAGTCTTATATACACTTAAGTTTTAGAACTACCGATCAAGGAAAATAGTGCAAACAGTAGAGGGATAAAGGAGCTCATGTTGTATGGTGCTAGCTCCTATCTTGTGTCTCCATGTTTTCAGCTGTAAAATAAGATGATGATATTTACTCAGAATTAAATGGATATAGAAAACAAATGTGAAACCTTTTACAGTTTATGTAAAGCTGTACTCAGGTGTGCACATGAGAATACCAGATTTGGGATTTTGACTGGAATGAGATGCATAGAAGCTATCAAATGGACAGTGTCACATTGGGTAATGGCAAGAAGGAAGAATCAAACCCACACATACCGGACGGAGAAGTGGTATCCCCATGTGAGCGCAATTTGCAAATAGTTGTGCTTATAACATATAAAGACTTTCAGTGGAACCATTGTGCATGCCAGGTTATAAAACCTTCCATTTCACAAATCGCACATACCTGCCAATTGGGACAGGCACTTTTCCCTTGTCAGCACGCTGGAGTGAAAGCTTTGCTGATCATCCTCCTGCCAGCTAGAAAATGGATCTCACCATCAATTTATTTTGGAAGTGAGAAGCTCCTTGCCTCTGGGAGAGATTATAAAATGGAGTCATTTTACTCCTGACACCTTCAGAGTCAGTTACTCCTTATGGGACAACTCAAGATCCACGTTCTGTGCCTTTGGCAAGAGAACATTTTCTACAAGCTACTGGCAAACACCTCACAGAGGAGTTTTATTTAAGGTCCATGTGGGACCAGAAAACTAAAACCAATAAATTTACACTTTCTAGAGAACACAAAATATCTCAAGACTGAAACTGGCAGATATATTCTTTTCCTTTTCTTTCAGTATTATAAATCACTATTATTTCAATATTATTTTCACTATTATGATTGAATTCTGAAAGTAGCATATAGTAAGTTTTGACATTTTCTACCCTCTCAATTTCTGAAATAGATACATAAATTAGCTCATCCCTTATTTTATTTAGCATGCTGTATTCTTAAAAAAAGCATGCATGCTGCCCTCTTTTGATATGAAATACATTTTGAAGAGACCTAGATGTATATCATGTAAGTATTTTTCTATGAAACACATTTTTGCTTTACAGCTTCCTTCAGAAGAGCAAAGGTTGATCTAATTGCCCAGTATATTTATCTGTTTCCAGAGGGCAGTTCAGTTCAGGTTTCCCTTGAGCCTGGATCATCTAGCTGCTCAGAAATGGATTTGGGAAAATCGAACTGGGGGAACCCCTGCTACAAAGGAGCCCTGTGAGCTTTGGTCAACTCTGAAGCTGAGCCAAGTTGAGCCTCTGACATATTGGGCAGATTGTTCTCTAAGCCTCATCAGAGAGTATTTCATTAGCCAGAAAGAATTTGTCAGTGGTTTTTACAACAGGCCTTGTCCTCCTGAAAGTCTATGAATAGAAAATCCACTAGATTCTGACTAGACTGAATGGGGTCAGTTGGGGTACTCAAGAGGGTAAAATTGACAATTCCTGGGGCTGGTAAATGTCTTCACAGGCTTTAGGGAATGGAGAACCAGACACTGAACATATTATTATTTATCTATTCTTCATACCAGATTGATGTTAATCCAGTTTTTTTTTTTTCTCTCAATTCAGAGTTAACTTTCATTGCATGAACATTGAAATAAATGAACACAACTGTATAAGTCTATTGAGAGAGAAGCCTTTATTTACCCTCTTTTCAGCCTTTTTCTGCCCCCACCAAATTTCAAATTGTTCTCCACTGCTACAGGAAGAGATACCAGCGCCAAATGCAAAGAGAAATATAATCTATTGCTTCTTGGCTTTTGAGCTTCCGGTGGCCCAGTATAGATAATACGAGGTTCATTTAAGAAAGTTTCAGAGGTATATCACTATGCAACATATTTTGTATTACTGGCTAACTTTAGAGCCTAAGCCCTCACATAAGTTTTTACCTAAAGTGTCTCTTTACCTTGGGGGAATTCATGGACACCTGTGAACATCTAATAAAAGCAATGGATTCAATCCCTGATAAAACTTATCTTGTATGTACTAACAAAATTTTGGAAATACTTTTAGGGGGTTTCTTGGACATCATGAAGGCATCCATCCAAAACAAACCTATTTTAAACCCAAATACTAAATGCAATATAACCTTAAAAAATAGACTTTGGAATCTGATAACCTAAATTGTACCTTGGCTCTGTTATTGGCTGTGTGATGTATTTTATCTAGACTTCAATTCTCTCATCTGTAAAATGAGTATAATAAAAGCACCATTTCCTAGAGGGTCTGTGAGGATGAGATGATATCATGCATATAAAAACACAGCATAGTCCTAGCACTTAGAAAGCATTCAACTGAAGTTGATACTATTTCTATATTCAACATTGAAAAACAAACATGGATGGGATTCAACAAAACTGAGAATTAGCCTACATGTTGGCATTCTCCTCTTATCTCATCCCAGAAGGTGCACCAGAGATAAAACAAAGTGAATTTAGAGAAAAAAGACAAAGATTGACAGAAATAATTGAAAATAGAAATGTGACTGAGGAATAAGGTACCATGTTGGAGAGAAAAGATGGGCAGGGTTTTAAGCCTTTTCCTTTTTTCCCCCCCATTATCTTGGCCATATGATAGCTCAAGGGACAGCAGTTCCTACCCAGTGCCACCAGGTCAGCAGATAATAGTCAGGCTGCACAGGAGACTGACACTGGGCTAGGAGAGACAGCAAAAGGGGCCCAGTGAATATGGCAAATTGCACTGCAGCACCAAATCCATCTTTGGCATTAGGTAATTACAGCCAAGGGGTAGGTAAGATTGGTGAGGAGAGAGCAAAGAGGGATGGTAAAGCCCAGACTGTGGCATGGTGGGCTCTCTGTCCAGGATTGTCATCCTTCCAGTCATGTTTAACTCTCAGAAACCACAAAAGCTAGAACCTGGGATTCCCTATTTATAAAACCAGCTAGAGAGAAACAAGTTCCAATGTAAAAATAACCAGATATCTGAGGAGCATAACTACTACAAAATAAAGGCAACAAATACAAATACTAAGTGAACCAGCTCTTAGTTTTTATTTATTTATTTATTATCTTATTTATTACTCGAAATAAAACTAATAAAATTTTTCAGAGAATTTTTTTCTTTAATTTTTCAGAGAATTAAGAAATAGTTGGAATATGAAGCAGAAACAAACCTTTTTAAATAAAATCAGGTAGGTATACTTGGTGTGAAAAATATGTGAGTTTCAATAAATTATTAATGCATTGGATAAATAACTAAAAGGATACAGACAAAGAATAAAATAGGGTACTAGAAATTAGGCTAGAATATTTTCCCAAAAAAGCATTTGGAGGGATGCCTGGGTGGCTCAGTCGGTTAGGCAACTGCCTTCAGCTCAGGTCATGATTTCAGGGTCCTGGGAATGAGCCCCAGGACCCCGGCTCAGCAGTCAGTCTGCCTCTCCCTCACCTTCTGTGCTCTCTCTCACTCTCATTCTCTCTCAAATAAGTAAATCTTTAAAAAAAAAAAAAAAAAGCATGTTGAAAGAAAGTGAAAAAAGTCAAAAGATGCAGTCAGTAATAGAAATATCAAAATATGTATTTAAGAATTCCCATTTGGAGAAACAAAAAACATATATACACACAGAAAAGAAACTATTTCAAGAAATGACACCCGAGAACTTCCCCAACTGAAATGGAATGGAAAACTTCATATTCAAAGGGCTTCATAATGAAAAAACATAAGAGAATAGTCTAAACCTAGAAACATTATGGCAAATTGTATAGATATTAAAGACAAAGAAAAATTAAAAGTTTCTTGAGAGAAAAGCAGACTACCCACAATGGAAAACAACTCAACTTGGCATCAGACTTCAAAAAACACACTTGAGTGTAGAGTAGAGCAAAATAACATTTTTAAAAGGCTTAAGAAAATAGCTTCCTGTATAAAATGTAATACTAGGTTGCCATATACGGTCATTAAGAGCACATTTAAAAGATTTTTGGGGAAGAATTAGAAACTCACACTAAGATCTATACAGAAGAATAAAAGTCTGTAAGTAGCTAAGTCAGCTTTGAAAAAGAAGGTCAAAGGTGCATGAATGGGTGGCAGGGCAGGGACTTTCCCTTCCAAATATTAAGACAGAACCAGAGCTGTAGTGATAAAATCAGTAATAGTAATAACTTCAACAGAAAAGCAAACCAATGGATAGGAATGGAGTTTGGAAGTAAAATAGAGAACCACAAAGCAATGGGGGAAAGGATTATTTATAAATGGTATTTAGGAAACAGGTTCACCTGGGGTGCTTGGGTGGCGTAGTCAGGTAAGTGTACAAAAACTCTTGGTTTCGGCTCAGGTTGCGATCTCAGGGTCCTGGGATCGAGCCCTATGTCAGGCTCCACACCCAGCACGAATCTTCTTGGGATTCTCTCCTCCTTCTTTCTCTGCCCCTTTGACCCCTCTCTAAAATAAATAAGTAAATCTTAAAAAAAAAAAAAAACTCAACAGCTTCACTATATGAATAAAAGTGAAGCTAAATTTGCACAGTATAGCATAGATGGCAGATTAAAAACATGTTAAAAATGTAAAAAATTGAAAACAAATAGGTTAAAAAATGTAGAAAATATTTTTGTGACTTAGGCATAGAAAAAAATTCTTAAAACCCAAAACATACAAACTATCAGGCAAAATTAAAAACAGATTTTATTACATCAAAATTAAAGACTTCTTTCTAATGAAGGACTACATAGACAAAGTGAAGATATTAATTGAATACAGAGAAAATTATTTATGAATCGGTAAGAAAAAATAGGAATCTCAATAGAAAAATGGGAAAAGAGCTGAACAAGCAATTTATGGAAAAAGACACATTGCTAACAATAACATATATGGAAGGATGATCAATGCTACTATTAATCAAATAAAGGCAAAACTAGACAATAACGAAGTTTCATTTTTCATCAGAACAGCAAGAGTAAGAAAAAACATTTAATAATGAATGTTAGTAAAGATGAGAAGAAAGGGAAACTTTCATATACTGCTATTAGGAATATAAATTGGTAGAGATGTTTTTGAAAGCAAACTGGTATTTCATTTACTGGAATAAATTATCCATTTGCCTTAGAACCCATGGATTCCAATTCTGAATATATACCTAAAGAAATTCTCACATAGCTTCCTAAGGAAACATGTATAACAATGTTCATGTGTGTGATGCCAGGATGGTGGAAACCACTTGAGTTTTTGCTGACCAAGAATATGTAAAATATAAACTGTGAAGATAATGGAAAACCACCTAGTTAAAAAAAATAAGTAACTTAATATACAAACCACAGAGTGGAGAGATTTCAAATGTGTTAAATATGAAAAGTACGAAACAGACAAGCTCAACATCAAAATGTCCTGTATATAAATTTAAAAATACCCTTCTACAAAATAGTACTACAAGGATGTGTGCATAGACCTGTATCACAAATAGGGTGGCAGCCATGAGTATATGGGGAATGGGAGCCATATTAGAAAAAAGACGAAACAGGGTGCCTAGGTGGCTCAGTTGGTTAAGTGTCCAACTCATGGTTTCGGCTCAGGTCATGATCTCAGGGTGTGGGGCTGGTGTGGGGCTCTGTGCTCAGTGGGGAATCTTCCCTTCTCCCATATTCTCTTTCTCTCTCTCTCTCTCAAATAAATACATAAATATTAAAAAAAAAAAAGAAAGAAGAAAAATACTAGTTTGAAGCCTTAAACTGACAAATGATGACAATGTGCAAAGAGCCAAGGGGTATAACTAACTCAATTCTGTACCTGATATCAACTCAAAAAGACAAACTCATACATCTCTAAGGCTTGAAGCAAATTAGCAAATAAGGAGGACTAAATAGAAAATATTAAAGAAACCAGAGTGAAACTAAGTTTGGATAGATTTAAATATCTTTTTTTCTTAATATGCCTTTTCCAGTTTTTTTTTTTTAAGATTTATTTATTTGAGAGAGAGAGAGACAGAGAGAGACAGAGAGAGCATGAGCAGAGGGAAGAGGCAGAGGGAGAGGGAGAAACAGACTTCCCACTGAGCAGGGAGCCTGATGTGGGGCTCAACCCCAGGACCCCGGGATCATGACCTGAGTCCAAGGCAGACGCTTAACCAACTGAGCCATCCAGGTGGCCCTAGATTTAAATATCCTTGGAAGAAAATGTTAAGAAATAATTTTTTAAACTTCGAATAATATAATACAGTATTTTCTTTCAGGAATATTATCCTTGAATATATCTTGCTTACTCTTCCTTATTTTTAACAGATCACATATGATATGTGATATTAAAATTGTCATTCAAAAGATAATAGAACCAGTCATACCTAAAAAGATAAAACTGCAGAAAGTGTTGAGAAGTCACCTAATATTTAGTAATGATGATATAAATAATAATATCACTGATGTCTTGAATTAATATACCCTCTTATGTCATAGGTGTGCAAAGAACTGTGACTGTAGCTCACAAAATATTTGACACAAATATTATATTGTCATCATTTTTCATAGGTTATTACATCGATTCAATGCAGTGAGACCTGGTGGCATCTGATCTTCTGTCAACATCAGAAGGATTTGTGGTCCCATTCTTATAATGAAGAGTAAGGCTAGGCTGTTCAAAGTAGCCTATGGCAGTTATGCTGATCATGGAGATGAGTCATGCAGAAAGAGAGGGAGACTGAAAAGAAATGACTAAAAAAAATCAGGGTGGAAATAGTTTTAGAAATTGGAGAAAGTACTATTGGAATCTATATATTCATGTTTCAGTGACAGATATTTTTGTTGCCTCCCATATGCTTCCTATAAACTGGTCACTAACATTAAATGCTCCCATGTCTGTCACTATCACGGTCTCTATTTCCAACATATCAAATCTTTGTCCTTTTCTAGAGCCAAGCCCAATCATTTGGTAAACTCAATTTTACCTTCTATTGAATGATGACTAACATGAACTAACATTATGAAATACTGGTATTTTACTGACCCCCTCCAGAGCCCCTCTTTATCCCATTAATCCTCCATTCTATACTTAGAAACATTTTTTATCTATGAATGCATACCTTATATTCCTTCTTCTACAGTCAGAAATAGAGTTGACAAAACAGCTGTACAGTGACACTTTTTTAAATTAACAAACTCTTTCTTCTTTTCTTTTTTTTTCTTTTTTAGATTTTATTTGAGAGAGAGAATGAACAAGAGAGAGAGAGAAAGAGAGAGAGCAGGACCAGGGGGAGGAACAGAGGAAGAGGGAGAAGCAGACTTCCCACTTAGCAGAGAGCCTAATGTGGGGCTTGATCCCGGGACTCCAGGATCATGACCTAAGTCAGAGGCAGCTGCTTAACCAACTGAGCCACCCAGGTACCCCTTTTTTTCCTCTTTCCTTAAAGAATACTAACCATGTCATAATTTCTGAATATGGAAATTTTTAGTGATGTTCCGAATAAATTCTTATCTTCCTGTTTAAAATGATTTCTATATTGTCATTTCCATGTCTCAAGCATTTCAACCATTGTTATAATTCCTTACAGACATCTGAGCACAAAACACTGTCACATAACTTGCTGAATCATGTTGACCATCTTATAAGCAAATCATCAAAATTTTATGGATGCGATGATTCACAAAGATGATTTTTATTCTAAAAGGAAATGTCTCCCAGACGAACTTGAAATGAACAGGTTGGGCACTGTAGCCAAGCATATCATCATTATAACAAAATACTCCACAAAAGAAGCAATACTCCAATGTGACAATTACTCAGAACTCTCTAGGTCTACTCATATCAACTGAGAATTAAGAGAGGAACTTTTAGTAGTTCGATGACAGGGTTACAAATTACACATGGTTCTGATGCTAGGGCTCAGGAGGAAAAAGCCTCAGAGTTTATACAATAGTTTATACTGCTGAATGAGTGTTATTTTTCCATTAGATAAAAACACACAAGGCCTTTGAAACAGTGAATGAGGAGAGGGAATCCTTTACACTCTGTAAAATATTGAAAAATCCTTCCCCGAGGGAAAATACTAAAATAATCTTATGATGTTTTTATTAACAAATGTAATCTTTCTATTCTCAGGCAATTTATCTAGTTCTGGCAAATATATGCCACCATTAGTGTATTCTCTTCTGCCTCATGATTTTTGCTTAATAATAAACTATATAGTGCTCTCATAAACCACAGATGTTTATGTAGAAGTTTATTACTTTTCTGCATATAAAGTTTAAGTGTATTTTCTAAATTTCTTCTCCTTTCCTCTGTCATTTCCCTAATTAACAATTTTTAGCATCACCAGGCTGGGTTGCATTTGCTTTGTAGCCAAAAGATCAAATACTTAATTTGAACTGCATAAATTAGGAAGAAATAGAGTACCAAAGAAAATACTTTGCTCCCTCTTGCAACTTCTTGGCAGAGATGTTTATTTTGCCACAGAACTATCCCTCAGGAGTCTGTAATTGGAGTTGGGAGGGTGGGGGGAAGAAGGAGAAGGGGGAGTGAGGAGGGAGTGAGGAGGGAGAGAGAACAGGAGGCACTGATTTAATTGGGGCCTTACTATTCTCAGATATTTTATCTAATTAGTTTTTTTTATTGATATGACTAGTCCTTAAAATCACTGTCCCTTTTCTTTTTTTATAACTTTGCTTTATTAGAGCTACCCCTTATTTGGGAGCCTCTGGATTCAGTTATAAAAGTGTCATACACCAGGAAAAAAAAATCGTGGGTGTGGTTCACATCAAGAACTGATGCATGAAATATCTAAATTTATTAAAAATGACTTTATTGAGATATAATTCACACATATAACATTCACCCTTTTAAAATGTAAGGTTCAGTGGTTTTTAGTCTATTCACAAAGTTGTACATCTATCACCTCCAAGTTCAGAACATTTTCACCACTCCAGAAAGAAACTCCACACCCGTTAGCAGTCACTTCCCATTCCCTCCTCCTATCAGTCTCTGGAAACAACTAACATCCTTTTCTGTCTTTGTGGATTTGCTTATTCCGGATATTTCATATAAATAGAATCATATAATATTTGTCCTTTTGTGTATGGCTTCTTTTGCTTAGTATAATGTTTTTTAATTTATCCATGTTGAACCATGAATATCTCAATCTTTTCATGGTTGAATAATATTCCATTGTGTAGACATAGCAAGTTTTGTTTACTGTTTGAGTTGTTTCTACTTTTTGGCCATCCTGAACATGTTTTGACTGCTGTGAACATTCATGTACATGTTTTTATGTGGATATATGTTTTTCATTCTTTTGGGCATATACCTGGGACTGAAATTCCTGTGTTTAACTTTTTGAAGAAGTTGCCAACTACAGGACTTCTTTAAATGATGAGTTCGCTTGTTCATCTAAGTTAGGTTAACTTATTTCCAAAATCAATCTTGGCAAAACTGCAAAGGTTTTAACTATAAGAAGGTGATCCCCTGAATGCCTCTCAATTGAAAGGATATAGTAACATAGGAAAAGTCTTTAAGCATGTGAGGAAAGAGCTAACATACTGGAAGACTGATATTGTCATAGCAGCAATTTATTTATCTGGCATCATTGGGAAATGAAAGGGTCTCTTCAGAGGAATTGTTTAGCATATGATTTTTAAAATTTCTAACACAAAGTCATTTTTGCTGGAACACTTTCTGAAGTGCTTTTTAGATAGGAACACCAAAGATGATTTAGCCATTCTTGATAACTCAGAGAGTGTGCTGTAACCATCTATCATAATATACTGTTTAAGTCCAACTAAATAATCATGGAGTTCTCACATGAGATATATAGAGCTGTTTGCTACCGTGATAAGTTCCCATGCCTTTTGAGATCTTGTGATTATTTTATAGATTTTTTTATTCTCTTTTTATTCTTCCTTTACTAATAGGCTACACGTCTTGATTCTCTCTATGAGGATGCTTCTGAATACTTTGTATTCTCATTGTCTTGATTGTGATTTTTAAGCTAGAAGGAAACAATTTGTTTTAAAGCATCCCTGAATCTCCTGAATAGGTACACAGAATTTTATGTTTTTATACATATATGCATTTCCTGGACAGATGTTTTTTTTAAAATCAGAAATCAAGAAAGAAATCATGCTGTCAAAAGGCACTAACCTGGGGTGCCTGGGTGGCTCAGTGGGTTAAAGCCTCTGCCTTCGGCTCAGGTCATGATCTCAGGGTCCTGGGATCGAGCCCTGCATCGGGCTCTCTGCTCAGCAGGGAGCCTGCTTCCCCCCCCTCTCTCTGCCTGCCTCTCTGCCTACTTGTAATCTCTCTCTCTCTCTGTCAAATAAATAAATAAAATCTTTAAAAAAATAAAAAATAAAAATTTTAAAAAAAGGCACTAACCTTTGTTCCTGATATAATATAGTATCACTGCTTCTTAAAATTATCATGGGTAAATTCTAGATAAATATGATCCTAATATAACAATTTATTCTTTGTCAATATTATTGAACCATACATCTTTATTTTGAAGTCCATGGGCAAGATAGATATTTGATAGAGCCTTTTCCTCCAAACCACCCCAATTTTGACATGATTCAAATTGAGTATAACAGCAGGCCCTGCTGTCTTAGAAACTAATCCTGGTTGAAGACCTTTAGGTCTTACACTGGTTACACCTCAGAAATGTATCTACCCAGTTCCCCCTTATTACTTTACCTCTTTTTAAAATTCTTCCAAAACTTGTTTTCAGAAAAGTTACTTTAAATAACATAAAAATTACCTAACTCTATACATATACTTCTGTGTATAAAGTAAACAAACTTTATCTTATTTAGAGAGTTCTCAATTAGGAACTAATTATCAGGGTATGGCCCATTCCAAACCTATAACTTCCTTTCCTAACTCTGCTAGAAAATGTATTTTCTTGCAAGTGTTGCAAGTGCCACAAGATTCTATCAGTAAGTCAAACTGAGATCCTATTCTCTGACTTCAGGAAAATCAAATGTCCAACACTAGGATAGCAGTTACATAAATTATGTTTCATTTATATGATGGAATATTCTGCTGCTGTTAAAACTGTGAATCATGAAGCACTTTAATGACATGAGAGAATTCTTTCTTTTTTTTTTTTTTGAGAATTATTTCTTTTAAAATTTATTTATTTTAGAGAGAGAGAGCAGCACGAACAAACAGGCGGAAGGGCAGAGGGGGAAGGAGAGGGAAAATCCCAATCAGACTCCCCATGGAGTGCGAGAGTGACACTGGGCTCAGTCCCAGGGCCCTCAGACCAATACATGAGCCGAAATCAAGAGCCTGACACTCAACCCACTGAACTATCCAGGTGTCTCATGAGGGAATTCTTATATTAATGCTATTAAATTTAAAAAGTGAGAGTTAAAATTTTACCTAAAAATGATACATTTTATGCGCAAAAGTATCAAAGATTAGAAGGAAACAATTATTAAATACATTTGCCTCTGGGTTTTGAAATTATGTATGATTCAAGGTAAGAAATTTGGATTTTATCCTACTGAGAATAAAATAATTAAGATTTTTAAGCAGGAATAGTACCATTTGACTTACAACTTTAAAAAAAAACACTTGTTGACATGTAGATAATTGTTAAGGGGTAAGAAAGTCATAGGAGTCTACTGCTATAATATAGATGTAAGCTTTAAGAGACTCAAACCAAGGTGATGGTGATGAAAACTGATGGTATTTATTATTTAACTGGAGATAAATATGATAGGACCAAGGTTTTTGAACCAAACAACTGGGCAGATATTAGTGATATTTACTGAGAGGAGAAATATTTGGGGATGAATAGATTTAGGAGAATAGCATAAAGTGCTAAATATTAATCATTTTTACCATATTAAATTTATTTATTTTTAAAGTTTTTATTTATTTATTTGAGAGAGAGAGAGAGAGAGATTACAAGTGGGGAGAGGGTCAGACGGGGACAGAGAGGGAGAGAATCTCAGCAGACTCCATACGAAGTGTGGAGCCTGGCATGGGGCTCCACCCCACAACCCTGAGATCATGACCTGAGCTGAAACCAAGAGTTGGACACTTAACTGACTGAGCCACCCAGGTGCCCCTACCATATTGAATGTAAGATAGCTAATTAGATAGCTAGGTCAACATTTAGGGTAAGTCGAATCTAAATATCTGGAGCTTGATGGTAGGGCTGGAATCAGACATTTGGGAGTTAGCAGGATAGAAACTATTTAAAGACAGAATATTTCAGAAGATTGACAAAGGAGAACATGTTAATAGAAGAAAATGACAAGGGCTAAGCTTAAAATATTCTAACATATAGAAGAAGACTTGGTTACTAAACAGTGGCAAGAATTGTGAAAGGTCTGAGATTTTGCCCTTCTTGAAAGCTAACAAGTTAGCTTGGTCAAGTTTCAGGAATCCATGCAGAAGACATGAGGCTCCAGGATCAGAAGCAAAGGGCTTTATTACTCAGAACAGAGCAGGCAGCATGCACATTGGCATGTTTGCATCAGTTCATCTTGTCCCAAGTTTCAAAGGGGTCCAGGTGGATGCCTTGTGTGCAGTGGCTTTGTGCCATAACTGAGGAACTATGAGCCTAAGAAACTCAAATCTTTCCAATAGACAGTAAGCCTCTTTCACTTCCACCCCAGGGAAACACATTTTTTTTTTTTAACTGTACTGGGTGGTAAAAAACCTATCCTTTGTATTAGGGAGAGAAACCATCTATTTGCTACACAAAAATGCATGAAAAAACAGAATGAAACAAAGACAGCCAGTGCCTCTGCTTGCAAGATATGCTGAGTAATTCCCAAAAGGAAATAGATAATAGAAATAAATCAGAAGGAGTGGTAAATTAGAAGTATTACTGAGTATAGTAGAAGAAAGTCCCATAAAATGGAGAGTTTGAAGATAAAAGAAAAAGTCAACCAGGTCAACTGCTGTTATGATGACCTTTATCATATTTATTTCAGTGTTGGGTTTAAAAGCTTGATTAAAGAGAAATGAAGAGAGAATTGAAAATGACAAAGTGGAGACAGGGAGTGGAGACGGTGAATACATATAGTGAGTATCGGGCACAGCAGGAAGCAGAGCTTTTTGGTATCTAGAAGTTTTTAAGTTACTATGTATACTGACGGGGATGATCTAGGTGAGAGTGAGGAAATGATGCAGGAGATAATGGGGAAAATTGCAGGAACAAAAACTTTGAGAAGAAAGAAAAAAGGTTTACATTGGTAAAGTACTTACTATGTCCAGCTCTAATCTAGTTACTTAGCATGTACTAATTACTCCTCACTCACTTTGAGGGAAGTGCTGTTACTATATCCAGGTTATGGATGAGAAAACTAAAGCAGTCTGGTTAAGTAATGTATCTTAACTGTTAAGGACCGCATGGTACTACCTCAGAAAACTGAAGGGAGATTAATCCAGAACACAAATGGAGGGTTAACATTGGAAAGGAAGAAAGACATTTCTTCTATTTCAGTGGAAATTTGTGTATAGATGTAGTATGAATTTCGTTATGGGAAGGGCAAGCAGTTCTCATCTGTTAGCATTAATTTTCTCTCTAAATATGAGAAAGCGATTGGCCAAGATGAAAATGGGGACAGGTACCAGAAACTCAAAGAGGGAGAAAGAAAAAAAGAACAGGTCTGAAGTATTCATTTCAGAGACTAGGGCAGGCAGCTTACTGGAGAAATATAATTACCTGGCAGTGTATTTATGGCCATTCAGATTCATGGATGTAGGTAAGTAAAGAGTGAGAGAATTTTTGGATTTATAGAGAGACAAAGAAAGGTATTGAGGGAAAAGGTGTGTTTATTTCAATAGACCCAGAATCCAAGCTGGATAAGGACAGGCAAGAGGACATGGAGGTGACTGAGAGTGAACACTAGTCAGGACTGGAGGACCCGATGTGGTCAGAGTTGCCAGAACACAAGCACCGAGCAACAGAAATGAAAAGACTGAAGGTCAGAGAGGGGAATGCTTGAAACAGAGATTTTTCAAAGTAGTGCAGTTAAAGAGGAAAAAAATCCTTTGAGGAGGGCATGCCAAGGAACAGATGCCAGGTGTGGGATGGGTCACTGTTGTGGATAATAAATGACCAGAATGAAGACCATTACAGTGAGTCATGTATTCAAGTAACTAGTAACTGTGGGATCCAGGTGGGGAGGACAGTTGCCAGAAGTTGGTAGGTGACAGCAAAAAGAAAGAAGAAAGGCTGATAAAATGCACTTCAAAGAAGAAAGCATTGCTGCAGGAGAAATGTTTTAGAAGCAAAAATGAGGGAAAAGGAGGTTACCTACTTTGTTTAACAAAATAATTCTGCCTCCTACAAATAGTGTAAGTGTACTGAAATCCACGCACTTCTATCCATGGAATAAAGTATAGACTTAGGAACTGAAACTATGTTTTTACAAACTGACGGTATCTCAAATTTGACAGCCATGACAGCACTAAAGGGAGATGATTGTCTAAATATCATATGGCTAACAAGTATAACAAAATCTGAAATATTTCCTCTGTACTTCTTGAGAATGATGATTCCTATGAAGAATGAATGATGAAAATGTGAGGAGACTAATTTGCTTTACCAATGTGCTTCCACATAGGAACACATCTAATGTGAAATTGCCAAAATAACACAAAATGAAATGAGCACATTCAATTTTATGTAACTAATACTTATCGTATGCTTTTTTTTAATTTTGTTTTTAAGTTTATATTTACACTGGAAATAAATATAATGAACAGTCACATAGGTTGGGTAGCATTTAAATAGTAAATCATCTAATTAACTAGTCACTTGAAAGTGAAAAGGGAAATTTGGGATCTGTTGTTTAATTGCCACATTTCAAAAACATGTTTTAGCTGGCTGCATCCAAAAAGAAATAATAATATGAGATCATGAAAGCATTTCATAGTAATGAGTAGGCTCTGGTTTCTATTTATTGCATATACAAAGGATACTGACAATAGTTTTGGAAAAATGAGTAAAGCTCTCAGAATAGCTAGTACAGAGATATGAAACACTGGTGTGAGACAGATCAATTCTAATACTATCTCCTGGGAAGAGGACAGAATTTCTTAAAGCTATAATGGAAAGAGTATATGACTCAAAATTGTATGGCTTTAAATAGTCACCTTTTACTGAATTCCAGTTCTAGCCGCACACATTCATAGGCGGGAAGCACACTGGCTTACTAAGGACTCATATGTTAAATAGTCTTCCTTACACGTGATGGCAGAAGGTTCCAATGTCTGAAATCCCTTCTTTGCACTTTCCTCTTGTGTTAAACATTGCCTCTCCCACATCCATAATAAAACAATTATTAGCAAAAGAAAAAAAAGAAACCTCAAGTCCCTCATACTTTAAGGTATATGAATATGAGAACAGTCATTTTTCCCCTGTAGGCACTGATACGTGGTAACGGGAATGGGAAATGATAAATTGAAATAAATTGAGAGAAAGAAGAGGGAGTCCAAAAACAGAACTTATCTGGTGTGTATGGATACATATCCATATATCTATATCTACATCTACATCTATATCTATCCATCCATCTATCCATTCATCTATCTTTTTGTAGAGAGGGTTGGTTATGCTCCACTTGTCAGGCTAATAACACTTGGGGAATTATTTTCTATCATGCCATACACTCGCCATTCAGGAGGATCAAATGATATGGAAAATGCTTCTGATATGATAGTAAGTGGGATAAAATAAGCAACAAGAGTAAAAGATAATTAAATAACCCCAAAGCCTGAAGGCCTTATAGAGACCCACCAAGGTCTACCCTGACCCCTCCCCACACTGACTTAGAATTCACCTCCTGTCTCTCCCTAACGCTCCCTGCACTTCAGCCACACTGGCCTCCTGTTCTGTTCCTGCCTAGAGGCCTTAGCTTGGCTGTGGCCTATGTCTGGAACTCTCTCACCCTTGAAAGCCACATGGCTAACTGTTTCACTTCCTTTAAGCCTTTGTTCCAGTGTTGCCTTCTCAAGGACACCTACTCTGTTTATGCTCTTTATAACTGTAATGTCCCTCCCCCTGCCCGGGGACTCCAGATACCCTCATCTTCTCTCTATTTTCTAACCAAAGCGTTTCTCATCTTCTAACGGTCATACAAATTTACTTCTTTTTTATTGCCTTCACTTCCCAGAATTTAATCTACATGAAAGCAGAGATTTTTTGGTCTGATATATCACAAACTCCTGAAATGATGCTGGCACTTAATAAATATTTGGCGAATGAATGGGTAAATAAATGGTTTTGTTGCTATGTTTACTACTATGTTACAATTTTTATTGCATATTGTCAAGGCTTCAAAAGGATAATGAAAAATTAAAAAGTTTAATTTGTTGAGGTGACAGGATTATGAATAAATGCTATCCTTTTATTTGGTGTTTAATTGTAATTTCTGAAGTATTTGTATAATAAGAAATAAAAATGAAAATTTGTGGAGTTTTTCTTCCCTTTCATGCAAAGCAGAAATATAAAGATATGATCAGTTGTGTACTGTCAAACAGAGAGATGGCCTAATTCACACTAGTCAATATTAGATATATTTACCTTCCTTTGAACAAATTTCAGCCTGTATCAACCAAAACATATGGCATAGAGAGCTTCAAGCATGAGAATACGTTATATTCTTTTTAAATACATTTTAAACTATAAATTCATAATTTGTTACTCCAAGTATGTGTCTAGAAAGGAATTCTATATAGAGCTTTGCTTTATTTCCAAAAATTCTTCTTTATCTATTTCAATGTGCAGTAATACCTGGGATATCTTTTTTTTTCACTGAAAACTAGATGATGAATAAGTCACAAGACACCTCATTAAAATGATGCCAAGTATTACAGCATTAGCACTTAAAGGATAAACTAACATTTCCCACTTCTTTCTAATTCATGGGAATGAGTTTTATAGTATATTGAGTGTGGGTTACTGTGTGAGATGAGTGATTTAACATGCATTGCATTAAAAAAAAATAATTCAAAGTCCCTGCATCATTTCTAATGTTCATACTCCTACTTGTCTTTCCATATGATGGCATGCTAATTGTCAAAAGCATTGTATAGGAAAAGCTTTATCTATTTTAATTTTAAAATACTGTTTAGAATAAGAATTTTCCTTCCCAATAATAGAACAGGAATAAAAACGTCATTTACTTCACTGTGAATTTCTGATACAGCTTTAAAACAAATAAAATGGTGTTTATGTTTGTGATTTTACCTACTGTCTACAGTTTCCCACGAAAAGAGGGGAATTTAGAATAAAAGAAAAAGTAGAAAAAGCTTTCTTAAATAATATTTTAATTGAGTCTTTAAGGTATTTTTTTTTTTTTTTTTTTTTTTTTTTTTAGAATTTATTTATTTATTTGTCAGAGAGAGAGAGAGATCACAAGTAGGCAGAGAGGCAGGCAGAGGCAGAGGGAGAAGCAGGCTCCCCGCTGAGCAAGGAGCCCGATGTGGGACTCGATCCCAGGACCCTGGGATCACGACCCGAGCCGAAGGCAGCCACCCAACCAACTGAGCCACCCAGGCGTCCCGAGTCTTTAAGGTATTTTTGATGTCAATGAGGGAATTTACTGGAAAAAATCAGCATGTCGCATACGATTCATGCTCTATTGAAAAGAAAATGAAGAGAAAGGTATATCTAGATAATAGTTCCCAAATAGCGTCATCTGCATAGCAAACATTCAATAAATACTTGCAGAAATAAATTTGTTGTTTCCTTATTTCTCTTGAATGTAAGGTGACAATTTTTTTTGAGGCCAGAGTCACTGAGGTATAATTTACATGCAACAATAGTCACCTTTTTTAGCATATAGACCTATGAGTTTTGACAAATATATATAGTCATGTAACTGCCACAACCATTAAGATATGTAAGTTTCATTCTTACCCAAAATTCTTCTAGGCTCCTTTTATCAACTCCTCCCCCAAGCCCAAGCAGAAGCCCAGCCCCTGGCAAGAACTGATCAATTTTCTATCTTTCTACAGCTTTGTCTTTTTGATTCATTTTGAAATGTTGAACTAGCCCTGCATTCTTGGGATAGATCTCATTTGGTTCTGTCATTTCATTCTCTCTATATGTTCATGAAAGCTATTCTGTACTTTTCTTATACTGTTTCTATCTGGTTTTGATACCAGGGTAACACTGGCCTCATAAAACAAGATAGGAATGTTCTTTTAACTTCATTTCCTTGGAAAGAGTTGTCATAATTTCCTCCTTAAAAACATGATAAAATTTGCAAGTGGGATCATCTAGGTTCGGAGTCTTCTTTCTCGGAAGCTTCTTAACCATGAACTTAATTTATTTAATAGATACACTATTCAGATTATCTTTCTTCTGTGTGCTTCAGTAGTTTGTGTTATTTAAGGAATTTGTTCATTTCTTCCAAGTTGTCAAATTTAAGGGGATAGAACCAATACATGTTACTGTCCTTTTAATACCTGCTGTTTCTACAGTGACATTCCTTTTTCACTCCAGGTGTTGGTCATTTGTGTCTTCTTTTTCACCCCCATCACTCTGGCTAGAATTTTATCATTTCGTTGATCAAAAATCTTTTTTTGTTTTCATTTTATTGTTTTTATGTTTATGATTAAATATAATTTGGACATAATTTACTCTTCTCTTTGTAATTTCTTAAGGTAGCAACCTAGATAATAGATTTAAGACCTTTTCCCTTCCTTAATATTAGCATTTAACATATAAATTGCTCTTTAAGCTCCACTTAAGCAACATCCCACAAAGTTTGATATGATGTGCTCTGACTTTCATTAAATTCAAAATATTTTGTAATTTTCCCTGTGATTTCTTCTTTGCCTCAAGGATTATTTAAAAGTGTGTTATCTAATTTCCAGATATTAGAATATCTTGCAAATGTCTTTGAATTACTGATTTCTAGTTTAATTCTGTTATGGAGAATTATTCTTCTAAAACTGTTAACATATGCTTTACGTGTTAGAATATGGTCTATACCATATTAGAATATGGTGAATGTTCCATGAGTACTGGAAAAAATGTTTACTCTGCTATTATGGGATGGAGCATTCTATAAATGTTAATTAGATGACATTCGTGGATAGTGTCTTTCAAGACTTCTGTATCCTGTTTTTTTGTTTTTTTTTTTTTTTGTCTACTTACTTCTTCCATTGATTTTTGAGAGAAGAGCATTAAAGTCTCTGAAATTGTGGATATGCCTAATTCTCCTTTTAATTCCCTCAGTTTTTGTTTCATGTAATTTCAAGTTTTGCTGTTAAAGGCATACACATTTAGAAATGCTATGTCTTATTGTTTAATTTCACCCTTTATCATTATGTAATGACCTCTTTTTTCCTGGTAGTCTTCTTTGATCTGAAGTCTATTTGTTTGATATTAGTATAGTTATTCCAGCTTTCTTTTAATTAGTGTTGGCATAGTATATCTTTTGTGCATTCTTTTGCTTTTAGTCTACATTTTTCTTTATACTTAAATGGTTTCATCTAGACAAAGCAAAGTTGCATCTTACTTTTTATCTGCTAAAGACTGAATGTTTGTGTACCCTACAGATTCAAAGGTTAAAAATCCTAAATTTCACTGTAATGGTATTAGGAGGCGAGCGTTTGGTAGGCTCTGCCCTCACGAATGGGATTAGTGCCCTTATAAATGTGACTCCAGAGAGCTCATTTACCCCTTCCGGCATATGAGGACACGGTGAGAAGATAATTGTTCTATGAGCCAGGAACCGTGTTCTCTCTGTCACCACACACCAAATCTGACAGTGTCTTGGTCTTGAACTCCCTGTCTCCGGAACTGTGAAAAATAAATCTTTGTCATTTATAAGACATCCAGTCTATGGTATTTTGTTATAGCAGCCTGAACAGACTAAGACATTAACCTTTTTAATTAGTGTATTTAGACCATTTTTATAAAGTGTAAATATTGACATAGTTTAATTGAAATCTATCACCTTGATATTTGTTTTCCATTTATTCCAACTGTTCTTTGTTCTTTCTTGTCTCCTTTTCTTGGCTTAATTTTGATTGAATAATTTACATATTTCTATTTTATTTCCATGATTAGCTTGTTATATATACCTTTTTAAAAAAAATTAGTGGTTACCCCAGGGTTTTCCATATACACCATTAATAACAATGTACTTTCAAATATTAGGGTGCTTCATTTAGAGTGCAATATTTAAAACAGCACATTGTCAAGTCCTCCCTCTCATCTTTTATGCTACTGATGTCATCCTTTTTACATTTACATATGTTATAAACCCCTAATGCATTGCTACTAGCTTTCTTTCAACATTTAATTATTTTTAGAGCATGTAAAAGTAAGGAAAAATGTATAGTTGACCTTTAAACTATGAGTCTGAACTGCATGGGTCCACTTATACACATATATATATTTTTTTATAAATATAGTACTATGATGTAGGTTCCTTTCCTTATGATTTTCTTAACATTTTATTTTTTCTAGCTTATTTTATCACAAGAATACATCATATAATATACATAACATACACAATATGTGTTAATAGACTAAATATGTTGTTGGTTAAGGCTTCTGGTCAACAGTAGGCTATCAGTAGTTAAATTTTGGGGAAGTCAAAAGTTACATGTGGATTTTTGACTGCTCAGGGGGTCAGCACTTCTACCCTCTGCACTGTTTAAGGATCAACTGTATTTTATAATTACCTTCATTTTAACTATTCCTACAGTTCTTCATTTGCAAGTATTTGTACAGATTTCAGTTTCTGTCTAGTAGCATCTTCCTTTTTCCTGAAGACTTTTTTGTTTTAAATTTTTTATGGTACAGGTCTGCTAATATTAATTAATTAATTTATTTATTTATACTTTAGCCTCAAAAACTTTATTTCCTCATCATTTTAAAAAGGTCTTTCTAGCATATTTCTATTTGACTCTTCCTCATAGCTTTCATCTTTATGCTAAATTCCGTATCTCTTTAGGCCTATTGCCTACATTTTCTACTAGAAGTTATAACTTATTGTTTATTAATGATAGGTGTTTAACATTTCTTAGGTGATATTTCCAATGTTTGTGTCATTTCTGAGTCTGTTCTGTTATTTGATTTGTCTCTTGATGGTGGGTTCTTTTTTCTCATTTGTGCCTTATGTATATTTATTTTTTAACTGAATACCAATCATTGTGTATGGCACAAGTAGGGACTGAGGCAAATAATAGTTATGCTAGGAAATGGGTATGCCTCTTCTATTAGATCAATAGTATGGGAGGCTGAGTCAATCTATTGAGTCTTTGAGCTTTGGTTTGAGTTTTGTTGTAGCTATGCTTTCTTCAGGGTCATCTTAGAAAATGTGTTTCCAGAAGGTTTTTCCTCAATATCTTTGCTCCACCCTCAGCCTTCAGCCTTCTCTTTGTGCTTGCATCTCATGGTGGGAGTCAACCTTTTTCTCAGGGACAGAAATTTGTTGCCTGTTACTTGGTATCTTCTCAACTTATTATAGCAGTGATAGTGGGCTTCTCTGTTGTCCTGCTCAGGCCTCATTCTTTGGCAGGACTTGTGTCCCTTGGCCTTGAAATTGAAGCTTTGTCAGGGATCTTGCCTCTCATGTTTTGTTTTGTTTTGTTTTTTGTTTTTATTTCATAAATATATATATATATATCTTAGGGGCTTAAAAAATGATTCCTCAGAATGATTCCTTGTTTTTCTGGACAACTGAGTCTTTCCATAGGTCTGATAACTTTCTATAATTTAAAAGGGAGCTCTGCCTTTGTACTATTTCAATGATATTTTTTTCCTGGTACTTTAAGAATCTGATTTTCTGAGTTCTCCCCATATCAGAGGCTAATCACCTATAAACTACATACCCCAGACTCACTTTCCTACAGAGAATTGTAGGCTGGAGTCTAGAGCAGGCCACAGCTCTCTCTCTATATATAATAAATATATATTATAAATAAATATAATAAATACATATTATATATACATATATATTACATATATATTTGGCCAATAACTGATTCTGTGCTATAGTGGCAGAGATGAGTATTTGCAACAGAGACCATATAGCCCACAAAGTCTATATATCTACTATCTGGCCCTTTATAGAGCAAGATTGCTTATTCTGGTCTAGAAGTTGTATAGTGTAGAAACCGTAACAATTGTAGGCCCCAGGGTCTAGAAAGGAAGAGTGGTTCTGAAGTGGCAATTAGGAGATATCTAGCTCAGAGAACAATGCAGAATAAATCTGCTCCATGCTCTTCTTAAATTTATTTTCCTCAAATGAAAGTTTTCCCATTCATTCACCCATTTGTCTTATGGCATGGGTGCCATAAGACCTTACCACCTCAGTCACAAGTACCCAGAGTTTATTATAAAATGTGGCTTTAAATTTAATCATTTCAGTAATATATTCTATTAAAATATATGTAATAGTTGAAAAGCCTGCCAATACTTTCCTTATAGATCTATTTCTTTAAAATGCAGAAACCTGGGTATAGTCTGACCAAAATTTCCAGTTTGGAAATAATGTCACAATTTTTTTCCTCTACATGTTGGAAGGCAGTAAGAAGCAGAGTTCTCATTCCTGCCTAAAACCTCTCATGCCAATTCATTTCAGTTTTCTTTTCCGACAACTGGTAGAAATGTCTTGCCTGTGAATTTTCTTTTAATGAATCAATGTCCAACAAAAATATCAACAGATTTAGGTTTCAAATAATGATCTCCTTTAACAGGCAACATTTTTTTTTAAACTGGATTGGAAATATATACTGTAATTCCATTTTTTTTTCATCAGTTAAGAATTCAGGGTTTTATCCAAAGCAGGTTTTCAAGCATAACTTGCATTTATGTTCCACTTAGTTCTACCCTTTGAGCAACAGCATATGAAAAACTGCTTAAAGTAATAGTTTCTCTGAGCTGAAACCTTATTTATTCCTTGATGACTTATTTATGCATAGTACATATATATCTATATGCACCCATGTGTAAATATGTATGTATATGTCTATATTTTATATGCATATGTATTTTTCTATCAATTTAAATTACAGATGGTATTAGAAATCATGAGGTAATTAATGCTTTATATGTAGACCAAACCAATTGAAACATTTAAGAATAATCTTATAATTCATATTTGGTTAATATTATATATGAGTTTGTATGTACTTTTGTCACATTCCAAAGTTGGGCTCTCTTGAATTTCCTTTACTTTTCTATAGGTATACCAACCTCTTGTCTCCCTTCTTTCACATAACCCATCTAAGGGTGGAAGAGTATATGTAATGATAGGCAGTTTAATTTCATCTCTATCTCTAGGTTTTACATAGAAGTCTGGTATTTATAGTGTCCCACCAAAGAACTGTCTATTCTCACCCCAATGCAGAAGAAGATACTGAAACCAATGCCAGGTTTCAAAGCCAAAGATAGGAGCTTAGAAGGGTCAGTTTGCAAAGTCAAGAACAGGAACATTAAAGGCCAGAGTCAAAAGAAATATTTGAGGGAAAAAAAAATCAAGAAATCTTAGAATAAGGGTTAAACTACTAGTTTTTACAATTATTAAATTTAAGAATAGGTTGAATGCTTACATTCTGTATTGCCATACGTGATATGCAGAAAACTCCCCTCTCCTCCAAAGAGGTCTATGACATAATTCCTGGAAACTGTGAATATATTACCTTACAGGGCAAAAGGGACTTTTAGATGTAGTTAACTTAAGAAATTTAAGATGGCAAGATTTTCCAGGACTATCCTGGTGTTTCTAAGCAAATTACAAGGGTCCTTTAAAAAGAGGAAAGCAGGAGAGTGTCAGAGGGTGATGGTACTATAGAAGAACAGTCAAAGAAATGCAACACTACTGGCTTTGAAGATGAAGGGAGACCATGAATATAAAAATGTTGACAGCCTCTAGAAGCTGGAAAAGGAAAAAAAAGATTCTGATTCCAGAAAGGAATACAGAGCTTCCAGAAAGGAATGAAGTCCTATTGTTACCTTTATATTAGCCCAGTGAGGTGCATGACAGACTTCTGACCTTGTAAGATAATAAGTTTGTATTGTTTAAGCTATAAAGTTTGTGGTGATTTGTTACTGCAACAGAAATTCACCCATCATAGTTATCACAGTTATTTATATTCTACTGGTTCTGTTGTTCACAAATATTTTTCTTAATACCATTGTTTCCCTGTTCCTGTGTTTGCTACTTTGATTAAATCTTAGTCTAGAAAACTAATTATATGAGAAAAAATGTTTTTTTCAATAAGGGTACATGTGGAATTTTCTAGATCCTTCCGTCTATGAGCATAATTTTAATTACTCTTGCTCATACACAACAACTTGGCAGTATAGAATTCTTGGGTGACAATCTTTTATTCCTTTTACCCTCTAGATTTTTATTAATGAAATTTTCCTTTAGCTCTTTGTCTTTCTCTACTAGACTATACTTTTTTTATAGGTAATCTTTGTTTCCTATCTATGATTTTTTCCCTTATACCTATGCAGATCGGTTTGTATTTCTCCTCTCTAGATCTTTTGCCCTCTTCTGACACAAATATGTTATTTTAAGATTTATTTCTTTATTTGAGATAGAGAGAGAGAACACATGACTGGGAGGGGGAGGGGAGAGAAAGACAGCAGGAGAATCTGAAGTAGACTCCGCCCAGAGCGTGGAGCCTGATGGGCTTGATCTCATGACCCTGAGATCATGACCTGAGCTGGAACCAAGAGTCAGATGCTTAACCAACTGCACCACCCAGGTGCCCCGATACAAATCTTTTTTTTTTTTAGACATTTTTCTTCTCATTATTTGCTTTCTCTATCTACTCCTTGGATGCCTATTATTTGTATGTTGCATCTCCCAGATGTGTTCTTCACATCCCTTATTCTTTCTCTCATTATTTTACTTCTATCCCAAGATTTTTAATTAATTAACCCTAATTTAATTTTTAGAAATCTATTATGCTTTGCCTCCACAGCACTTTTTAATTTAGAAAACTTGTTATATCTTTAAAAGCATTTAGACCTTTCAGATCTTGGATTATTCTAATTTTATGTTTGTGTTCTCCAACTTTATAAGTATAGTATCCTTTATACAACATGGGTTAGAGATTTTCCGAACTTTAGCTTTTTTTTTTTAAGATTTTATTTATTTATTTGACAGAGAGAGAGAGAGAGAGAGAGATCACAAGGAGGCAGACAGGCAGGCAGAGAGAGATGGGGAAGCAGGCTCCCTGCTGAGCAGAGAGCCAGATGTGGGGCTCAATCCCAGGACCCCGAGATCATGACCTGAGCTGAAGGCAGAGGCTTTAACCCACTGAGCCACCCAGGTGCCCCAAACTTTAGCTTTCTTCATTCTCTCATTTGCTCTGATTCCTCAGAGTAGATACCACCTCTTGAATTCAGTGATGTTCCTGTTTTTTCACCTTAAATTCAAATCCTAAGTCTGCTTCTCTCTAGACATAAGCTTGGGCAAATTACTAGTTCTCTCCAAACTCAGATTCCTTATTTATAAAATATTCTTGTAATGGCACCTACCTTAATAGAACTGTAATGATTAACTAAATACAAGGGAAAGCTTAACATAGTGCCATGTACATGGTGATTCCTCAGTGAGTGGTAGTAGTTGCCATTATAATCATTGCTTAGATTGCCATCATTACCATCATCATTATTATCACTATAGAAGAAGGTCTATTATTGTCTAGGCAGGAGCAGAGGTTGGTTTTGTAAGAGTGCTTGGATTCCTATTTTAGTTCAACAGGTCTAGATAAGAGGAGAAAAATTTAGATTTACAGTAGTGTTACTTTGCTATTTCGGAATTTCATTTTTCTGGGACCAGCCTGGATGGCACCTGAGGCTGAGCCAACTGCAGCAGAAAGATTTATTTCTGGTTGAGGGTGCCTTTCCCTTTGATATGGCAGCCAGAAATTTGCTGAGGTATTCTGTTTCAACCTTCATTTCCCTCATGTGCTTGTCTTTGCCTACATCCACTTGATGAAAGGCAACCATAGCCACATGCCAGTTCTTTGACTGACTTGTTAGCCCTCATCAAAGGTGTGTGGATGGGGGCAGGATGGGGAGTGAGCATCATCGAGGGTTCTCCAGATAATGTGGACACAGTCATATGTGTGTCTGTCTCCAGTCTCTGCCCCCATGAGTTGGGGTAATTGTGTGGAAGTGGGGTGAGCTAGGGTAGGGGTGGGAGGATGTTGAAATCTCTTGTACTTGCTTCTCCTGCAAGGCATGACTTCACAGGTAGGGATTTACAAATTGTCCTTCCCTTCCTTAGATATATTCCTGTCTGCATTTACACTGCAGAAATCTCTTAAAGTTTTTAGACATGAATATCTCATTCTCCTAATTCTCACTTGCTTTCCCATTTTTATAGTCTATTTTCCATTTCACTAGTCAACCAGGAGGGCAGGAATTAGACATGGATGCTCATATTAATGTTACAGAAAATCAACCATTACTCTTGAGATAAGTTTTCTTTGTCAAGCTCATCTTATACTCAATAAAAGGTTCACTGTTTAAAAATCATAATAAGGCAAAATTTCTTCTGATGCTTTCACATTATGACAAAGCTGTAAATGTGAATCCTTTTCCATTTTTTAAAGTTCTCAAATCTTATTTCTATTGCTTTAGAATCTATTTAAGGTCCAGTAATTTCTAAAAATACTTTGCTCTATTAACTTAAAATGATCTAGCATTACTCTATTATAATAGCAATGAAAACTAAGCCAGGTTTTTACATCTATTGAATTTCTCATATTTTCAACTATAGCCCAATCCTCCTATAAAGCTGTTCAGCACTTTAGATAGGTAGTTATATATCGGGGAAATATAGCCCTTCAATAACATGAAGCAATCTAAAATGCATACAAAATACTTTCAAGGAGCTCTCCTTCCAACTATGCTTAGACAGATGTTGAATATGTTTTCTGTTTTAAACACTGTTAGTATGGTGTATTCAACTCTTCCCTGTTTAGCTAAGAATGAAATAATGAGACTTTTAACTTTTCCCTTTTAAATCACTGGAGATAATTGTTTTGTGATGTAGAATTTTATTTTCAATCATACATTGGTGTATAAGATTCAATCAATTTTTCAACATTTCTTAGTTCTCTTTTTATGAACTTCCACTTAAAGCTTAAAGACTCTGAAATGAGCTTTATTGTTAATTCCTTGTTAAAATCAATTATGTTTAGAATATCGAGAACACCATTTCAAAACTATTTACAATTGCAAATACGAAGGCAATAAAAGTGTATGGAAGGATTGGATTGGGTCCTATTTGTGGCTCTAGTAACAGTCGGGAAAATCTCTAGGATTTACTTAAAAAAGTTAGGAAAATTTATGATCTGACTTCTCCTGAAAAGATAGGGTTTGCATATAGTAATAGAGAAGACATTCGCCCAAGAAAGGGGATGTAAGGCTTCCTGAGGGGAATTCTCTCACTCAATACTACAAAAAGAAAAAACCCAAAAAACCTCTTGTATTGATCTGCTGATGAATATCTAAATTGTAGTAGCACTTTTTTTTTACTTTTTGTCTAGAGGGCAGATCTTTCACTTCCTCCTTTCCTCCCTCCTTCTTTTCCCTCCCTCTGTTCTCCTGTGTATGGGTATAATCTGGAAGAGCAAACAGCATTTAACCAGGTATTAAACAGACTGAATAAGCACATATTGAATTGGATTATTTTGTTTTGTGTTTCTGTCTTAAAATAATCCTGGTAGAGGTGAGATGTTAACTCTCAGTCATAGTGACTATTAAAATTTACTAGGCATAAAAATCATATTGGATGCTTGCTGAAATGCAGATATCCAGGCCCCACCCCTTTGAGATTTTGACACAGGGAATCCTTGGTCCACATTGTCTGAAACCACTCTCTAATATCTTAGTATGAACTTGTTTTATTAGTTTCCCTTGGGACAAGTTGAGAGTTCCTGGATAGAACCAAGCAAGAACAGGTTAGGTAAGAATGTAAGTTAAACCACTGTCTTTTCTTCCCAGTATCTGTATGAGGGATTTGAATAAGGGAGTGAATTTTAGAGTGGATGTTAAAGCAGCTTCCTTTTGCTTCTGCAGGTAAGCGTGGGGCAATCAACCACATGGTGTTAGTAAGGTGGGCTTCTTCAGTCTGCACCTTTACATCCCAATAGTCAGCAATTCCTCTCCTGGCCCTTCATCAGTGATTTGTAGTCTTCGTTCCATCTCCATGGCACTGCCACTGCTTTTGTCAGTCTTAGCATTGCTGCTAGACTGTCGCAATGAAGTAACTTGCTCATGGTGTTGCTCCATCCCCAGGACCCTCCAAACTGCTGATGAGTCAGATTTCAAAAAAGCAGATCTGATTAACTTACTACGCTGCTGAGATTCCTCCTAGGGATCTTCACTAATTTCAGGATAAAATTAAATCACATCACACTTTGTGATGTGATGCTTATTGGTCCACACTTACACTGAACTCCAGCCATGTTGAACTCTGTCCACATCCCTGGACACAACTCACTCCTCTCCTCCACAACCACAGACTTTGGTTTCTAGTCCTTCTCTTTGCCTGAAACACCAAAAACTCACCAAAGAAGGCTGACTAATGTCTACTCATCCTCTAGAGTTGTATGTAATTTGGCCTCTAGAATTAAAAATGCTATGACATTAAGACAATTTCTGAATGAATAAAAACTATGAACTTAAGCAACTTTCAAACCTTTATAGAATTGTATAGTTAGAGCTGCAAAGAAATACCACTGCCTTCAGAAAATGTTTAGTGACTCTACAAAATATTAACTGGGTACTCTGAGTCCTGGGATTATAAATTATTATTCCTCCTTTATGCTTTTCTATATGTTCTAAGTTTTACGACCCAGGCATACTAATTTTATAAATGAGAAGAATAATTCTTATAATTTTTTTGATGATGACTAATAGCACGAAACCTGTCATTTCTATGTAATTTCTTTCAAGGAGTTGCAAGTTCATATGTACTCACTCATTTGTAGTTTGACAAGTTTCTTAGCTTGGCTGAAGCCTGACATAGTCTCGCTTCACAGGCACAGTGGTAACTTGCAAATAATATTTCAGGGAACCAATGGCAGAGTGCTCTTAGGAATGTTTGTCCATCATCCTCTCAGCAGCAATTACTGGCAAGGCTCTAGAAACTCAGTCATTGGGTTGCTACCATTTATTAAGTGGTCAAGTGGTACAGGTCTCTGTATTAGGACATCCAGGACTAAAGAGGCCTTTTCAAACAGCAGGCACAGTCTCTGCCTGTTTACCCCTAGTCTCCTATATATCATTTAACGGAGACACCACAACATCCCACTGAAAATGACAGAAAACATTTAAAGTATGTTAGTCACACCATGTTCTTGATTACTAACAAGAGAAACAACACTGGCTAGATTGAGCAGAAAAGAATATACTGGAAAGATCTTGTATAGCTCACAGAACTCACAGAAAGTCTAAAGAACCGAGCTCTGTAAAGAGAACACAGCCAGATTCAAACTACAGGCATGATCCGCTTAGGACTCTAACTGTAAATCCTACTGTCCTGCTTCACTGCTCTCTGCTGGCTCCCCCTCACAGTGGAAGAACTAGACTGTATCTGAACTCTTGCAGGAGTCTAAATCCCCTGAGGCTGTGGCCGGTTGGCAGGCCGACTTCATATGCTCATGACCTTAGTGACCAAGGAGCAGGGGATTCCCCTGAAACGGGACATGTGTTCCAGTGCTAGGTGGAACTAAAAGAAAACGATGTTTGCCACACACAGTACCAACAGATGCAGACATACAAACTGACGACGTGTGGCTCTGAGTCCTGGGGGAAACCCTGGCTCGTGAAAGGATGGCAGTTGTCTCTCTTGGGTTGCTCATGTGTTTAGAGAAGGGAAGATAGAGATGCTTATGAAACTGTCCTGAAGGGGAAGGAAAGAAGAGTGCAAAAGAAAAGGAGGAGGGGGAGAGAAGGAAATTTGAATCAGAGGAGAAAGAGAGAAATAGAGGGAGAAGAGACCCCGGATGGCATAAGAGGGAACTGAGCCGTGGGAAGGAAAGAAGATGTGGGAGCAAGGCATGTGAAGACCAACAGCCCAGTGGAAGAAACTACAAAAAAAGGCAGGAGTCCTTGCTTTCTGTAGTCATAGTTTTGTTAAGTTACTTAATGAAGATTCTAAGATCAGAGAACTAGTACCTTCTGGGACATGTTAGGTAAGCACTCAATAATACTCGTTATGCAAACATTTTAGCCATTAAATAGTAACAAATCCTATTAGTGCTACAGCAGTATAGGTACAAAGTGAGGATTTTTCAAGGCAGACATGAAGGAAAATACTACACCATTGGCTCCTGTTCTTATCTAACATTTTGAGAATATATGGTTTTGTAAGTTACCTACTGTTTTTAGAGTAATGACTATAAGTAGCTTTACTATACTATACTCACTATACTTATTATAAGTATATATTAAGTATATACTATATTTACTATACTCTTCTTACTATAAGTAACATTTATGAAATGTTCCATGTATTCACATACTAAAAATTTGTTTTTATGTACAAGTCAGTAGCTTTCCTCATCTTTTTCTTTCTCAACCTAGAGTTTGTTTTCTTTGTTAACAATACTTGATTTTATTGTTTATGTTTGTTTGTCCTAAATAAAATACATATTCTTCTCAGCATCTAATAACTAATTCCACAATTTAAGCTAATTTTTTTTTCTTAGCCTAGAGAAGGGGTAGCAGGAATAGAGTGGGAAAAGGGGGTTAGGACAAGTCCAAGTGAAGTTCAGTGAAATAAGCCATATTTATTGGCAAAAAAATGGACCCTGATTATTTATTCAATCTTCATTATTTCCCTACAGTTTTAATAAGTATAGCATTCAAGGCTAATCTTAAAGTCATAATAGGCAAACTATGTATTCCTCTAAAATTGCAATTAGAGAGATAGAAGGTAAATAGATTAATACTGGTATTAGGATATTAAATCAAACATAATTCTACAAGAGGAGGTAGAAGCAGAGTTCACTAATAGATTTATTACAAACAATCAGCTTACATGATTGTAAGTGGGGGGTAGCTAGCTTAGTCCGGAATCCAAAGGCCAGGAAGCTGGAAATCTCTGCTGACACTGTGGTCCACAGGAGGAATTATTTCTTCCTCAGGAAAACATCAGTTTTACTCATAAGGCTTTTCAACAGCTTGGATGAAGCCCACCCAGATTATGAAGGATGATCTTTACTCAAGGTCAGGTCAACTGGTTGTAGATGTTAATCATCTCTACAGAAATACCTTCACACAACTAGTGTTTAGTTAAAAGACCAGCCAAGTTGACACGTAAAACTCACTACCACAGATAATCAGTGACTGAGGAGAGAAGCCTTAGCAGGGATAGAATGACAGATTGGCAAGGTGCATATTAAAGTCCCTGCACAAACGGCGAGGCTGACCCCCGGGCCAATGGAAGACTTTTCTGGACATCCAATGTAATTTTGAGAAAGGCAGACCTACCCTGTGGTTGATTAAAAAAAGAGAGACAGCTATGTTTGAGAATCTCATAAATCTTATCTCCAGTGAGGGATTAACAACAACATCAGAAGCAGTTACCATTGACTAGCTTCTCACTATTCGTGCCCTGTGCTATGCATTACCTCATTTCATCTCATAACACCCTCATGGGTTAATAACATGAATGCTTACTTTTATAGCTGGCGAAACTGACATTTAGACGGGCCAAGTCTTGCCTAGTAAACTAACATTTGTTGAATACCCGTGATGTGGTAGACGCATTGCTGGGGGTTTACATTAGTAATCTTTATCATATACTTTTACAGGTGGAAGTCCCTCTTATTTTATACCCGACACTATTGATAGCCCCAGAGTTTAAACAGCATGTTCTGCTTTTAATGTCTAGTAAACAGTGGATTCGAATACAGGTTTTTCTACTCAAAGCCCATATTTATTCCACTGCTTGGTAGAATGTCAATAATCACTTTTCACTCAGAAGGCTCGTGACAAAAATGAGGAAGAATTAATATAGAGTGACGATGGGAGGGGAGGGAGTTGTTTATATCTAACTGGTTAGACAAGAGAGTGTGTGGGTCACTGTGGTAGCTTTCATATTACAAAAGTAAGCAGAGAACTAAAGAGTGTGTGGTGTGTCACCTGAAGAACGGTTTGTGTAACGAAGGTAAAGCCTGTAAATTTGTGTATGTGTTTGTATATTTTTTTTGAGGAATTATTGTTTAAGCAAACAACAAGGCATCCATCCATTTGTACTATTGCTTTACTAGATAGAATTTAAGCAGCTAATACATGACAGAGAAGTAATGATGATAATAGTAGTAATGGAGGAAGAGTTTTTTTTAACCGTGGTGTCACAATTCATATTTTTTTAAAGATTTAATTTATTTATTTGACAGAGAGAGAGAGATCACAAGCAGGCAGAGAGGCAGACGGAGAGAGATGGGGAAGCAGGCTCCCTGCTGAGCAGAGAGCCTGATGCGGGGCTCGATCCCAGGACCCTGAGATCATGACCTGAGCCGAAGGCAGAGGCTTAACCCACTGAGCCACCCAGGCGCCCCATAATTCATATATTTGACATGGTCTTTCATGATATGTACCTTAAATATTATTAACTATAAAGTGCTAAAGCTTGTAAATAGTTTCTTTTTCTTCCTAAATCAGAGCGGATACAAGGGCATACCTATAATAGCACTCTCTCTCTAGGTTTGGTCAGTCTGACTTTGTCAGGAAGACCGAGTCCCTGCAATTATTGTAGAAATAAAGGATTCAATACAGAAATTGGGGTTTACACACATGTGGCAGGTGCTGGATAGCTATAGGCCCGAGGTCAAAGAACCGATCACTAGTGATTTCACTTCCAAGTCCTAGCATGGCTGGGAAAGTTGAGCTGATGGTCAACCTAAGAATGGTTGTGTCTTGGGCGGCAAAGCAGGTGCTGGTGGGCAAGTGTCTGACGCTGCCATACCTGGTGGTCTCCTAGAATGACCACTTTCTCTTTGTTTTGCTTTCCAAATCTTCCCCAAGCACAACTCTTTGGCAAACTAGCCTGAAATCAGATGGGAAGGAAGGTTCTGGGAAGCAAGTCCCCAACATCAGAAGGGAGCGGTGGTGGTACTGAGTTTATGAGTTACTTTCTTTTCTCTTTTTTCTTTTCTTCTCTTCTCTTTCCTTCCCTTCCCTTCTCTTCCCTTCCCTTCCCTACCCTTCCCCTCCCCTCCCCTCCCATCTCTCCTTCCCCTCCCCCTCCCCTCCTCTTCCCTTCCTTCCTTCTTTCTTTCAGATTTTATTTACTTGAGAGAGAGCATCAGAAAGAAAGAGAGAGAGATCACGAACGGGGGAGTGGGAGAGGGAGATGCAGACTCCCCACGGAGCAGGGAACCTGATGTGCGACTCTGTCCCAGGACCCTGAGATCATGACCTGAGCCGAAGTCAGACGCTTAACAGACTGAGCCACCCAGGCGTCCCTATGAGTTACTTTCTTAAGAGGGAGAGGAAGAGTGAGGTTAGAGTTAAGACACCAAGAATGGCATATAGTGGTGTAACATCTGTGTATGAATGTGTCCTTACCATAAAAGAGAAAAAAAAAATGTTTGAAGCATCTGTGATAAAATATGTGCCCGAGTGGCCAGGACTCCAGCAGGCTGAGGTAGAGCCGCTTGAAATATAGCATGATAATTTCTTTCCATAGAGTGAGGTTATTTTTTTTTTAGTTATTATTATTATCATCATTTTTTGTTTATGCTAAATACCATGGAGGGAGGAAAGGAAGGAGATCAGGTCAGCGTCTATCCTTTCCATCAGCCGGCGTCAACCTCCAGAGAAAAAGCAGCAGCAGCAATCCCATGGTCTCCTGTAGGACAGGAGCAGGCTGCCACTGGACAGCGCCCTGTGCGCTCACTGCTCAAGAGGCGAGTTTGCTTTTCCACCGGGGCTCTGATGTGACGCTGCAAACCTGGGCAATTTAGCTCCCTTATAAAACCAGCACCACCATAAAGCAAATAATTTAAAAACAGCACTATAAATTCAGGGCACTGTCCCTTACATAGATGAAAAATTAACACCTTTTAAAATAAGGCAGTATTTACTTTTTAAGTGTGGCAGTATGCACATTATTATTACTTAATATTTAATGAAGGCCACCAGTGTGCCTGTGCTGTAGATCACCTTGCACAAACAGGTGTTTATGTGTGTGTGTGTGTGTGTGTGAGAGAGAGAGAGAGAGAGAGCGAGAGAGAGAGAGCGTGCACGCACCTGGAATCCTATAATTATAGGGTCATGTGGCAAATGGGAGAATGGACCATACCCCAGAGAGGTCAGATGAACAACAGAAACCATAACTGGTTTATATACTTCATTTCCACCGACCAAAGTTCCATCTTTCTTGATAACATTAACATTTAGGTTATACTTCACTGCTTAGGTGAGACTTATTGAAAATTATGACTGCTTGGAAAAGAGTTAAGCTCTCTTTGTTCAACTGTAAATTGCCCTTACACAGAACTTTTTTTTTTTTCTTGATACGTGAAATACTCTTTCTATTTGACTGAGAGTTGCTGGTATTGAGCAATATATTTTAAAGAGAGACACTAACTGTGTTAGACACAATATTTGTCAAAAAGAAAATATTTTTTGTTAAAAATATCTCTAAAAATTAAACTGTGCTATGCACCTTCTTGGATGATTTCTCTATCAAGGATAGTTTTTTTTTCCATCTTAGAAACCATATATTCAAGACAATAATCATAGTTTTGATTATTGAAAATGAGTCACTGCAAAGAGAAATAGTATCGGGAGAAATGGATTGAAAAATGATGCACACGTTCACCCAAAGTCTCTTTGTAAATGAAAGAATTCCTTTCAACAGCCATTCCTAAGCCATTCCCTCGGAAAATTGGTTTTGTGCGACAAAAATATGTGGTAACAAAATCTCAGCTCATTAGGTCTGATGCCTAACTTTTAAAAGTTCTTAGAAATCAAGCTAATCTGCAATAAGGATGGTGGAATTTCTATAATTTAAGGTACAGATGAGATAAACATTCTCCAGCTCAGGTGCTTGTAAATTGTTTATAGTACAACAGTTTGCCATGTACTAATTGATTCACAAGATGTTTCTATTTCTTCCACAGCTGGGAAGATATAATCAAGAAGAACTACCATGGCACCCAGAAATAAAAGTTAATGGAACTTTTGCTGAGCCACAAAGAGAGTCTTTTCAGTGTATGGCTAAGGGTTCAATTTCACACTTGAGAACTTTCTAGTCTGTCCTGGTTTTTGCTGGTCTGTACCACTAATACTTCAAGAAAGGATGGAAAAAACTGAGCCAAACTGACAAGAGCAATGTTTTTCAGGCAAGAAATACAGCTGCCAAAGAAGGCAAATGAGGACTTTATACGAGTGTAAAGCCGGCAGGGTATCTGGGGACATCACATTTCATTGCTCTTTTCTGTTTACTACAAGATATAAAAACAGTTGTTTGCTACTGGGGGGATGTTTCATGAATTCACTGTTATAATTCTGTAACCAGATACCATGGCTTTAGGGGACTAAATGAACTTTTCAGTAAGATTTTTTTCCCCTGCCAAACTGGGATCCCAGTAGAGATTCTAGTAGTCTCTCAAGAGGTAAATGGTAACTGTTTAAGCAATTCCTGTTAGTCCTTTCTGGCCTAAACAAAGAACTTCAAGAGTTCTTGTCCCTTTTCCTTTGCCAGATAAATTCCATTTAAAATTTAACAATAGCAAAATATTTTTAAAGAAACAATTCAATTGCTCTTCTTCTTCTCTTCCCCTTCTTCCTGTCCTTCTCCCTCTCTCCTCTCCCGTTCTCTCTTGCCAAATAGGTGTTTATTTCCCTATTCTTTCCTAACATTCCCAAGTGCACATGAATTATTTTGGTTCATCTTTCAACCACCTCAGCAGAGATCGGTTGACAGGTGTAGAGAAACTTGTTCTATAAGAGGATCAGTAGCTGAGGAGAGCTCAGGGAAACTGTGCAAAGCCATTACATGGCAGAACTAAGATTGGAAGCCAAAAAATTTGTGTCCCACTCACTACCAACCACTTTTAATACTGTCTTCAGTGTAACTTATTTTGAGAGGAAAGTCTTATGAATGTGCTAACCATAATTTGATAACTTTTAAAGGTGACTTTATGAATGATCTCAGAAAGTATTGAGAAGTCAGTTTATAGCTACATTTCCTACAGCACACTCTACATTTTTTAGCATAGATATTAAAAGAAAATCTACTCAAAGCAAACTTTCTCGTTACTTGTAACACTAACAGTCTTTTTAGCTCTTAATAAAAATTTTAAAAGGCGATGTATTGTAGCCACTTATTAGTTCAGTAAATATTTGTTGAGCACCTACCGTATTACAGAGACTGTTCTAAATACTGGGGATACACTGCTGAACAGCTAACATCTCTGCCTCGGGGAGCAACCCTGCAAACTATAAAAAGTTAAACCGTACAAAGACAGTATTAAATTTTTGGTAGTATTAGGGAAGGTAAATAGATCTGAAGGCCAAAAAACTGTGTTGTTATGGTTTGTCTCTAGAGTCTCAATTATGAGCCATCTGTGTTTTCAAAAAATTGTGTTAAAGAAGTGATTGCCAAACTTTTCCTAGTGGCAAGCTTAGGGTCACACGTGGACATTAGGAGAAAATGATGTCAAATGGCTTAGACCAAATATCCAGTCTAGGCTGACTGAAAGATCTGAGGAGTTTCCTGGAAAATATAAAGAAGTTTCCAGGAGTTTCTATAGCACTGTTATGACTATGCTAAGGTGTCCATGAGAAGCTATATTCTACACTGATGTGCACAAATATTCATCAGTCTTCTGGATTCCTCTTCTCCTTGAGTCTATGTCTCAAAAATACTCAAAAAATACATTCGCTATCAACTGTCTCTGATTTCTCTACCTGGCAGAGAAAAGCATTCAAAAAAGATTTGTCTCTCTTACTAGAGAATCCAGCCCAGCAAATACAGTTAGTGATACCATAGAGAGAATATCATCCAAATATTTAATATTTAGCCACAGAATAAATTTCCACATCTCCAAAATGTGGAAGATTTAAAATGCTTAACTAGCTTTTAGGGTTACTGTGAAAATTCATTAATAAAGAGCCTTGAGGAAGAGTGTTTGTAAAGCACTTGAAAAGGATAATTACAATGAAAGGCACAATTTAGCAGGCATGTAAAATGTGGTTTAGTTTCCTTTGGTTATAAAGCTCATCACTGTATATAAAAACCCAGATTTTGCATGAATGGATAAGCCAGTTAGAAGAACTCTTGATAGTCAGTTCTGCAAGATATTATATTCAGTAATTAATTTTATAATAACTGGTTCACACATATAAAGTAGTCCATTTGCATAAAAAATTACTGCTTAAATGACAAATCAATTATTGCACACAAAGTCAATTATTATACACTTGTTTAAAACTGAATATCATAATTAAAATTTGAGTAATTTGCTGTTTTTACTATTGCAACACAGTTCAGTAATTAGTATTCTGGCTCTGTGAGATTAAGTACCTCCATAAAGTCATTAAAATAAAAATCCCTAAATTTAATGCATAGTAAATGCATGATAATTTTAATAGTTAAAGGAAGTTTTTTTCTTCTTTAATAGAAATTATCACTTGAGCCTCCTTCTTTTTAAACCTTCTGACAGAGTCCACATGGCTACTGGTTATCACTTATTTTCTGAAACAGAGGTAGAGGTAAGAACTGAGTATGCAAAACTGCAGAGCAGGTAGCTTTCTGATCAAAGAAATTCACCTATATAAAGGAATGGCAAATCTTTCAAAAAGCATCTAAAAGGAGTCTTGGTGAGTTTTCTAACTGGAATATGTAACTCCCAGTGAACAGAAAATAAGCACTTGGTTTGTTTCAATGCCACAGAAATACTCTGCAAGTGGATAACATTCAAAATGGTAGCAGAATCATCACGGGTGGATAAAAGAGTCTATGAAACACTATTCAATAAGGCTTCACTCTGAAGAGGCCCCCAGGCCCACAGGGTCATATGGATCAGGCAAGTTGCAGGTATTCACAAATATGCTTCTCCCTAATGATTTTCTAGTAGCAAAGTACACACAGAATGTCTAGTTACCAGTTTTGTCCAAAATCTGACCCCTTTTCACCTCCTGTACCCTACTACTCTAGTCCAAGATACCATCATCTCTTACCTGGATTAGTTTAATAGCTTCCTAACTCCTATTCTACTCTTTATAGAATTCAACAAAATAGTCAACATTGTCCTTTGAAACTGTAACTCAGATGAAGTTAGAAGCAGATAAGCAGGTAACTCTGCTCAAAACCCCCTGAAGGCTCTCATCTCATTCACAGTACATGACAAAGTCTCTGCCATGGCTAGCAAGGCCCTGCCCAATCAACTTGTTAGTAATAAGAGCTATGAAGAAAAATGAAGAAGAGGTTGTAGAGTGTCTAAGGGTGCAATCTGAGAAGAGGTAGTGACAGAAGCCCTTTTTGAGAAAGTGTGAATGAGGTGTGGAAGTGAGCTGAGATGTTATCTGGGATATTGCTGCCAGAGGATAACTAGGAGCACATCAAGTCAAGAATGAGTTTGG
Organism: Potos flavus; assembly: GCA_028534135.1. Lineage (NCBI taxonomy): Eukaryota > Metazoa > Chordata > Mammalia > Carnivora > Procyonidae > Potos > Potos flavus. The sequence goes on along the minus strand of CM052883.1, from coordinate 126,066,348 downwards.
ATCACTGGAGAAAGGGAGGCCAGGGGGGTGAGAGCAGCGGCCCAGGAAGGGTGAGGGGTGAGTGAAAGTCGATGAAGTTGGAGAAAAAAAAAAACAGGGCTAGGTTTTATAAGACTGCTGGATACCTATTCTCAGTGTGCTGGGAAGCAACTGGAGAGCTTTCAGCAGAGGAGTGACTGGATCTGACACATATTTTACAAGAAAAAGATCACCGTGGCCATGGTGTGGAAAGCAGACTAAAAAGGGGCAAGCACTGAAGCTTAGGAGAGCACAAAGCACAAAGCATAAGCTCCCTTATAGCACAAAGTATAAGGGAGAATTATTCACAGTAGTGGTGAGGTATTATAAAGAGCTCCTTGGTAATATTTGGGAGCTGGGATAGAAGGCCCATAATGGTCAATCACCTAGGTAAATTTAGGAGCGGAACAACATGGGGCAGCAAGCGTCCTTTCAGTCACCATCACGGTCATTCACAAAGTTCAAAACAGAGGCCCAGGGTTCAGTACACCCTGGGTGATTCCTCCTAGTGTTGAGAAGGAAAAAGAAAAACACTGCAGCAAGAAATACTGTATTGCTCAATCCTTCAACAGCAAAGAGAGAAAAATAGGATCAGGAGAAATAATACATGCAATTAACCACCCAGGCTGGGAAATGTATGACCAGATTGGCCCTTTTAGTCATTTATATTCACATAATAAGATATTCATGGAGGAAGTCACCCTAACCCCTAAAGGAACAGTTAAATGAGTAACAATACTGGTCACTGTTGAGGTCTATTTTTTCTTTCCCTGTCCTAATGTACAATTTTATTCTTTTCCCCTAATATTCCATCTATTAAATATAAGTGGCCTAGAGTTTGTTTTACAATAAAAATATATACCATGATACTCTGTGGCAACCGTAATAATTTCCTCCCTTATACTTAACATCTAGTAATTTAAGTGTATGTCATCTACCTATCTATGGCACAATCCTATTGACTATGACTAGAGAGGAACTGATGAGTTAATAAAAGCCATAAGTCCCTTGCACTCACCATACTATGGCTACCGATGGAGGTGATGTTTATATTTTTGCACAAAGTATGATTTGAAGCCTCTACCAATCTGAAATTCTGTATAGTACCTGCTCTCCAAGTGTTCCTAATTGTTTCTAGAAGGTTCTGTTGTTCTCATATGACTGACTGGAATGCTTATTTTGGTAACAGGCTCACTCATTTCTGGGTAACCTATTCCCTGTGCATTGGGAAAAAATATATACCACAGCAATCACAAGCTCAGGCTCTGAGTTCAGATTGCCTGGATTGGAATTCTAACACTGCCACTTACTAGTCACATGATGCTGGCAGATTTCTTAATCTCTATATCCCTCAGTTTCCTGAAGTGTCAAGCAGAGATAACACTGCCTTCCTTCTTCCTAGTAATTAGCACTTAGACTCATGTTATGAGGAATAAATGAGATATCCATAAAACATTTAGAACAATGTCTGACATCTGATAAGTGATTAATACATGTTAGTGATTATTATCATGTCTTGGGAAGGGAATTGTTTTCAGCCTCATTACTGCCCCCTCTGTGAATGCTCATTTTGAGAATGCCAATGTCTGGGTCATGCATTCTGTACCCAAGTATCCCAAAGCTGTCCTTCTTTAGAGCTGAGTTCAGGACAAAGGTAGGAAGATTAACTTTCTCTTTTAAACTCTTGGCCAGGTCTTACTTCCTTGGTCCCAAACAGAACTACTTGGGTCCGTCATCTTGTCAAGCTTCTAGCTTGTGGTTTCTGTTGTTAGTTTCTGGTCCTCTCCCCTCCATTTATGAGGGTTCAAATCCAGATTTTGTGCCAAGACAGGGAGCAGACCTCTTATCATCCTCTACATTCTATTAGCACCTGTTTTCAGTTGAACTCCTCTCCTTTCCCTTAGTTATCAAACGAATGCCCCATACATATCATCAGAACATGTAAAAGGAATGAGGAAAAGGAGTATTTTCTACACCTTTAATGTCTGCTTCTAGTTTGGTCAGCCAAACACGTTCTGTTGTTTGTTTATGTTGGCGTTTTATCTACCCAATGGTGTCAGATTTAGATGGCCCACTGTTACCGGGTTGAAAAGGTATATTGTATTAGAGTAGATTGTCTTAGTTAACTATAAATTTAAAAACATAGAAGCCAAACACATATGGTTCAGATGCAATAAAAATCTTATTTCTTATTTATCAAACAGTCCAAAGTTGATGTAACTATTGGGAAGCTCTCCTCCACTTGGCAATTCAGGGAGTGACCCAGATTTCTTTTCTTTCAAGGCTCTGAGCATTGTAATCATCTGTATCTAGCTCTCTAAAGAGAAAAAAAGGAGCATGTAGGAGGCATGTGTGTTTCTAAAAAGACAGTGCAGAAGAGCACACATCTTTTCCATTCACAGTCCATTGTGAGTTAGTCACATGTTTACACGTAGCAGAAAGGTCTGTCACATGCACTCCCCAGCCAGGGTGTAACTTTCCAGCTCCACTTATATACTGTGGAAGGGGAAAAAATATCTTTTGATGGGCAGCTAGCCATATCTAGAGAGAGAAAAGAATTTCACATGACCACAGTCAAATAATCAAAATACTTAAACTTTTTATTCAATATTAGAACTGATTTACTCCAGATCAAAATTAAAGTTCATCAGTGAATTAGTATAAGGTAAAACTAAATTTTTTTTAAGGTGTAACTTTAATGGTATATTTATTCCTCCTGCTACATTCTCTGCAAGGAATCATGGTTTAAATAAGAGAAAAAAAATGTACTGGCAATGATTATTAACCTCAGTCTTCATTCCAGAAATCGCTTTTGATAAAAATTAACATTGGTTAAAGAAGAATCATAAAGAGGTAAAAACTGGGACATAAACACCAACCTCTTTTTTTCCACCTCTTCTAGCATCCAACCAAGGATTTAAGTCTCCGCCAAGTATGGAGGAGGTGGTAGGTACTTCATGGTATTCATTAGCAATATTTTTAAAGACTATTTTTAACCTTAATAAGCTAATTCGATTCATGCTCAAGGAGTTGCTAAAATTCCTAGATTTCAAAGTGCTAAACAATATACCCCTGACTCAGGCGGCATCCTTTTCTACATTACTAATGCATTACACATAAGCTTTCCTAATATTGATACCACTATGCAAACAGTAGTGTCACTTAGAGCCACATTCACCTTTTGTAAACAAATGATTCAATTAATAAACCTCACTAGGGAATAGTACTTTTGACTTAAAGGTTGCCTTTCTAAGATTGCTTTATAAAACAGTCTTCACTTTCCTGGAGCTTATGACCTACGTGCAATCAGGATTTGCTAATGAACTGCTCAGCTGCTGAGCTGAGTAAATAGAAAAGGCCATTTCTCTTTGCTCTTTTCACACCTTTTAATTGGAAGAAGTATGTTTTGGTCTGATTCATACTTCTATTTTATGTGTTAGAAACTTGTGTGAATAAGAACTTGGTTGAAATTCTGAAAGCAGTAGAGGTCATATTTTTTAACATGGGCAGTAGAGTTGCTTTAATTCTACAGGACAAGAATTAACAGATCATGAGTGACATGATGGATTGGTTTGAGAATTACATTCCAACCTGAGTGAGTTTTAACTCTCATAATGTGTCATTCCCAGTTTCTAAAGCAATTATTTTCCAAGTAGAATGCACAAGGTGGCCGAAGGGGGCTAAGAGAGATTGTGTTAGTTAAGACTCTTTCTGGTTGCAAATGATAGAAACACTTCTCAAAATGGATTAAGTGAAAATGAAATGTTCGTGCTCATCTATGTGAAATGTCTAGGACTGAGCTGATTTCAGGCAAGGTTGGTAGAGCACTGGGTATCTCAATAGGAAACAGCTGGCATACGCATATTAAAATAATGAGAACAGTTTATTTACACAAGGACTACTATGTAGGTGTATGAAAATGAGCTAGTATAGCAACCCAGGTTTTGCAAGACTAGAACTGTTCCCACCTCTAAGCCTGATGATATGAGAGGAGGGAGAAGTTTAGGAACTTCTGGAAAGAGTTTTGGCAAGTCAGCCTGAGACAGTCCTGCAGAGGGATCTAAGGGATCAGACCAATGCTCCTTCTATTGCTGGGGCTCCTCAGGGCCCCACCTCATCTGGAAGCCAGAAGTCATTTACTCTAAAAGGCAAATAGAAGCTGTCCCACACAGCTAGATAGGTCCCTTCAGGGTGGGTCTCCATCTTCTAGACCTCTACTCTCTATTGTCCCAACCATCAGACGTGATTTCCCCTCATGGTGACAAACCACTAGCAGCTCCACGCCTAACTCCTATCAGCCCAGCTACCCTGAGAGGGGTTCTTTTTTCTGCAAGTTGAACATAAGTCCCCAAACTAGCTCTTGAAGACTTCTCTAAACCAATCACTGTAGGCAAGAGATAGATCACACTGAGAAGGCAATTTCAGATGATGGGCCAGACTTGGACTTCAGCCATACCTAAACCTCCAAAAAAATGATTTAGAGAAGACTGCCTCCCTAAAGGGAAAGGCAAGATCTTATCATCAAAAGAAAGGGAAATTGATGCTGGACAGGTAGCTATGCACTGAATAAACAGATACTCATTTCAGAGACCAAAATCAAAAGCTGTGTGTGAGCAAATCCACTCACAGCACTCCTCAAGAACAATTCCAGTTATCTTTTGTTTCTTTTGCCAAGATCCATCCTGAGAAATCTGACTCTTTTCCTGGGATATACCCACTAGAGAATCTGAAGACCTAGTGTATCTTTATCTCTTCTGAGATTCTGTTTCTGTCAGTTCATTTCTTTGGTAATTTTTCTTTTCTTGAATGGAAAATGACCCTATTCTCCCCTGAGGCACACATAAACAAGAAAGAGTGACAGGTTCTTTTGGAATTTTAACATGGAATCTTTAGATCCTAAGGAGTTGAGTTATGAACTCTATGGTTCTTGTGAACACTGTAGTTATATATAAACACATTATTTTCATTTTTCTAAGAGGGAGCATCCATAGCTTTTCTTAGATTTTCAGAGAGGTAATCCCCCAAATAGTTAATAGTCTCTGATGGCTCACTCTCTTTCATGAACAAATATCCTTTCTGATGGCTCACAGCTTCTACAGAGCACTATAAGAATACTTTATCAGGATCAGAGTTCAAGAGAATCCAGACTGCTGTTTATTTCTTGTATTTTTCTTTTTTTTTTTTTTAAGATTTTATTTATTTATTTGACAGACAGAGATCATAAGTAGGCAGAGAGGCAGGCACAGAGGGGTGGGGGGAAGCAGGCTCCCTCTCTGCTGAGCAGAGAGCCCGATGCGGGGCTCGATCCCAGGACCCTGAGATCATGATCTGAGCCGAAGGCAGAGCCTTAACCCACTGAGCCACCCAGGTGCCCCTGTTTTTTTTTCTTTTTAAAGATCTTTGTTTATTTGCATGTGCGAGAGAGAAAGAGAGAGTGAAAGAATGAGCAGGGGGGAGGGGCAGAGGGAGAGGGAGAAGCAGGCTTCCCGCTGAGCAAAAAGCCCAATGCTGGGCTTGATTCAGGCACCCTGGGATCGGGACCTGAGCCAAAGGCAGTCGCTTAACCGACTGAGCCACACAGGTGCCCCTTTTTTTCTGTTTTTTAAGGTGTAGGCAGGCAGGCTTACTCTATGAAGAGATAGCCATGGTCTATAAAATAGAAAAGAAAATATTTAATTAAAAATATCAGAATAAATAAATTAGATACTTAGTAATGATGCCCCTAAAAGTGATGGTGGTTCTAGTAATTAGTTATTTAATGAAAAGAAGTTCTTGTAATTGTCTAAGGTTAATTCTATTTTTAAAACTCAAAAATCTTTCTCTTCCATGTTAATTTTCTGTGTCTATAAATCCTATATTGGCATATTAGAAGTTCTGAAAAGTCTTATAACAAAACATATTTTTAATCATGATTGAACCAGACTTTTCTAAATTCATTTGATTATGCAAACTTATTTTTTTCACTAATTCCCATTTACCATCTGGTAAAGCTAGTGCTGTGTGCCACACATTTTAGGAAACAACAAGGCAAACGTTTACCAGAACCTAGTCTAGATTCACATCTGCGTGGCTTTCCAAGAGGAGAAGAAGGGAGGTTGGAGAGGGGAAATGACAGCTACGTAATTGAGTTTTTTCTCTAATATTTTGTCATGGGTTCTGAGCCTAGCTCTGTGTCTCTAGTTGGTAAACCAAACATAGAAGATGCACAGTTTAGGCAAGGCCCTCATTTTGAGATGGGTGGATTTACTAAGACTATTGTACTATTCATGGCTGGGTATCTAAGAGTGAAAGAGACAGAGGACCTGCCGCCAGAATGCTAAGCAAATACGTAAATGATTCTGATGGCGCATAGGACAAGGTTTCATTAGAAAAGTAGAGCAGGAATTGGTTTGGGAGTACAAAGCAAGGACAACATGCATTCAGGTCTCCACTTTACATGCATTTAACGAATATGCTTAACTCTCCGAAATCAGTGTTATCATCCCCGTTCCACATATGATGTTCAAAGTCCCACAGGAGTTAGCAATAGAGCTGGGATGGAAATCCGAACTCCTGTTTCCCTAGACCTACATCCTCACTATCACACATTGATCTGAAAAGATCCCCAGGAGAGAAGGATGCCTTGGAACATGAGCGAGAAGTCCTTCAAGAAAAATGAGGAAAGGGTCGTTGGTCAAACAGTCCTGTTTTAGGGCATAACATGTTCCATGACTTTTAATAGGAATTTGTTGTCATCCTTAGTGGTGTTATTTATGATAAACCTGAATAAAATAGAAAGCACAAAAATAACCTTCTCAGACCTAAGAATACACTGAGCATTAAAGAGTCAAAAGCTATCCCTGAATTCTGTGGTCTGAAAGCAGATTTGTCGAGCTGTGCTAATTGACAAGGAAAAAAAGGGATAAATTAATTTAAAAAAAATCATATCCCTTGGGACAGACCCAAATGTGGATCTGTGCCGTGGTTATGTCTGATCTTTGGGATGCCTGCTAGGTCTCTGACATACCCTGATGCTGCAGCAGTTTCCCTGAATCTTGTTAATGTCACCAGCCAACCAAAATTAGCATAAAATGAGACAATCTAGGATTGCCAAAAAGATCCTGAATCAGTCTGCTATAAAACAGCAGCCAATGTGGTTGTGGACCTCTGCCCCGTGGGAGACGCATAACAAACATAAACCAGCACGAGTCCAAACGGCAGCTGAGGAACAGGTTGCACTGAGCAGCTTTCTAGAGACACTGCAGCCCAATTTCCAGCGGCATGGCAGAGCTGGGAACGAATTGGAAGCATCACGGATAGACAGAACAATATGGCATGAAGTATCAGGATAGGGTGACTCTTTGACTAAAGGTGTCAAACAGATTGTGAGGAAATGAAACAGATTCTTCCATGGTGACTGCAGCTGAAAATGAAAGGGGCAAAGTCTGTGTGTCAGCAGCGTGCAGAACTCCACTTGGCTCTCTCCAGCGGCAGCAACCCCCCTACATCCACACTGTGAGCGATGACGGAGATGACTTTTTAAGTTTTTGAAAAACTGGACTCACAAGAATAATCCTTTAAGATTATCGAGCCTTCACACATTGTGATTTGCCGTGGCATTCTGTGCTCAGTGCAGTCCAACTTCCAATACACAGCTGGTCTGTATCATGCTATTGTACTAATTGTTTTTATCGCCAAACCACATGAGCTTTTACTCCAAACCCAAACAAGGCAAACGGGGTAAGATGGGGGGGGGGAGGGGCAGAAGTGTCTCAAAATATTATTACAGAAAAAGGCTGCGAAAAAAAACTAGAGACATTTGGTTAGAAGAAATAAAAAAAGGTATTTGTTGAAGTAAACCGAACCAAAATGGGGACATGAGGGTCTTCAGATATTTAAAAGATTATCCTACAAAAGAGTGAGTAGGTTGCTCTTGATTCGAAAGACCAGAACGAAAATGTATGGGGGGGGGGGGGTCGGGTGGAGAATCCACAATGAAACAGATTTTAGTTCAGTGCATTGAAGAATTTCCTAATTATATTTCAAAGTTGCAAAAGAATAGACAGCACTGAGGTAGCTCCTTAGCTGGAGTGGTCAGTGACTAGAGAACCATTTGTTTGGGATGACACAGAATCATCTCTTTAGTGAGTCAAAGGTAAATGTAAATGTAAATATAAATGTAAAAAGTAAATGTACTTTATATATGTTTTGTTGTTGTCTCTTATTCTTCCTGCTGGGTTGTAAACTCCTTCAAGACAGGAATAGAGTGTTCTAAATAATTCTCATCTTCACAGAGCCTAACAGGGAACCATGAACACAGCAGGCTCTTAGAACTTATGATTGAATTAATTTTACAGCTTCTTTCATGTTGAGACTGCTATGACATAAAGAATTCAAAAGTATCCACTCAATTCATCTCATTAGTCCCAAAGGAATCCATTCAACAGATTTACCCAAACAACTAAATTTTCTAAGACGATGTGATTTTTTATTACCAAAGTGCGTAAGTCAGTTCAGATTATGTGTATCAAGAAGGCCAGTGTCAGCTGACTACATTTTCTATTTGCCAACCTTATACTACCGATAGGATATAACTACATACATAAGAAAGTAAATCTTATACTTTTCAGGGATTTGCACTAGTCAGGTAAAAGTACAGGCAGATCAGTGTTAATACTTTCTACACTTTGGCCGTTCTTGCTTATCCTATTTAAAAAAATAAAATAAAATGTACCAAATTAAAAAGGGATTTCAGTTATATTCTTTTAAAACTTAATAATTGTTTGGCCCACTTCAAAATACCATGTTGACCTTTGAAACTTTTATACTTAAGTCCATCTTTAAAAGTATGACACTGACATTTTTGTCTTAATAGATGTTTCATTAAGGTCACTGCTACATTTACTGTAATAAATAGAGGAGAATTAAGAGCTCATCACCACTGTCATAGTACGCATTGAAAAGATTGAATTACGTGCTTAACGAGATGAATTGATGATCATTGGCAAACTCTAAGAAAACTACTGCCTTAAAAAGTATCTCAGAGAAAAAGTGTTTCCACTAATATCTTTGCTCCCCCAGCATATTTTTATTTTGATAAAATATACCCATAAATCAGGGTTATCGTTTAAAGATTCAAACTTAGACTATGTGATTTAATTACGCTCTAATTAGCTACAAAGGATCACTGTCTTAGCTGTGATTTCGAAGTACATTCTGGGAAAACCTGTCACTGTGTGGTCATTGAAAATATGAGTTGCTCTCCTGACCCAAGAGAGTAATCAAATTGCTTTCTGGTTAAAACACACACACACACACACACACACACACACACACACAAGGAAACTGAAGAAATATTAAAATGAAGAAATATGTAATGTGTGTAGTATGGAGGTATACTCTGAGCTATTTAAAATATCCTTTGTGTAAAATGAAACATCAATCTAATTCCAAGTGTGGAGAGCTAGCATGGCAAATCCAATGTAGCTGCAAGGCAGTTTACATTGTATCTTACCAATGTTCAATTTAAGAAAAGATTGAAGAACATCAGGCTGCTATAAAAACAATTTGCACAGAATAAATTTGGTACTTGCCAACCATTTCTCAGAGAAAGCAGCTTTCCAGCAGAGCTAGGATGTCATGCGACATGGGTTACTGGTACTCACGCAGAATGATTATTAGGCATAAAATTAGTTCGAAAAATAGATTTATAGAAGTATTAAATGTTTGAAATAAGAGCAATATCTGCCATCTAAATGGTATTTAAATTTTGTTAACCAAGAATAGGTAGTAAGAGAAGCATGTTTCTCACCCAAACTTACAGGTTTCTTTTTTTTTTTTTTCTTTCTGTCAGATTTTTGCTACAGCTACCTACAAAATAAGGTGTTAGGGTAACACTGTCAACATCTATGAATTAAGCTTGTCTATGCTCTTTGCCATCTGTCTCATGCTGTTCAGGGTGGGTAAAGGGTCAGAAAGGAGAGGAGAGGGAAGCCTGGGGTAGAGGTGGGGAACACAAAAAAGGAAATGTCATTATTTTAATAGGGATAAAAAGCATGGGAATTCAGAGAAAATTGGTTATAGGGAATGCAAAGAATGAATTTGTGGAAGATATGAAATTTAAAGTAAATTTCTGAAGAAGTATAGAGATGCCCGGCTTCAATTCTGCCACTTCTTCAATCTGTGTCCTTGTGTCCTTCAGTTTCTGTTTTCTCATCTGTAAGTGGGAATAACGAGAGCAGCTGCGTCTTTGGGTTATTCGAAGGATTAAACAAGGTAATACACGTAAAGCTTTTAGAACAGAGCTGGCCAAGTAACAGGTCCTCGGCACAGTCAGCTTCTGCTAGCAGCAGCTGCATCTTCGTCAGCATCAGTGGGCTTGAAATTCCTATTATTAATTCTCTTTATTTTCATTTTTACCTCTTTATATACATTTCTTTTCACAAAGAGTAAAACAGAGGATCTTAATTGGTTGGGAAATAAATATGGACTTTGAAAAATCCAGTTGCTTTGGGGCTCCTGGGTGGCATAGTTGGTTAAGCATCTGACTCTTGGTTTTGGCTCAGACTGTGATCTGAGGGTCATGAGATCGAGCCTCACATGGCTCTGTGCTCAGTGCAGCATTAGCTTGGGGTTCTCTCTCCCTCTCCCTCTGCTCCTCCTGCTTGTACTCTTTCTCTCTAGAATAAATAAATAAATCTTTAAAAAAAATCCAGTTGCCCTTTTTTTCAAAACCACTAAGTCAAATTCTTTTTATTTTTCTGGACATATAAACAGAGAAATATTTATGTATTATAGGTGCGTGGTCCAATGTGAACTTCAGATTCTTCTAAATATTAGAATAATGACATATTAGAATAATGACATTTCCTTTTTTGTGTTCCCCACCTCTACCCAGGATTCCCTCTCCTGACCCTTTACCCACCCTGAATTCTAAGTGATTACTTAGAATTCTAAGTGATTCTAATTCTATAGATTACTTATAATTCTATTATTATAATTCTATTAATTATAAGATTACTTATAATTCTAAGTGATTACTGTGCTGCCTACCCCAGTATCCTCTGTCATAAAGAGATGTCACTTTTCTTTGGATCTTATTGTCATTTTTCTTTGGATCTCTATTTACTTCTTCATCTAGAGCAGAAATGTCAAGTGACCTTGATGAGTTATCAATGAGAATTTGGCTTACAGAAAACACTATTTAATTCTGTCAATCCCTATTAGACACTAATGGTTGTCATGGTATCAATTTGAATCTTTTTTGCTTCCTTATGCTTTGCCATCAATGTTTTTTTGACTGGTCTAAAACTGTGATTTCCCTCGGCAGACAAGAGTTAATACATTTGAGAGTTGGACTAGTTGATACCTACTCAACTTTTCAGTAAATGAAAGCAACAGAAAATATTAAAAACAAACTGCTAAATGGCCAGCCAGTTCCACTGCTATCCAGTTTAGTAATTTCTTAAACACACACCTTTGTTAGTATTTTCTCTAAAATACTAAAGCCATAATGGAAATAAAGGTCTATACAGAAACCCTCCCCATGTAGCTAATTGAGCTTATTATGCTGACCTACAGAAAACAAAATATTGCAATATTTTCATACCCTCAAACCCTTATGCTTTTAGTTGTTTGTGTTGATAAGTTCTTCTGAGCTCATGTTACTGAGAACACTGATTTGGCACATGATAAGAGTTTGTTTTCATAAACCAGTAACCAATTAAGACATCTGGGGGAAAAAGACATCTGTCTGGGAATGAAATCTGCATCCTTGTCCTTAATTTACACTAAACTGACTAGCCACAACCACCAAATGTCAATTCTTTTGGCTCTTAAAAATATCATCAGGTGTAGTATTGCTTTGGAAAATTACTTTCTCTTATTAGAGAAGAAAGATTTCAACTGTATTCCTCCTTACTAAAACACTTCATGTCACACTAAGCCCTTAAGTACTCATGTCACTGTTTTTTTGGACAGTTTTTATGCTAGTGAATTTACTTTTGTAAAATAAGCCTCACACTGGGATATTATGTCATTATAATTCTACCTTCAATTAACCTTCTTTCCAGTGGCTAAATTAACACAAATTAGAAAGGATGTCATTCCAAGCTATATAACCTTGGTGTTACAACTGGTGGTCATCTCATAAAAGCAGTGCCTCTGTTAGAAAAAAAAAAAAAAAAAAAAGGAAAAAAGAAGAAAAAAGCATTTTGAATGCATTACAGCATACAGATTTATCTCTTGGTCTTTATTATACAGTGATATTCCTGGAAATCAGTAGCTATATAATGTCAGTTTATCCCGCTTTTTTCCCCTTCATAAAGTGAAACGTTTTAAAATAGCCAAAACAGCATTAGGTCTTCTACTTTACATTCGTTAGTCATGCAGGAAGTTAATCATCTAAATATAAATGAAAGCTGTACCAGTTTCAGTAAGGCAATATTTATTTTCTTTTTATCCTTAGAGATAGAAAGCCTAACTGGTAGAGGAAATTGAGACTGACAAGCCTTGAGACGGTCTGATTTCTAAACAAATTTTTTTCCATTGAAATTTCTCAGAGCAGGGATGTCCAATAGTTTTCTACGGAAAAGGGAGTGAATGTACCCCTCAGCTAAGACTTGGTGAATCCCGAGGAGGTAATGGTCCATGAGTGAGAAGTGGAGGAGGAGAATTTCACACCTCATTTTCATGTTCCTGGTGGTAAGTACAGTACTCTCTCCATGCATCACTGCAATTTAGAGAGATGTGAAGGACAAGCCTGACATTTGCCAGCTTTGATTACCTTCCTTTCCTAGAACCTCAATTTGAAATTCTGGAAATCCCTGGGTAAGGAAGATTGACAACCACCATTGCCTGAAGTTGACTCTCAGGTTTCCCTACTGACCTCAAGATTGAATCCATGAGGGAATACTTGTATGTGTAGTAAGTATTACTTTTATGTCACTGACTGTATAGCCAATGGCCCCATTAGCAAAGAGTTGCAAAACTGTGAGGTAATTACATATTCTTAAATTACCTTATAGATTAAGAAGTCACTACAACTTAAGATCATACTTTTCTAGTAGAAAAGGATATTAAATAGGATAAAAATGATTAGTGACAATTGTACTAAACAGACAATCTGGAAGATTTTTCATTCTAAAATGGCTGACCAAGCATAAATCTTTACCTTGCTTCTTTTGACAAAGCCCATTAAAATGAAAGAAGATACACACAAATAAGAATAAATCTGATATCATAGAAATGCTACCATCAACAGAGCTGAAATTGAAGAAGTTCTAGAAAAAAAGAACGGTTGGAAAGAGATGAACCATGAAACCCAATATAGTTGAAGAGGAGAAGATCTCTGCAAAAATAGATCAACCCAACAGAAATAAAAAATAACCCTAAGATCAAGAATGGGTCTTGGAATAGCAGTGAGCTCTCTACCAGTAGGCATGATAATTAATTTAAAGGCTGTGGAATATTTGTCCCAATCTTCCTGATCTCAGTTTCTGGTTGCAATGTTTGTCTCTAAGAAAAAGCTATTATTAGAACTCAGTCAAATAAAGTGAGATTTGTTGAAGGAAACTCTCAGAATTAAGATGGAAGTAAAAAGAAAAGCAGGGCAGTGCCCCCAGGCAGTCCATCATGGCAACCATCATGGAGGACAAGGGGCGACTTGAGAGCAAACTCTAGACACCAAAGGACCAGCAACTCTATCCTCACAAACTAGAGCCAGCACTTTCTGTGATCATTCCTTGCCAGAAGAAGACAGTTTTTCATTTGTGTTAGGGAGCCTGCATCTAGTTAATAGTATTACAAATATTAATAAATCTAAGATCACCAGGCATTTGGGGGGGAACATCATTCCGAACAAATCCCAAATGAAAATGTTGATGTAAAAGGTAAAAGAGAACTTTAAAATGAGTGCTATTATTATCCTCAGAGAAATTCAAAGGGCTGCCATATCCACACAATAAAAAGACTGCCATTGTGTGTCAACTACACTCAAAGAAAAAAAAGAAAAAAAACCAAACCCAAACCCAAACCAACAACAAAAAAGGAAAAGCCCCCCAAACAAACAAGGAAGCAAAATCCCAGACTGCTATGAAAAAAGAATCAAGTCTCTGAAGTGAAAATCATGGTAGTGGAGAAAAAAAAGAAAAAAGGAAAAAAAAAACCCAAAAACCTAAATGGCAAACAGCAAGACTTCATGGCAGGATGTTTCTCTCCAGTTTTCTTTACAATCTTTCATATTAACTGAAGTTTCACCTTCAGGCTCCAAATGGTGACCCTTCAATCAGTTCCTGGCTGTCCCCTCAAGGTCAAAACCTGCAACTGCTACAGGTCTCAGATTCTCTTCAATGAACATCTGGCATCAGAGATCTCTGGTGGCTGCCACATGAGCCCCAGGGTTCACTCACTTACAGGCCTGAGCTATTCAGGACGGATGGCCTGCCCATGGTAACAGGGGTAAAAGTCAATCTCGGCCAAACCACTTGGAGGAGAATGGGAGTAAGATGAATCCGTCTTGGAAAAATAATTGGTAGGCAAACGGTATTGATGCTGCAGAGCCAATCAGCTACACCAATCAAATATGTCAATAAGTAAGAATATAGAGGATCTGAGTAACATATTTAACATGGTTAAATTTAACAGTCGTGTGCTTGTATGTGTAATAATTAATACATAATTGGGGTAATGAATAATAACTCAATACATTCCAATAAGCAGAATTCATACAGGTCATTTTTTTTTATTAACCATGGATCAACAAGACTCAATATTGACAACAAATGATAGAGAAAATATCAGGCAATTTTTAAAAATAATGTCTTGGGTTAAAGAAAAATTCAAAATGGAAATTATAGATTATTCAGACTATGTGTATGATGATAATCTGGTTATACGGAAACAACAACGGGGGCGTGGATATCAGGGGACTCAGACTCATTTCCTTTTGCTAATGAGATCTGTAACTTTCAGCATGCCACCTAACTGCTTTCTCAGTTTCATTTTCCTGTCCTCTTTACTTTGTTAGCTTAGGAAGAAAGAACATGTGTTTTAAAAAAATATTCTAATAATTATCTCCCTATATCAAAAATATATATTGCTATATATAAAGATATACACAAAGATATGTGTATGTATGCTCTTGTTATTTTCAAAATAATTTAATATTTTTGATCCTAAAGACACCAGCTGTCATAACTTCTAACATTGTATACAATAGTAGCAACCAGAATTTTATTCTCATCCTGTTTATATCTTAGGACCACATTTTATATCACACATACAAAACACATCCCATTATTTGGGGTGGTGTGGACAGAGCACAAAT
This sequence comes from Potos flavus, assembly GCA_028534135.1. Taxonomy (NCBI): domain Eukaryota; kingdom Metazoa; phylum Chordata; class Mammalia; order Carnivora; family Procyonidae; genus Potos; species Potos flavus. The sequence continues at coordinate 126,051,026 of CM052883.1, read as the reverse complement.
ACCAAGCCATTATACTTGGTTTTTTTGGTTTGTTTTCAAACTGCAGACTAATTACTTCATAAATGTATAATAGTATATACAGAAGCCTGCCCAGTTATTTCAAAATAGAGAGATCCCCCCCCAAATTCTCTAAATTCTGGAAACTATCTTTGATATCCCAAAAACTTCTCTGGGAAATCTCTTGGCAACGACTAAACTGCTAAGAAAGATTACATTTCATCCCTCAGACCAGTTGATACTTTATGGTTTGTTTCACAAAATTATGTTCAAGACCCTGGTTCTTGAAAACTTTATCAATTTGACAAATCTAAAATACAATTTTATCACTGATCTATAGTGTTCAAAATTATATCTGGTTATAAATATTTGCAGTATATCATGAAGAATAATGTTGGATTCAGTCCTAAGGAAACTCAGTATTTTTAAAACCTTATATCTATCTTCTAAATATGCCAATAGCCACTGCATTTTTTCATTTATGAAGATTCGGAAATTTGTGCTATCCCCGCTATACTAAAATTGGGAGAATTACAAATATTAGTGCTTAAATATGGCCAAATATAATTTCTTTTATAAGCAACAATCCTCAGTATGAACCATCACCAGCATTCACATCCATACAATGCAAAAAAAATGATCTGATATTTAACAATTTTTGCATTATAGAGTTCCTTGATAATGAGGTTAAAGACATTTCATAGATGGATGAACATAGTTTTGAAGGTCACTAATTGGAGATGAACAATTAGTTCACCTCTCAAATCATAAAACAGAGAGATGTTGGACCAACATTAGATTGCTGTTTTTCATCACTGCCCACCCGATCCCCTGCTGCAGCCACATTTTAGCACATTCACAATTAAGAATGTTCATGCAACTTCAATGATACTGAAGACCTCCAAGTGTTAAGAGCATTTTTCCCCCTCATGATAATTTTAGGCACAAATTGGGCATAATTAAAACTTAAGCATAAATTTCATTCTTGATGGCCAATAGAGAATGAGGACCATAATTCGACCTCTAGGAAACAGGGAATTTAATATTATTTCTTAAATCTTCTGTTGAGCTTTGACTACATATTTCAATAAGGAAATACTCTAAAATATCATTTCAATTTCCTAAGTAATGTTTTGGCACAGTACTAAGAATGCAAAGTTTCACAAGAATTTCCCAAATGGTGTGATTTTTTTCGTTTAGTGATTAAGAGGACTATATTAAACAAACTTTCACAGCTTTTAGAATTTGCTGGTATGTTTTATTACCATTTAATCTCACGTACTTTTCAGTGAATTGTACTTTCTGGAAAAAATCAGTAAAATAATTAAAAATAACCTTTTATAATTTTTACTCAAATTAAAAGGCCACATCGTCTCACTGCTCAGTGTTTATAAACATAAAACTTGTGAAATTCTGGGCGCCTGGGTGGCTCAGTGGGTTAAAGACTCTGCCTTCCACTCAGGTCATGATCTCAGGGTCCTGGGAAGGAGCCCCGCATCGGGCTCTCTGCTCAGCAGGGAGCCTGCTCTCCCTCTCTCTCTGCCTGCTTCTCTGCCTGCTTGTGATCTCTCTCTGTCAAATAAATAAATAAAATCTTTAAAAAAAAAATAAACGTGAAGTTCTTTCTTTTGTAATATACATGTATCTAGATTTGAATTAATCATCATCATTTTGGCAAAGATTTTCAAAAACCTGTCACTGTCTCACTAACAGATCAATAAATGTGTGTGTTAGCTGATGGGTATGAAATGTTCTATACACTTAGGTATCTGAGACTCAACTGAAATTTAGTTTCTATACATAACCTATACTTGCAGCCTAATACCTTACATTGTTTTATAATACTAGAGGACAGCTTCACTTCCATCACACTGATACAATTTACAATTGCAATATAAGATATAAAGTAATAGATTTTTTTTTTTAAGAGAGGGTGGGAAGGGGAGAGGGGCAGAGGGAGAGAGAGAATCTAAAGCAGGCTTCATGCCCAGCACAGAGCCTGACTTGAGGCTCGATCTCACAACCCTGAGATTATGACCTGAACTGAAAGCAAGAGTCTGATGCTTAACCAACTGAGCTACCCAGGTGCCTCTAAAGTAATGGACTTTTTTAAAAAATATTTTATTTATTTATTTGACAGAGAGAGAGAGATCACTGCTGAGCAGAGAGCCTGATGGAGGGCTCGATCCCAGGACTCTGAGATCATGACCTGAGCCGAAGGCAGAGGCTTTAACCCACTGAGCCACCTGGGCACCCCTAAAGTAATGGACTTTTTGAGAGGCAATGCTAGTTACTGGAAAGTCCAAATTTACTTTTTACATTAAAGTACAACTTAGAATGAAAAGAGCAGATCTAATTTAAAGTTTGATCAGTTTTGACATATATACACCACTGCAACCCAATCCTGATCAAAACATAAAACATTTCCATCATGCCAGAAAGTGCCCACGTGTCACTTCCAACTATCTTACCATTCCCCCGTCCCCACTCCGCTGCTGCCAGAAGCAACAACTGTTCTGTTCTCTATCACCACAGATGAACTTTGCCTGTTTTAAAACTTCATATGCATGCATGTAATCTTTTGCATCTGGCTTCATTCACTGAGCATAATTTTGTTTGAGATCTACCCATGGTTTCCCATATGTCACTAGTTTATTTCTTTTTATTGCTGAGTAGAACTCAAGTGTATGAACATGCATAGTTTGTTTCGATTCTCTTGCTGGTGACACAGGCTGTTTTCAGTTTGGGGCTATTAAGAATAATGACGCTATGCATATACTATAAAAAGTTTTTTGTGGACATCACTCATTTCTTTTTAAGAAATACTGAGATGCTCAATTGACTGATGATAAGGAAGGAATATATTTAACTTCTTTATGTCTTTTAGTTTTTCATGCCTTATTGTATATCCAGTATGATCTTGGATAAAAGTAGGAAAAGCTGATATTCTTTCCTTGTTCCTATCTCAAGGAGAAAACATTCAGTATTTCAGTATTCAATATGTTAATTGTAGGTTTTCCAAAAATGCATTTTATCAGATTAAGGAAGTTTTATTTTATTCTTAGTTGGCTGAGAGTTTTAGTCATTTCTGGAATGAAGCCCACTTGCTAATGATTAATTTTCTTTTTATGTCTTGTGGATTCTCCTTGCTAATATATTTTTGTGTGTGTCTTTAATCATGAGGAACATTAGTCTGTAATTTTCTTTTCTTCTGATGTCTCTGTCTGGTTTTGGAGTGTGGTTATACTGGCCTCATAAAATAAGTGTGGGAAATACTCTCTCTGAAATAATTTGTACAGGATTACTACTACTACTTCCTTAAAACTGATAGGATTCCATATGAAGCTGTTGGAACCTAGGGCTTTCTTTTACAGAAATTTTTAAATTAAGAATTTAACTTCTTTAAAATATGGACATTGGGGAGGGTATGTGCTATGGTGAGTGCTGTGAAATGTGTAAACCTGATGATTCACAGACCTGTACCCCTGGAGCAAATAATACATTATATGTTAATAAAAAAATGTTAAAATTTTAATTTATTGTAACAGTTTTGTTAAATTGTGTTTTTCAACAAATTTGTCCATTTCATCTAGGTCATCAAACTTATTGGAATAAAGTTGTACACAATAGTCACTTATTATCCTTTTAATGTCTGTAGCATCTGAAGTGAATTCTGCTCTTTTATTTTTTCTTTTCCCCCAGTTTTATTGAGAAAAACCTGACATGCATGACTATATAACATCAAAGTATCCAGCACAATGGTGTGATTTACTACTATTGTGAAATTATTACCACAATAGTTTTAGCAAACACACATCTCCTTGTACAAATAAAATAAAAAGAAAGGAAAAATTTTTTTCTTTGTGATGCAAACTCTTAGGATGAACTCTTAATGATTTTTCTTATAACATACAGCAGCATTAGTTATAGTCATGATATTGTACATTATATCCCAACCATTTATTTATCCTATAACTGGAAATCTGTACCTTTTGAAAACCTTCCTCCAGTTTCCCCACTTCCGTTTTCCCTCTGCCACTGGTATCCTGAAGTCTGATCTCTTCCTTTGTTATCTATTGTCTTTTTGATGGTGGTCATTCTAACAGTGGTGAGGTGATATCTCATTGTAGTTTTAAATTGCACTTCCCTAATGGCTAGTGATGTTGAGCATCTTTTTATGTACTCGTTGGTCTTTTATATATCTTTGGAGAAATGTCTGTTCAGGTCCTTTGCCCATTTTGTAATTGGGTTATTTAGCTTTCTACTATTGAGTTACAGGGATTCTTTATATATTTTGGATATTAACTCCTTATCAGATACATGTTTTACAAATATTTTTTTCCCATTCTGTAGTTGTTTTTTCGCTTTGTTGATCGTTTCCTTTTCTGTACAAAAGCTTCTTTCTTTGGTGTACTCCTGCTTATTTTTTATTTTGTTGCTTGTGCTTTAGGTGTCATATCCAAAAAATCATTACCAAGACCCATTCAAGGATATTTATTCCTATGTTTTCTTCTAGGAGTTCCATGGTTTCAGGTCCTACATTTAACTCTTTAATCCATGTTGAGTTAATTTTTGTGACTGGCATCAGATATGGGTCCAGTTTCATTCTTTCACATGTGAATATCCAATTATTCTATTTATTGAAGAAACTATTCTTTCTCCATTGCATATTCGTGGCTCCCTTAACAAATATTAGTTGACCATATGCTTTGGTTTATTTCCGGGCTTTAGACTTTGTTGCACTGGTTTATTTGTCTGTTTTTATGCCAATACCATATTATTTGGTTGACTACAGCTTTCTATTGTAACTTGAAATTAGGAAGTGTGATACCTACTGCTTTCTTCTTCTTTCTCGGGATGTGGGGTTAGAAGTGTTTTTTTTTTCCTACTTCTGCAAAGTACGTTATTGGAATCTTCATAGGGATTATGCTGAATTTATATATGTTTTTTGGCAGTATTGACATTTTAGCAATATTACTTCTTCTGATTATCCAATAATTAATTCTTCCTGTCCAGTCCATGGACACAGGATATCTTTTCACTTATAGGTCCTCTTCAGTTTCTTTTATCAATATCTCGCAGTTTTCAGAATAGAGCTCTTTCACCTCAAATTTATTTCTAGGTATTTTATTGCTTGATGGTACTGTAAATAAGACTGATTTCTTTCTTTTTCAGAAATGTCATTTTTATGTATAGAAGTACTGTTGATTTTCTTTGTTAGTTTAGTATTCAAATTTACCGAATTCATTGATTACATCTAACAGTTTTTTCATAGGGTCTTTAGGATTTTCTGCATATAAAATCATGTCATCTTCAAAAGAAATAATTTTACTTTTTCCTTTCCACTTCTGATACCTTTCATTTCTTTTTCTTGCCTGCTTGCACTAGCTAAGATTTCCTGTATTCTGTTGCATAGGAATAGTGGGCACCCTCGTCTTGTTCCTGGATCTTAGAGGAAAATCTTTCAATCTTCCACCATTAAGCGTGATGTTAGCTGTGAGCTTGTCATATATGGCATTATGTTGAGATATATTCCTTCTATGCCTGATTTGTTTAGGCTTTTATCATGAATGGATATTGAATTTTGTCAAATGCTTTTTCCGTGTCTATTGAGATGATCATGATTCTTTTCTGTCCTTCTATTAATGTGATATATCACACAATTGATTTGCATATGTTAAACTAGTCTTGTATCCCTGGGATAAATCCCACTCGATCCTGGTGAATGATCTTTTTAATGTACTGCTGAATTTGGTTTGCTAGTATTTTATTGAGAATTTTTATATCTACATTCATCACAGATACTGGCCTATATTTTCTTTTCTTGTAGTGTACTTTCCTGGTTTTGGTGTCAACAATGCTTCCTAAAATAAGTTAGGAATGGTTCCCTCCTCTTCGATTTTTTGAAAGAGTTTGAGGACTGGTGTTAATTCTTTTTAAAATGTTGGGTAAAAGTCACCAGCGGGGGTCCTGGGCTTTTCTTCAGTGGGAGATCTTTGATTACTGGTTCAATCTCTTTACTAGTAATTGGTCTATTTAGATTTTCTATTTCTTTCCAAGTCAGTTTTGATAAGTTTTATGTTACTAAGAAGTTTTCTATTTCATTTAGGTTGCCCAGTTTGTTGCATATAGTTGTTCATGGTAGCGTGTTATGATACATTGAATTTCTGAAGTATCAGTTGCAATGTCTCCTTCTTCAGTTGTAATTTTGTTGACTGGGTCCTTTCTCTTTGTTCCTTGGTTAGTCTAGCTCAGGGTGTGTCAACTTCATCTTTTATAAGAACCAACTCTTAGTTTGGTTAATTTTTTGTTTTACTGTTCTCTGTTTCATTTATTTTTACTATAATCTTTATTATTTCCTTTCTTTAGCTAACTGGGGACTCAGTTTGTTCTTCTTTTTTTAGCTCCTTAAGGCATAAAGTTAAATGACTTATTTGGGATCTTTCTTGCTTCTTAATGTAGGGGTTTATTGCTAGAATTGTTCTGCAGCATTCCATAATTTCCAGTGTGTAATGTTTCCATTTTAGTTTGTCTCAAGAAATTTTATTTCCCCTTTAATTTCTTTTTTGATCCATTGATTGTTCAGGAGAGTGTTAATTTCCATGTGTTCACCAATTTTCCAGTTTTCTTTTTGTTGTTGATTTCTAGTTTCATGCCATTGTGGTCAAAAATACTTGGTATTAATTTAATCTTGCTGAATTTGCTAAGACTTGTTTTGTGACCTAAATATGGTCTGTCCTAGAAAATGTTCCATGTGCACTTGAGAAGTATGTATATTCTGCTGTTGTTGGATAGAATGTTCTGTATATTTCTGTTAGGTCCATTTGGTCTACAGTGTTGCTCAAACCTATTTCCTTATTAACTCTCTATCTGGATGATCTATCCATTGTTGAGAGTGGGGTATTAAAGTTTCCAACTGTTAGTATATTTCTGCTTATTCCTCTTTTTAGCCCTGTGAGTTTTTGCTTTATATATTTAGGTGCGTCGCCATTCAGCCAATAAATATTTACAATTGTTATACCTTCTTGACATATTGGCCTATTTACCATTATATATAATGACATTGTCTCGTTTCACCATTTTTAAAGTTTATTTTGTCTGATATAAGTATAGCTCCCCCTTCTTTCTTTTGGTTATCATTTACTTGAAATGTCTTCACCCCTTCATTCAGTCTATGTGTGTTTTTAAGGCTAAAGTGAGTCTCTTGTAAGCAGCATATTGTTGGATATTATTTTTTATCCATTCGGCCATGTCTTTTGCTTGGAGAATTTAATCTATTTACATTTAGAGTAATTATTGTGAGGTAAAGACTTATTCTTGCCACTTTGCTAATTATTTCCTAGTTGTTTTTCAGATCCCTTGTTCTTTCTTATCCTTTTGTGTTTTGTGTGTTTGTGTGTGTGTGTGTGTGTGTGTGTATGCTTTTGTCTTTTGGTATCAGTATGCACTGACTACTTTATCATGTTCTTTTATGTAATTATGTAATTATGTAATTACTACAAGATTTTCCCTTATGATTACCATGAGGCTTACATGAAATGCCTTAGATTTATAACACCCTATTGTAAACTGATAACAACTTCAATAAAATTAATAAACTTTACACTTTTACTTCTCTTCACCCACACATTTTAGGTTACTGCTGTTACAATTTACATGTTTTCATATTATATAACTAATAACATATTTTTGTAGTTATATTTATACTTTTTTAAAACTTCAAACTACAGTGGTGAGTTATAAGCACTATTACTATATTTCAGAATCTATAACTATATATTTGCCATTACCAGTGAGATTTATACTACCTTTTTATGTTTTCGTCATGTTAATTAGTGCCCTTATACTTCCACTCAAGGAACTCCCTTTAGTATTTCTTGTAAGGCAAGTCTGATGATAGGGAACTCCCTCAGATTTTGTTTGGGTGTATCTTTATCTCTCCTTCATTTCTGAAGGAGAAATTTACTGGGTATAGAATTCTTGGTTGACAGTTATTTTCTTTCAATATTTTCAATATGTCAGCTCAATCTATTCTGGCCTGAAATGTTTCTGTTGAGAAGTTTGTTAATAGTCTTATGGGTTTCCCTCATATGTAACTTCTGTCATTTCTCTTGCTGCTCTTAAAGTTCTTTGTCTTTGACTTTTAACAATTAATTGTGGGGGCGCCTGGGTGGCTCAGTGGGTTAAAGCCTCTGCCTTCGGCTCAGGTCATAATCTCAGGGTCCTGAGATCGAGCCCTGCATCGGGCTCTCTACTCAGCAGGAAGCCCTGCTTCCCCCTCTCTCTTTGCCTGCCTCTCTGCCTACTTGTGATCTCTCTGTCAAATAAATAAAATCTTTTAAAAAAACACAATTAATTATAATGTACCTCGATGTAGTCCTATTTGGGATCATTTAGGCCTCACAGATTTGGATATGCATTTCCGTTTCCAAGTTTGAGATGTTTCAGTCATTATTGCTTTAAATATATTCTCCATCCCTTTCACTTTCTTTTCTTCTGAAATCCCCATAATGTGAATATTGCTTCTTTTCATTGTGTCCCATAAATCTTGAAGGCTTTCTTCACTTTTTTTCATTCTTTTCTTTTTCTAGTCTCTAATTACAAATGTCCTATTTTCTAGGTTGCTGATTCTTCTGGATGGTTGAGTCTACTTTTAAAACTCCCTACTGAATTCTTCAGTTCAGCTGTATTTTTCAACTCTAGGATTTGTTTTGTTCTGTTTGATGATTGTGATTTCCTTGGTGAGCATCTTTTGTTCAAGCATTGTTTCCTAATTTTTAGTTATATATGTTTTCTTGTAGTTCACTCAATTTCTTAAAGGGATTATTCTGAATCTTTGACAGTTCACTGATCTCCATGTCTTTAGGGCCACTTATGGGCGCTTCATTTGTTTTCTTTGGTGGTGTTATATTTACCTGATTTTTCATGATCCTTGATTCCTTATACTGCTATCTATGCATTTGAGCAATGGGGCTCCCCTTCCAGACTTTACAGGCTTGCTTTGGCAGAGGAAGTTCTTCCACAGTCAACTTAGTTTGAGTTTCTAGGTCTATCTGTAATAATGTCCTTAGACAGGCAGGGGCTACTACTATGGTCTACTTTTGGGCAAGGTAACTGTTTCAGCCTTAGGGACAGAGATGGGGGAATGTGCCACTGGCTGCCATAGTAGGACAGGAATGCTGGCTTAGTTCCCTACCTAAGTGAGGCTATAGGATGGGCTCTGCTTGGTCAGGCTTACTAGATGGTAAGGACTGGGTACTAGTCAGTAATAGAAGGGGCTATGAATAAGCTTCCTTGCCCTGGCAAGACAGAAGGCCAGGACTCAGGGCCTAGGCAGCTTGTTCTTTGGAGGCTCAAATCAGGCCTGAGTGTACACCGAATTCCTTGGTCAGATGAGGTCACTGGTTTTGCTGTGCAGATAGGGGAAGCCACAGGCTGTGCTTTCTGTTCTAGGGCCATTGTACATAGGGCTATTGAATGGGCTATGCAGCTTCCTGTGTGCTCCGGTAAGGTTCCCTGGTGAGACCAGTTGGAGGCTATATTAACAAGTGGGGCTACAAATTAGATTCCCTGCTCAGGAACAGTGAGAGAAGTAGCTCTAAAACCAATAATGCTCTTTGGTACACCTTAACTCAAGCTAACTTGCACTTCAAGTTTTCTTGTTGAACTGGGTCACTGGCTTTGCTCTGCGAATGATCAGCTCTGCCTGCCCTTTTCTTGACTTGAGTGCCACTGAGATGCACAATTTCTAGGAGTTGCCAGCTCTTTTGGTCAAACGAGACTGGGAGGCACCCTCCAGAGTGGGCGGGGATGTCTCAACAACCTGGCTTGGGCAGAAAGGCAATCGACCACTCCAGGCTACTCTTAATTTCCCAAATGGGCTCTCTGGTTGGGAGGGGCCAGGAGCTACCTTCAGCTTTGGCTATGATTTGATTCCCCTGACCTATCATGTGAACACTGATGTTCCATATTGGCTTCATTCTAGGAGTGATCACTTCTGCCCACCTACCCCTTGGCTGGAGTGCCACTGGGCCACATAGCGGTTTGGAGTTGTTGCCAGACATTCTGTTCAGATAGGACTGGAATATGCTCTCCACAGCAAGTAGGGCTATGACTCAGCACCTTGTGTAGGTGTGGGCAAGCTGGCCTCTAAAACCAGCAAAACTCCTCATTAGAGAATCTGAATCAGATAGATCTGCACCCTGCCAAACTCCCTGGTCAGAGTGTACTCCTGACTTGGTTCTGCAGATGAGCAAAACCACTGGTTGGGATTATTACTTGGGCACTATGGGTAGAACTCAGTATGCCGAGATCCATGTCCTGGTTGTAGACAGGCCCTCTCACTTTTTCCATCATGGCCAAATTCCCAGCAGTTGAGCCCTGCAGATTGCCCTCCAATCTTATGGTACAAGATCAGAAATGGGGCTCCCATAAAGCAACCCACAGCGCTGGTGGTGGCTGGCTGCCCCTGCCCCAGGGCTTTTTTCCCACTGGGGGAACTGGAGGTTCAGGGGAGATGTCACCATGTGATGTTGAGCTGGCCTGGCAGAGGGGACAATGTGGTCAATGTGCAGCCTCTTCTCTTACCCTTCTAATGTATTCAGGTGGTGCTTCAGCCTCACCTCAGATTCTAGGATTCTCTCAGTGGTGTCTTATTCTTGAATAGTCGTCAGTTGCTTTTTTCGTGTGGGGAAGGAAAGTCAGAAATGACCTTAGTTGTCATTTTGGAGACATCACTCCCCAGTCACATTTCTTTATAACCACAATTCAGCTACTCTGGTAGTCAGTAAAGAGTACTTAATATTTTCCAAATAATATAATGCCATTGGGTACTCTTACTACCTTATTTGCATTTCATCAATATGTCATTACATAGAAAATAAGAGAAGGAGGTACAGGGTGAATTATTTATGGGCTGTGTCGTTAAGTGCAATCTGTTATTCTACATTCACCTTTTTCACAGGAAATCATTTATCTAAATTGGAAAATTTCTTTTGTAGTTGAAAAAGTAATCAGAATCCATGTCAACACACTTGTGTAAGATGCAGTCTAAATGAAAACAAGTAAACAAGATAATCTTGAGAAACTGAAATCCTTGCATTTTTCAGAATTTTTTCCAGTTGACATATTTCACTGTACTATGCTGTATTATTTAGAATTAAGATACTATCTTGTCATGTTATGTAACTTTTTCATTTTTATAACTCATCATCTAATTTTTTTTTTAAGATTTTATTTATTTATTTATTTGGCAGAGAGAGAGATCACAAGTAGGCAGAGAGGCAGGCAGAGAAAGAGGGGGAAGCAGGCTCCCTGCTTAGCAGAGAGCCCGATGCGGGGCTCGATCCCAGGACCCTGAGATCATGACCCGAGCCGAAGGCAGAGGCTTTAACCCACTGAGCCACCCAGGTGCCCCAACTCATCATCTAATTTTAAAAATAACCTCTATGTATGACAAATATGAGAAAGAATGTTTAAAGATAGTAATCATGAATAAAATTTGGCAATCCCCACTCTAAGAACTTATTCTGAAATGTTACAAACAGATGAACATGTAGACATATTGTTTTCAACTCTAATAACCTACATAATAAACAAAATTGACTGATAGAAGTTCATGACTTTATTTCTATTTGAAAATAATGGAATATATCATATTAAGCAGACTATATCTATTAGACTAGGTTGAAAGAAAATAATAAAGCTTCTGTTACTACTCTTAAGAGGCATTTTGTAATTCTGATGAAAAGGGAGTCTGCTCATATTTTATGTGTACTCACAACAAATAGTTCTAAAATATACAAATTAAAAACACACACATTCTATACACCTGATTTTTAAATGCATACGTGATTATTGATGGACTCATAAAGAAAAGTTTCTCTACTCCACAGTTTAAGAATCATTTTTTTAGGAAACAAGACAACAAATGTGCAGTGAGCTACAATTACTTGGGACTTTGTTGGGAAGGAAGGCTGTGAAAGAAGTATCCTATCACATTATATAGCCAGTGACCTTTACTGTTATTTAAGTACTCAGGTTAAAAATGTATGATTTCTGGGGTGCCTGGGTGGCTCAGTGGGTTAAAGCCTCTGCCTTCGGCTCGGGTCATGATCTCAGGGTCCCAGGATCGAGCCCCGCATCGGGCTCTCTGCTCAGCGGGTAGCCTGCTTCCCCCTCTCTCTCTGCCTGCCTCTCTGCCTGCTTGTGATCTCTCTCTCTGTCAAATAAATAAATAAAATCTTTAAATAAAAAAAAGAAATTTAAAAAAATGTATGATTTCTATCCTGGAATAAAAACTTTAAGAGGTAAACCATTTTTAAGGGTTTTCTAACTATGTCAGAAAGAAAAAATAATGTAGTTCTTGAGTACAGATGATGACATTATCACATATTGATTCTCTTAACTTTCTGCTGTCCAAAAAGTCATTGGTCCAGTCCACACCACAAAAGACATTTTTATAAAGTTGGATGAAAAGTATTTTTCAATATTAATATCTCTGGGAGGATACACACTAAAAAACAAAGCTTAATATTCAGATTTTAGTAACATTCACTATCCTAGCCATTTCCCCCTTTAGCTTTAAAACTAATTCCTTTCTGAATAATATTATTACTTTTAAGATAAAAATATATAATACTCAAATATTTGGACAAAGGAGACACATCCATCCTATATGCCTCCACAGACATAAATACAGATTACATATATGCTTCTCATACCAGGTTATAATTGGCATTTTATTTGTATACTTCTCTCTCTCGCAATAGACTGCAAATTCTAGAGACAGAGATCATAACTCTTTTAATCACTATTGATCACTATTGTAGTACCAGTATGTAAGTAGTCATAATATAATTTTGTTGAACTTTTATTCATTCATTAAACAAATAGTTATTAAATGCCTTCTGTGGTCAGTGTGATGGGCAAGAAGATTCTGACATGAATGTAACTAAGAAGCTCATAGTGTAATAGAGGAATAAAGAATGTAGTGTGACAAGGGCGAGTACAAAAAAGTACATTTTATTTACAAAAATATTAGAAAGGAAGGAGGACTTAATTCTTTCTGTTAAAGTTTATAATAGATTCCAGAAAGAAGTGACACCTGAACTGGATTTTCAATGATGAATGGGCTTTTTCCAGGCAGATCATGGAACAAGATGTGAAAAAATTCTAAACAAATGGTACAGTATTTGAAAAAGCACATGGGACATGACGATAAAAACTGACACAACCTATATCCCTAAAACATAAAATAAATCAGTTCTTAGAATATATGGCAGTTCTCACTCCACAAAGAGTGAATTCTCACTTCAAAAATCCCATTGACATCCCCTTGATATTTCTGTTGCTTGATCCTAATCTTTTATAATATCATTATTGGAGTTTCATTCTAATTTAATCAGTATGTCCCACTTACCAGCATCAGATACAAAATTAAGTTATGTTTATCTTATTCAAATTAAGTATTTTGAGGTTCTTTTCCATCTCTTCAGAATCCTCTCATTATCAATTGCTCTGAGATCCCCACGGATAATTTCTTAATCCAAAGAGCCATCTCGGTTACTACCACCTCAGGAATAGAATCCAGGAAAGCATGTCCTGTCAGAGGAAGGGCCTTGTTCCTGCCTGCTGTCCTGTGGCTGCTTACACTGACTGCTGATGTAACCTGGGCAGTCAGCCCAAGTAAATGCAGTCCAGGAAGGCAAGGTGTTTCCTGGGGCCTATGTACAGTGGCTTGTGCACACATTGAGCCCAATGTCTGGTGAACCAGCATGCAGGTACAATTCCTGCCCCACTGAATAAAGTGCTTCCTGCCCCCATGCCTGGTCCTGGATGAGGGTATAAACAAGGGAGTCTCATGCTTAGGTCTCCTGGCTCCATGCCACCTTCTACATAGGCTCCTGGTTTGGAAATTATTTAATAACACAAATCTTCCTATTTATACACACATACCACACAAAATTATTTGTCTTCCCCAAACAAGCCCAGATCTAGAGGATTTTCCTATTTCACGTGCTATTACGCTATTCCGTAAACTACTTTTTGTGTAGTTCCCAGGAGTGCTAGGGGCCCTACCTCTTCCAGGCACACTGTTAGTCACCAGTTCTTATCCTTAGGCTAATGATATCTTTATATCTGAAAATCCTGAATCTAATCCATCTTTAGCATGCTTCCCAACTAAACTTCTTAAAGCATAACTCTTCTTGTACCAGTTAATTTTTTTTTTTTTTTAACTGGTTCTCCACCGCATATTAAAATGTGGCCACATGCAGCTTCTCATCCACGGGTTCCCATGTTCCAGTTTTCTGTCATTCTGTCACAGTATACCACTTCATCTAACCAAAGATTTACATAGGCTTTTAGTCATAAGGAATTAAATAACACCTATTTTTTTTTATAAAGATTTTATTTATTTATTTGACAGAGAGAGAGAGATCACAAGTAGGCAGAGAGGCAGGCAGAGAGAGAGGGGGAAGCAGGTTCCCTGCTGAGCAGAGAGCCCAATGCGGGGCTCGATCCCAGGACCCTGAGATCATGACCTGAGCCGAAGGCAGAGGCTTTAACCCACTGAGCCACCAGGTGCCCCAAATTACACCTATTTCTAATTCAACCATTTTCTTTTACTGGTGAGGAAGCAGACATGGAATTTCAAAGTTTTATTATGGAATTTGCATGTTCACCACTGTATAGTCAATGCTGAGAAGAGTGTCTGGCCTATAGAAAGTGATCACTAAATATTTATTGCATGAATTAAGGTTAAGATCCATTAATTTTTCTTCTTTCTAGTTTACTAAAAAGTAATATTTTTAACTTTTACTAAAAGTTAATCTTTCTAGTTTACTTCCAAGGTATATATCAGAGTATAGGGAGAGAGAGACCTGACTCTCACAACAATCATACTGAATGTTGAAACAAATCAGAATAAAAATTATACGTCTATCTATATTCACTAACATAATATCAAAGTGCATAAATTCAGAACAGCTGTAATTACCATATTACTATTTCAAAGATAATAATAATAAATATGTATTAAACACTTTAGCATGTATCAGGCATTCATCTAATACTTTATATGTATTAACTGATATAAACTTCCAAACAATCCTATACTATAGATACTATTATTATGTCCATTTTACAAATGAGGAAACCAAAACCCAAAGACATTAAATACCCAGTACACTTGGAAAAAGATCTAGGAAACTCTTCACTATATCTTGTGTATGAGAAGATAGTGTCACAACTAACTTTAAGTGGTCTGGTCTAAGTATCTGAGTGGAAAAGCCAAAACAAAGATGGCAAATGTCGAATGAACATTTGGATTTGGAGGTGTGCTTGTGTACTTTTAATGTTTGCTTTAGATTATTTTGGGTTAGAGGGAGCTCCAAGATATCCAAGAAGATATATTAGAATGGCAATTGGTTTAGAGCAAGTCCTAAGTGGGGAATATAAATCTGGGAATCATTGACTTACAACTTACATAATGTCCAGATATGACATTTTGACATATATACACACACACACACATACATATATACACACACGCTCACGTATGTATGTATACACATGCTGATACATATACACACACACTCAGATACTAATATATAGAACTATGTCATGTACAACTATAATTGAGCCCAACTTCTGAATGTATCATCTTTTGATACTAAGGCTCAGGTATCTGTATCACTTAGGATTTATCTTAGCTGCTTGTAACAGAAATGTTACAAGTATTACTTAGATAACAAGTCAGTAAGTAGGTATTTTAGGGCCAGTGAAGCTGCTAAGCGACCCACTAAGGACTCAGGTTTCTCATAGCTTCCTTCTCTTCCATCCTAATGGTGGCATTTGCATTCATTGTGCTGTGCTATATTTTAGGTAGAGAGAAAAAGGAAATGAGAAGGAGGAAGAGTAGTGTCTTTATCAGAAAATGAAAGCATTCTATTTTATTTCCACTGGCTGGAATGTGTCACATGGTCATCCTTATTAAAGAAAAAAGGGCAGCTGGGAAATCAAGTTTTTGCCTGAGTATATTATAATCCCAAATAAAATTAAGAATTTTTTTTAAGAAAGGAAGGGAGAGTAAATATCAGATAAACAAATGATATTTCTCGCAAAGAGCCACAGAGTTTTGGCACTTTAGTAGAATTTGAAACTTCCTAGCTAGCAGAAATCCCTTCATTTTCTAGATGAAAAAACTAAGTGATTTGCTCTAGGTTACATGGTGAGTTGGTGGAGTGGATAGTAGGTGAAGTTGGTAAGAACAGAACCTGTATGTTCTGGCTCCTTGTTCAGTGGCATGTCCATCATACCATGCTGCAGTATCAACTGCCTTAAGTTTTATCCCAGAGCCTCCACTTCCCACTCAACTCTCATAGTTCTCTGCAAATGGCCATCACACTTAACCATGGTCTACTCTATTTTCGTGTGTCTATTTGTCCTCTAAATTATTTCGTGTGTCTATTTGCCTTCTAATTTGGAAATAGCCCCTGGAGCAGGCATTGTGACTTCTTCATCTTTATCTCCCTCCCTCTTCCCCTCAGGGTCTCCGAGAACACTCAGCATATTGTACATAGTTAATAGGTTCTTATTAAATGAATTAACCTTACACAGAAAATATAAATTCAAGATGATATTTTAGTGGTTTCTGAGGGAAGGATATTAAGCATTCTTATGACATGGAATTTTACCCCAATAGCCTCTGAGCAATTGGTTAATATCATTACAATATTATAATCATAAATCTTAGGGCTGGTAAAAATCATCTGATTTACTTCCCATGTTCATATAGTCTTCTTTTATCAGAGTCAACTAGGGACCAGAGACATTACATTGCCCAAGTTTACTGGATCAATAGGAGGAAGGGCAGAAACAAAGATGAGAGTCCTCCTCCTTAGGGCATTTATTGTTTTTGTTGTTTTTCAATACATCACATTGCCAAACCTGGATGTAGTAATATATTTCACTTTCATATCTTACATGTTCAAAGTCTAAAATTGTCTATGCTATTTTAGAATACTGACCCTTTGATATATTTCTAGGTGAAGATGCAAAGGTTTTCACATGTATGATATTGTAAATGGATAACAGCAAGAGAGATCCAAAATTTATTATCAAGATTGAACTTGAGTTTTTCCACTTCTAAGAATGATACTCATAATACATTTTTAGCACCCCTCCAGGGCAGCTTAGATATCCTACTTTCTATTTGTAACTGGGAAAATAGAGGTTAAGATAAAGGCCAGAGCAACTGTCAGAAACCATTAGTTTTGCTACTCTATAAACATCCATTTGCTTAAATTACACTGACTCTTAGCATCCACACTTTTGCTATATGTAACATGGCCAATGCTATTTTCTCAGCACTTTACTCATTTGAAAATGAGAACATGCATTTTATATGATTAAATAAATTATACCAGACTAGAATATGACACATAGTCCTTGTCCCCAAGACCTAAATGAAATCAGGGAAGCCTATTAAGAGCTAGAAAGTAGACATAAAGACAATCAGGTGCAGAAGCAAACATGAGCTCATGTATTTCTCATATCGTATATATCAAATATATCCTATATATTAATAGCAATCTTCATTTTTTTGTTATGTGTAGCCATGTGAGCTCTATTCCCCTATAGACATGAACTTCACTTAATATAAATTTGAATAAAAGTAAAAAAAAAAATTTTTGAATAAAAGTGATTCGTGTTTCTTCTTCAATTCATTGCAACTTACAGAAAGGGAAAATTTTGGAAGTCATTTGAACAATGAGAGAGTTACCTAAGTCAAATAGGATCAGATGGAATTTACATGTCAGGGTTATGGTCCCTAATGTATCAAGAGGGTTAAAGCCTAGAACTTTGTTCTCACAATATAAAACAGAACAAGTCTTCTTATTTCCAGATGAGAAAAATGAAGCTCAGAGAAGTTTGCAGTCTGCCCAAATTCTAATAACTATGACATCCTGGAACTGAGAGTCAGGGCTCTGCCCCCATACTCTGGGCTTCTTTTGCTTCAGCATCTTCTTCTGTTGTTAGAAATGGAGTGATGGTGTTATTATACACCTTGTAAGTGCCCAGCTGATCTCTCATAGGGTTTTTTTTTTTTTTTAATTATTTTTTTAATCTAGTTTAGTTAGTAAACAACTACACTCAAGACAGGTAATCATTTAAAGCCTCAATCATTTGACAAAGGTATGAAATAGCTGAACAGTAATTACTTCTGCTACATAATTGCTATACTTAATAATTACTGTGCTTTTTAATCCATAATTTTCTAATATCTACCTACCTATTGCTGTAGGACGAAGAAACTCTTTTTTGGGATATGTGTGCCCTGTAATCCTGTCTTTATATTGCTCCATGAAAAGCTGAATAGGAGCAGAACCCATTAAGGTCTATATTAAAAGAAGTGTGGCAAAACAATGACTCAGAAAACTGACACAGGGAGTTAAATGGAAAATAAATCCTTTAACACCTGTTCATTCTTATAAAAATGAATGTATTTCTTTTGCAGGGAAGTTTTAGAAGTCAGTTAAAAACTTACTTCAAGAAAGATTTATCGTGAATAATTCAGAACTTTTTTCCACACAGCATTGTTTTCTTGTACCCAACTTGCTCTCCAAGTAATAATATATACTACCACTACCTTTATATTTTTGTGTAGTGCTTTATAGCTGAAAAGAGAGTTTTCACATATTTTCTTGATCTCTTTCCCTATATTAGTTTGTGCATCCTCTTCCATCTATATACTACTGTATTTCTCCAATCATTTCCTCTTTTGTCTGAAATGTTAGCTTAAAGTTTATTCTTGTATCAAAGTATCAAGACGTGTGTATATTCAGTTTTGAGAATATAGAGAAAGCATAAGATTTTTAGCTAAGTAAGGAGATAAATGTTCTGAACATCATGCAATAAATTTCATGACAAAATATTTCATAAATCACCCAGAAGCTCCTCATTTTCTTGGATCATAAAGACTTGAGGGTTTCAGAAATGTAATGATGTTGTCATCATCCTTTCATATTCAAAGATGACTCTTATTACCTATGTCCTCATCTCTATCTGAGGTTACGCCTGAACAATGCTTGAAAGTCTTGGTCATTTCCACACAGGCTGTTAATAGCTGTCATTAAAGGATCTGGCTTACATGTGCCTTGATTTTCCATGCTATAAGTTTTGCTTAAACTTTTGAATTCTTTGTCAGATTAGCTGACCTGCTGTCAATCTTTTCCTATCCCACAACTCAATTCTGCTTGAAATTATGTAACCTTTATTACACTCATCCACATTGCTTAGTATTTCTTATGTTTCTGTCCAACTTCCTAATTTGTTCTATGTCTAAACTAAGACCATGTACATAATGGGCCTGGGCAAGGGAGAAAATGAGATGAAGCTTGACTTCAGGTGTCCCATCCTCCTCAGTTGACATGTTCCCTCTCATCCCAGTATTTGTGATTCCCCTAACCACTCCTCTATTCAAAATCTGCTTTGAAGAAAGAGTACTATAAATATTAATTACTGTTTAACATAGTAACTCTAATTAAAGTTACATTTAAATACATCTTTTTAAAAGATACTATTAAAGATAGTTCAGACATCAAATGAGGGAAAAAACTCATAGGAAGGTTGTGATGAAAACCGTAAAGGGCAGAGAGTTTGTTTCTGGAGTATTAAATTGGCTGATTCTTTATCTGATTAGAATCTGACTTTGTGACCCTACGAGTAGTTTTCTTTTTTTTTTTTTAAGATTTTATTTATTTATTTGACAGAGAGAGAGAGATCACAAGTAGGCAGAGAGGCAGGCAGAGAGAGAGGGGGAAGCAGGAGGCTCCCCAGTGAGCAGAGAGCCCGACGCGGGGCTCGATCCCAGGACCCTGAGATCATGACCTGAGCCGAAGGCAGAGGCTTTAACCCACTGAGCCATCCAGGCACCCCAAAAGAGTAGTTTTCTTTATCCTGGTCCTCTGACAGAATTTCCAGAAATTTAAGTAGGAGATCTTTGACATTTCGATTTAAAGCTAAAAAGCAATGTTTGAGTTAAGAAGAACAATGTCAAATTTAGCGCCAAAAGAAAATATTTCAACTCTTTTATTTCATTTAATAAGTAAAAACATTCAGGAGAAGAAAATATATTCTTGGGAATGTTCTGGGAATGGAGACATCCTTGGGAAAGCAGACAATACAACCATTAAGATACCTCATTCTTAATGACTAAAAGGCATCAGAATTGCTGCCCCTTTCTATCATTTTGCCTACTTTCTAAAATGAAACCTTGCCTTTTTAAATTGTACTTGGAACAACTATTAGATACATTAAAATGTTAGCCTTAAAATAAAAATTGGTCAAAGGCATCACCTTGATTTTTATGATTTTATCCCTTGAAAGTTACAACTCAAAAAGTACATTTTTTTTAAAGATTTTATGTTGACAGAGTTTATTTTATTTATTTATTTATTTATTTATATTTATTTTATTATTATTATTTTTTATTTATTTATTTATTTATTTTATTTATTTTTTATTTATTTGACAGAGAGAGAGTGCACAAGCAGGAAGAGTGGTAGAGGGATAAGCAGGATCCCAGGACCCTGGGACCGTGACCTGAGCTGAAGGCATATACTTAACTGACTAAGCCACCCAGGCGTCCCTGACGTGTACATTTAATAATCTTAGTAATGGGCAGTAGAAATGCCGTGTGTGTGTGTGTGTGTGTGTGTGTGTGTGTGTGTGTATACAAAAATATATACATACACACATACACACACACATATATATCTTCTGTGGCAGAGTATATTTTCCCAAGATGGCTGCACCAATATATATCCCACCTTACATATTCTTACACAACACCTTACAAGGTGTTATGACAATAACACCTCAATCAAGAGGTAAGGTCTATATTTCCTCTCTCTAGATCTCTACCCTCACCCTTCCTCTCTACCCCACATGGAGAGAACACATAGGAAGTTCAGCATGGAAAGACAGTGAGTGCTCTAGTGAACAGCTAGTCACAACTCCAGATGACTTCAACCCCCAGCCTTTTAGTTTTCCAACTGAGGCTCCGAGAATTGTGGAGGAGTGGTAAGTTGTCCCCTTTGTTCCCTATCCCAATTCTTAACCCTAATGGCCTATGAGCATAATAATAACTGGTTGTTTAACTCAAGTACATTCCATATGATTTGTTATGTAGCTATAGTAACTTAAACATCATCATATTAGAAATAAGTACTTGATGTTTTTGTTTTCTACTTTTGGCTACTGTCACCAATGCACTTCTTGATTATTTAAAGAAATGCTGAGGTATAGTGCTGCCTCATCTACTCTATTTTTTCCATGTTTCTGAATCTCCTAGGAAGGTGCAATAAAATTGCAGAGGTAGGACATGGCACCACCATATTTCAAGACTAAATCATCAATTTAGAAGCCACATGGGAACAATATTTTCCTTAGCCCTATCTGTGGTGGTACCTACATACACAGATATTCAACTTACTTCAACAGATATTTATTGAGTATCTGTGTGTACAAAAGAAGAGAAAGAGGGAATTAATGTTTATTAAGTAAATTGTGCATGGCAGGCACTATTAGTTCCTTAAATATTTATAAAAACCTTATGACATAGGGTTTCACTACAGATGAGACTCAGGGAGGTTAAATAACTTTCCAGATCCAACTGCCAGTAAGCAGCAAAGTCAAGATTCAAACTTTCATCTTCATTATAACAAATACATGCCTTTTTCATTCTGCCTTCATTTGGGGATAATAACAACTTCAATGACTATTATGCAAATTGAATAAATTTATAAAAATTGACTAGAATATAGTAAATAACATTAAATATTTCTTACTATTGTTATACCATTTTTCTTACCTTTCAACTTAGTGCCAGATACTGTGAAAACACAAAAATGAATAAGATATAGTCTTCAATTTCAATAAGTTGAAGTTATAGATTTGGGGGTACTGAATTAGAGCTATAGTGGTTTAAGTGTTGAGACAAATATACAAACTATAATGTAAAATAAATTTTAATAAATGACTCAGAAAGCTATAGGAAAATTCTTAAATTCAGTTACCAAGAAAGTTTTTATGGATGCAATGGTGGTGAGCATAGACCTTCATGGTTAAGATTTTATTTTAATAGATAGGAAGAGTGGCTAATCCCATGTTGAAGGAATTGCATAGCAAAATAACATAAAAACACTGGAAACTATTAAAAAATTCTAAGAAATTCAGTATTCCTGGAGGAAAAAAACTCAATTTTTTTTTTTTAAGATGGAAAAACTGAAGGGAAGAAGTCAATAAAGATTGTAAGGATAGATAAAGAAAGGTGATGGCTGTCCTTAAAGAGGTGAAAATGGATTGGGTTGAGAGAGGTGGAAATGGAGTTGGCTGTGAACAGCATTTGGAGTATGAAAGTATAGCGAGCATGAAAGTATAGCAAAGGGAGAAGGATGCGTATGGCAGCCTCAGGTCCTCCACCGGTTAAAAAAGGAGATTATGTAAGGGGTGGGAGTGAGAAGAGGGTTTGAAGAGGATGGAGAAAGTTTAGAATTGTTTTGAAAGGGGATGGAAGAAACAATCGAATAAGGACAAACCCAGTGTTTGCTAATAGTGTTGCTCCCAAAACACACATTGCTTGTTCACCTCCTATGTAGTAGATGTTAAGAGTACCATAATAAACAAAGTTGACACTGCTTCAGTAGCAAAGTAGACTCTGCCTTCAAGGCAGGGATTAGGTAAGTAAAAGTGAAATTACTATTCAGTATGATACAGCCAAATAGAAGCTTATTACATAGACCTCCATAGGGACACAGAACCTTGAATTTGTGAGTTAAAGAATATTATCCAAAGCACATGACATCTTGATTGAAAATAACAACAATGTCAAAAGCAGTAGGTGTAAACCAAGCAAAGGGAGATAGGAATGGGGGGAGTGTGGCAGTACATGACCTAGTGGGTACAAAGACCCACAATTTTAGGAAGCCTGGCATGTTTTTCACAGAAAATGGTACTGTCTGTCTTTATATGTTACATCAGTAGTGTGAATTAAACCCCCAAGATATTAGGAAAAGGTTTTACATAAAAGAAAATTCAGCTCAAATCTACATTTTGGAAAGATGTCTTAGTCAAAGCTCTCAGTGGTAAAATACAGAATCTCACTTGAGCTTACTTGAGCAAAAAGGAAAAAAAAAATTAACTATATATTATAGTGCTTTTCAACCTTTTTCATATCCTGGCACAGATGGAAAATAATAATATTTATACAACACCCTGGAGAAAAGAGATGAGACTGCTTGTGGCAGGAAGCAATCAGCCTGGGGACTCAAGCTGCCCTAAGGGCTTGATGGGTCAATATTGAAGCATACATCTTTGGTACACCAGCTGGGGAACTCAGATCCATTATATGAAATTATAGACTCAAGGATAAATCATGAACCTAAAAGATTGGCGGAGACCTATGTGGCTGGGAACTCCAATGTCAAGCTTGCCTCTGTTTCTACCTTGGGCCATGGGGTCTTACCTCTGCCCCTTTCTGTATATACATATTTTTTCTTTCCCTTTCCTTGAACTAGATTCATTGCTTCCTTGCGCACATCAGAGAAGATACTACCTCAAAACTCCCACATGTGCAAGTTCTTCCAGTTAAAATATTTAATAAAGATAAATTAAAAGTTCTCAGTGTTGACATCAAATTCCCCACCACCCCTCAAAAGTATCTGATTGGCCCAGGTGTCCATTCTGTTTGAAATCTGTTGTTGTCAGTAAGAGGTAAGAAACACAGGGCCACAGAAGCTGACCGTTTTATTGTTGGAGGGGACATTTCCAGAGAAAGGGCTGTAGAAGCTGGCACTTTCTGGAAGGCCACTCTGGCTGCAACAAGAAGTATGGCCAGAAGGAGAGGCAATATGGGAGTCATGGAGATGAGTTGAGAAGCTGCTGCGGTAAGCCAAGCAAGGGTCCAGAATGACCATGGCTGGGATAAGAGCAGGAATAAGGAACTACAGAGATCTGAGCAGCAGTATGTGTAAAGCAGAACTAACGAGGCTTGGGTTTGATGACAAATGAGTGAAAGAGAAAGGACCCAGAGTTCTGGCTTAAACAAAGAGGTGAAGAGGATGGTGTCTTTCACTGATAAAGGATAAAAAAGACTACGAAGTATAAGAGATGGAAGAGTTTCAGTATTGCATACAAATTTAAAGTTTCCTTGAGAAATCCAAGTGGATATATCCAATAGACAGCTGAGTAAGAGACTGCAGCTCAGAGGAGTCATCTAAAAAGGTAGATTTGGGAGATTTTTAGATAAGAGCTAAAGTTTGGGGATGAAATTGTGCATTAGAGAGGTTTAGGAGGAGAAGATAAGTGATGCAACAGGGGAAAAACCTCTAAGAAATCCCAAACGTTGAGGGATGGCCAGAGTCAGAGAGGACAAAGCCTCCAAAAGAGATAGAGAAAGAACACAAAAATAAATGGGGAGGGGGTGAAAGACAAAAGAAAGGGTCTTTTTTTTTCTGTAAGTAGGAAATTAGTAATAGTGCCAAATGCTGCCAACATATAAAATAGAATAAAAAGGGCTTGGTGAACTTGCCACTAAAGACCTTGGCAAGAAAGCAATTTCAATAGAGGGGGTAAGTACACAGGTCAAATCAGAAAGCATTTTAAGGGTAAGTGAGAGACAAGAGAGTAGAACATGAACAAGATTTCTTAGAAGTTTGGTTATGAAAGAGCAGAGAGATATACCAATGACTGGAAAGGGCTATGATCTCAGAGAATGTTCTGTTTTGTTCTTACATACATCACATTAAT
The DNA here is from genome assembly GCA_028534135.1 of Potos flavus. Lineage (NCBI taxonomy): Eukaryota > Metazoa > Chordata > Mammalia > Carnivora > Procyonidae > Potos > Potos flavus. The sequence continues at coordinate 126,026,216 of CM052883.1, read as the reverse complement.
TCCACACAGTGATGTGGCTGGCTGGCATCCCCGAGCTAAAGAGTAGAGAGTGAAATGGTGCCAGTGGACCCAAAACAGTGCTGACGAATAGCCAGAGGAATGTTGAAAAAGAAAACCAAAGTTGGTGGCATCACAATTCCAGACTTCAAGCTCTATTACAAAGCTGTAATCATCAAGACAGTGTGGTACTGGCACAAAAACAGACATAGATCAATGGAACAGAACAGAGAGCCCAGAAATAGACCCCCAACTCTACAGTCAACTAA
>CM052883.1:125939816-126025450 GCA_028534135.1 Potos flavus | reverse complement strand
ATAAAGAAGAGGTGGTATATATACACAATGGAATACTATGCAGCCATCAAGAGAAATGAAATCTTGCCATTTGCAACGACGTGGTTGGAACTGGAGGGTATTATGCTAAGCGAAGTAAGTCAATCAGAGAAAGACAATTATCATATGATCTCTCTGATATGAAGAATTTGAGAGGCAGGGTTGGGGGTTGTGGGAGGTGGGAGAGGGAAATGAAACAAGAGGGGATCAGGAAGGAGACAAACCATAAGAGACTCCTAAACTCATGAAACAAACCGAGGGTGGCTGGGGGGTAGGGGCGGGTAGGGATAGGGTGGCTGAGTTATGGACATTGAGGAGGGTATGTGCTATGGTGAGTGCTGTAAAATGTGTAAGCCTGACGATCCACAGACATGTACTCTGGGGCAAATAATACATTATGTGTTAATCAAAAAATAAAAAAATAATAAAAAATTAAAAAAAAAACAGTGCTGAATCTTTGCTCCATGTGCCTAAAAATGCAGAAAATAATGTTGAATTTCAGGATTTAGAAGTGGATTCTCTATTCATTATACATATCAGATGAATAAAGTCTTTAAGATGCTGACAGAGATCATGGTCATATCACCCATATGAGAACAATCCCAATAACATGAAGGGGCCCCTTACTGAAAAGGAACAAGCTATTCTGAAGCCAAATTAAAAGTCTGCCCAGAAGGAAAGATAACCCAAAAGAAACAGAAGGGAGCTTTCGGGCTATGAAAAACATGGCACACAATGCATCCAAATAAAAGGGAATTGAGGGAGAGAAGGTGTTAGCTAAAGGAAAGCATAAGATCAAGGAAAGGTTGTCTGTGTTTGTTTTTACAGAATGGGAGAGACCTAAGCCCTCAGTATCATGGCCAGCACACAATGGATAATATGTAGAGTTATAAAGGAAGGGAGGGAGAAGGGAAAGAGAGGAAAGGAAGAGAGGGAGGAAAGGTATCTGCAGGCTCAATAGAGAGATTCCCTGAATGGCAGTGTTATTGGAGATAATGCTGAAAGGATAAATAAATGATGCCTAAAGTCCCAGTGAAGTCTGAAAAGGATGGATGGAGTCTAGAACCCATGGGTTTATTTTTAAATTAACTAAAATGGGTTTATTTTTAAATTGACTAAAATTTGCCAAATGAAAGGTTGGGGGAGAGAAATACTAAATAAAACCAAGAATAGAAATATCTGGAAGAGTAGAACAAAGTCCCAAAAACCAAAGCCTGGGAACACCAAACATAACTGCAGCATCTTCAGATTGGTGCTTTTGGGGTGAGCTGAGTTACTCTTCTATGGTTTCCATGAACAATAAAGTAAAAAGATAAACATAGGCCCTAGAATTTGTTGATTATTTATACAAAAAGCTAAACTGTCATCTTTAATGAGAACCAAATTTAACAGGATGTTGAAGTGGACCGAAGCCCCCAAATAATAAACATAGCATCCTAATTGAAGTACAAGATAAACATGCAAGATTTCAAAGGAGGTGACGAAAAGCCAGTTTTGTGATTATTGATCTCTTACTTATATTTAGCACATGAAAGATTTTGGAATTTGAGAATAAGTTTGGAGAAAAAAAAGAACTTCTGTAGGGAGCTGATATTTGCAGAGATTCCCTCCCAAGTGGGAAAAGTTAGAGTTGTCTTTTCCCCACCTCATCCCTAGGAAGTGGAGCTTCGCAGGCACCACTCAGAGGGCTTGATATGTGCTCCAAGAGCCTGGGGAGTTACGGGGCTTTGGTTGTCACCTGGCACCTAAGAAATGCTGCTCCCTACCTTCCCAGTTCCAAGCCTGAATCATGCAAGATTCAGTGGGCTTGGGATAGCAAGAGGTTTTATATTAGATGAATGGTTGGAGCTTTAATATTTATTAATATTTGAATGAAAGTGGCAAAATAATCTGGTCTTATTGTTTCTGACTGAGACCTCATGAAGGGGGAGCGGAGGGGCAGGAAAACCATTTGACAAAAAATAGATTTAAAGGTGCAGAGATGAGGGGAGCGTGGGTGGCTCTGTTGGTTCAGTGGCTGACTTGATTTCAGTTCATGATCTCAGGGTCATGGGATCAAGCCCTGCCATCTGGCTCTGCTCCCTTAGCACAGATTCTGCTTGAAATTCTCTCTCCTCTCCCTCTGTTCCCCCCCACCCCCGCTTGTGCTCTCTCTCTCCAAAATAAATAAATAAGATCTAACAAAAAAAAAAAGAGAGAGAGAAATCAAGGTTCACAATGCTGTGGCTGGCCAAGTGCCTGAGAATGGAGCAAGGAGGGAGTTGCTGCACTGGGAGAGGCCTGCTGCCCACACTTCTCAGGGCACAGGGGATGAGTTTTCCCTCTGGACCACCTGTGGGTCTCCTGTAACTAATATAACATGAATTTTTTTTAAGACTTTGCCTTGAGGGAGGGATGAGAGAAGTTGAGCAGAGAGAAGCTGTAGTACTCTGTTGGAGGCAGAGGGGCTCTAGAAGACTTTATAAAGAAGCAGTTTGAGAAAGATATGTGACCTCTGTCAAAGCCACTGCCAATGAGAGGTCCCCACAGGGGAAGCATCTCCAGGGAGCTCAAAGAAGTAACAAAACAGAAACAACTGTCAAGGCCAGAGTGCTGATATGAAATCTTATGTTTTCTGCAAGTAAAATTCTCCTGCCTCTCTTAATTTTACCTCCTCTGCCCCCATCCAGATTCCAACCATTGAAGGATCAAAAACGGTCAGAAATATAAACAATGGGGTAGTATTCCTAGATTGGGAGAGAGCAAATCTCCCCAAGTCTTTCCCCTCGTTTCCCCTACAGGAGGCAAGCCTGGGTAGGTCCAAGGAGGGAGCAATTAACTTAAAAAATAAATTTGGAGTGTTAATTATTACATCAGACTGGATATAGCAATTATGGAAATGAGACCGTGATGTGTGCCTTGAAGTGGCTGGGGAATTTTCACTATGAGTGAGTGACCAGGAAAGTCATGGGTTTGCCAAAGAATTCATCAAGGGGCAGGAAAGCGTTAACCCCACACCGAAGGTTTGAATAGTGGGAAAAAAACACATCAAGCTGTTTTCTGATTGCCCCTCAAGACCCTTCTGTTCATCAAGATGTTTACACGAGTATTCATAATCCTTCTAGTACTTGCTCCCTTTCTCCAGGCAATAGAAAAATAGACATTTCTAGAATCTTGAAATTTTTACCTGTCTTGCAACTTGAAATTTTAAAAAGTAATAAAGGAGGAAAAATCGGATGGAACCTGAAGTTATTTCATTTCATAAAATGTTGAAACAGTTTCATCTCATGTGTTTTCTGGGAGAAGTAAGTTAGAGAAAGTTTGAAGGAAAATGCCTTTTACCTTCAGAATATAATCTGTGCTAAATGTGTCCACACATTCCCGGATTAATTTACTTTTTCACTAGCATTTTAATGCCTGTTCTTGAAATATATTTCGTTAGTCAGATGAATGGAAATGCACTTGAATGCACTTGAATAGAAATGCACCCAGGAAAATGCACTTGATAGGAGAAAAATGAAATCTGTAATACGTTAATGTTAATCGCTATTTTTGTCCTGGCTGATTCTGGTTTCATACACTATACATTATCTGTCCTAAGTAGAAATTTCTTTATTTACTTTCTGAGAATTCATGACTAAACCGTAGAATGCTGATTTCCATAAGCAACACTTGAAATAAAAGCAATTATTTGGAGGTGAAACAAATTCTCTGCATAGGCAAAGCAACCAGCAATATACCCAAGTTAAACACTAGAATTTGGGGAATTGTCTTTGTCAAAATTCACATTGATTAGCTGAATTTTCACGTAGTGCCTCACGCAGGCATTTGGAAATGAAGCAAGTTTGCACTGACTAAACTATTCTTTCAGTAGAATATTGCCACAACATATTCTCCATCAAAGTCAACTTTTGGTTAATAGCTTGTGAAATATGAGTTTTACATTTTTATAAAGACCTTCTGAGGCTCTAAATTTTGGGAAAGTAAAAGGTAAGTTTGTTTTTTCCTGCAACAGATAGAATTGTTCAATTTTTCATTTGAGGCATAATGTTTCCTTAGTTTATTGTTTTAAGATGCTGAAATTTTTGCTGAGTTTGAATGATAAATTCAAAGAGCAAAAATGCAGTAAAGGTATTTCTTAGAATAGTTTTCTCTTACTTGGAAAATTCACAACAAATAGGAACTTTTATATGTATTAAAACAAAAGTTCATATGTCTTGTTAGGAACGTCTTTTGTTTTCTTCCAATGGTACTAGTTCTGTAATGGTACGAAAAAGAAAGGACAAATATTACGCCTTTACCAAGAGCAAAGAGAAATCTCGTAACGGAATTTGGACTAAGCTGAATTCAAAAGCCTGATCTAAGCCCCAAACAGGTTTCTTTCATGGTCTATTGAAAGGAAATACTTCTTATTCATCACAAATCTAAAAGTCTCATATTCAGTCGCTAACTCCAAAATCCATTTCTTCATTTGGGGCAGGGTGTAGAAAGTAGAGGGGTGGTATTTCATATTACTGTTGAGCAGTATCTTTGGTCTCTAGGAGAGATTGTAACTGCTTAGCTTGGAGTTTTTACCTTCTGCCAGAGAATGCCTTTGCATGGAAGCAATTTTAAAAACTCCTCACTGTAATCATTAAAAATAAAATATACACACAGTATTGGAACTCAGAGCCCACTGATTTGTTTATACTCATTTCCTTAATTCATATTCCCCAGGATATGATTTTTGAAGGCAGAGGGTACAGCTCATGGCCACAGTGAAGCCAAGGCCCTCCTTTTAGAACTAGTGTTGTTACAAAGACAATTGCCTCTTTGCTCAGTGAGTCATTTCATTCCTAGAATTTTGAGGAAAAAATTCACCTGACAACCACTGATTCACATAAGAAGCATTAGGAATTTCATGCCAGCAAATTGAGAATACTTTATGTCACGTGAAGTTGAAACTCTGACTATGCTTCTAAAATTTTACTGTAATTTATGCCCTAAAAGACTCAGTTTCTAAAACAAAAATTTGATATGGTCTGAAGAGATTCCTTTGGACCCTCTTCCTTGTCTTCTTGGCTTTCTTACTGTGTAATGCCTGTTAGAGTGTTCATAGAAAATCTTGGGCCAGCTGTACCATCTACTGTGCTGCCCCAGTTTTCATCCCCACCACTTAAGAGCCCTATGGTTTCAGTTTGTTCATTAATTTTTTCATATATTTGCTCAGTAAATTCTAAGCCACAAAACCCAATGTAAGCATTATTTCTGGAGGCTATGAAGATTGAGCAGTTAATTCAAGAGACATGGGCCCTCCTATCATGCTGTTTATGTCCAAATAGAAGAAAATGATGGTAAATCACCTCTGACATTATTAATGATTCATATACAACTGTGGTAAGTGCTATGAATGGAAGTATAGGGAATGGTGAAAGGGTTTAATGAAGGAATCTAAACAAATTTGAAGTCTTGAGTGTCCAGGAGTCAATGGGGCAGGGGCATTCCACACAACGGAAATGATAATGAGATGAGCATGAAGTGGAAAGAATATGGTGCACTCCAGGAAAGAAAATAAATCACGGTAACTAAAGCAGATTTCTCAAATGAGCTTCCACAAAACTCTAGGATTCTGTAAGATGTCACCAGGGCTTTCACTAGATTGGGGAAAAGGGAGGCGATATTTTTTTCAAACTTCACACATCACACAATGTTAGCACTCATAGTGATGGCTATTTACTGAGTGGCTCCAAAAGAAATTTCACTAGCAGTCTTGCATCTCTGTCTGACAGTACGCAGTAGTACTGTGTCACTGGGTAGAGGACATTCTCAGTTGTTTCATGAGTTAGGGGAGGTCACTGATAAATGGTGAGCACTGGGGTGCACCAAAGGGAGGGTAGTAGATCTCTGATGACATCAGACTCTCCCTCCGGAACTGTCTCCCTCACTTTCCTCTTATGTGCTAATGACTGCCTTAGAGGACTGACTGAGCTCCACTTGTATAACAGAAAATTGTAAGGTAATTTTTAGTCTAAAGAAGGTATTTAAGTGCCATAACTCCGCTTCTCTCATGTTGCTTTGCTATTGCTGTAAGTGTTGCAAACACGGATTGTATAGGTTAATGGTGAACTATATTGCAGTTTTGTGGCTTACACTTTATCAGTTTTTATGTTTTCCAAAATGTCTGGCATTCCATCATGGCAATTTTTGAAGACAGAGTGTGAAGGAAGATTCTGGGCCTAGGTCTATAATGATTCTGGTAAGATTAGTTGAGTCACAAACTTCTAATTCTTTCCTTGTACTAGTATGAGAAGAGATACAAAATAAGTTCATTTCTACAGTAAGAAAAAAAAAACTAGTTATCAGTGAGTTTTATATAGGTTGGTTATCCGAGTTGTATTCCATTGTGCAAATGCATCAATGGCTGCAAGAAAACTAAAAAGACAGGAGTATAAATCATAGCCATTTAACAAGTAAAAGGGTTGGTTATTTCAGATGAAATGAAAATATTTATTTTAGAGTAAAACTTTGTTTAAAAAAAGTCACATTTAGTGAAAAGACTCAGGAAGCAAGTTATTTAGTAACAGAGCTCATTGCCCAGAAAAATGAAAAACATCATGCACTTGGTGAGAATCTAATAATGCCAGCATATAAATATATAGTGATGAAAATGCTGTCGAGTTGTAGTATGAGAAATTGAAAAGGTTCCATATTACATGGTATGATAAGTTGTCATATTGGTGACATATCACATGATGCTGAAGAGCTTTGGTGTAATAAACTAAAGAACAACAGCTTCCCATTACAGGGTGATGAATCAACAGATTTCATTGGTAAATGTCATGTTGTAGCATCTGTATGATTTCTAAATGGTGATGAAATTTAAAAAATCTTTCTGCTGCATCAAGCCTGCCCAAACAAGCAAAGGCCAAGATTTGGTTAATGTTGTGCCATATATCTAGAAACAAAAGGCCTGTCTTGGGGAACTACTGGCATCTATGTTGATGGTATCCCATCAGTGATTAGCTACATGAAAGATTCTGTGTCTATGATAAAAAAAAAAAAAAAGAAAGAAAAAGAAAATTCCAATATTATCTTACTCATTACCTCTTTACTGAGAAGTACTAGTGACAAAAACTCTTCAACATGAAATAAAAAGACTCTAAGTAATGCCATAAAAATGGTTAACTTTATTAAACGAAGATTTAGTTCACTCAAGAATTTTTAGAAACCTGGACAATATAAATCTTCTATCTACAGAAATCCAGATACTTAGCAGAGGAGGAGATCTCTATAAGGTGTGTGTGCTGAAAGGCAAATTGCAGGAATACTTAAAAGGACCCAGAAGGCCAGATTTTACTAAATGCTTGAGTGATAAAGGATAGCTGCAGACTAACCTGCTTAGCAAACATTCTTCATTATGTGAGCCAGTTGGACAAGTCTCTGCAAGAAAATGTTTTGCCTTCAGATGACAAGATGTTTGGCTTTAAAAGCAACAGAATCATTGGTGTAAAAAAAAAAATCGTGTTTCAACAGGAAACCTTGAAATATTTCCCATGCTGCTTGGGTTTGAGAGCAAGATTATGAGCAAGATTCTAGTCTTATTGAAATCCATTTGGAGGACCTGCAGAACAAACCAGTCTTTTCCCTCACATTCAATACAACTACCTGGCTAGGTGATGGGTCCTTTCTCTGATTCTCCTGCTCAGTCTAAGAACCTCATTTCTTTGTATTTGTGAAGTAAAAAATAAGGCACATGTTTTACATTAAAGAGGTAAATTTCATTCTTTTTTTTTAGTTTATGTATATACATGCTTATAAAATAGATGAAGAAAACAATATACATACATATGGATTTTGTAACTGTCTAGGTCTATATTTGAGACTGACATATGATTCAGCCAAAAGATGTCCTTCAAAGTCTTATATAAAATTATGCTTAAGCTATATTTTTCATTCATACTGCTTTGTCTAGTAGCTTTGCTATTCAACATTATTAATGCATTTTCATTATTGAAATAATACTAATTAAAATCAACTTATGACCTTTATTTAAATGTAATCTATATAACCTATCATTAGGAAAGTTAAATTCCATCTTGGCTCAAGGCAGTTAGTTAAGATAAGCTTATTATGTTTGTTTATAAATGTTTCTAAATTTATATATAAAGAATAATTTCTAAAACAGTAAACTTAACTCTTTTTTAAAGAAAATTTGGAAAAAAAGTCAGTTTTAGTTTTAAATAAGGAAAAATACAACTATTCTTATACATACTATATATAATATACCAAATCTCATTAGCATTTTATAGAGAATAAATGTATAGTAAGACGTTTAGGTCTATTTGAGTATCTTTTAAAAAAATCAAACATAAAATTTTTAAATAAAGGAAAAGCTGAAATTTCCCTTCTAACTTGCATTAGAGTTGACATCCTGTGGAGAGGTGGAATGACATGAGAGTAGGCTTATACATTGGCCAAAATAAAAAGATACACTGAAAAATATTTTCCATTGAAAAAAGCACTAACAGATCTTTCACCTCCATGGTAAATTTATTCTGAAGTATTTTATTCTTTTTGATGCTACTGTAAATGGAACTGTTTTCCTAATTTCTTTTCTGATATACCATTGTTGGTACATACAAACACAACTGATTTTTGTATATTAATTTTCTATCCTGCAACTTTACTGAATTTATTAGTTCTAATAGGTTTTTGGTGGAGTCTTTAAGGTTCTTTTTTAAATATAGTATCATGTCATCTGCAAATAGAGATAATTTTTTTCTTCCTTTCCAATTATGATACCTGTTATTTCTTTTTCTTGTCTAATTACTTTGAGTAGGACTTCGAGTAAGATGTTGAATAAAAGTGCAAGGGTGGGCATCCTTGTCTAGTTCCTGTTCTTAGAAGAAAAGCTTTTAGCTGTTGACCATTCAGTATGACGTTAGCTGTGGATTTGTCATATATGGACTTTATTATGTTGAAGTATATTCCCTTTAAACCCACTTTGTTGAAGTTTTCACCATGAATGGATGTTGATTTCTGTCAGTGTTTTTTCTGCATTTATTGAGATGATTATATAATTTTTATTCTTCATCTTGTTAATGTGGTGTATCACACTGATTAATCTGTGGATGTTGAGCCATCCTTGCCTCCTTGGAATAAATCCCACTTGATCATGATGTCTGGTGTATTGTTCTTTGATTTGCTAATATTTTATTCAGGATTTTTACGTCTATATGCATCAGGGATATTGGTCTGTAATTTTGTTCTCTTGCAGTGTCCTTGCCTGGCTCTGGTATCTGGGTAATGCTGACCTTGTAAAATGAATTTGGGAGTGTTCCCACTTCTTTATTTTTTTTGGAAGAGGTTGAAATTGGTATTAATTCTTCTTTAAATGTTTGGTAAAATTCACCAGCAAAGCCACATGCTCCTGGATTTTTCTTTGTTGGGAAGTCTTTGTTTATGGGTTCAATCTCCTTACTAGTAGTTGGTCTGTTCAGATTTTCTATTTCGTCTTGGTAGGTTTTATGTTTCTAGAAATTAATCTGTTTCTTCTAGACTGTCCAATTTTTTGGCATACAATTGTTCATGGTAGTCTTCTATGATCCTTAGTTTTGTGTGGTATTAGTGGTAATGTCTCTTCTTTCATTAATAATTTTACTTATGTGTCCTCTTTTTTCTAAGTCTAGCTAAAGGTTTATTTTATTTATCTTTTCAAAAAACAGCTCTTATTTTCATTGATCTTTTCTATTGCTTGTTTAGTCTCTATTTCTTTTATTTCCACTTTGATTTTTGTTATTCCCTTCCTTCTACTAATTTTGGGTTTCATTTGTTCTTCTTTTTCTAATTCCTTGAGATGCAAAGTTAGACTGTTTGAGAGATCTCTTTTTTCTTATTGTAGGTATTTATTGCTATAAACTTCCTTCCTAGAACTGCTTTTTCTGCATCCCATAATATTTGGTATACTGTATTTCCATTTTCATTTGTCTAAAGATAAGTTTTTATCCCTCTTTTGACTTCTTCTTTGATCTATAGTTGTTCAGCAGCATGTTGATTCATTTCCACATATTTGTAGATTTTTCCACTTTTTGTAACTGATCTCTAATTTCATACCAGTATGGTTTGAAAAGGTGTTTATATGATTTTAATCTTCTTAAATTTATTAAGACTTTTGTATGGCATAACATATGATCTATCCTGGAGAATGTTCCATCTGCACTTGAGAAGACTGTGTGTATTCTGATGTTGTTAGGTAGAATGTTCTGTACATATCTTAGGTCAGTCTGGTCTAACATATAGTTTAAGTCCAATATTTCCTTATGGATTTTCTGCCTGGATGATCTATCCAATGTTGAAATAGGGTGTTTAAGTCCTCTACTATTATTGTATCACTATTTCTCACTTCAAATATATGTTCATATTTGCTTTATGTATTTAGGTGCTCCTATATTGAGTGCACAAATATTTACAAATGTTATACGGTCCTAATGGATTTACTTTTATCATTATATGATGCCTTTCTTTGTCTCTTGTTACAGTCTTTGGATTAAGTCTATTGAAGTCTAGCTACTCCAGTTTTCTTTTGGTTTCCATTTTTATCAACTATCTTTTTCCATTCTTTCACTTTTAGTATATGTAATCTTTCACAGTGTATACACATATCAAATCATAATGCTATACATTTTAAATACCTTACAAATTTATTTTTCAATTATTCCTCAATAAAAATTTTTTTAAAGAAGAAAGCATTGACAATTGTTATTGGATTATTTTGTCTACAGCTTACTACACACTAGCATACTGAGAGCTGTAGGTATACTAACTTTATACAGGGTTTTTTGGAATCTGAAAATTATTTCAAGGTTCCCTCTGGATTTAAAAAAAGAGAGAGAGAGAGAAAGGCTGGGATAGAGAAGAGGAAGTAAAAGATTGACAGATCCTGGATGAAGCTAGAAATGTATGTTAGGATCAGATCTGGAGCAGAGCTGCCAGAGACTTAATTTTGGTATCCCCTCAAAATTAGTATGTTAGAACCTAACCCCCAATGTGATGGTATTTGGAAATGGAATCTTTGGGAGGTGATAGGTGATAAAAGCAGAGCCCTCATGAACAGGATTATTGTCCCTATAAAAGAAACCCTAGAGAGCACCCTTGTCCCTTCTACCATCTGAAGACACAGCAAAAAGACTGCCATCTAAGAACTAGGAAACAAGCCCTCACCAGGCCACAGATCTGCAGGTGCTTCATTCTCAGATTCAAGCAGCTTCCAGTAATACTCAACACTGCCAAGAAAGCGAGATTAGGCCTGAAGATCATGTTCATTTTTCTAACAAAGAGGAAGGGATGACATAAACAAGAGTAGATTGTTAAAGTTGCAGCTGCTGAAGCTAAGTCAGGTGAGGAGAAGAATAGGTTGGGGATGAGCAAATGGGATGCAGCAAGTTAAGAAAACTTTGAAAAGTCTTGTTGTAAAGGAGAGTAGAGAGATAGAGTGGTAGCAGGTAAGCCTATGGCAAGAGTTCAAATGGTGGCTCATATGCTATATGTCTAAATATTTAAAGTTATAAATCAAATTGACACACTGTTAAATAAAAAATATTTTTTCCCACCTTTAAAAAATGTGTCTTTATAACAATCAGTAAGGCCCAGTTCAGATCTGAAACTTTTGGACTTCTCAGAATTGTGCACTGGAATGTGACATCATGGACAGTGCCTATTCCAGGTCTATATCCTTGGCCAGTAATTTGTTTCTCCTTCAATTTCGGTTCACTGAGGGACCTCGCACTCAGGTGTGAGGACATCCCAGCCTGCCTGTCCAAGTTCTATCCATACTCCCTGCAAACTACCCCCACTTAGCCATATCTATGATCCAGGTACAATGAAGTCCACACTTGAAAGGAGGGACACTTTAAAAAGGCTGTGCCAGTCCTGGAAGTGGGCTTAAGTCACAAATACTTGAAGAGTGTCTAAAAGGAGGGAATGCTGGGATACCTGGGTTTCTCAGTCAGTTAAGTGTCTGCCCTCACCTCAGGTCATCATCCCAGGGTCCTGGGATCGAGCCCCATGTCAGGCTCTCTGCTCAGTGGGAGCCTGCTTCTCCCTCTGCCTGCCACTCCCCTTACTTGTGCTCTCTCTCTCTGTCAAATAAATAAATAAATTCTTTTTAAAAAAATTAAAAAATAAAAGGAGGGAATGTGAGCTCTGGGTAGACACATCCTCTTCCCCATGGACTCCTGGCTCTATGAAAAGTGATGTGGTAAAGTTAGATCCAGGCCTTCTAAAGCACTGGGTTTGTGTCAGAGGTCCCTCTTCCTGAGTTCTGAGGGTGGTAGTGTAGCTGAAAAGAAGGTATTTTTAAAACTCCCATTGTACTTTTCCCTCTTTTAGAACTGAACTGACCTTTTTGGCAAATAGGTAGAAAGGCCTGCTTTTACTCCAGTTTTTCCTATTCAACATTATCTAGAGGAGAAAATCAATAGGCTGTAGTATGCCTTCAAATGAAAGAGGCTTGTTACCAAATTCTTGTAAAACATTGATTTGTGAGTTATTTATTCAAGTTCACTGAATAAGCAATTTACAAATCACTTTTCAATGAGCTTGATTCAGCACTCTGAAGTAAATAAATATGGAATCTCTATTAGGCTTTTAGTGCTGTCAGTCTTGTCTAAATAGAGGATGCTGAATTTATGCTATAAATCTAAATCTATTTTGCTACATTTGGATTCTGTTTTCTTGTTGTCATTCCTGGGATTCATATAAAGGCTAGATCTACATTAGCAGAATAAAATGAAAAAGAAAAAAAAAAACCTGCAACATTATTTGTTACAATAATATATTTCAAGTAAAATGATTTAGCCTTAATTATCCACATAATCAGCTTAATTTTCTTCATTTTCATTGAGTCAAACTGTCCAAACATACGGCTTTTTCTTAGTCTTGTTTCTTTTAAAATTTGACAATATTAGATTTAAACACCATCTTAAATTGTGCCTCTAAATTTAAAATTGGCAAATTTTCACAAAAAATATTTTCAATGTGATTTATATTTTTCCCCATATCAATATAATTCATTACATATAATATTTGATGCAAGGTGACAAACTGTACAAATTTTGAAAATACCTCATTTATTGCATTAAAAAAGACAATATTAAGGCTCTGTTCCCATTTCCTTTTTTCTACTTAAAGGTCCAAACAGGGTGACAGATCTAAAGAAACTGTGCATTAAAGTGCTATTCAGTTGTTTAAGAAATCATTAGAGAACAAGATAACTAGAAGAAATTACCTGGCACTTCTCACATAATTAACTATTTTGATAATTAATAAGCTGGAAGAATCAGAGGTTAAAGATATGGAACAAAGTCATGGTTAGTTATTTTAAAATAACAAATTGACCTAAAGGTTAACCAATGAAAATTATTCCCAGAAAGTCTCCTGTTACATGGATTTATACAACTATATTATGTGGTATATAAATGCCTTGTGAATTATTCCCACATGTTTCCTTCTATTTCTCTCATGTTTGATGTAGAGTATAAGAGGCCCCAAAGTGCCATTTAGAACTCTTATGAGTTATTTGAAATTCAGAAAGATTTCAACAATTTTGATCACATTAGTAATTGCTTTCCTCATTGGGATAAACCCAGCTTTTGAAAAACTTGATACTAAGGCAGTAGACAGAGGCTGACTCATACAACACAATTACAAGCAAAGGGAGCAAAGGTCCACAGCCAAGGTTCTGGTTTTATGGATGTTTTCCTCAGGTTCATTGGTACAAATGTGCCCACCTTCTTCTGGATATGAAGTCAAAAAACAGAAAGTAAATAAAGAGACAAATGGCCAGGGAATGCTAAATTGTGTCAATCCACTATCTTCTTAATGCTGAATAATGGGGAAAATCTGTTTTTATCTTGGACTTTACACATAAAGTGACTCCTGCCCACAAAAGACTTTTAAAATGTCCTTGCCACTCTCTTCACTGCAGAATATCAATGGTGCACTCAGAATGCTGATCAGGCAGCAGGAACACCAGTCAATGAGAACACAAAGACTCACAAGTGAACAGCAACACCAGGCAGCCATTCACACTAAGTATGCACACAAAGCATTTGGGGAACAAATTAAATCTACCATAGAAACCTATTAAGAATGATTTGGTGCTTAAATTTATGCTGTGTGATTATTTAGGCAAAGACAGAAAAAAGGGGGGGTCTTAGTCATAAACTAGACACCAGAGAAACATGGCACCCATTAAAGGAGATTGTCTCCTGATCAGAATCTTTGCAAGCAGATTTGGGTTTTTTATTTATTCCTAAGAAAAAAGTAAGAGGTAGACAGACACTGATAGCTAACCCAATGCATGGCTTTTGCAAATGACTGTATATAAATATGCATGTTAGTCTGAACAGAGTTCTTATTATAGTGTATCGGTTTGGTCACGATCAAAAAATCCTTTGGTTGTTTTCGCAAAATACCAGGCTAAAATCTCCTCTAAGTACTGCTGTAGTTAGATAGCTGAACTGGATTATATCAAGCTGTTGAGTTAGGCTTCTAGTGAACAGAATAGGAAAGCCAAATAGTGTGTAACCCATCTGAATGGGGCATGTTACATAAACACTGACTTTATCAAAATAGATCAAAAGTAGAAAAGAAAAATTTTTAAGTTTTGCAACAGTCCTTAAATCTTTTCTAGAATAAATCACAATATATAAATGATATACTCAATATGAATCTCAGTACACATGTTTGGATGAACTAGAAATAAAATATAATTTTATATTCTATAACAACCTGAATCAATTGTAAGCCTCCCAAGAAAGAAGACATCTACTCAATGAAATTTGGGTTTCTATTCTTCCTTCTTTAGATTGTATCAAAGTTCCAAGCCAGAGATGGGAGAAGGACATGGATTCTTGGATCCTTGAATTAGTTGGGCTCAACGTAAGGTCTGACCTTGAAATAATCCTCAGCTTGGCATATTTGCATCTCATTTCTTCTACATCTCTCCCTTCTCCAGCCTAAGAGAATTATTTTCTAGACTGAAAATTAAGCTTAGGAGACCTTCCTCTTGTTTCTCCTAAATATTTAGTCTAATGTTTGAACACTTTTCCTGTCCTAAATTTAGGCTTAGAATTTTGGAAACCAAAGTTAGGATAATGTATGGGGTTTCTCTTTTCTCTGTACTATCATACCTAGTCCCCGAGGGATTAAACAAAGAATCCATTAGCTATTCCAATGGAGTATTTCACTCTAGGAAAAATAATCAGAGAGGAGAAAAATAATATAATAATATTGGTTAATAGCTGAAATAGAAAGGTTTTTTTCCCCCATACAGCCTTTGTAAAAAAAAAAAAAAAAAAAAAAAACCTTTGTAATGAGATCACCAAAAGATGACTATTTACTTTAAAATCCTAATATATACATCACATAAAATACTGCCACATGTATACTATTATGCCATGGCTTTTGGCTTTATATTATCAATTTTCATGGGCTATAAAATGCAAATTATGAATGAATGGTACCTGGAAGAATAGTTTGGGTTTAAAACTTGCTATTTAAGATCTTCCAAGAAAAAACACTTTTTAAAAACTTCCAAGCTAGGCCAAAATATTATGATTTTCACTTTTTAAATGTCACCATGTTCTAAGCCTTTTGCTTTTAATGATAAACAGAAATTTCTGAAGACATCCAGCAGTAGTCATGACATCAGACAGGAAGAGACAGCCCTCTGTATAACACACACCCAGGAGAGATGTCCTGCAGAGGAAATGTCATGAACAATGTTATGTCGGGGATTTCTCTAAACCTATCATTGCCAGGCACCTGTGCTCCAGGGCATCCATCCAATCAACCAGAGAGCAGGCACCTTGCCATTTCAGCAGATGGGTATTAGTGTTGAAGGCAAAGGAACCATGTATGGTATATATTTCAATTATAAGTGTGGAGACTTGGAGTCCCAGTTGGAATCATGTCCATTCCTTTCAGAGCTGGTAACAAACTAGAGCTTATACCATCCAGAATGCACTTCACAGAGAATTAGCTTTCAGGAAAAATACACATTTGCAAAGGGAAGAACATATTTTGTATGACAAGTTGAGAATCAAAGGAAAGAACCTAAATATTCCTTAAAGAAATTTCCTAGGCTTCATATTTCTACTGAAACAGCACTGAAAAGACAGAAGGGAGGGAAAACTTCCACCACACAGATATATTATGGCAGAATTGACAGAATTTTGAAAGCCTGTGTATTCCTAAATGTCAGTGTGTTTCAGGTTTTTGAAGTGTTCTAGTCAAACAAACCTCAGAGGTGAAGTGGCTTCTGGGACAGGATCATCTTTCATGTGGGTCTATATATTCTAAGACAAAGATTTCTGAGTTTATCCTTTCAGGTCATGCTGACTTCTACATTGTTAAATTTTAGAAGTATTTCAAGTAAAAATATTTAGGTATCACACTGATTAATACTATTTATGGGCCGACTATTATTTCAGTATATGATAACATAGAATACCTAATCACTCTGCATTGTTAAATGCAGGGTGATTTACCTAACCTCATTATTATCATCAAAAATTAAATGCTCCCTTAAGAGTTTACACATTATCCTGGCCAGTCAGTATTATAAAACAAGCAGCCACACTTGGGCGAATTGTTGTAATTATCTAAAGAAACATCGTCTAGATTGTTTCTTTGCTTTAGCATAAAAATACACAGAAGCCTTCTTAAAGCTTTTAATCTGTTACAACTTACTTAGATATAGAAAAAAGAGGGTTGTTTTTTTTTTTTTGTCTTACATGTACTAAAAATATATCTATTATTGCACTTGCTGCGTCATCAATTCTTATGAAATTGTTTTATACCACCTGGGGTTAGCATATGGGAAGAACGTCAGCATATCTTGGAATTCATCTAGCTCATGAAATGTCTCTAAGTTCTTGCTCAACGATTCAACCATTTATTTTACTGACCACAAGGAATGCTGATATCCTACTCCTGAGAAGCAGTCACAGCTCAAAAGTCAAATAGAAATAAGGCATCGTGGAGGGTTCCTGTTGAACCACTCCCATGTGTGTTATGGTTATGTACCAATGACATAGACTTAAGGCCACTGCACTTATTTCAAAACCTGACAGCTCTGCTTGTTTTTTAAAATGCTGCTTGAGGCTTACTCTCCTTTAATAATTCATTCTGGTAACACAGAGACTGTAAAAAGTAGCACCTGCAACACTTGAGAGAGTTGTACATGCAACCAGATGGCTTAACCTGTCGCCAGAGAGTACAAGTAATAGCAGCAACAAAAACACCCACAGCCGTACTGTCTGTCCAATGTGGATTAAGAAGCCACATGTTGAATCTAATTCCTAATCTTCCCATTGTTTCCAGCTCAATTAGGCACCTGTCTTCCCTTTTTTTTAATGAGTCTTCGGGTTAAGTTTGAAACTCCCAGGATGCTCTCACCATTATCTTAAAATAGAGGGCTCCATGAGCACGTGCCCAGCATAAGGCTGGCCTTGATCTGCATTCCCAAACAAGAAACAGACCTCTTAGCCTGTGAATAACCACCACACACTGACTTACACTGCTATCCATCACACCACTGTCATTGCTTCCTAATAATAGCAGCTACCATGTATGTGCACTTAGTATGTACCAGATATTAACCCTTTAATAATATTGTTAGTAACTACCTTACTAATAGGAAATGCCCAGGCACGATTACTCAAGATGACACAGTGAAGTAATTGGTGATTTTCACCTGTATGTTGTATCAATGGAAATACAACTCCTTAAATGAAGTATGATAAGGTTATTTCACTGAAAAATACCATGCATAGCGTTGCTGCTTGCTATGTGAGTTTTCCCTTTTTTTCCTAAAAGAGTGAACAATTTTTGATAAGTAAGCACAAACAAAACCAAGTGTAATCTTCCCTCCATTTAGATGATAGTAGTTTGCATTCCTGGAAAGTTCAGTGTATTTAAAAAAAAATATTTGTATGTAGTTAGGTTCTACGCTTAGATAATTATAAAAAGGATTTTTACCTATGTGAATGTCTTGGGAGCTTTAAAAATTAATTCAGGGAATAGTACCATCCTCCATGCTGAGACTGTTCCACACATTGCAGGGTATCCAGCAGCCCTGCTTTCTACCCACTGCGTGCCACTGTCTTTTCTGATCCTGTGATCACCAAAAATCCCTCCAAGGGAAAATGCTGCCCTCACCCCACTTTGGGAGCCACCATCTTAAAGAACAGGCATTATTAGCCCCACTTTACAGATTAAAAACCTGATTCTTGGACATTTAAATAATTTGCTTAAAGTCAAATAGCTAGAAAATGAGATTCATACCCAGGTCTCTCTTATTTCTGAAGAATGGGCTCTTCTCATTACACAGAACTGACTTCTTGAACTAATTATTGCTCCATTTAGAAAATGCCCAACTTATTTAATTAGGTAGGGCAGAAAGGAGGACTAAACAGTGTCTGGACTCCAGACTCATATTTGAGAAATTTCTCCCTATGGTAAGCTTTGAGTGAATAGGGAACTTCTGTGACTTCTTTATTTCTCTATCAGGTCATTTTCTCATCCAGTTTTCTAATTTCTATTTTGATTTTAAAACAGTTTAAATTGACCAAAATCTCTTAAAAGTTAAAGAAAATGGAGAAAATGAGCTATGAAATTACCTGTTTTAGTGCCTTTTGATATACTATGAATGTTGCTTTTGCTACTTTAATCCCAGCGGCAGCCTACAACAGCAAGGATTCTCCAAATACTGAGTCCTTCCTTCAGTTTTAATCATCACCTTTCTTTCTCCTTAAAGAGCCTTCAAGTTCTTCACTTTGGTCCATACCATAGCCAAATAGTCATTTCCCAATTTTTTTCTCTCAATATAAGACTACAAAGCAGGGATTATCTCACCAATTAAGGATATTTTCTCATACAATTCCTAAATAATAGCCATTAGTATTTCCAGTCTTCTGTTCCTTGAAACATTCACACAGTGGTTCCCCAACTTGAGTGTGCATCAGAATCATCAGGAAGGTTTGTTCAAATACAGCTGGGCCCTACCAGCAATCAGAGTTTCGGATTCTGGAGGTTTAGGGTTAGGGCCAAGTACAAGCAAGTTCCCAGGAACTGCTGATGCTGCTCATCTGGGAACCATACTCGGCAAACCACTAAAGAAACTTCCCTCCACTGCTATAGTACATAAAATGTATATAATGACTAAGAAACTACCTATACATTCTTGTTCACGTTCCAACCCAATATTGAACAAACTGGTGCTGGAACTAGTTATTGAAAAGAACTCCTTGAACTCCTGTTATGAGGTGATGAGGAGATATGACCATCTAAACAAAGTTCCCATTCCTAGAACCTAGCTACTTTAATGAGGAGCCTTATTACCCAGGAAAGTCATGCTATAGTAAAGGTAGCAATACCTAAAATTTTAAGAATACAATGTTAGTAATAATAACAACTTATATTTATTGAATACTTACTATAGGCACTAAGTACATACTTAGTATAAGTGTACTATGCACTTTCCCTGAATTATTTCACTTAATATTAGCCTTGTAAGATGCAATTATTATTATTATTAATTCCTATTTTACAGTTGAGTAAATCAAGACACAGTCGGGTTATATAATATGCTCAAGGTCTCAGAGCCAGAGAACTTGCTCTGTCTGGCTCTGAAACAGGAGTGCCTACTCACTCTACTAAAAGGTTCCCCTCAACAGATCTTCCTCCTCTTCTCTTCATTAGGCGTTCACATTGACTAGATCCTATCAGCTATGAGATATGGCTGTTCATGAACTTGACAACCATTAACATACTTTTTCCTGGAGCATCATGTCTAAAAGGTCATATTTGCATATGATAAAAGTGCATGAGGCTAATTAAAGAATTCATGATCTTTTGAACTGGATCCTAAAATCACACTGATCTGACAATGAACTCTTGGGCAACGGGACAACTGGGACAATAAAAAGTTGTCCATATGCAGTATGCATTTGTCAAGTTCATAGGTCTCACATGTCTATGAACTGTGATAAATTCACAACAATATTTACACAGTTTGTATTAATGTTTGCCATTATTATGCAAATGTGGCTTTCACTTAAATTAGGACTCTGAGAGATCACCATGCAAAGCATGGTTTGAATATTTTAGTAACAGTCACCTGACACGGGAGGAGTTATAAAAGAACCTAAAAATTATAGTGAGCATTTAGCTTTATCTAGTCTCTTCAGCCACATCATAAGCCGAGGTAAAGGGCTCTAAATAAGGAAAAAAGAGCAGTCAGAATGAATATTTGCTTCAGAGTAAGAAAAAAAAGAAAACTTCTTTTAATAAATGACTATAAATGTTAATAAAATGTCAGTAGGCTAAGTGATCAACTGTTGTGACATTAAGAATAAGAATTAAGTAATACATATTCTAAAAGGTTAGCTCACAATTGGGGTGTCATTTTACTTCATTCATGTTACAGCCTATAAATATACCATCTATAAACACACTCTGGAAACACAATGACGAATACAACCATCAATCATTGTAACAAAATATTCTTCAACCAAAGTCCTCACCTTTTGATAGAAAAAAAATCTATAGTGTGACTTCTTAAAACTTTTATGGCAATATTGATGTTTTATTTTTGAATTAATTATGCCTTCTTTGATTCCAAACAGCACTCTCAGGTTACCTTTAAATATCCAGGTTTCTAAATAACTGGGTCATGAAATCTTTTGAAAACTGACTTCCTACTATCATTTTGAGGAATTCACCTTTAATTAACAGGAAAAAAATTGATTTGCCTCTCTAGGTCTTCCTTGTGAGAGTGAACTTTTTACCTAAGGCATAGCTTAAAACAGAATTTTCTCAGTTGATTCATAACAGAACAATACACTAACATATTGTAAGAAAGTCAAAGACTGATTTGCAGTTAATATCTTCCACCCAGCATGACAATTACAAAAGACTCACTCCTAAAAAAAAAAAAAAAAAAAAGTAGACTCGAGATTATTTTATCATTTCAACAGAAACTCACCTAACTTGGATTCATAAATTGAACAGGTGGAAATTTTGTAATGGTTCCCACTTGTTTTTCTAATGGTGGCATTAATTTTTCAGTTTATCTGAGCAAGGTGAAATAAAAAGATAAAAATGACAAACACAATGGGGGAAAAAAGGTTCTTTTTCCTTTTCCCAAGTTCTACTGGCATGATTTTTAAAAAAATTTTAAAAACATTTTATTTATTTGAGAGAGGGTAAGTGAGAGGGAGAGAAGGAGCAGGTGAAGGGGCAGAGGGAGAGGGAGAAGCTGACTCCACTGAGCAGGGAGCCTGATGCGGGGGCTCAATCTCAGGTCCCCAAGATCATGACATGAACCAAAGGCAGATGCTTAACTGACTGAGCCACCCAGGCGCCCCTTTGCAGGTGTGATTTTAAAGGAAGGGTGAAGTAGATACTGTCAATTCCAGTTCTCTAGCAGTTTTGATGTCTACCTAATCCTGAACACTTGTGTATTGTGGCTGAGGCCAGAAAGGGAGGTAGAAGAGTGAGAGTTGGGAACAGAGCTGAGGACAAAGGGAAAAGAAAACAGGACAGCAAGGGAGAGAGAGGTGAAAACAAATTGGGGCTGAGGCCAGAAAGAGCTAGAAGGCTTTGTCTAAAGGAATACAGTGAAGATGAATTAAAAGTGGAAAAATGAAAATCATGAAGGAAAGTGAGATCATGACAAATTGTCTTAAGGATACTGGAGCATCCAATACCTTCATTACTCTCCCTCCAAATAAGGTTGTATCGCATCATTCATAAAGTTCATATTTAGATAGAAAATGTTCTATAACATCATTTATAATACTCATTATTTTAAAGTCTCAGCCACATATAAACACGTGGCCAAGAAAGTTCATTACATCTTCTAATCATTAACTAGAACGAAGATACTGGAATACACAATAATAATATTTCCTGTAAAGCATATTTATCTAACAATACTTTTTTGTTTTTACTTTTTTGGGAGAAAGATTTTATTTATCCATTTGAGAGAGAGAGAGAGCATGAGTTGGGGATTGGGGGAGAGGCAGAGGGAGAGAGAGAAGCAGACTCCCTGCTGAGCAGGGAGCCTGATGCGGGGCTCCCAGACCCAGAGATCATGATCTAAGCCAAAAGCAGACACTTAACCATCTGAGCCGCCCAGGCATCCCTGTATCTACTTCTTAAACACTTAGAAGTGATCATTTAAAAGTTATGAAAGTGTGAATTTTATTCCATCAGCTTTTCAATAGTTATTATCCTCAAATTATTTTGTGATATTATTGTTTTAAAAGAGGTCACTTATCACATCTAAAAGTATAGCCATCTTCCTCAGAGAGGGTCTCTGCAAAAATGTCAAGGCACTGTCACATTCAGTAAATGATTTCATCCTCAACCAGGTTAATCAAGTAATCCAACAAAAGGGAGAAAATCATCCTCAGGAACGATGAATCTTGTGATTGATGGCTATTCTGATTGTAAGATAAAAGCAAAATATCAGAAGACTTGGTTTCATAAAGTCTTTTCTCTGTAAGCTGTGATCATATTTTAAATTGTATATGTTCCGATACGTGTTATGAACTCCTATCTGATAATAACGATTCAAAAAGCAAAAACGTTTATATATGCCCTTATGTGAATGCATTTATTGTCTTAAGATTTACATGAATTCAGAGAAGGGCCAAATGTAGACCCAGTTACACCCTCACAACCTTAGGCAATAGGCACGCCTAACTATTTCCAAAATCTTGAAGCAGAACATAATATCCTTTTATAAAACTTTGATAACTATGATAATCTTAATTTCTGAAGTAGTGTACGTAATTGCTAACTAATGTTCTCTTCTCTTTACATGTCCACTAAACTTTCATAGTAAAAAATAAATAAATAAATAAATAAATAAATAATAAATAAATAAAAAATTCTGGCCACAGATTCTTGCCTTGACCTGTTGGTTTGCCTTCAGAAAGCTGGCATCTCATCCCCAGCACGCTGAACCACCGAGTGGAAATAGCCTGCAGCTGGTGTCAGACTGGTCTGCAGCAGCCTATAGGCAACAGGCAATGTGATCCCAGTGCTTTGGTGAGGTGCATTATTTATGGCCCCTGGCGACTGCAAGCCACATTAGACCGCATTACACAAGTATCGCACCCATGGTTGAGGACTGGAGGAGAAACAACAGATTTTATTAAATACAGTTCATATTTGATAAGAAAAAGGAAATAAATCATCTGTGCACTCCACAAGGAGAGTACTCTAACGTCTATCTGAGAAGCTATTAATAATTATCCTTTCAGTGTTGAGGCACTTGATGCTATTTTTATGCAAGTTTTAGATCACAGATCACACTGGAATGCCAGTTAGATATTTCTGGTTCTGGCCAGGCCTGAGTCATTTTATAAAATCCCAAATAAGAATTGCTTTCACTGCAGACACTGGCCATCTGCGGCTGTGCCAACCTGGATAAAAGCAGCTCTATACATGGGTGTAAGAGGTTAGCATGGTGTGCCTGAGGTAGAAACAAAACCCTTCCATGGTTCAAATCCTGTGCTCTTAACGCAGCAAGTCCCTTATAACCTCTTTTCTTCCAGTAAGAATGGGTATTTCTTAGAACAAATAATGGGAGATCTTTTAACTTCCTTCCAATACTTCTTAATCCTCCATAACTCCAGACATACTGTTCAGACACAAAATCAAATTTCTTTCCCAGAACCATCACAACAATTCCTCACTAAACATACTGAAAGCTTATTAGGTGGCAGGCCCTTGCTGAAGTGTTTTGCATGCTTACCCTCCTAATGACCACAATAATTCAATGAGAAGTGATCAGAAGCAATTATTAGCACAATATTGCTACCTTTCCTTTGGCTACTTAGTTTGGTACTTTCCTAATAGTGTGTATTTAGGTTGGTATATTTTCCTATAAAGCAGATTTTGTGCTTTTTTTTAAGGAGAGCTAAAAAAAAAAAAAACCCAGAAGGAGACTGGAAGGAAAAAGTGAGAAAGGAAAAGAAGAAATCATTTAAGTTTTAAGAAATCATTTAAGTTTTATAAACCAAATACAATTTTTGCAAGTATAAATTTTATTAAAAGTGATTTAACAAATGAGCAAAAGATCTTACTCATTTTGTCCCCCACAGCACTCTCTACGTGCATGCATTATAGAACACAGCAGAACATACTATAATTCTAGGTTTTCATATCTTTCACTCTGTGAAGGCAGGGACCATCCCAATCAATTCTATGTTCACAGTGGCCAACTTAATGTCCAGTATTTAGTAGGCACACAAAAATGCTTTTTAAATGAATGATGACTGAATGGTCTTAAAGCACCAATGTTTTCACGATCCTCAAGAAGCTCAGAGTAGAGACCCTTAGAAACCATCCTGGAAGAGACCAACTTTCCAAGGAAGTTCCTTGAAAAAGACTAACGTCCAAGAGAATGAACTTGGTTGACCGTCTTTGCCATCCCAGGATATAAAATTTCTTATCTATTTTAATACTTAAAATAGATGCTAGAAAACCTTTGCTAAAAATAGCAGGCCCTCTAGGATTTCTCCCTTCTTCACCTTACCTAAATGCTTGTATGATATATCTGAAAGCCTTACTCCATATGAAAGAACAAGCTCTCCTCTGAAACAGAAGTGAGGTGACTCCTGTGAGGTAGTAACAAATTCCTGAGAATGCCAGATTGTGAATGATTCGCCTTTTTGGTTATTAATAGATTATGAGTTGAAAACTTGTGCTATAAATTTTTTAATAACTTTGAGATATAATTCACATATACTATGAGTCACCTATTTAAAAAGTACAATTCAGTGGTTTTTAGTATATTCCCAGGGTCATTGCTCAACAAATGTTAATGCTTTCCTATCCATTGGCTTCACTAGTAACCTTGTTGGTCCATGTTTCTATACATGCCTTCAGGGATGCCTTCAGGAAGGGATGCCTTCAGGAAGGAGAATGCAACTTCTAGGTACTGAATTTCTTAGGCAGTCTAGATTATGACACCATGCTTTAAACTCATAAGCTCAACCACTGTTCCCAGAATATAATCCTTATCCTAATGCCAGGTTGCCTGAATGAGAAGTAAATTCACCATCCACCAAGACCTGGCAATTGAGCTCCAGTTAACAGTCTAGATTTCCTGTGGTACATATGGAGATGTGCAACACAAATCTCCCTTCAAAGAAAGATAGGCTGCCCAGTGAAGGGAATTTGGTCAATAGATGGTCTCCAACTCTCACTGCTTTAAGGGTTTGCCTCAGCTGCAAGGAGTTGCCTGGCCCAGAATCCCATCTTTCTTGGATAACCCACATTCAATCACTGAGTGAGCCATGAGTCAGCCTTTTGGTCTGACATGGACACTCTGATGGGCAATATTTATTCCGGAACTTTCTTCAGGGTGGGCTGAGATTTTACTGGGCTGCTTCACGGTTTGGCTTTTTCCTCTTTTCAATACTGCTCCTTCTCCCTCCTTTTTACAGGTATTAATCTCTAATAAACACCTTGCACCTCAGGTTCCATCTTAGTATCTCAGGAGTCCTGGTTGTTCTTAAGAATGGTCTGAGGAAGCAGGCAATAAGACAGTTTTGAAGCTGGATGACTTATGCCCAGCTAGCAATGAATGCCCCATCAATGGCAGAGGTGAACCACCAATAAGCCCCGGCACGAAGTGGTAATCCAGTTTTAAAACTTTCACTGGTGGTGAATTAGGTGGGTGTACCAGTGAAAAGGAGTGCATTAGGTACAGCCTATCAGGCATTTGAGACATATAGGAAATAGTAGCTATAAAGGTAATAGGATTAGATGACTATTTCTAAGTTCCATTGATGCTCTGCAGAAAGGTATTGTACAGTGAAGGGTAAGTAAAAGGCAGTTAAAATCCAGATATGAAAGCTAGTGAAACTCTTTGGTTACATACATACAAAGAAATTCTAGTTATTCAAAGGGGAGGGCAGAGAAGGCTGCAGACCAAGACTAGTACTACCTAATAGTATGAATGACTTCATTTCAAAGAAGATTAAACACAAAACCAAGACAAGTCTATTATCTGTAGTTCAAAGAAATGTGTGGGTTTATTGGAAAAAACCCAAAACTGCTATAAGACCCAGCATGTGAACTGAAAGGAGCAGAGGAATAGCATGGAAATGAATTTTGAGGGTATCTGAACATTGCATTGGATAGGGAAGAGTCTATCGACTTTTATCTCCCTATACAGATACACGTGGCAAAGACCCCAAGGGCACAGGGTGAATCTGCTACCAGGACAGCTCCTAGGAGCATGGAAAAAGTGATGGCTCGTTCTGAGCAAAGGTGAAATGCCAGAATTGTAGCAGATAGTAAAAAAAGGAATAAAGGACCCAGGGAAGTGGGTATCTAGGAGTGAATGTATCATGTAAGGTTGGAAGACCCACCAGATGATCATGTTTCATAAGAATTCCCAGACGACGACACACTATTTACTAAGTCCATAGGAATGCAGCTGTGACAGGGGTAACCACACTACCAAAAAGTGTAGTGGTAGCTCTCCTCTTCAAGCCAGGGCTGACAATAGGAAAAGTTGTTACATAAACTGGCTTGCTGATGGCTAAAGAGCTAACGGGATCCTAAAACCATACAGCTACATAGTAGCCCTTAACCTCCAGAAACCAAGGAGCTGCAATCATTGTAATGACTAAACAGGTCTAATTTCCAGTCAAGAGACCAAGCTGCAAAACATTATAGAGATAATTAACAGAACACACATCCTAAGGGTCATAGAGATATGTAGCCATCAAAGGTGCTTTTCAATTGTAACAGCAGAAGAAATCACGTATGAATGACCAGAGGGCTGAGGACTGCTGTGTCAATAAAAATGATCCACTTCCATTTTTCAGACCTGAGCTATTTTCCACACCCATAACACAATCACTGAAGAGATGGTTGGATCCTTAGAAGGAAGGAACCTTAAAACTACACCAAGTTTACCCAGAGATTCCTCCGTCTCTTCCCCCAAAGGAATCTATGGCCATTTACTCAGACAACTATACCTTGCAGAAAGAAGATATACAGACATTTTAAGGGCATAATTATCTAGCACTCTTTCATGTATGTAGGATCATCTAAGATATGTACTATGCATGCAGTATCATACAAAATACCACTTGATCCATTACACTGGTGACTTTTTATTGGAGGGGCAAGATGAGCAAGAGATGGCTATCATGTTAAAGGTCTTGGTAAGTCACATGCATGCCAGAGGGAAGAAAATAAACTTTATTAAGATTCAGGAGACTGCCACAACAATAAATTTTTAGGAGTGCAATGGTCAGACATCCCCTTAAAGTAAAAACCAAATGATCACATCTTGCGCATCTTACCATGAATAAAGCAGCACCACACCGGTGGGCCTCTTCCATCTCTGGAATCAGTGCATTCCACCTCTAATAACCAGGATGATAAGATTTTCAGCTTTAAGTGGGTTGTACAGTGGGAAAGAGCTCTGCTTCAGGTCCTGGCTGCAGTGCAAGCAGCCCTCATACTCGAACTATAGGATCAGGTACACCCTGGGGTGTGGGAGGTGTCAGTGGTGGGAAGAGATGCCATATGGCAAGTTCCAGTGGGAGAATCATAAAATGCGTCCCCTAAAATTTGGGGGCAAGGTCTTGCCATCTGCGACATAGAATTACACATTGTTTTTAAAAATAGCTTCTGGCATGCCACTGGCCTGTAGTAAAGATGGAATGGCTGACCATGACTCACCAAGTGAACATATGGCCAGAGCTATCCATCATGAGTTAAGCCCTCTAAGACTCACCAACTAGTAAAGTACTGTGGATCCAGGAGCAATCCATCATAAGGTAAAAATGGTATATCTGTGACTGAGCACAAGTAGGATTGGAATCAACCATGGTTATACCATGGTCCTCCTTCAGCTCATTCATATAGCTGTAAGGGGAATCTTTTATAGCCAGCCAGCTAAAGAAGGAGGAAATCCTCCTAACAGACAGATTAGGTGCAGTGCAACTTGTCATTCATTTTAGCTAAAACTAGTGAGGTTATAATATATTCAGATTTATGTGTGATAATGAAAGTCCTGATCATCTCTGCAGGGATGTGAAAAGAAGATTAGAAGGTGGAGTACAAGGAGGTCGAATTGGACATGTGGAATATCTATAAGATGGACATATGTGAATGGCGTGAAGTGTGAATCTCTGTGTATAAGTTCTTGACCACTAAACATTTAGTAGTCAACCAAGTAGACAAAATAACACAGCCAGTTAATGTCATCCAGCTTCTGTCATCAGCCACTTCAGTGGTGGCTCGAGAAACACATGAATAAAATGGTCATAGTGGCAGAAAGGAGACCATGAATGTACCAATATCATGGACTCCCACTTATGAAGGCCAGTTTAGCTACTGAATTTCCAACCTGCCAGCAACACACATTAATGTGAAGCCCCTGATGTGGCACTACTGTTCGAGTCCATTCAGCCAAGTGAGCCAATTCCATCCTGGAAGGATCATTAGTTTATATTCATAGGACTAGATATAATATTACTCCAAGCATGGGTTTGCTTACTTCACCCAGAGGCCTCAGCCAAAACTCTGAGGGATTATGCAATGGCTGATAAACTAGTATGGAACCCAAAATAACATTTCTTCACACTAGGACACCACTTTACAAGATAGTAAGTGCCACCATGGGCTCAGCCCCCATGACATTCACTGGTTATATCACAAACCACTCTATCCAGACACTGCTGGCCTAGTAGAGCTTTGGAATGTCCTGTTGAATGAACACCTGGAAGCTCCAAATGAGAGGCAAGACTCTGTGAGGATGAGCTACTATCCTGCAGGATGCAGTATTTACGATGAATTGAAGAACTTTATACAGCAGTCTGTCTTTCATAAGGAGAATTCAGGGACCCAAGAACCAAGAAGTAGAAGCAGGAAATGTGCCCCAGTTACTATTATAACAAATGATCCATGGGGAACTTTGTGCTCTCTGTCCCTGCAACTCTGTGCTTTGCAGGATTAAAGGTCCTAATGTAGAAAGAGTGACATCATCAAAGACCTACAATCTATGACTGCTGTCTGAAGACTTGGGGCAAGAAGAGTCATCATCATCTTGGCAGGAATAACTGAATTGGATCATCAGAAAGAGGTAGGACTGCTGTTACACAATGGGGGCTAGAAGTACGCGTAGGACCCAGCTAAGCCACCAGAGGGCCTCGTGGTACTCCCTTGCCCAACTGTGAGTGGAAATCGGCAGATTCAGCTATGCAGGCATGAGAAGAGCATGGTGACCAAGAGATTGGGTGCCTCGCCAATGAGAGTCTGGGTGATGTTACCAGATAAGCCACCAGGTCTAGCAGAGGTGGTGGCTGAAGATACAAGGAATCTAAAAGGAGTAGTTGGGGTGAAAGAAAGTAGTAACTGTGGCCTTGAGATGAACTGCAGCAGTGGAGATGGAGTTGATTCTGTTACTCTCCCTCCTTTATATTTCCCCTCAGGAAAAGAGGTCCATCAGAATCCAAGAGAATCCAGCTCCCCAAACATATACAGAGAAGTGTATACAAGTGAGAGAAGGGGAATTGTGACAGATACGAAATGTGCCACCCAACTCCTCCTTTAGGGAAGAACTTGCTGCCTTCATGGTTTACCACAGCTGTAGGAGTTACTATTGCTGCTATCAAACAACTTACTAAACTTAGCCATTTAAAACAAAAATTTTATCTCAAGCCTTTGCAGGTCATGAACCAGCATGTGGCTTGAGTACCTCAAGGCCACTCCTGAGGTTGTAGCCAAGCTTTTTGCTGGAGTTGCAGTCTCATCTGAAGGTTCCACTGGGAGGGCAGGGGGTTGGGGCAGGGGTTTGAAGAATCCACTTCCAAGATCACCAACACGGTCCCTCAATTTATCACCAAATGAGCCTGTCTGAAAGGCTACCTCACATCATGATGGCTGGAATTCCCAGGGTGAGTGATCCAAGAGAAAGTGTAAGAGGGAGACTCACCGAACGTCATACCGTCATACCCTTTCCAGCACAGCCCACATCCAGGGACTAAATAAGGCAGAGAGAAGGACCCAGCCACTTCATTCCAACGTGGGTAACAGACAATAACACTTGTCTACAGGCTCCCTGTCAGGTTGGCCTGGGCATTGTCAGGCCTGCATTATAGTTCAACTTCTTCCTCTGGTCAATCCTACCCCTGCCCTGCTTCCTCTCATAAAAATTGATCCCTAAAATGTCTTGTATCCCAAACTCTAACTTCTTGAGGAACTGGTGAGGGAGGTGCTTTCTTTCTTTTCCTATCATTGCTGAGTGCCTTCTTCACAGGACATTTTAAGTTCCCTTTTCTAATACACTACATCCTCCCCACTGACCAAATCTATACACCAACAGGTGCCAGCCAGTCTCCCCTATGCCATAAATGGTCTTGTTATACTTTCCAAGTTAGTAGCTACCTCCTGAGTTTATAGTTAAGAGGATTTTAGTTGTGGAGACAGTAGAGAAACTGGGGAAAAGTTCTCAGGCACTTTTCGTTAATTAAGAGGTCTATCCTACACTTAGTAATTTAACCTAAACAGAGATACAACTAACTCAAATGGCAGTTTTCTTAAAATTTCCCCAAAACCTACTTAGTAAACAAATAGTGATATTATCAAATGAGAAGTTCGCTCACGAAAGTACGTGGAAAGTGGTAGGAGGTACATCAAATGAAGCAAATAATTTTTTTTGTTTTTATTAATAATCAAATAATTTTTTAAAATTTAAATTTGGAATACACAGATTATTTTGGTTCTACCTCAAGATAAATATTCCTCATTGAAATAGAATTCTCCAATTCTTTTGAAAGTATACAAATGATCAAACATAATACATGCAATTTAGAAGAAGAGCTATAATGAAAATGCAAATTAATTCAAAGGTCCTTGGTGAGATCATTCAGCCATATGGTCACTAATGAAGTTCCTAATTGTTACAAC
Organism: Potos flavus; assembly: GCA_028534135.1. NCBI lineage: Eukaryota > Metazoa > Chordata > Mammalia > Carnivora > Procyonidae > Potos > Potos flavus. The sequence continues at coordinate 125,994,460 of CM052883.1, read as the reverse complement.
ATCAACATCCCAGTCAGAAGGCAAGATGAAGAAATTCTGCTGTATTTGGACTTCCTTAGAATACTTTAAAATTTTTTAATTGAATTTCAAGAAATGGTTTCCATCTCTGAAACATTCTTTTTTACACCAAGGAACACTGCAAACCTTCTAATTACAAAACTTGAAAAATTTTTTGAATAATAATTTCCCAAGTTGTGTAATGAATAAAAAAAATTAAAGTACTACATTCATAATTCAGCATACAAAATATATGCCAACAGGGATTCTATGAGTGAAATTAATTTATTCATTCATCCAAGGCATATTTATGGGCATCTAGAAGGTGCCAAGAACTGTCTTAGGCATTGGAGAGATGTATTGGTAATCAAAACAGACAAGAATTCCTGCCTTCATGGAGTCTGCATTCTACTGAGGGAGACAGAAAGGAAAACAATAAATAAAATGTGTGGTATGTTAAATAGTAAAAAGTTCTAAACATATAAACAGACAAGAGAGATATAAAATGTTGGTAAGGGGTGGGGGTAAGAATTTAAAGTTTAGATCCTATGTTGAGAAAAGACTTCACTGAGACAGTGTCCTGAGTGAAGACCTCAAGTGAGGAGATGAGTCAGGCTTCCTCTGGGGGAAGAGCACCCACAGTGAAGATAGCAATTACAAAGTCCCGGAGGCAAGATTTAACATTATATGGATTAAAAAAATAGCAAAGTGGCCAGTGCTGCCACTGAAAATGAAGGAGGGCAAAATATCAGAGGTGAGTTCTGAAAGGTGATAGGTCATGTACACTTGAGGGTCACAAGGAGGATTTTGGCTTTACCCTGAGGGACAAGTGAAGTCTTTGGAGAGTTTTGAACACAGGCATCTACCTCACTGAGGTTTCAAAAGAATCACTCCAGTTCTGATGAGTGGTAAAATGGGGCAAAATTAGAAGTAGGGATACAACTTCAGAGCTAGATGAAGGTGAGAGGTGATGGGGACTTGTCTAGGGTGATGGCAGCAGGACTGGTGACATAAGATTTCCCAAAAGTCCAGATTAAGGAGTGTAAATTTTTGGTGAAACCTGTGATTCTAAAATATATTTACCTCCATTTTATAAATCATGTTCCATAGAATCATGGTGCTAAATCTATCTATAAACTTTATTATCTGTTTGCTTATTTTGTTATAGCGAAGAGACATATTTCTGAAGTTTAGCACTTAACACTGCCCTGTAGATAATGTTTTATTGATGAAGCTTTAGATGATGTCCTAGCTTAGTACTGAATAATGAAATGTTTAAGAATCTATAAACTTTTGACCTGTTATCATGTTAAAGAAGATCCTTGGAGGAAAACCCTATTGCATAAATTCTTTATCTTAGTCAATGCTACATAAGTAGAAGTTAACTGTTGGCTGTCTAAGGGGGGCGGAGAAACTGGGCAGAGCAGAGGCCTGTGTTTCCAGGGGCATTTGCAAACCCTTCTATAGTATAACTGTCTTTCTCTCTCACATCCCCAACAATAACCCCTCAGCTCCAACCACACGGTGTCTTCTACTTCACTCATTTCTTCCTTCGGCTTTGTACCATGGTATAGTCCTTATCATAGTCATTAGAGTACAATCTTTATACTCTCCAGTTTCCAGAACAGTGCTATGAATGTTTCTTGAACATGTTTCATATCTAATTTGTTTATAATTAGACCTAATCAAAAATGAATGCCAAAACTTCAAACACTTAGCATTGTGGTAGTTGTTAGAGACACTGTTATCAATTGTATTAAGTTGGCTCAGTGATTTGTTCCTGAAGGAGAATCCAGGTGCAGAAAGCCAAATTATTAGCATCTTAAAATGGTAAGAAACAGAGAAAACTAAAGACAAAAGAATCGAATGGTATAGTCAGTGGACATCAATCAAGAAAAGGAGTAGGGTGTCCAAATAAGAGCAGGGACCAAGACCTGGACTACACTTAGACACATGGAACCCTAAAAGGGAAAGGACCTTGTGTATAGGACTTAATACCAGAAAAATCAAATAAAATTTAAAAATGAGGGAGAATGAAAAAAAAAAAAACAAAATTAAAAAAAATTCTGAGTATTTAAAAGAATGACAAATCTGCAAAAAAAAAAACAACGGGGGGATAAATTTAGAGTTTATTAGGAATAGTTCATTCATTGTCCAAATAACATCCATGGGTATAAAATATATGTTAGAAGCACTTGTAATCAGTTTATTGCAAAATGGCATTTGGATGTCTTTCCCAAAACAGAAATATAATCCCAGTCATGAGTAAGTTGAAATTAAGGTCAAGAATCTATCAGCATGACATATTTTGGAAGTAGGAACCCAATTCCTGGAAAGAGTTCATTGTTATTAATATAGGAGGATCCAAGATGACCCTCTAAAGATGAAGAAAGGAAGGAGCACACAGGATCAGATTGTCCAATCAGATTCACATGGGGGCACCTGGGTAGCTCAGTTGGTTAAGCATCTTCCTTCAGCTCAGATCATGATCTCAGGGTCCTGGGATCTAGCCCCGCATTGGTCTCCTTGTTCAGCGGGAAGCCTGCTTTTCCCTCTGCCTGCTGCTCCCCTTGCTTGTGCTCTCACTCTCTCAAATAAATAAAAGCTTTAAAAAAAGATTCACATGACTCAGATTGTTACTCAATTTCAAACTTTACTAAGTAATTACAAGAATACAAGGCATTCAGGAATTATGGATGAAGCAGAATGAGGTCCAGGACATTAACAGTAGGTCCCTAGGTCCTTTCTTCCCACATTGGACATGCACCTAAAGCACAGGAAAACAGATAAGAAAGGAAGGCTCTTGGATTCCTTACATAATGGGACATGTTTAAATTATGAAATGTCTCAGTTTTAAACCCAATGGAGTTTCATAGCCTTTGTGAAATTCTCCAGGAGCCACGTCATTCAGGATTTCATTTATTATAGGTAATCTTTGGTCAGGGACTCCTGTTAAGGGCATTTTAGTGATATGGTCTCTTCCTCAGAGCAAACAGCATTAGTCTGTTTACCCATAGGTCCATTCAACAAGGTGATTAGATTGGGTCATCTGCCTTCTTTTCTTTCCCTAGGGGATCTCTGTCTCTTGAAGGGAAAGAAGGGATCCCATCACCCCGGCCAGCTGCTTTAACATCTTCTTCCCAGGAAGTGTAAAAGATTATTTTTTTATGTGGAATTTTTTGTAAGAAAATGTAAGATGATTTTTGGAAAGTGGGGGGAAAAAAGAATTTTAAAAGAATCAAGGTAACAAGTGTTTATAAAATCCCTGAGTCTACATTTTGAAGGAAATAAGATATTTGGAGGAAGGGTAAAATAAATGGTAACTTGATTGAAAATACTTGTGGTAGCCTGGGGAGAAACACAGGCTAATGTGTTAAAAGTGCAAAGAATTTGGAATGTTCTCATATAATTGGTAGCAACAATGATTCCCAATTTGGCACTATTCCATTAGCTATGAACTAGATCACCTCCCTTTACAAACAACTTACATATGGTTAGAAAATATAAACCATATGTGATATAATATTAAAATGAGCCTTCCTGCTTCTTGCAGCTGAACAAGAAAATAATAGATGCTCTATCCCTAAGTGAGTAGCAAGACATCACATCATGACCTAGAACCCATTACAGGATATGAACTACTGTGACCCCCAAGAGCAAAGTTTCTGAGGAGTGGACAGTCAAGAAATCAAAGGCTAGGGGAGAAGCTGCGGCCTGAGGGGAGCACAGCACCTGCATCACAGGAAGTTGCAGAGTAATTCTCCTGGTGGAAGTATCTGAGGAAATTCTCAATGTGTTCTCTGGAAAGGGACAGCTTTAAAATCTGACAGGCTCAGAGAACACCAAGTGTCTGAGGAAAAAAAACAATCATCTAACTTTCCTACCCTCCTGCTTCTTTCTCTCTCTCCTATCTCCACATTTCTCCCAGTTAGAAACATGAGGGCAAACTACCAACACCGTAACAATGAGGAAAGAAAGAGGAAAGATCAGTTTTCCCTTACTTGGGTTGTGCATGCTGTCAGTCTCAAAGGTTTATTATCTGGGACCAGACATTTTTAATTACTAAAATGAGATTGAGGGGGGTGCGTATGTGACTTCTATTACATAAGAGTAATCAGAAAAATTTTTATCCAGTTGTCAAAGTAGGAACAATACCCAACGAGTAGATTTAAAGAGACTGTGAGAGATAAAATAAAATCGCTTCTGCAATTATGCCTCGTGGAAACTACTTCTTCAATGTATTGGTCAGTTTAGTAACTTTGATCTTCATATCCCCATAGAAAACATAGTTAGCATAGTTAAAAGTCACCTAATTGGGAAAAAAAAATCAATGAAATCAAACTGACTCCTAAAGGAAAAGTATATGATTTAAACTATTGTTTCTATTCATTAAAATAATAAATCAATAATTGGCATGTAATCAAACAACGCATATTTGTTATTTTACAAACTGAGGAAATGCATACGGGCAAAAGAAAAAAAATCTGTTTTCTATTATCTTGCAGATAATAACTACTATCAACACTTCGGATTATATCTTTGGAAGTGTTTCATAGATGGGATCCTATGTGATATTTTCCCCCTAATGAAATAGTAGAAAATATAAACCTCATATATAAACACTTCCAGTTTTTTTGTGAAATAGAATTCAGGCCTTTTTTGGGGCACTTTTATGTGTAAGGTAGAGAAGGCCCCATCTCTCTGACAGTTATCCCTCAGGTTCAGGAAAGTGCTTCACTGCATTCAGGTGAAACTGTCAATCAAAAAAAAAAAAAAAACTCACATAAAAGCCTACCACTGACAGGTTTTCTATCTGGGTTAGCCATGAATTTGATCTTTTCCTGCTGCAACAGCTCAGTGGGTCCTACTGTGGGTCCTTGGAAGCATAAGGAGCTACAATGGAAAGTCCCTGTCTCTCCCATGGGCTACATGGGCCGTTCTGTGTACTAAGTTTGGGAAGATTGCCCTTTCTCACATCTCAAAAGAACACATGCTTCATCTGGAAGAAGAGCTAGAATTAAGCTGGTTTTACCTATAGTCTACTGAACAACATTTACTTAAGGTTATGATACTTTAGTATTTTTCATTTGCTTTAGCAACTTGCTTCAACTATTCTGAATTTAAACAATTTTGCTTACCAACCCTGGCTTCAATAGTTAGTAATTTATTGGAGGGAATTTTTAGAAATTCTGAGCCCGGGTGGCTCAGTCGGTTGAGTGACTGACTCTTGGTTTCAGTTCAGGTCATGACCTCAAGGGTCCTGAGATCAAGCCCCACATCAGGCTCCATGCTCAGTGGAGAGTCTGCTTAAGATCCCGTCTCTCTGCCTTTGCCCCTCCTCACCTCGAACTTGCACACACACTCTAAAAAATAAATAAATCTTAAATCTTTAAAAAAAAAAAAAAGAAATTTGCTCTTCTTGGAGTTCCCTTTATCTCTTCAATATTCCTTCCCTTTCTAAGAACAAAACAATAAAATCTGTGCACTAAATTAGAGTTTCATTATTTTGATTTGAAATTTTGGAGAGAAAACACAGAACTATTTTAGGAACTAACGGAATGGTCATAGGTTCTTTCCTATTTTACCACAACTCGCTACTAGGATCCAGAGTTTAAGACAAAAAATTGTCAAGTAACAGATATTCTGAAGAGAGAAAAATTAGAGAGGAAGGATGAAAGTCACTCAAACTATTAGAAGACAGTCAAGGTGGCTCTGCTACCTCAACTGTCATCCCAGAGCTTCCTAACCCCAGGCTATATACACTGGATACTACATAGGAAGGAGAGAGACATGAGAGGGAGGGAATTATAGGAGTCCTGAGACAATGGCTGTATTCAGAGGAAAGGTCTTCAGATAGCCAAGAGGGAGGCAATCCCTCTATAAGGGAATCTACTTACGGAGGTTGGGAATGCAAGTCGTGCAAGGAAGACTGGTAATTTATTCCCCAAAAGAATACTTCTGCAACAGCAAATTTGTAGATCTTATTTATTTGAGCTAAGAAGAGCTTAACCAGGGGGCACTTGGGTGGGTCAGTTGGTTAAGCATCTGTAGGGTCCTGGGATCAAAGCCTGCATTGGGCTCCCTCCTCCACAGGGAGCCTGCTTCTCCCTCTGCCTGCCACTCCCCCTGCTTGTGCATGCATTCTCTCTGTCAAATAAATAAATAAAATCTTTAAAAGAAAAAGAAGAGCTCAACTGTGGCGCACTCTGCACTTTCATCACTTGGCATGGCAAGTTTGTGGCTCAAGTAGATACAACAAAACTTAGCCTGAGTTGTGCACATCCTCATATCCCTAACCAAGGTGACTGCCTGCTGGAAGAAAAACTTTAGTAACAAGCAGCTACGGGGTATCTTGCTAGTGTATATATGAAAAAGGGAAGTGGAAAAATCTCATCAGCAATAAGGACGCCCCCCTGATGTACCTGAAGAACCCAACTGTGCCTTCAATGAAAGTGATAGTATTTGTGTGTCTGCAGCAAGAGAACAGTAACAGCCAGGCAGGGGTCTCCAGAAGAGCAGCAAAACCAAGAAAAAAAAAAAAAAACAAACCCACAATACCAACTAAGAAAGAAACACTTGTGCCTTTCTATCTTTCTTATTCCCTTGTCCCAGGCTCCAACTCCAGAAGAGATATTGATCCAGAAGTTAGAGTGGGAAGATGAATAGAAGAGTAGGTTGTGCTTCCCTTCAGCTTCAAGATGAAGCCCAGGAAATTTACAGAGAGGCCTAGCAGAAAGTTTAGGAGCCTAAAGTTTGGTCAACCAAAGAATCTTTGTCACTTTCAAGGTTTGGGGGGTTTTGTTTGTTTTTTTTGCATTATAGATGCAAAAAAGTAACAAAAAAGGTTGTTAGCACAAACAGTCTCTGTCATTCCTCCCAGTTTTGAAGGTTCCAGTCATGGTTATCATGACAGAGGTACTCTTAGGAGTCATAAAGGACAGTTTAGATAAAGGGGTGAATAAAGGTTTTGTCTTCATTACAGAAAAGTGGCAGATGGCCCTTAACATCTGATATGATTTATAGTTAAAGTTGTGACCCTTGATCTTAAAGGTCTGTGGCATGTTATAATTAATAATTTTGCTAAGGCATGGACTAAGAATGAGACTTTAGTATAAACAAATTATCTAGGTGGGGAATGAGCCTACTTCACTTTTGGTATTACATATTAATGCAACTTTAAAATAAACCAATTTACCTAAACAAACAAAAAAATCAAAAACAGTTCACCCATTTCTCCCAACCCCTACCCTCTGGCTATGGCAACCACCAATCTGTTCTCTGTATCTATGAGCTTAGATATTATATACATACACATTTACATATATTTAGATTCCACATATAAGACAGATCATAGAATATTTATCTTTCTCTGACTTATTTAACTTAGCATAATGTTTTCAAGATTCATTCATGTTATCACAAATTGCAAGATTTCATGTTTTATGGATGAATAGTACTCCACTATATACATATGTCACAATTTCTTTATCCATTCATCCATTGATGGACACTTATTTTCAACCTGTAAACTTCCTTGTAAAACGCAGTTTAGCAGGAACCCCTCTCCCCCAAAATATACATCCTCGATTTCGATCACACCTGCTATCTCTGATTGGGGTCCTCATCCTCTACTCTTCCCTAACTGATGTCCTATCACCTTGGCCTGCTGTCAACTTCAAGAATCCTATTAGGGTTGGGTTTAGCCAGAATCCACTCTCCTTGTCCTTGATGTTTCCTTGTAGGAATTTTCCATCTACTAACCACCCTCCCCCCACACACACACACATCCTGCTCCTTGTCTATAAATTCCTACTTTACCATGCTATGTCCCAACTTGAGTCCAGTCTCTTTCACTGCAAAATTCCATTGCAGTGAATAAAGGTTGCCTTCCTATGCTTTAACAAATGTCATTGAATATTTTTTTTCTTTATCACAGGTAAGTCATCGTTTCTATTACCACACAATACTCCTAACATATGCTTCGGTTACTGCATGAAAATTTTCAGTGAATTAATAAAACCATGTTAAGTGAAAAATATCCAATCAATTGTTCAATAGAAATCTAAGTGAAATCTACAAGTACAATTTCTAAAAACAAAGATAACCAATTTCTCCCCAGAGTATACTACATCCAGAGACTGGAGTAATGCTAAGGCAGTTAAGTTAGACCTAGTGCAATCATATAAAGAAGAAACAGCTCAGGACTATAGATGCCATTGGTTCCAGCCAATTGTATGAGTTCCCTCAGTCAAGTGTTTCTTTTGTTCTAGCTCCAAAACACCAAGACGCAATTTGAGAAATTTCATGAAGCTTCAGTATGTTCTCTCAGGTTACTTGTACAGGAAGAAAAGATCATATCGTCCAATCTTCTTTCCATGGTCATGACAGATCACTTGGCCTCTGCATGAGCATTTTGCAAGTTGCCCATCTGTGATTGAAAAGCTTCTATTATCAGAATGCTTTTTCTTTTCTTTTCTTTTTTTTTATTTGACACAGAGAGAGACGGCGAGAGGGGAACACAAGCAGGGAGAGTGGGACAGGGAGAAGCAGGCTTCCTGATGAGCAGGGAGCCCGATGCGGGGCTTGATCCCAGGACCCTGGGATCATGACCTGAGCTGAAGGCAGACGCTTAACCGACTGAGCCACCCAGGCGCCCCAGAATGCTTTTTCTTATACTGAGTTGATATCAGTTGCCATCCTAACTTCCTTTTGTTGGGTCTAGTCTATCTTTTGGAGGAACACAGACTAAGTTATATGTCTTTTCTGTGTGTTAGCAATGCAAATGGATTATAATTTTCCTAGCTATCCAAGATAAACATTTCAGGTTTTTACAACCATCTTATCATCCTGATTTCCAGAACTCCCTTTCTCTCTCCTTTGTCAACATCACACTTCACAGTGTGTCACCTGGAATAGGACATAAAGCCACCTGATTACTGCAGTGGTTCTGATTTCCTCCTTTGATCTGGTCACCGTACTTCTAGAAATAAGGCTTAAGATTTCATCATCTTTTATATCACAATGATTTAAAAGAAAACACTAGATCAGTGGCTTTCAAACCAAGCTGCACATTAAAATCACCTGAAAGAACTTTAAAAAAAAATACTGATGTCCATGTCCTAACCAAATAAACCTGAATCTCTGGAGGAAAGGCCCAGGTACAGGTATTTTTAAGTGCTTCAGTGATTCTCACAAGCAACCAAATGAGTTTAGTTCTTAAATGAGGTTTTTCTCAACGTGTACCCATAAATGTATTTTTTATTTGAATGTAAATACCAGACTTTTGCTCTGTTGCTGCTTAATTATCTCTGATAATAGGAGTCCCAAAATTTTCAAATGTAATTTTATAAGGTCAATTTTCAACAAAGTTGAACATTAAAGTTACTAATGCTATCCATAAAATGCTTAGAAAATTTTAGAAAGGATTTTGAAAAGTTTAGAGATAAATTCCTTTTAAATTAATATTTCTTGCCTTGTTGGGTTTATGCATAATATAATTTGGTTAACACATACTGTATATGAAAGCGGCTTAAGATCATACTAGGAATAAACTTGGATGATCACCAATAGGAAATGACATAACCCAGTAAGCATACACAAGAATAATTTTCTGAATTCAAGGTCCTTCCAAATAAAACAAGCATTAATTTAAAAAAAAAATGTCCAGGTATTCCTAGGATGAAGAGATAAGATGATAGTCAAATAGGATAGGAGGTAGATGTTTTAAACTGAGCTCAACTAAAAATAACTTTTTAATAGTTGAAAGTGATCAAAGAGTTATAGGATCTGCCTGAGATAGCCTTAAGGGACAATAAAGGGAAAATCTGCATAGCCCAGTTGGGACAACAACTGAAGAAATAAATGAAACAAGCATGGTTATATTCTTATCCTATTAGATTCACCAATTAATAGGAATGAATTTAGAACAAAGATAAAATGAGATAACTTTATGAGGAAGGCGTACAAATAAATTTGGATTATATTTGGAATAATGAGGGGTGAGGATGATAGATACTGAAGAATCGTAAGAATGTAAAATTGCCAATGAACAGTTTCAAGTCTCATGATTTTTAGATATCACCTCTTGTTGAGCATAAAGTGAGGAAAAAGAAAAAGCTACTCTTATCTGGATTCTAGGATAAATGAAAAATCAGACAGAATCTTTACCTTTGGCAATTACAGCTAAGTAAATCACATGGAGTATACACACAGTTATTTATAATACCAGATAGAGGATGAAAAGTGTCACAAGCAAGAAATAAATGCAGTGATAGAGTTCAAAGTAGCGATTACCTTCAGCCAAAGGAATCAAAGAGAGCTTTTTGAAAGAGGCAGCATTTGAGCCGGGCTTAAAAATGGACTTTGACTTTATCAAATGCTTTTAGTATTTTGAGGTTAAAACAGTTTTTTTCTTTTGATCAAATTATATATTAATTTTTTAGTAGTCCTATTCTTATAAGAAAAAATGTTTTAAAAAGTTATTTTGGATTCAGCTTATATTTTGGACTTTTGCATACTTATTCATGTATATACCAGAAAACCGGTGGGTGCTTTTCTGTGCACCATATTTATAGATTTTTTCTTAAAGATTTTATTTATTTATTTGACAGAGAGAGAGATCACAAGTAGGCAGAGAGGCGGGCAGAGAGAAAAGGGGAAGCAGGCTCCCTGCTGAGCAGAGAGCCCAATGCAGGGCTCTATCCCAGGACCCTGAGATCATGACCTGAGCCTAAGGCAGAGGCTTTAACCCACTGAGCCACCCAGGCGCCCCATAATAATAGATTTTTATTATCAGGTTAACATAAGATGAATCATGTAGCATTCCATCCTTTTGCATATACTGGAAGAATTTACCAAGGTGATCTTTAGTCTCTTGGACAATATGGAAGAATTTCCCAGTAAAACTACTCTGCTTTGGATCCTTTTTTTCTCCCCCTTCTCTCTAAGGTAACCGAAAATTCTGATTGCGTTTTCAGTTTTCTCCATGGCTATGGACACATCAATAGTTCTGTTGATGTTTGTTACTTCTTCTGAAGTTCATTAGAGTACTATTTCCTAGAAATTTTCCATCTTACTGAAATTTTAGAATTTGCATAGAGCTTTAGTTTTCTTTCTCCTTACAGTCTTTTAGACTTCTTTTCTACCAACTATGTCATTGTTCTAATTCTGTTTATCTATTTTTTAATTGGGGCTCTTAAAAATTTCTTGGTTTATTTTTACCAGAAAAGCTGATTCCCAAGAGGACTAGGATTTGGAGGCACAGAGGCAGGCAGAAAAAGAAAAGGAAGGTAATCATTTCATTGATTGAAATATTTCTTTTGATAAGAGTGAGCAGAGAAAGAAAAACAAGACTGGGTCCTCCATAATATAAGAAATATTGCTTGTCATGTTAACATAATAATGCTTTCTGAAGTACTATTTTATTAACTCCATTTAAATAAATATTGTATTTTAACAGGCAAACACATTAATCAAACTGAAGGTCTTCAAATATAGGTGGTGTGGGCTAAGGCTTATACTTATCCAGAGAAAAGTACACTAAAAATGGAGAAATGTGTGTGCTCACCATTGTACAGAGCTGGGAAAACTGGTTTTAAGCATTTTATCTATCTTCCTCTTGCTCATCCTAACTGAGGAAGATCACTGCCCCATCTTTATCATCCAAGGTTATTTTGCTAATAAATGAAGAAATACACAAAGTATTTTGAATCTTTTTTTTTTTAAAGATTTTATTTATTTATTTGACAGACAGAGAGAGATCACAAGTAGGCAGAGAGGCAGCAGAGAGAAGGGGGGAGCAGGCTCCCTGCCGTGCAGAGAGCCCGATGCGGGGCTCGATCCCAGGACCCTGAGATCATGACCTGAGCCGAAGGCAGAGGCTTTAACCCACTGAGCCACCCAGGCGCCCCAGTATTTTGAATCTTTATAAATGGATTGTTAATAAGAAAACTGTAAAGTTCTCTTTTAAAATTTATTTAAAGATAGATCTTTCCTGGCTAATATTAATAAATTTGCATCTACACCAGAATACTTATCACATGCTTTCATTTCCATGTTTTTGACAACAATGACTGAAATTACTGTTATTAAAAACTGGAGCCCCAGTCTGAAACATCTCTAAGCAGCCTTGTAACTCCTCACTTAGGTATAGGCGACTGGCAACGTTACACATCAGACTGACTCCATATTGAAATAAGTAAAGCCATTCGCAAGGAAGCCTGTTATTTATATTGTTGGCCCTCTCCTCTTCTATCAGCAAGCACAAGTACAATGAGATCCTGAACAAATGAGCTTATTAAGATCATGGTTAGACATATCGTTTTTCAAATCACACTCTACAAGACAGATATGCTGGCAAAGCTGTAATAAATGTCAAGGCTCAAGGCATCCACCATTTTTTTCAGCAGCCCGATGGCTTGGCTAGAAAAGCTTTTCATAAATTTTAGTGCACACCTGTCAAGTGGCAGGTGCGATAGTTCGCTACCGTGGCGCCTGAGCTCACTCTCCGGGCTGGCAGCACAGTCACCGTTCGCGAAGCAATCATGTGCTTTGCTCTGTTTGTGACCGATGAAATCTATGTGATCACACTGAGAATCGGTGCATCTTGGCAGATCTGCCAGGGGTACTCGTCATGCAGAGATTATTTTAGATTGGCTGCCATGAGGTGTTATTTCCCATTTGTTAACACAATGGGGTTCCGTGACTACGACAACTGAAATACATTCATTTGTATATGGCTGTTGTCCTTGTTGCGGGTGTAAAAACCCATTCCATCTTCCCCAGATTCCTTTAACCTTTCACAATCAATCCTCTACCTGAGACAACTGCCGGGCTAATTATGTCACATTCTCCTCGGAGGAAAGACAGGGGAAAAAAAGCAAAAAAACAAACTTTGGTTTCAGTAAGCTGAATTTGGGAGTTAGAAATCAAACTTTTTGATTCAAGTTATGTGGAATAAAACTACATTTCTTATACATGCCTACAAATAAGATTAGAAAACTTCTGAAAGGAAAATCAAACTGTTTATAGTGATACCACTGAAGAGAAAGGAAGATTGGAGGTAAGGGAGTTAGGGTCTTCCATTTTGTTCTCTGTATATTATGGTAATTCTTGAATTTCTATGATCATATTTTCATATATTCCTTGTGTAATAAAGTAAATTTTAAAACCTAAATATTAATATCAAGGTGAGAACTCGATCCCAAAGGATCATGCTTGGATGAACAGTGTCATACAGAGTGTGGTCATATATTTTCTGTCACTGAATCGGGGGGAGGGGGGGAGTGATTGAATCAGATATTGGTCTTCTCATTTACATAGGTAAAATCTGAAACTTAATGAAGTTTAATGACCTGCTTAAGTTTAAGTTTCTAACTAGGCCTTCTGATGTCTAGTTGCAACTTCCGTCCCCTCAAGTCCCTACCACCTACTATCATTATTTTCTGCTCTGAGAGCAACAAATATATTCTCATGTATTATCTTTCTATTTGCTATAAAACACACTAACTTTTCCCCTTTTTAATATTTCTGACATATATATTCAGTATATATATTTCAAGTTCCCAACAGTCACAGTTTTATATTAATAAAACATATTATTTAGGAATTTTCAGACAAATAGAAATTTAGATTATGGAACATAAATAGAAATTTCAATACTAAGCTTTCTTTTTTTTTTTAATATTCTTTTTTTATTTTTTTATTTTTTTAAAGATTTTATTTATTTATTTATTTGTCAGAGAGAGAGAGCACAAACAGGCAGAGAGGCAGGCAGAGGCAGAGGGAGAAACAGGCTCCCTGCCGAGCAAGGAGCCCGATGCGGGACTCCATCCCAGGACCCTGGGATCATGACCTGAGCCGAAGGCAGCTGCTTAACCAACTGAGCCACCCAGGCACCCCTCAATATTAAGCTTTCTACTAAGGAAAAAATAACCACAATTTTGTTTAGGGCACTATTTTTTTTTTTTTTTCAAAATTACGGCAAATGCAAGGCCTCTGGTTTGTCAACTAATGGATGTCTGCCATAAATACCATTTTAAAAATAACAGGTAACTGGTCTCACAGTCAGAAGAACACACGACTCATCGCTTCTTCGCCTTTTGGCTAAGATCAAGTGCAGAAGAACACATGACTCTTGCTCTCGAGGTCATGAGTTTGAGCCCTATGTTGGGTGTAGAGATTACTAAAAAAAATAATAATAATAAACTTAAAATAATAACTGGTAAGTGGTAATATTCATTTTTCTGGGTGTCATTGTCTAGTCTACCAGAATTAATAGCAATTTATGAGTTGGGCATGGGCACATCTTTCAAAACCTTTAATCTACTCACCAATAGTTACTTAAGGCAAAAATTTAATATGAAATTTTAGGAAACTACTTAACTGTCCACCCCCCCCATTCCCACATTTCTGACCTTTCCCGAGCCTTTGTACAATAGCTTATAATCATTTTTCTATTACTTCTTTTGTAAATGGTTCAGAGAATATTAAAGGCTCTTACCTCATGCTTAGTGTTTTAGTATTAAATCAACATATATTCCAACCCATGTGCAGAAAGACTACATTCACATACTACAGATTCCCTCATGACCTAAAAACCTTACTTGAGATCGTTGGCACTCACTCTAGTGACTCCCAAATGTATTTCTGGCACTCTCAGGAACTAGAATTGGGGTGAAAATGGGGAAGAAATACCCAAGGGGACTAAAAATCTTCAAACAACATCAACAAGTGTCAGCAATGATAACTAATCCCAACTACCACATAGCAGGGTCTTATGTGCCTTACAAAAGCACCACACTGCCCTTTAGCCTGTCCCCTTTGAGTTTTCCTCACAAGGCAAAGTGCAAGCAAAACTTGACATCTTTTTGGGGCATCTAGCCATGCTTCTGAACTGTAGAAACATCAGCTCTTGCTCTGTCCATTCATAGGGTATGCTCAGTTCAACATTCACTCCGGCAGACATTTACCAAATCCATTATCAACTGAAGACAAAAATATGCTTTGCTTTGTCATATTGAAGACATACCTGTGAAGGGGAGATGGTAAATGATGCCACAAAACACAGGAGAACTACCAGCCCTTTCCTTTCCCAAGTCAGCCTACGGCTGTGGCTGGCACAGTGACTCTGGAGAGTAGTCAAGCATTTCCCAAGAGTGCCTGTTGCATCGCAACACCAAACCCCTGGAGATGGTTGTGATTTCCGCATCCTGTACCTGTTCAAGTCCTCGAATCTGCACTAGCAGTTACCCATCTAGGACCTTCCTGACTTGCCATATGGAAGAACTATAAGCATCTCTCTTTCTAGGAGGTTAGAGGCAAGACAAACAGCACATTTAGCAAGCAATTGCCATTTCAATATTTGCCTTTCTAACATTTCTCTTCCAGTAACTAAGATTTATTTAATATAAAGATATATTTCTAAGACCTTTACACATTAATTAAATAGTAAATAAAGCAACCCAAAGAAAACATACCACCATTATTCAGATTTTATAAATGAGAAAAATGAAGATACACAGAGGCTAAGGAATTTGAGAACAGATATATTGTAAGTGTCCATTCTCTCTCAAAAGTCTGTGGCCTTAACTGCCATGTGATGCTACTTCACTTACTACTTTCTCTGTCTGTCGGTTCTTCCTCTGCCTCTATTTCCATTTAGACCACAGAACTTAAAATTTCTAGGTTCTCCAGGCATCTCATACAGCCTCGTGTATTGAAAAATATTTTAATTAAACTGTTCATCTTGAAATTAGAAGCTTTGAGATTTATTATCTATTATTTATTATCAAAAATCTTTAAAAATGAAGGAAAAATGAAGGAAAGCTGGCCTTAGTATATAGTATTTTCCCTTAGAAAGTTTACGTGGTACACCTCCAAAGCCAAACACTTCATCGAAAACTGATGCATTTTATAAACCATGTTTTACCTCAGAGTCCCCAGAAAATGGGAGAAGGCACATCTGACCTTGAAATCCCTGCTGACTTTCTTAGCCCCTTGTAAGCAATATTCTAGCACTGCGCACATGTGCCTTTCCTTTCAATATCTACTGAAATTGTCACTGGAGGGATTAAGAAGAAAAGTGAGTACGCAAAAAGGACACTCGTGCAAATTCTATCCACACCCTGACATTCTATCTTATATGAAATAACTCGCCGTGTATATGTTGATTTTAGAAAAGGTTTGATGAAAGCTCCAGCACTTAAACCAATCTACAGCTTGTTTCCAGCATGAAATGAGTGTTTTAACTAGTGTCTTACTCTGCTGCATGTTGAAGGGATTTCCTTTTCCCTCTTCCTCCCCTGGAGCTAGAAGCCCAGCACTGCTCTAGGTACGGAAAGGACAGAATAGTGCCTGTGGCATCGTCCCTGCTCTCCGGGATTTCACATGGTGTCACAGGAAGTTCAGCACCCTTCCACACAGGGCATCCAGGGGGCACCCCTATGCTCATACTTGAGCTTATCAACTTTCCAGGTTTGAATTTTAAGTTGCATTGATTGTTCCATTGTCCTCTGCAGCTGTCATCCCAATAGCCTTAAAACAAATACTCACATCTTGCCTAAACCGGTGATCAAAAACTTTAAGTAAATGAACAAAGCAATGGAGACTATTAATCCAAAGGAAATGCTCATTAAATTCTGACAGGGAAACCATTAATACTTAAATAGTTCCAGGGATTGTAATCAGATGCCTGATTAATGCAAAGCCATGTTCCACTGGCAGCTTATGCAATCCTGAACAAAATGGCCCGATCCCTATGAAGTAACAATTTAAAAGAGACATAGAACCTATAAATAGCTTCTTTGCTAGAACACTCAATCCTTGAGAAATTTAGGCAGAGGATAAGTAGCTCAGCTGCTTCATTTCTCTGATGTTCTTGCAGTAAAGGCTCGGCTGACTGCCTTTTAAATTTTCTTTTTTTAAGATGCTTATTGCATTCAGCTTGACACGAAACTGTAGTTTTTACTCAAGGAAGGTGTGGGGTGATTATTTTTCATTTGTAAAATAAAACTGCTACGTTAGTTAGTGAATTGTAAACAATTTAATACTCATTACCCGAGCTCCATTGCTAGACATTTTCCTCACACATTAAGGCGTCTATTGGCTGCAGTTCTAATATCCTTCACTGAAGGTAAGCACCACTAAAATGTGCATACTGCTTTACAGGTACCCAAAGGACCTGCCTGGTTCAATTGCTGTTTGCTCTTATATGAGAAATAACATGAAAATCTGAGATACCATCATTCCTTTACAGGCAGCGAGGTGAGCAATCAACCATTAAAAAAGACAAGAAACAGCTCCCATATACTGAGCCCAAACACACCATAAAAGCTAAGTGTTCTGTTTCATCATCAACACCATCATTGACTATGACAGAACTGTGCTAGGTTAAACACTTTCTAAAAATTATTTTCCACAAATACGTGAGATAGGCACTATTTTTATTTGTATTTTTACAGTTAAGGAAACTGAGTCTAAGCGAGATCAAATGACTTGTTCAAGTTCCCTCTGTTAGTCAGCTGTCCGGACAAGATGGGAACTCTGGTCTGTCTGTCGGATTCCAAAGCTAAACTCTTGCCTGGACCATGGTTCTCTTAAGATTGAGAAGCTAACTCAGTGTAAACTATTAGTTTCCTGCACATCATGGAAAGAAAATCAGCATGCAGTCACTTCTGGGTTAAATAACATTTAAACCTTACTTGCTTATTGTGACAAGTCACAAGAAGGTAATCGTATAATTACAATATGGCTTTTTTTTTTTTAAGTAAGAATGGAGACCCTTTTTAAAAAAATTTTTTTAAAGATTTATTTATTTGAGAGAGAGCGCAAACAGTGGGGAGGGACAGAGGGAGATGGAGAAGCAAACTTCTCGCCTAGTAGGAAGCCCAATGCTGGGCTTGATCCCAGGACCCTGAGACCATGACCTGAGCTGAAAGTAGATGCTTAATGGACTGAGCCACCCAGGTACTGGAGTCACTTTTAATATTACACCTGTCGTGCATTTTTTTAACTTAGTATCTCATCAGCACCCAAGCTAGCATATACTGATCTAACATTTTCTCATAACTGCATCCCACTTCAGGAAACGGATAAACCACTTTATCCACACAATCCCATATTAGAGGGCATCCAAGTGATTTCCAGATTTTGTTCTGACAAACACTGCTCTTGTAAACAGTCTCTACATATGAACACACATACATATACACTAACAGATGCAAATATATACATATATGTGCATAGGTCTATATATGTATGCATGGGTATGTATACAGATACATGGGACTTTATTTTTTATGTTCAATTAGTCAGCATGTAGTACCTCATTAGTTTTTGATGTAGTGTTCAATGATCTGTTGCGTGTAACACCCAGTGCTCATCACAACACATGTCCACCTTAATGCCCATCACCCAGTTACCCCATTCCCTTACCCCCCTCCCTTCTATAACCCTCAGTTTGGTTCCTGGAGTCCAGAGTCCCTCGTGGTTTGTCTCCCTCTGATTTCTTCCCAGTTTTCCCTCCCTTCCCCTGTGGTTCTGCATGGTATTCCTTATGTTCCACATATGAGTGAAACCGAATGATAATTGCCTTTCTCTGCTTGTCTTACTTCCTTTAGCATAATCCCCTCCAGTTCCATCCATGTCAATGCATATGGTGGATATTCATCCTTTGATGGCTGAGTAATACTCCATTGTATATATGAACCATATCTTTATTCATTCATCTATTGAAAGGCATCTCGGCTCCTTCCACAGTTTGGCTATTGTGGACACTGCAGCTATGAACATTGTAGTGCATGTACCCCTTCTCTTCACTACAGCTTTATTTTTGGGGTAAATACCTAGTAATGCAACTGCTAGGTCATAGAGTAGCTCTACTTTTAACGTCCTGTAGAACCTCCATACTGTTTTCCAGAGTGGCTGTACCAGCTTGCATTCCCACCCACAGTGTAAGAGGGTTCCCCTTTCTCCACATCCTGTCCAACACTTATTTCCTGTCTTGTTAATTTTTGCCATTCTACCTGGTGTAAGGTGGTATCTCATTGTGGTTTTGATTTGTATTTCCCTGATGGCTAGTGACGTTGAACATGTTTTCATGTGTCTGTTAGCCATTCGTATGTCTTCTTCAGAGAAGTGTCTGTTCATGTCTTCTGCCCATTTATTGACTTTATTCTTATTGACAGATTTCAAAAGTATAATGGTTGGCCAAATAAACTAATACAACTTTTTCTGAACGGTTTACTTTTTACACCCACCAGCAATGTAGGAGATTAGACATTTCTCTAGCTTTTCTTTACATCCAACTCATTGATATTTTTAGTTTTTGAAAATCTGATAGTAAAAAAAATTCTATCTTAAATTTCTTAACTAGTTAAGATGTAAAGATAGTATAGTTATATTTTACTTTCTACTATTTACTTTAATAGGGGTTGCCTTTTCTGTTTGGTTGTATGATTAAGTCTTACACGGTCAGGGTAATCTATTTGCATGCAAACAGTTTCTTGTAGTTTTGTGGATGCCAGCAGAAGACAAGATGCCATCTTCTGACACCACAAGACATCATGATCATCAGTATTTGTGTCAGGTCTTCCTGCCTCCAAGCCCACAATGGTGCCCAGATGGGTCCAGATGATACCTGTATCTGAATTTATATCTTGTCTTTGTCTGTCCTTCTTATGGTCCTTTTTCTAATGTTAAATTCAATATAATCACATGGAAATCATTTCCCTAATTTTGGATACAATTACTGCTTTGCTCCTAGTCAAAACAAAAACAGTTATTGTCTAATCGATGTTTTATGAAAATCCATGTCCTTCTTTACCTCTGTTGTATTTTCGCTTTGACAAAAGAGGAATAAAAAACCTAAACAGGGAAGCCCATGGGAACTTTTGCTCAATTAAAATAAAGTCTTAAGGTTCATAACTCCTTTCCAATTACTATAAATTCAGAGGATTAGCAGTATCAGGACCCCCTCCATATGAGAAGACCTAGAGGCTGGGGCAGATCCATGTTTTGTGGGGCTTAGGCTTCTTTAACTGAGAGAGGGGTGTGCTTAAATATAAAATTATAAACAACATGACTTTGGTCTGCACAAATTTATACAGCCCATGTCAATGTGAGGCCCTAGAATGTCAGCTATTAGCTTAACAGTAAATCTGTTCTACCTGGTAAAGGATGTGAAACAGAAGGTTGAAGCTAATCACAATTTGAAATTTTTGCTTTTCTAGGCCATAGTGCTACTTTATAAGCTCAGTTAAATATGTAGCATTGGTCCCTCATGGAAAACGTTCCATAGCTTCTGCCCTCCCTGACCTTGGATTATGCTGACCAGCAGTTCAAGATGAATGGCGTTTTGTTGAGTATACCCACTGGGTACAAAAATTACCACACCAGATCAAGCAGGATTACCTCCAGTGCTGGGCGTGTGTGTGGCGGGGGGTGGGGGTGGATACTATAACAATTCCTTATGTCAGATGCCTTTCTGTGACCTCCCAAGTGTTTGTAAGGGTAAAATCTGTGCTAAGTGGATTTGAAAGGTAAAGCAGCAAGAAAAGAGTTGTAGAAGTATCAGAATATAAGGAGTGATATTTAGGAATGTGCATGAAAAGAAAGAGGGATAAAGTATTTTTAGACATTCTTAGTTAACCCTGTTACATCTTTCTGATTGTTTATGTGTCTTATTTCTTTTTAAATTAACAGCAATTGGTAGAGCTGCCTCCTTTCCTCGGATTTACCCCAATCACTTGGTTCATGTTTCACAGTTAGCTGTAAAAAATATATCAATAATAATGAGCGCCTCTTACTCACATGGTATTCTATAAATCACTGATACAAATATTATAAAACTCCCTAGCCTTACAGTCTTCTTATAGAAATAAAACCAGAACACAGATATCTCCAAAGCTAGATACAATGTGCCTCGTGGAATGAAAGATCAACAGTTATTTGAGTTTAAAGGAGAAGAGCTTCTTAGTAGTAGCAGCATTTAAGATGCCCAAATGACGAGGTTGTCTGAAATGCAGTCACACAGAATATTCTAGGCAGCTGAAGGGGCAAAGCCTTGGGCGTGGGAGAAGAGGCAGAAAATTCCAAAGAACAGGAAGTGAGTCCAGTTTTAGTTGGATGATATGGTAAAATTAAAGAAATTAAGCAAGACAGGTGCGGTACTTTATCACTTAGATCTTGCATGCCCATCAAGTATAAACACTAAAGTGATCATCAATGAGGAGCTGTTTTCTGCAGGGGAATAGATGAATGGAGAAGTAATTTTGGAAAGTTAACCTGAAAGGAGTATGTAGAGAAGAGAAAAGACTAGGGAAAGTAGTGGGAGGCCAGGTCACAGAGTACACAATAGGTTTGGAGGGAAAAGAGCCATCTAATCTCCTTGCAGAGATTAAATCTCATAACACGAACGAGAAGTGCAGGGAGAAAGAGTGATAGCTTTCCAGGAATTTCACAACTTTGGGATCCTATAGGACAACCTTTTTTACTAGTAAATTTATCAGATTGACTTTTTCATGATTTTTTTTCTTTAGTATTTTAGATAGATGGCCACCCTGATGCTCTCTTTCTCTTTCCTTCTTCTGTGCCTTCACTTATCAGGAGCATTTGTCATTTTACTCAGCTTGGTTAGTGGCATGATAGATTAAATCCTGCTAATCTCATAGACATTGTGTGGTATTTCAAAAGAAAAAGAAAGCTTAACTCTTCTTAAGGTGTAGACGTCTTCCCTGAGATTAAGACAAGTACAAGTGATAAAAACATGCAAACATCAATACTATCAACTGCCTTCAAGCGTACAAAAAAAAAAGTGCACCAAGAGATAGCTCCCCAGGGAAGATGGGGAAAGATGAGGGGGCTACTGTCAGGTGATGATGCTATGCAAAATCTCCATGACCAAGGATATTCAACACACTGCAGAAGAATTACTATGAGATTTGGAAAGTAGAAGGATATTAAAGGTCCAAGACATTGGTAGGGGCCTGGTATACCAGGGAGTTTCCCACCAACCATGAATGTCCTGTTCCTTCATTTCATCTCTTCACCTCCATATTGTTCTCATCATCACAGCCATACCCACAAGCAACTGATGGATTCAAAAGGAAAGACATTCGAATGCTATAAAATATTATACTGCATCATCTCCTCCCCATGAAGTATTTATTTCCATGTATTTTCATACCTCTCAGTTCTGTGAGGCAAAAATCATACAATCTTGATTTCATCTATAAAATGTCAACGGATTCCTGCCAGTCATGATTACGGACAGAATGTCAGTCAGAGGTTCACAATAATTGGTATCTGTGCCAGAGAAGTGGATCACTCTTGACCTGAGAAGTAGATCTACTTGACACCATTTGGAAAGGATTTAACACTTTGTCACTAAAACTGGCAGATTTGTTCACAATTTCAGTATGCCCCTTGCTACTTATGGTGGAAATAACTACCCTAAGCTAGGAATCAAGATTCTAGAAGTGCTCCATACCTGACTGATTTTGTGATATTCTGCAGGGTTGTTTTGAGTATCTAGTGATACAAAGTAAATAAAAATATCCATCAACTGTAAAGCCCTATATAAATGAAATTTCTTACATAATTATTACTGCAAATGCCACAATTTCCTGTGGCACTCAAATCCTGGTGTTGGTGGAACTTTAGAGAAGGACATTCAAAACGATTGGTTTCAGAAAATTCCTGAGGCATCCAGATTTTCTCCATGACATGGCTAGTATTTACCAGCAGCACAAGTACCATTCAGGGATGAGCAAGCAGTTTTTACTTTATAAGAAACTAAGTCAGAAAATTGTGAGAAAATACAACTGGAAGACATATCTAGGTTTTGACTAAAGCCTTATAGTTTGGAGATCTCTTTTAGAAAAAGAATATAAAATCGTAAGTACATAATTTGGTAAAAAAAAAATACACATATATTTAGACTAAGGAAAGAAATCATAATAAATTACAAGTTAAAAAAACTGACAACACAAGCATACAAATTTCAGGAAAATGCAGTAAGTGCTTGACACAGAAGTTAAAGACTTTTCCCTAATTTTTTTTTCTGTATATATACTCTTATTACCCTTTTAGATAGCCATCATTTTATGCTATTTCCATTGAGAAAGCACAATGACAATTTAGTCTTTCCCCTAGCATAGCTGATTGCAATATTTTTTATTATTTATAATAGAAATATATAAAACGTGGTCCTTCATATTTAGATGTATTCTTTGCTGTTTCAGATTTGTGCTCTTATGTCGGGGATTCTATAAATTTCATGATCTCTTTAAAATATTATATGCATAGTACATTTGTAATTGTATGTATTCATTATTGAGAATATTCCTGACAGGAGAGACCTTCTGTTTAGATTTTATGTCAATGCGAACTGAATCTTCTGCTTGCAATTTTACACTTCTGCTGTTTGGAAAAATTTACCACAGACTGCTTCTGGCTCTGTACATCTAACTTTATTTATCCTAAGCTGCCCACATACGTACTATGACAGCTGCTGAGGGACCTGTGCATATTGTGATAGGACCTGCACCTTCCTGACATGGCGCCAGGTGCGTTGGTTCAGTGGGTAACTTCTAGAAGTGCCATCTTGAGTCATGAATGTGACTATATCTCAAATACATATCCTCTACTACAAACAACAAAAATACATGTCTATCCAAACTAAATGTATTCATGACTCTACTTCTCATCTACATTTCCAAAATTCCCATAGTCACAAAAACACTGTCATATAAGAGGGGATGGATTTAGGAGTATTCTGGTGGAAGGAGAGAGCAGTTTGGAAGGGGTGGGTGTCAAAATACCTTTCTTTGCCAATATTATAAAACCATATGGCCATATGCAAACACTACTAAGGCCACTTCAGTCCTAGAAAAGGCCCAAGCAAATAAGGGCCCTACAGCTGAAGCTCAATTAGCCTCGTGGTAAGTCTGTCTCTGAATCAATGATACGTGAAAACAAAGACAAACACTAACTGTATTCACTTTTTCCATTTGTATCACAAAAGAATGTCAAGTCTAGTTCAGTGACAGGTTACAGTTCTTCAAGCTTGATCAAGGATCAGGGTGTAAGATCAAGTATTTATATAACAAAAGGAAGTTTAATCAGGAAAACAGAGTAACAAAGTTGAAATTCTAATGGAGATATAGGGAGAATCAGACACAAGAAATGGGAATAACAAGTCAATGATCACAGTTCAGAATCACTGGGCATGAAGCCACAGAAGGGCTATATCTAGAGATCCGTTTTCCATTGGAGTCTTCTGATAACACCTAGGTATCAAACTCACAGAGCCCAAGACATAAGAACCTGTCCACTCCAGGGATATAAAATAGAAGACGTGCTGGTGTCGTCTAAGTTGTTAAACCACGACATAAACCTCTAATCACTCTGGTTTAGTTAACACTCTGGTGGATTCACTAGGAATTTCTTTCAAATGAGACTATCATTGAGGAACCCAGCTAAGGAGATGATGTGTCATTAGTGCCTCAGTGGGACTGCAGGTAATTACACTGACTTATTTTTAAACATTTTCTTTTAGTACTATCAGCCTGTTTGAGCTTGGGAATTTCCAGTCACTCAGGAGGGAGAGCATCAGAATTTTTTTTTTTAATTACCAGAAAATAAACTCCGGTTTCTCAGTTTTTTTCCCTCCTCTATGCCCAAAGAAACACATCATATTTCCAGAAAAAAATGTATTATTCCATTTCTTTGGGTTCTAGCTCAACTCTGGAAAAATCATACCACTAGTGAAGGTTAGATTAGAGTTTTAATACTTAAGGTAGTTTAACTGCTACTCTCCTTGAAAGCTCTCTTTCCTGGGAAAGACTACAAAATCCACAGGGCTTGGGTAGAAGTCAGAAAGCAAACGGAACTACACCTTCCAAAACAATGTTTTCCAAAGGATGAGCTTAGGTCCAACTGCACTGCAATACTCAAGCGTGCCTGTTTAAAATGCAGAATCACTGGCTCACAAAAGCTTTAAGGAACTAGAATCTCTGCATGTGGTTCCTATAAGTATGTGTGCCTAACAAGCACTCGAGGGAATTCTTATGACCACTGTGCTAACTCTTTAGAATAGTAGAAGCTGCTGTAAAGGAGTGGGGATGGATTTAAAGTAGGGTCCTGAGGTACCATAAAGACAGCTCAGGGAATGGCCTCAGGTTTTAAGTTTAGAGGGCTGAGAATCTCAAAATGAGGATGCTTATGCAGTTTTACCCCCCTTCATCCTCCCTGAGCTAACCCTCCCACAGATAAACATCTTACACATCAGGAACCAATTCAACTTTGCAGCTTCCCATTACCGCTCACCTACCTTTTCTTCTCTCCTTTTGTCTGATGCAACTTCATTTTGCATGTTTCCACGGCCCTCCCACTCATTCTGAACTCCTAAGACTGAAAGGGATCTCAAATCCAACCAGTGCGTTAATTCCCTCTGCAATATTCCTGAAATATTTCCGTATGTCTTTGGGTAGATTGACTCTATTGAAAGGGAACTCTGGGACTGCTTGTTTCATTTTTAGACACTGCTGATCATTAGAACCATCTTCCTTATCGCAAATCAAAATGTCTCTCTATAATTAGCACCACTGGTCATAGTTCTGACTTCTGAAAATATATTTCTGGCAATTTCATTCCCTTTCCACATGACAATTTTGGCTACTTTCTTACTGATGAGTATTTAGCTTTAAATATTTTGTAATGTATCCAGGATGAAGGTACTCTATCAATGTGAAATGAGAATTAACAGTCTCAATTGCCATTCCCATGGTAATAGCTTCATAGCAACATGTTAATTAGATAAAAACTGCCAAGACCTCCCCGCCCCCCTCCCCACACACACCAGAAAAATAACCTCTATCTAGAATAAACCAGCCAAAAGCCCGAGGAAAGTTGTCTTTGTGTGTTTCAGTAGTGGTTCTCAAACCCAAGCAATTCTCCCTCCTAACTTGCCCACCATTCTCCTCCCCATCTTGAGGACATTTGTCAATGTCTAGAGACACTGATTGTCACATTTGGGAGAGAGGTGCTACTGCCATTTACTAAACCGATGTCAATGATACCACTAAACATCTTACAATGCCCAGAACAGGTCCCCCCAAACTTCCCCACAATAAAGGATTATCCAGACCAAAATGTCAAGTGTTGAGATTAAGAAATCTTTGTTAGAGAATCCTCAAAAAAGTCAACACAGAAAAATGTATACAATGATTATTTGCTACTCACTCTTTCTTGAGATTCTTTTCAAAATGGCTGAAATTTTCAGACTCCATCTTTCACCTGGAAAATTGTTCATATATTTTTATGAGTTAGGACCATCACTGACAATGTTCTCAGTCACTTAGACATTTGTCTTAGTGTAAAAGAAATAAATACTGGCTATTTGGGCATATTTCTTTGAATATTTTTCTTATCTATAATTTGTAACTATCTGAGATAATCAATTCTCCTCTGCTTCTAAAGTAAAATAAATGTCAGCAGAGGTCCTGGCTGTGAGTCAGCTATTCAACATCGACCTTCCATAAACTCTGCCCTTACTCTACTCCAACGAAATAAACATAAATATAAGTATGTTCAAATTACATATTAATTAAAGATGAAGACAAAGTAATTTTTAGACATTATTTGGTTTTATAGTCACTCATGAAGTATTTAATGTGTGCCAGACATTTGGTCAGATGTGTGATAAGAAAATAGAGAAGACATGATCCCAACTTTAATAAAAAGTCCGAGGACGAAGTCACTAATAGAAACTGTTTACTCAAAGCTAATGACTTTTCTTCTAATTCCACCAAAAATAAATAATAGGAAGAAGAGCCCTTCTTTATGCCTCTGCCACTGAATCTTCCACCCCACCAGCATCTGTAGCCATGTGTGCTCTGCCTTCATGCTGACACTATGGATTCACTGTGTCCCATACAGGCCATCTTGTCTTACATATTGGGTCCTGTCTCTGCCTACTTCAGAGCTTTTCTCATGCAACTATTTCTTCTCTCTTCTCCCTCATCACATCATCATTTCCTGTTATCATAAAAGCATATTATATATCTATCCAAGGCAGCCCCCAGTCGCCTCTCTAACCCCATACCTTTCCAATCTTCCTTTCTTCCTAAACTTCCAATCTTCCTTTACCTTCTTAAACTCTCAGCATCATTTGGCACAGCCCATCACTGCTTCTTCCTTTAAAAATATTTTTTTTTAACCTGGAATTTGGTATATCATGTTCTCCTGATTTTTTCCTTGCCCATATAGCCGCTACTTCTCAGTCTCCTTTACTAGCCCCTGTTCATCTCCCCAACCCTGAAATGCTGTAGTGTCATTTACTCTTTTTTTTTTTTTAGTGTCATTTACTCTTATCTCATTCATCCCAATGACCACATTCTAATGCTGATGACTCCCAAAATTTGTATCTTCAGAGTGAACCTTACCTCTGAATCTTCATACTTTTCTAGGATGTCTAATGGGCATTTCCATCTTAGCAAATCCAAAACTGAGCCTTGATTCTCTCATCTACCCTTGTCAAATTTGTTCTTAAGGTCCCTGTCACATCAGTCATTGCCATAAAGTATCCAGTTTCTCAGGTAAAAACCTTGATGCCAGGCTTGATTCCTCCGTATTTCTCATAATTTTTCTTCCATTCCATCAAATGAATCCTGTTAGAACTACATCCCAATATATCCTGTTCCAACCTAGTTCAAACCATCTCCATCTCTCTCTTGGGTTCATTACCTGGTTCTCCAAGAGAACTTCTACTCTGGTAAATCAGTAGTCAGTTTTCCCCACAGTAGCAAAAGAAAAATCTTTTAAAACGGAAATTATGTCCTATCACTCAGATCTTGGATAACCTCCAGTAGGTTTCTAACACTAAAAATAAATTCCTAAATCTTTACTACAGCCTCTTAGATCCTACCTTAGCTGGCTTTGGCTATCTTCTTCCTCCCATTTCCTGTCTTTTTTGTTTTTGTTCATGACAATTTGTTGGTCTCTTTGCAAGTTTCAAATACTCTTCCTCCTTAGGATCTTCATACTCACTACTTCCTAAAACAATCTTCCCCCAGATAACAGCATGGCTCATTCTCTCACTTCACGCATATCCCTGCTCAAATGCCATTTCCTAAGAGACAATTCAAGCAACACTTCTCTATCCCCATACTATTCTATAATTTTCTTCCTAGTATTTATTATTAGCTAATATTATTTACTTTTAGAGGACTTGTTTATCCCACTATTATGTAAATTTCATAACCGGAAAGTTGTTGTTTTGTTCTTGGCTCTATTCTAGTGCCAAGAACAGTGCTTGGAGTATTAGCCATGCAAGTATTTACTAAATTACTAAATGAACTTGTCTCCATATTCAGCCCGCTATCATTTAGAAAATATAATCTCAACTTTTGTAAGCTCTCCTCATTTCATTTATTTGTCAACATTTTATTTTTGGAAGTAGTATACCTACGTTGTTCGTAGTTAACTGAAAATAAGCATTTATTTATAATACCTCTTATATTTAAGCAAATCTTACCCTAAGGTGGGAGCAGACAAAATATAACACAGTAGATATAATGCCCACAGCACATCAATTAAGTACAAGTCAACAATCAAAATCATTGCCAATATATCACATTTAAATTCTTCTCATTTTTAATATTTTAAATAAGCAAAAATTTACAAGAGTTCGTATGCTTTTTAGATGAAACAGAATGACCCCTAGATGTCATTTTAGAGATAGGAGTAATGTGAACTCTTTGAAGAAAATTGTAGTGTATGTAATGGTTTTAAATACCATTTTGATACCAGAAGCAATATCTGTCTTTTCTGAATTAGGTTTTGATGCATTGCCTGACATCTAGGATTTGAAGTTTTACAAGCTGACAACACTGAAATTTCACTTTGTCAACAGCAAGTAGAAATATATTTGAGAATCATCTTAATAACTGTGCAACATAAAAAAAACCTGAATGTTAGTGAGTCATAACATGCAGAGATAAATAGACTATTCTCACTGTTCTTGTGTAGCCTTAAATTAATTGTCAAACTTCCAGAAGCACTAAAAATGAGTGAAGAGTATCTTGCCGAGAATAAAGATTCTGACACTTATTTGGCATTACAAAGGTCACCAAATGTCTTTTAATAGGGTATTAAAGCACTGGATTGGGAGGGAACAGGCCTGGCTTTTAGTCCTTGCTCATCCACTAAGTAGTTATATGGCCTTGAGCCTCAACTTCATTTTTCTAATAAAAGAGGGCAGTGAAATAAAATAATTCTACTTTGTGTGTTCCACTTCGGACCAATTTGCATTTAGGTCACAGAGCTACTTATTAGAAGAGCTGAGATTTGAACTTGTATCCATCAGGATAGGCAAGGTTATGCTGGGAAAACAACCTCCAATTCACAGTGGGTTAAAATATTAAAAGTCTATTTCTGACTCATGCTACATGTCAGCAGGCATGGCATACTCTTGATGGTCATTCAGAGACCTAGTTAATGAAGTTGCCATCTTGCCATGTGTCCACTATCAGTGAGGCAGGAAAAAGGAAACCTGAAGCTTCTGACCAGAATGACACACACTTTCTCACATTTCATTGGTCAAAGTCATAAGAATACACTTAATTTCCAATGGAATGGAGAAATGCATCCCTCTGTGGGCATGGAAGAAGAACCAGAATATTTTTGAAGAACTCAAATGACTGCACATAAACTAATCTGAGTCAAGAGACCATCCTATTCACTTCTGTGTTAGAGGGAAGCTTCTTCATACTTCCTGGTATACAGTAGATCAACAGTGCTTATCTGTTTCTCTTAAAAGTTTACTGAGAAAGAGGAGAAAAAAGGACATAAATGAAGATACATACTGCACATAGGATATTTTTTAAGTCCCTTACTTGGACACATGACAAAATATATTCATGATATAAAAATATATGCATTATGTACGATCCTATAACTGATTTATGATTGAATGGATTAAAAGAGGAAACATACTTGTAATAATCCTATCATGTGAAAAAATTTTAAATATTGCTGTCATACATATAACCAATACGAAAAAAGTCAAAATAGCACAATGACAAAAAATAGCAAATTTTATCAATTTTTCATTGTTTTACTTAAGAAAATAGGTGATAGTTGATTCTATGTAACATTCAAAAGCATGAAAGTATCTATAGTAGAAAGCATGTAATTCTCATCTTTATCCCCTAGTAATTTATGGTGATTTTTATTTATGCATGGACAGCTGAATTTACCAACCTTTTACGGGTTCTGTTTTTTGTTGTTTTGTTGTTGTTGTTTGTTTTTGTCATTCCTAAAAAGGTATTCTAATGCCAGAAATGTACCCTCTCCCTAAAAAAATCCCATGGTTTTCTAGTACTTTTATGGTTTAACTTTTCATTTTAATATGTATAAAGCACATACAGATTTTATTTTTGATGAAGAATGTGAGTCAGAATAATATATTATTTTCTTATTGTTAGGTATCTGATTGTTCCAATGTTACCACAAAATTCATTACCTTCCACAGATTAGAAATGTCATTTTTGGGATGCCTGGGTGGCTCAGTTGGTTAAGTGGCTGCCTTCGGCTTAGGTCATGATCCCAGGTTCCTGGGATCGAGTCCCACATCGGGCTCCCTTGCTCGGCAGGGAGCCTGCTTCTCCCTCTGCCTCTGCCTGCCTCTCTGCCTACTTGGGATCTCTCACTCTCTCTCTGACAAATAAATAAATAAAATCTTTAAAAAAAAAAAAAAGTCATTTTTATTATATACTAAATTCCTGTGAATTACAGTGTATTAGGTCTCTAAGTTTTCAAATCAATTGTATGAACAAGATTTTAAATTCAGCATTTACTATATTGTGACACATTTCAAAAAAACAAAATATTTTTACTTGAAAAGTCTGTGAAAGGAAGCATTTCTAGAATAGTAGAGTAAGGATCTCCAACTCTACTTTTCAAAAAAAAAAAAAATCAATTAGAATAGAAAAGAAACTCAAAATCAACTCTTAAAACTCCGAAAATTAACCAATAGTTTGCAATAATCCAGGGAACATTTATTCAGGAAAACTGGCTGCATCTTGGTAAAAGCAGTAAGCTTTGTGAGGCTTTTTGTTTGTGTTTTTGCTTTGTGATATCTTTACTTTGCCTTGTTTTCATCTTTTCTATCTCTCTGATCGCCATGAAATCCAACAGCATTCCAATCAACTGTGATAACCATCAGCCCAGCAGCCACTTGTTGGGGAAGAATGGATTATGGAGCTCCCTAAGCAGTCCCATTCCCAGAGATTGGTCAGTTGAATAATCTGGCAGCATTCTGAAAACCACTACTCACAGGACTTACATTTATTTGACCTGACTCAGAACTTGCTCAGTGAGAAGAACTCTTTCTTTGGGGGTATTTAGCTAAAACAATCAGGGACAATTGTATAAAATTAGTTCAGGACAAACAAATAGCTAAACTAGTGAAGGAAGGATCTGATTTCTGGAATAAATGTATTAAAGATGTCCAGTTTTCAACAACATAAAAATCATTAGGCATGCAATGAAACAGTAAAGTATGTCCCATACACAGGGGAAGTTAATACAAACTGTTTCTAAGGAAGCCTAGATGTTGGACTTAATAGACAAACACACTGAATTGACTATTTTAAATATGTTCAAGGAACTAAAGGAAATTATGTATAAAGAATGAAGAGAAATATGAGAAAGCAGTCTCACCAAATAGAAACAATAAAGAGATATACATTTAAATAAAATAGAAAACTAGATTGAAAAGTAATGACTAAAATAAAAACTATTAGAGAGAATCAACAGCAGACAGGAGCTGGCAGAAGAAAGAATTAGCAAACTTGAAGACAGGTCAATCGAGACTCTGGTCTGAAGTATAAAAAGGAAACAAAGAAAAACGAACAAAGACTCAAAGACTTGCGGGACAACATATGAAAAGGAGAGTCATAAGTAAGAGGAGAAAGAGAAAGGGGCATAAAGAATACTTGAACATAAATCTCTGCAAACTTGATGAAAAATATTAGTTTACCTCCCCAAGAAACTCCAACTTTAAGTAGAATAAAAGTCAAAAAGATCCACACTTAGATGCATCATAGTTAAACGTTTGAAAGCCAAGGACAAAGAAAATCATAAATGCAACAAGAAAGACATGACAAATCTTGTACACAGGACCCATAGTAAGATAAATAATTTCTTATCTTAAACTAGAGAGGTCCAGAAGGCAGTGGGATGATGCTTTCAAAATGATGAAACAAAGAATTCTGTATAAGCAAAACTACCCTTCAAAAATGAAACTAAGATATTTGCTGGTCAATAAAATCTAAGAATTCACTGCTAGTAGACCTGTCTCACAAGAAGTATAGGGAGTCCTTCAGGTTGAAATAAAAGGACATTAGAAAGAAACCCGAAGCTACAACAAAAAATAGGAACATAGGAAAAGGTAAATATATAGGTAGAGACAAAAAAGAGCAAATGTATTTTTTGTTTTATTCTCTTACCTTATTTAATGGCAACTGACTATAGCAATCATAAAACTTGATGTTTGTAATGCACAAAGATGTACAAAAAACTAACGTATAAAGATAACAGCACAAAAGGTGAAGGGAATATGGATACACTGAAGCAAAGTTTCTGTATACAATTGACATGAGACAGATATTAATTATAACTAGATTATAGTTAACATGTTAATTGCAATCCTCAGGGCAACCACTAAGAAAAAAATTTAAAAACGAGGACATTAAAAGGACATACTAGAAAATATTTAACATAAAAAACGTAAGAACAGATGGGAAAAAAGAGCATATAGAAATCAAAGATCAAATTAGGAAAGTTGATAAAAAATATTATTTAACTATATGCTGTTAAAAAGGACACTTTAAAAGACAAATAGTTTGGGGTGCCTTGGTGCTTCAGTCTGTTAAGCACCCAACTCTTGATCTCGGCACAGGTCATGATCTCACAATTCTGAAATCAAGCCCCATTCATCAGGCTCCACAATGGGCATGGAGCTTGCTGACGATTCTCTCCTTCCCTCTGTTTCTTCCCCACTTCTCTCTCCCTCTGTAAAAAACAAAAACAAAAACAAAAAAACCCCCAACCGAACCAAAAGAAAACCACACACAAATACACTGAAATAAGGATGAAAAAAGACATACCAGGCCAACAGTAATGGAGAGAGCTAACATGGCTATATTAATATCAGACAAATACACTTTAAGATAAAAATTATTATAGATAAGAAGTATTGTTTCATAATGATAAAAGGGTCGATATGTTAGTGAGGCATAATTTAAACAAATATGCACCTAGAGTCTCAGAATGTATAAAACAAAAATAGAATTGAATAAATAGACAATTCAATAGTAATAGTTAGACATTCAATATCCCACTTGCAATGAGTTTTCTATTATATTGTTTTAATAGAAGGAACAAGGAATAGACAAGTCAAATGATACTGTAAATCAACTAAAACAGACCTCTATGAAACATTCTCCCCAGCACAGAATATACATTTTTTCCCCAAGTACACAGGGCCATTTTTTAGGACAGACCATTTATTAGACCATAAGAATAGGCCTCAATACATCCAGAATGTTTGAAATCACTCAAAACCTGTTCTCTGACCACATGGATGAAATTAGAAATCAAAAACCAAAGGAAATTTGAGGACTTCATGTATATTTGGAAATCAAATATATGCCTAAATAAATGGGTCAAAGATGAAATCACAAGGGAAATTAGAAAATATTTCAACATGAATAAGAACAAAAACAACATGCCAAACAAAGCAGAAACAACTAAAGTAACACATGGTAGGAAATTTCTAGCTGTAAATGCCTAAATTTAAAAAAAAAAAAAGATGTAAATCAAAGTATATACATTCTGTGGTATTCCTTTGTCTGTAGTTTCATGAAGATTTATACATCACATTCAGTGTTATGTACAAATCTACCTTCATTTCCATTTACTAACCCCTCTTCATCTGAAAAAGCACCAGCAATAGTAGTTAACTTTTGTTCTGACTACTGAATTAAGCACAGACTCATCAGCTTTTTTTCTTTATCATGAATGTGTGTTATCTTGCAGTTCACGAAAAGTTTAGTAGGCCAGTGCTAGCTTCACTGCTCAAAAATTAAAAAGACAATTTTTAAAATGATCTTTTGATTACAAAACTGACACATCTATGAGGCTGCATTTCAGTGTTGTACATTTGTTATCATTCCTATCTGAAAGATCACTTTATTTATTGTCATATGACAAGTACCCTTCTTTTTAGTTTTGTTAGAACTTAAATCGAGACTATTTGAAAAGCATACCATTGTTTCTATTTCTATTCTATTTCACTTGCCAATATTTAAATTTGTCCTCTATTCCATTAATTGATATCCCATATTTGGTTCTCAAATAATATTGATATGGTAAATATATCATACCTGAGAAATTGTACTTTATCTTTTTATTACTACAGCCTAAGTTCTAGAACTTCTTGGATTATAATGGTATGCTTTCAGTTATTTAAATATTAAAAATTTGAGTATGTACATTGAGGCTATTTAAAGTATTGGCTAATGCAATAAGTTTTAGTCCTATATCATTCACACTTGTTATACCTATGGACATGAAATAATGTGAAAAACAACATATTCAAATACTATGCCCTTGCAAAAAAAAAAAAAATTTTTTTTTTAAGATTTTATTTATTTATTTGACAGAGAGAGAGATCACAAGTAGGCAGAGAGGCAGGCGGGGGTGGGGGGGAGTGGGGGAAGCCAGGCTCCCCGCTGAGCAGAGAGTCTGATGTGGGGCTCTATCCCAGGACTCTGAGATCATGACCTGAGCAGAAGGCAGAGGCTTTAACCCAATGAGCCACCCAGGCGCCCCTGCCCTTGCAAAATTTTTGATACTCTGATTCTGTAAATTTTTTTAAGTTTTTTTTTTTAAACAGGAAAAAGTGATAAAACAATGAAAAGACCAAGAGTTTTAACATAAATGCTTAGGATCATTTCAACTTTGCTGGTCAAGAGACTGATATGTCAAATTTCTCTACTAAAGTAATTTTTCAAAAGCCACTCTTTTCTGTAGTTTTAGTATGAAACTGCCAGTACCATAAATAGTAAGAGAGACAACAGGTAATTTTCAGTTATATTTGTATTACCTAAAGGAGCATTGTGGAAGCAGATGCAATCGACCAGTTTTATGATTTTCATAGTGCTGATTTAGAAGCTTCCATATTTACATTTTGTATTTTTCATATGTAATCATATTGCCCAAGACAAACTATTCCATTATTTAGTGTGAATAACACTTTCTCCCAGAAAAGTTTCTGTGACACTGTCTTTAGTTGCAATAAAAATGACTGAGTTGCAGCTATTGAAGAAAGAGGAAGAAAATCTCAAATCAATGACCCAAACTTGCATCTTAAGAAACTAGAGAAAGCAAAGAAAACTAAAGCCACAAGAAAAAAATACAAATCCCAGTAGAATAAATGAAGTAGAGAATAGAAAAACCAAAAACCAAAAGTTAGTTCATCAGAAGATGAACAAAACTGGCAAGTATTTAATTAGACCTACCAAAGAGAAGACCTACAGAGTAGAGATAAGGCTTAAGATCCGAACTACTAAAATCAGTAATGAAAGAAGGGTTATTGCTGCTGACTTTACAACTAAAAAGGTCTACAAGGAGATACAATGACATATTGTATGCCAAAACACCAGATAACCTAGATGAAATAAAAAATTTGCTACTAAGGCATAGGTACTGAAATAGGCTCAAGAGGAAAGAAAATCCCAATAGACCTTAAACAAGTAAAAACATTAAGTAATTGTGATAATAGTAATAACAACAACAACAACACTAACAAAAGCATCCCACAAGAGCTAATAAAAGCATCTAAGCAACACTAATAAAAGCATCCCAGAAGAGCACACTCCCAAATGACTTTATTGGTACTCTAACATTTAGAGAAGCAGTAACAATTTGTCATAAATTCTTCCCAAAAAGTACAATATAAGAGGAAAACTTCCCAACTCACTTTATGAGGCCAGTATTACACTGATAAACAACAGACACCACAATAAAAGAAAACTATAGACCAATAGGTTTTATGAGTATAAATGCAACAATTCTCAAAATACTAGCAAACCAGATCCATAAACACGAAAAAATTATACATGATGCCCAAACGGTATTTATTCCAGGAAGGCAAGGTTGGGCATTCACAAAATCAATCAGCGTCAAGGACAAAAATATACGATCAACTCAGTAACAGCAGAAAAATATTGATAAGTATTAAAGACCTAAATAAATGGAAATATAGCCCATTTTCATGGATCAAATCCCATTAAGATGGTAATACTCACCAAACATATCTATAGATTCTACACACTTCCCATCAAAATTCCCATCAGGCTTGTTTGTAAAAATTGACAAAGTGATCCTAAAAATCATATGCAAAGTCAAGGCCAAAGGTAGCCACAACAATCCTGATAAAAATAATGAAGCTGGAGGACTCACACTTCCTAATTTTAAACATTACAAAAGAACTTCCAATTTATGATACGCAAGGGGCTGGAAGTCACCACTCCATCTTAACATAAAGTAAAAAGCTGAACAGAATAAAAAATCAACAACTCTCCCAGGACCTAAGGGAGGAATTCTGGGAAAATCAGTGCCTCCAAGATTAGACAGATGGACAGGTGCATATCGGGAGAACTGACTTACCAGAACAGAAACTCACCAAGTAGAAGCCACCATAGGAATCACTCCCGGGGTAGGAAAACTTGAAATGCTATTATCAAATTGCTGGTGGCTCGGTGTGGACAAATCTCAGAGTTAAAAACTCCCGGAGGAACCAGTCAAATGAGGGGTGTCCGCAACATTGAGATTTTGCTCCAGGGGCTCTACCAGATTCTTACAAAAGTGAAGAAAACCCCCATCCTACTCATAGAAGGGGGAAGGGAAAAGGAAAAATTGTGAAATACACCAGAGCACTCTGCTGTTCTTAACACGGCCTGCCCTCAGGGGAAACTAGTTAACTAGAGCCTTATCTGCTGGAGTATTATCAAAACCTAATTGAACTGGGGAAGGAAAATACCCAACTCTAGCTATCTGTAGCCATCTTGTCCAGGCTAAGCAGAAAAATAAAAGGAGAAACACTTGTAAAAGCATGGTTTGAGGTACAAGCTCAAAAAAAAAAAAAAAATAGTATTTAGTATATACCTATAAATTCTTTAAATATAAATGGTCTAAATGTTCCAATCAAAAGACACAGCATGACTGAATGGATAAAACAAATAAAATCCATGTATATGCTGTTTATAAGAGACTCACTTCAGACCTAAAAACACATACAGATTTAAAGTGAAGAGATGGAAAAAAATATTCTATGAAAATAGAAGTGGGGAAAAAAAAGCTGGAGTAGTAATATTTGTATCAGACAAAATAGACTTTAAAACAAACACTCTAACAAAAGACCAAGAAAGGCATTAAATGATGACAATGATAAAAGGATCACTCCAACAGGAGGATTTAGCAATTATAAATATTTATGTACCCAACATAGGACCACCTAAATACATAAAGCAAATATTAACAGACATAAAGGGAGAAATTAGCAGTAATACAATAGAAGATTTTAATACTCACTTCCATTCATGGATTATCCACACCAAAAAAAAAAAAAAAAATCCATAAGGAACAGTGGCATTGAATGACACATCAGACGACATGGACTTAAGAGATATATACATTCCATCCAAAAACAGAATGCACATTCTTTTCAAGCGCACATGGAACATTTTCCAGAATAGATAACATGTTAGGCCACAAACAACTTTCAAATTTAAGAAGATTGCAATCATTCCAAGCATCGTTTCGCAATGGTAAGAAACTAGAAATTACAACAAAAAAATCAAAAAAATGCACAAACATGGTGAGGCTAAACAACATGTTACTAAACAACTTGGTGAACAAATAAATCAAAGTTATAAAAAAAAAGAAAACAAAAAAAAAATACACTGAGACTAATCAAAATGAAAGCACAATGTCTAAAATCTTTGGGATGCAGCAAAGGCAGGAGGGAAGTTTAAGAGGGAAGTTTATACCAATACAGACCTACCTCAAGAGACAAGAAAAATCTCAATCAATCTAATCTTACACCTAAAGAAACTAGAAAGATAAAAACAAAGTACAAAGTTAATAAAATGGAAATAAAGATCAGAGCAAAGGTAAATGAAACAGATACAAAAAAAAAAAAAAAAAAAAAAGATTAAACCAAGAGCTCGTTCTTTGAAAAGAAACTGATAAACTTTTAGCTAGACTCATTATGGAAAAAAAAAGTACTCAAAATCAGATATGAAAGAGAACAACTGACACCACAGAAATATAAAGTATTGTAAGACTACTACAAAAAATTATATGTCAACAAATTGGACAATCTAGAAGAAGTGGTTAAATATCTAGAAACATAGAACTCTCCTAAACTGAATGAGAAATAGAAAATCTGAACAGAAAATCACTGGTAATAAAAACTGGTAATCAAAAGACTTCCAAGAAAAGAAGAGTCCAGGATCACATGGTTTCACTAGTGAATTCCACCAAACATTTAAAGAAGAACACTAATCTTTTTCAACCTTGTCCAAAAAAATAAAAGTGAAGGGAACATTTCCAACTTTTATTTTATTAGGCCACCATTACCCTGATACAAAAATCAGACAATACCACAAAAAAATAAAATAAAATTACAGGCCAATATCCCTGATAAACACAGATGCAAAAATATTCAACAAAGTATTAGCAACCTAATTCAATAAAAACTCATACACCATGATCAAGTGAGATTTATTCCAGAGATAAGGGATGGATCAATACCCACCAATTAATGCACTATATCACAATAACAAAATGAAGGATAAAAATGATATCATCTTAATTGATGCAGACAAAGCATTTGACAAAATTCAACATTGATTCATAAAACTCTCAAAGATGGTACAGAGTGAATGTACTTTAATGTAATAAAGGCCATGACAAGCCCACAGCTAACATGACATTCAACAGTGAAAGATTGGAAGCTTTATTTTCTAAGATCAGGAAGAAGATAATGATGCTCACTCTTGCAACTTCTATTCAATGTAGTATTGGAAGTCCTAGCCAGAGCAATCAGGCAAGAACAAGAAATAAAAGGCATCCAAATCAGAATAAAAAAAAAGTAAAATTGTCATAATATTATACACAGAAAACCCTGAGGATCCCATCAAAAAACTGTTAGATGAAATAAATTTAGTAAACTTACAGGATAGAAAAAAAATCAGTACACAAATCTGTTGTTTCTATACAACAACAAACTACCAAAGAAATTTAAAGGACAATCCCATTTACAATTGCATCAAAAAGAGTAATACCTAGGAATAAGTTTACCAAGGAGATAAAAAAAAAACCTGTATGTTGAATACCATCAGACACTGATTAAATAGACACACAAGTAAATGGGAAGATATTCTGTACTCATGAATAGGAAGAATATTGTTACAGTGTCCATACTACCCAGAGGAATCTACAGATATAATTTCAAAATTCCAATGGCATTTTAAAATGAAGTAGAATATTAAAATCTGTATAGAACCACAAAAGACTCCCAATACCGAAAGCAATCTTAAGAACAAAGCTAGAGGCATCACACTTCTGAATTTCAATCTGAATTTCAATCTTCATTGCAAAGCTGTAGTAAAGAAAATATGATGCTAGTGTGGTACTGGCATCAACATAGACACAAAAAATGAATGAAAGACTAGAGATCCCAGAAATAAACCCACATAAATATGGTTAATTAGTTTACAACAATGTTGTCAAGAATATACTATGGGGGAAAGAACTAGATAGCCATATGTGAAAGAATAAAGTTGGACTATGTTCTTATACCATACACAAAAATCAACTCAAACTAGATTAAACACTTGAAGATAAGACCTGAAACATTAAAGCTCCCAGAAGAAAAGGTAAGTGGTAAGCACCTTGTCATTTGTATTAGCAAATACTTTTAGGATAGGACACCAAAAGCAGAGGCAATAAAAGCAAAAGTTTTAAAAAAATAGTATCAAACCAAAAGCATCTATACAGAAAGGAAACTATCAACAAAATGAAGAAGCAAACTACTAAATGGGAAAAATATTTGCAAATCATTTATCTGATAAAGAGTTCATATCCCAAACATATCAAGAACTCCTTTGAAACAAAACAAACAAACAAAGAGACAGAAAAACAAACTTATATGCAGAGAACAGACTGGTGGTTGCCAGAGGTGGGGAGTGAGAAAAATTCATGAATATGATCAAAAGGTCCAAACTTTCGGCTCTAAGTTCTTGAGATATTATGTATAGAATGGTGCCTCTCAATATTGTAACGTGTATTCAAAAGTTGCTGAGAGTAGGTCTAAAAAGTTCGCACCACAAAGAAAACAACTGTAACATTTTGAACAAAATTTAAAAACCCAACACTGAGACGCTACTGCATGAAAAAGAGTGATAAAGCATCAGTATTATTAGTCATTGGCTCTTTGAACTTTTGTGAAATATATGGGAACTGTGAACATGGGAAATTGTTGGAATTGAATCAATGACAAAGGACAACACAGACAATGGAAGGAATCAATTCTGTCTACTAACTGAAGCAGTTCAACTACTAGACTTCTAGACACTGTTGGACTGGGCAACATGAGAGTGGAACCAAGGTTGCCAAAACTGAAGATTTAGCACTCTGGATTAGATCCTTCATTTTTACTTCTCAGGGTAGATTAGGTATTTTTGCAAACACACTAACTCCTTCTCTTACCAGGAGTCAGCATGATGTGAAAGAAAAAAAGAGTGTCTTTGGAACCCCCATTCAGGCTCAATGCTCATACATGGGAGTTGGGGTAAGCCAGTTAACCTCTCACAGGCACAAATTTTTCATCTGCAAAACAGATTTAATAATGCCTTGCTAAGGAATATGTGAAGATTAAAAAATCTTTTGAGTACATTATATAAAAGGACCTGGTATAAAATAGAGATTAAATAAATGCTTATTGAGCCAATTCTTCTTGTTAAATAGTGCCTAGTTTTTGCTATTATTTCAAACCACTATAATTTCACTGCAAAAAATCCAATTCTCACACTAAATGCTAACCCTAGTGGCTTGAAAAAGCACATGCTTAATGCAAACATGTCCAAAGTAGATTACCTATTGGGAGAATATGGCTGAGTGACCTGTGAAAACACTCTAGTCCTTGCTGAGCATTAAAGGGTTTAATATCTGCATCTCCACATAGGAGAGGTCCTTGAAAATATCAGGCATGTAAGACATGATCTCAAGTACAAAACAAGTTCAACCTTTTGGCACTGTCAGAATTAAGGATTCTCCACAATAATGCTGTTCCCATTTAAAAAGAGTAAAACGAAGTCAGTTTCAAGACCACAAGATGTTCCAGGAATATTACCATCACTTATGTTTTAATTGGTTTAAACCGTTTAATTCTAAAATTTGAGATTACAAAAAGATATATACAAAATTTACCTATCTTAACTAAGTCTTGTTTGAAATATGTTGAAAACTAAGATTGTTTTAAAGCTGACCTGTGTCTACTAAAAACTTGAGTTTTTTTCCATCTTATGAGAGTTTCAATCCTTCTGATTTATCATTACTTCAAATAAAGATGAGCAGTAAGAAAATGTGTAATTTACTGTAATCTATATTTGACAGTGCATGAATAGGACTAAGTATATCAAATAAAGCCACATAAATGGATTAAAAATTATTTTTAAAATATGGGGGGTGCTTGTCAAAAGAAAACAAGGTGACTTAATAGAAGCCAGTTAAAAAGAATTGCTTAAAGTTTCAGTTTAACTTGGATTTTATCAAGTCCAAATATATTATGATCTTCAACTTCAAATCATTTCAATTTAACAAATGTCATAGTGCTTACTATGTGCAAAGTACTGTTCTAGCCTGTTACCTGCCTCTTGTCCCACTCAGCATTTTCAGATGTTGGCCTTTAAAAAAATCCATTATTGCTTGTCATTTGCTTCTCAGAGTACTGAGGATAATGAATCACATATTTCAAAAAAAATTGAAAACTTTTGTGCTTCAAAAGGACATTTTCGAGTAAGTGAAATTTTTTTTTCGAATCCTGTCATGTAATGAACTGTTTTCCACAAAATATAAAGAACTCCTACAGCACAAATCTTACAAAAACAATCAAATTAAAAGCTAGGCAAAATATTTAAATAGACATTTCTTCAATGAGCACATGAAAGAAAAAAAAAATCATAGTCACTAGGGAAATGCAAAACAAAACTAAACAAAACAAAGACCCTTCATACCCCTAAGATGGCTAACATACAAAAGAGAATGAATAACCAGTGTTAGCGAAGATGTGGAGAAATTGGAACTCTTATATACTGCTATAAATGTTTGGAAAACAGTTTGGCAGTTATTTAAATTGTTGAACAAAAAGTAACTTTGACCTAGCACTTCTACTCCTAGGTATATAACCAAGAGAATTCAAAGTGTCCACATAAAAGCCAGTTCATGGATATTCATAGCAACAGAATTCTTGATGGTAGAAACAACTCAAATGTCTATCAACTGGTGAATGAAGAAATAAAATGGTGTATCTATAAATGTGGCATTATTCAGTCATAAAA
Source organism: Potos flavus (assembly GCA_028534135.1). Classification (NCBI taxonomy): domain Eukaryota; kingdom Metazoa; phylum Chordata; class Mammalia; order Carnivora; family Procyonidae; genus Potos; species Potos flavus. Next base: position 125,951,771 of record CM052883.1, on the reverse strand, counting down.
AGAAATTAAGTACTGATACATGCTATATAACATGGATTAACTTTGAAGACATTAGGCTAAATCAAAGAAGCCAGGCAAAAATGGCTATATATTGTATAATTCCATTTATATGAAATTTTCAGAATAGGCAAATCCACAGAAATAGAAAGTAGATTAGTGGTTGCCAGAGCCTCGGGGAGGAGGAATAGGTAATGACTATTAATGGGTGATGAAATGTTCTGAAATCACATAGTGGTGACAGTTATACAGTTCTGTGACTATCAGTGAGTTATATACCTCAAAAGCATGAATTTTATGGTATATGAATTCTATAATAAAGTGGTTTTGAAAAACAGTCTGAGTCATCTTTAGTTTCAAATCTACCCTATAAAATATGGACGTATCTTTTATATACACACATACACGTGTACACCCAAGCCCATAGTTTCTGGGTATTTGAAAATGCATATATTTGACTTTTCCTTAAATGAGGAAAAATCAGTTGGCCTGGGTTCCAAATTAACAAGCTAGTTCTATGTAGATATATATACATCTCTGGACCCATTTGACTATTTCCAGTATTTACCCAACATAGTATGATGCATACGGATCATTTCTGGGAAGATTTCTACAACTTCCTAACTTAGAAGACATTAACAAGTTATATTGATTTCTATCAGGCCAATGCCATTATATTAAAAATTTAAGTATCTAAAATTTGTCAGCCAAAGGCATTTCTTTATATAATTTAATATGTGCCACTAGTTAGATAGCTATGAGAACTAAAGAAAGTTCAAATTAAAATATCTGCACAGTCTTTTCCCTAAAATAACCTAATCTGGAAGACAGTATTATCACTTCTACAGAGCAGTAAAGTCATCAGCTTATATAGGTCATGCTTATTTTTCTCTTCCACAAATTCCTTATCTATTGCACACAGACCCTCTTTGGGAAACCACTAGTATGAGAGGGTAACAGAAGTGTGGATTTTCTAACACCTCTTTCTGTCAATATTTTCCTTTAAGTTCTCCCTTGTTCCATTACAAGTTTGGAGCTCAAGTCATTTTCTAGTCAATAGCTCTTGGTAGCTTTTGACTGAACCAAGCTCTATGGAAAATCAAGTCATGATTGACCATTACAGAAGAATCAATTTTAGTCAGAAATACGTAAGTTTGTTTCAGTTGAAAATTAAACTGGTGCAAGAAAACTAGGTTGTAAATACCGTGAGTGACATACTACACACTGAAGACAACCAATTGAACTGTCAACTTCACATGAGCAAATAATAACTAGTTTTTAGGATCTTATGATCCATATCATACAATTGGCATTATATAGCAGAATTATTAAAAAGCTTTTTTAACAGCTTTACAAAAAATACTAATCAACTTTATCCCAATTGTTTAATATACCATAATGAATATTAATACTCCTGGTGTTTTGTGAGTGGCAACCATAGACTCTATTATGTTTAGATCACTTTGGGAAAATTTTTATTTATAAAAATTGCATGTATAGGAGAATTATAAAGCAAGAAGCAGTTAAGATAGTATTAAGTAAACTTTTATAAAAGGAAATTAAAATACAAAATTGATGTTTTTAATAAATATTTAAATCAAGTGCTTTAAAGGCTATCCTTTTTTTTTTTTAACAAATGATATCCTGATTTCCTTTATGTCTTATATTGCTAACCAATATTCGTATCTTATTCTAGTAAGATTAGTGTTTTTATGTACAGAAAGCAAAATTCTCCATTTGACCTTTTGAGATGCTTGAAATATAAAAAGGATTGACAGCCAAAAAAAAAAAAAAAAAGAGGGGGGAGAGATTTAAGTTGACATTATAATTTTAAGGTTGACCAGCTATGTGCTAACATATTTGAAAGTGTACAATTTTTTTTTTTTTTAATATCCATTCTAAGTGTCCTTGGGTTGGTTAAGAGTAAGGGGTGGCAACCTGAAACTCTGGCTACAAAAAAATACAACAGTGAATTTAGCAGAAAAGTGTACACTCGTATTAAACAAGTCAAAATTGAGACCAGAAGTCATAGACTGGTGCTGTAAAGGCAAATATCTCTAGGAAACTATTGTTTTTGCCTTGTAAAGTGGTTTTTATTCTTATAATTTTAATTTATCTGTAGTTAAAAATTGGAATGTTTCACAAAAATAATAGGGAGTATCTTGTCTTGGGAAAAAAAAAATCACAATGTGGTAACCCCAGGTTCATTTTTCCCCCAAATAGCAAAAAAAAAATCATAGAAGTGACTAAAGTATGTTCCTTTAGATGGGGCACGTCAAAGTATCATTTTCAGACTTTTTTTTTTTTAATTTACGGTGATTCTAACTTCTCAGCCTTGCTGATTATATCACCCACTCCTCTAAGCATCTAAGTTTATGACCCCCACCAAAATAGATTTAAGTGCCTTCATTTAAAAAAAAAAACACCAACAAAAATTAAGTTGCCCCAGGATTTATCTTCAATACATTTATTTTGATGTAAGTAATGACTTTGATTAGTCTTTAGAAGTATTAGTACATATAGCAGGTCAAGTCTAGCTTTCAAATCAGCATGGAAAGAAAGCCTTAAAACCTTAGGCACGTTGTATTCTCCACTTGCTGGAAGCTCTACTCTAGTCTCCTCAGAATCTACCATTATGGCTTTTGAAGATCACACACATGTGAAAATGAGTGAGTCTAGAGAAGACAGAAAAGGAAGCAGTCCTTCCTACTCATATGTAATATTTCCTCCCAAAACATAAAATTACCTGATTCCAAGATCTAACCTGAAATATAACCTACCCATAACATTACTATTAAATTTATATTGACTAGATAACATGGTAAATGTTTTAAAAAATTTCCTAGAACTAAGTTGATTCTTTCTAAAAAGTCCAGTATCTATACAGTCTACTTATCTGTCATTCAGAGTATCAAATGGTATAAGCCAAACATTTAAAGGCTTAGAAAAAAACTTACCCTTGAACCAAGCAATTCTATATTTAGCACAGGGTCTCACATTCTGGAAAACAATCACTGATATATCCAAATATTTATATACAAGGAAGGTTTTCATTGCTTTATTGTAATGGCAAAAAGGAGGGGACAATATAGAAATATACTAACAGAGTGTTGGTTGAATTACTTTGGTACTCTGGATATGTAAAGTTAGTTAATGCCACAAGACAATATCCACAATATCAAATGAAGCAAGTCCAAAGTAATATGTGTACAAAAGTCCACTTCATAATAGATGTGAATAAAATGCAAATGAAAATATGTGCATAAAACTTAACAGAAATAAGATTTTAGGTATAGTGGATTGAATAATGTGCACTCAAAATTCATGTTCACCTGCAACCACAGAATGTGACCCATCTTTGGAAAAAGGGTCTTTTTGCACAGGTAATTAGTCAAGATGAGGTCACACCAGCTGACGGTGGGCCCTAAACCCAATGACCAGTATCTTTTTAAGAGAGGACACCCAAAGACGGACAGGGAAAAAGGCCATATAAAGAAAGACACAAACTGGAGTGATGCAACTACAAACCAAAGAATATACCAAGGATTACTGGGAACTACCAAAAGCCAGTTAGAAGAAAGGATGAATTCTTTCTCTAGAGCCTTCAGAGGAATCACAGCCCTACTGACACCTTGGTTTTGGATTCCTACTCTTAAGAACTGCGAGAGAATAGATTTTTTATTTTAAGTCACCAATTTTGAGATCACTTATAATGGTAGCCATAGGAGATTACTACAGGTAAGTGATCTTTATTTTCCTCTTCATGTGAATTGGTTTTGCCGTATTTGATAAATTAAACATGTCAATTTTATGAGAAAAATGTTATCAAAAACATATTGTGATCTAATAAATACCCAATAATTGATAATTATGCTATTCTTTAAAAAAGTTCTATTTCACCTATTTTTAAGAGAAAAATCTATGTTCAAGCACACCCAAATACCGACAAGTATGTCAAGCCCCAATGCTTTTTATTATTTACCTTCTACGTTTATAAGATTCAGGCTTATTTGCAAAATAAGCAAAATCTTTCTCTTCTAAGCAAATTTAAAGATCACTAAAATTTATGAATAATGAAACCAAAGTAAACCTAGCAGATTTGTCTATCTTGGCTCTTTGTGAGCTCTATCTCTTTAAGGAAAGGGCCAAAAATCCATGTATTCATGAAGATTTCTTTAGTTCTCCATACACAGTGGTCAGTGTCACTAGTCTGAATGATCTGCAGTTCACCTACTCCCACATTTCAAAAAAATATACAAATCTTTATCATTTTCTGCTCCTTGGAATGTCAGAATGCAAGTGTATGCTCTGAGATGCATCGTCCACTTAACTATTTAACTATGTTGCCTAGGGGTGCCTGAGTGGCTCAGTTGGTTAAGCCTCTGCCTTCAGCTCAGGTCATGATCCCAGGGTCCTGTTGTCGAGTCCCCCATTGGGCTCCTTGCTCAGTGGGGAGCCTGCTTCTCTCTCTGCCTGCCGCTCCCCCTGCTTGTGCTCCCTCTCATTCTCTCTCTCTCTGACAAATAAATAAAATCTTAAAAAAAAAATGTTGCCTATTTCCTCTACCTGTTGCCATCTTCTCTAGTTTGGCTTCATCAGTCTTTGCTTATAGAACTTCATTCTTACACCCCTCTTCCTCACAGTCACCTGTTCTCATTTCTTGGCCTGAGGTCACTGCCTTTTTAAAGCTTCGAGAAAACATTCTTCCATACCTAGCTTAACAGGGTAAAAAGACCACAATTTCCATCATTTGTTTATTTAATTTCCATTAATGCACCTCTTTTTACATCTTTTAGAAAGTGGTCCTTTCACTATGATGTATATTGAACTTTTCACCTACTATAAGTATTTTCATAAAAATACTGACAAATCAGTATCTGTATTTGTCAGTATCTGTATTCTATCACCTTCCATTTCCTAATTGATTTTGTATTTAAGTGTTTTTACGTGTGTATTCGTAATTATATTTAGGACTTCACATTTCACCCCTATTATATTTTATTAACTCTGGTTCTTATCCCAATCAGAAAACTGCAATATAATTTCTAAGCTTGACAAATCCACATGAATTACATATGCCTGTAATTATCCTCCTTTGTATATTTCTTATGCATATGTATCTTTACAAAATGTAACCAGATAGTTTGTTTTCCTTCAGAGATTAAGTTGTCATCTTGAGAGGATCCTAAGTGAAGGACACTAGAAGTTTAGGAGGAATGGAAACAGACCGTTTTTTTTTTTTTGGCAACAGACCATTTTAGTAAGAGCCTCAAGCCTTTGAGGGTCGCAAACTCAGAGGGAGGTAATATACATGAGTGAAGCAGGTTCCTGCTGGACAGCACTTCATCATCCAGAGGGCGCAGCCACTTCTGATTGCCCTCATAAGAGAATGTGGCAAATTTTCTGATTTTTCATGAGAATCCAGAAAGTGGAGTTTCTATGTGAAATTATCCAATTCTCAAAATGCTTCATTTAATTACACAAAAGTCTCAGCATCCAACTGCCCACTACTGATAGCATGCCATGCTTTACTGAGCATGGATTCAAAAAGTACTTAACAATCTTTCTATAATCTATAATCAATGAAAAAAAAATCAATGTCACCAACTTCTTAGCATCTACCCAGAATCTAGAAGAATTCTGACAAAGTCGAATTCAGAGTTTCATGTATGAGCCCCTTTAAATTCCTTAATAAAAATCAGATCAGGATTTTGCATGAGAACTGTTTATCTCCTAATCATCATAAGGACAATTACTCAATTACTCACAATATACATCTTTCATAATCTAGAGATATGTCAATGCTTTGGTATTTTTTAATGAGACTTCCTTTGAACCTCATCTTTGTTAAATATAACTAGTTATACAACACTTGACACAATGTCAAAATTCCATGAGCAAAAATTCTCTCCTTTGGCCAATAGCAACTGTACAATTCTATTTCATGCCTGACAGCTGATTCTCACAAGACCTCTGACATACTAAACACAATCCATGACAGCTGATTCTAGCTAACAGCAATCACTGTAGACAATTCTTTTTGACTAGTAGTTTGAAAGAAGGGAGAATGAGTTATATATTCGATCTCCTCATGTACAGCGATGGTCTTTCATTAGATCCATATCTGAAATTATTAGGAAAACTTTCCTTTTGTAAACTGACATATTACTTTAGGAAACAGAGGAGCAACTTGATGATTTATGTTTCTTTAAAAAAATAAAGATTTTATTTATTTGACAGAAAGAGGCCACAAGTAGGCAGAGAGACAGGCAGAGGGAGAGGGGGAAGCAGGCTCCCTGCTGAGCAGAGAGCCTGATGCGGGGCTCGATCCCAGGACCCTGAGATCATGACCTGAGCCGAAGGCAGAGGCTTTAACCCACTGAGCCACCCAGGCGCCCCGATGATTTATATTTCAATACCATTGTTGAGATTTTTCTCGATTTCTCTCCATCAGCCATCCTTTAAGCTAAAGGGAATTCTCTTTAACACACAGGTTCCCAGATCAAAAGCGGAGAGTTTCCCCTCTTCTACCTAGAAATGGCCCAGAAATCTGCATTTTATTAGGCACTTTAGGATTTTAGGAAGCAGGACATGTGCAAAGTATGTTTGGAGAGATACTATTTAAATCCCTATTGCTTCCCTAAATGTTAATCATATAAAAATTGCACCCATCCTCAATTCTTCATCTCCTCCATATGCACGTTACATATTATTCATATCATTTTCAGAAAACCTAGTAAGAGACTGGAAAAGACAAAGGCATCAATTTGTTTAGTGATTGGTAGTCCGTACTAGCCTATCTCCAGTTATTTCTACCTCACCCCAGCAACTGACGATGAAAGAAACTGGCTAAAATTTGATTTTTCTGACATAAAAGTATTTTTTATCAATATATGATGCTATGCAACGAAGGCTGCTAACTCTATGGAAGAATGACTTTGAAGCTAGCCCAGGCTTCATCTACCACCAGTGGGACCCGAGGGCACAAAGAGCTCTAGTATCAGTCAAGCTCCAGGTCCACTTAACACATGAGCCCCCAAGAAAGAAAGCTCTGAAATACATTTGTGTGGATTAGTTCTAGGAATCTGTGGAGGAGTTTTGGCTGTAACCTACCAGGCCAAATAATTGAATGTGACTTCATGCTTGGGTTTCTCTGATCAACAGTTATTGCCAGATCTGGGCAGTGATTTGGCTGTGGATCCAGGCCCTTTTGATCAGATTCTTTTCCAAACAAAGTTCAGCATTGGGAATAACCATCTTTAACTGGTTATGTTGGCTTATTTGACAGTAAAAAGGAAATAGCAACTATGTGGGTAAGGGGGAGAGACAGATGGGACAGATGGACATCTGAGCATTATAAACTTCTCTAACATATAAGTGACCCAACTGTAATGATAACTACCCATATCACCTTAGCAAGTACTTCAAGGAGAGGACCCACTATCACTATTCTTACTCAACATAGTACTATAAAAGTCCTAGCTAGAGCAATCAAGCAAGATAAAGGCATAAAAGGCATCCAAATTAGAAAAGTAAAACTGTCTTTGCAGATGATAGGATCTTATTTATAGAGAATCCCAAAGTCAACCAAAAAAACCATTGGAACTAATCAATGAATTCAGTAAGGTTGCAGGATTACATAAAACAGCAATCAATTGTATTTCTATACAGTAACAACTAAATCTGTGAAAAATAACAAAAACCACCTCACTCACAATAGCAACAAAATATACTTAGGAATAAATTTATCCAAGGAAGTGAAAAGTCTCTGCAATAAAAACTCTTAAGACTTTTATGCAAGAAATTAAAGATGATGCAAACAAATGCAAAGGTATCCCATGTTCATAGACTGAAAAGATATGGATTTCCATTCTTTACATACAAAAAGGAATTAGATTTAATGATGGCAAATGATTCCTTCTCTAACGCTGTTTCATTCATATACAAATTTCACTGCAGTCTTAATATCACATCTGTATATTTCACCAACAAAAATGTGAACTCCGTGATATTACGTCTTATACTTTTTTCCTTTTACTGCATCTGAAAGCATGCTTTTCTTTTTATTTACAAGTTTTGGTAGACTAATAATTTCCCTCTTCCTCTAAATTATATTTTGTCCTCCCCTTGAAGTTATATATGATCATGCAACTCAAGTCTCAATAGAATGTATACAGAAGTAAGGTGCACTAATTTTAAGCCAGGTACCTAAAACCCTCCTACATACAATTATCCATTCTTTACCCTCATACACCAGCAAAACAGAGAAAACATGAAGGTCTGGAAGAGAAAGGAGCCACAGACAGAAGTAACTTGTATCCCTGAGTTGCTGCCCATGAAGAGTTACCCAGATTGCTACCTCATAAGGAATAACCATGGTAAGCTGTAGAATGAGCAGGAAAACTGTTTATCATGTAAATCCCATGAAATGCGGTGTTATATATGAGCATTTAGATACGTAATACATAGCACTTACCTCAATTATAATATTGTTTACTTATTTACTAATCTTCCTAAATAGCCTGGAAATATGCCTGGTTTTGCTTGCCAGCAAGCATCTTAGCCCCTCACACAGTGTCTGGTATGTAGGAGGTTCTCAATAAATACTGTTGAATATTGAATGCAGGAAAGCAAGTGCAACAGGTATAAAAATGAATAAATGCTTATTGACTTGAAGCACAAAAACAGAAATCCGTAAATGAAATTTACAAACTGCATTTCATTTCTCATTTTGTCCTTCTTCCTCTGACCCGTAACATTTCAAAATACTTGGAAGTGAATCTTGGTGGGTTTTAAGTAATTCAGTAAATTCCATCCCATCAATGGACACTTAAACACTGATATTTCCTATCCTCACACCATGTTTATGTAACTTTCTTCCTTTACTAGTATGATTATGTTGCTATGTGACATTCTATCAGCCAACCAATATTGCACCTGTATTGGCACCATTTGACAACTATGCTAATTTTGCCTAATTTGCTCTGATTTCTAATAGCTTTCTCCTAGCCAGGTAGCTCCAGATGTCTGACTAATACAACAGTCATCTCTATATGAACCCTTGTGTAGATCATACTAGATCGACAACCCCAGCACCAAGTGCTGAAATATAATCTCTTTGTCTTCTTTGACTGTAAAGCCAAAGCAATGCCAACAGGCATCTTTACCTGTTACTGTACTTACTGTTGGACAGTGCCAAAACAGACAATCTCAAAAGGATTAAAAGTAACGTGGTGCTTAAAATGTGTATGCTGCCAAGACAACAGGGTAGATTGCATCTGTTGCCTGGGATACACATCTACAACTTCCAACAAATAAGCTCTACAGCTTAGTGTTTGAGAAATGCCCAGGACATGCATATGAAGCAAAATGTTGAGGAGGAACTGCCTTGGAAGACAAGCACAATCCAACTAATCACAAAAAGGCCAGAGGCCAAAGCACTAGATAAATATCAGATCTGTACACCAAATTTTCATAGAGAGAAATGCATTAAGATCTTACTTCTTAAACTGGTCTTTAACACAATGATTTTCTGCTTGAGACAGCACCTATTCAGTAGGATTGCATAAGGTAAAGAAATTGTTTGACCATAGGCAATTTTCCACTGACCTCTAAAGGTCATATAACTACACAGATGAAAGTTTTTTTTTCTAACCCTCATTTCCCTAGGATATCCTGTTTTGTGCATGATATGGTAGATTAAAGAGGGTCATAGATTCTTAAACATCGTTCTTATTAAGAGGTCAAGTGTATTTACCCTCCTCTTCAATCTGTGCTATTCTGACACATAACGTACAATAGAAGTGATAACTATTTCCATCCTAAACCTAACTTTTAAGAAGCCTGGCAGCTTCTACTTTGGTCTCTTGCAGACCTAAGCCTCCAAAAACGAAGTTTGACAATCCTGCAGGAGACACAACATAAAGAGGACCTACAACTATATCAAGAAAGAGAGGGGCCACTTGAGGTCAGCCTTCTACCTGTCACCATCAGAACAGTAGGCTTTTAAATTAAGCTGTCTTGTTTCCTTTAGACTGCCCAAGACACCAGCTAGGACCCTAGGTGACACCTTAAGATGCAGAATAATTACCCAGCCAGACCCTGATCAAATTCTTCAAACACAGAACTATAAGATATAAAAGGTACTAAGTTTGAGAATTTTTTTTTTTATACAGTGATAGATAACTAAAACACACGAACATCCAAAACCAAAATTTGGTGCTATGGCTTTTATGTGAATCTGCGATCTATACATTGATGATCAGACAATATTGTGGTTCCATCAGAAGAATGGGGGGAAGCATTTAGATGGACAGTTACCTGCTGCAGGGGTAGGACCCTCGGTGCTGGCCTATCAAAACTACAATCTTTCCAGTGCTCCTCAGTCACCATTCCTTAGCTTCTGCTGACTAGCCTACGGGATTTTCTTCTAAAATCCATAAAATTAAATTAGAATTCACTGCTTAAGCATAATGACTTCCCACTGTTTATGTGGGTTATCATTTACAACCAACTGGCATTTAATCAAACCGCTGTATTTATTTCAGGACCAGAGGCCACAAGATTGTGTTTTTTCTCTACCACCCTGTAGAGCCAAGCAGCTTCATCCAAGCTGAGAGGGGTATCAAATTGTTTATGAAAAATCAGCATGCAGTATTGTTTTCAAACATATTTATGATTTCACACCAACTTACTGAGGATTTAGTTCATTTTGCTGACTGACACATAATTTTACATTTACATATGTAATAATGTTGACATTTCCTGGAGAAAAAAATATGAATTAAAGGAATGTAATCACATTCTGATACAAATTTACCTGTGAGACTAGCCTTGCCTCACAATTCTAACTCTTCCATGAATTGGAAGTATTTAGGATATGCACTTTATTACCATGCCCAAGTGAAAAATGTCAGCCCTCGCCTCAAGCCTCCCATATCCACACTCTTGCTCCTACAATTCCCTTCACCAAGAATTTCTTCCCTCTCTCCTCTCTACCTCTTGAAATGATCAAGCTTTAGCTAACTACCAAATATGTAATGGCCACCCTTGGGTTTGTCTGCACTGAACACCTTCTTTGAATTCTGAGATACACTGCTCTCTTTCCATCAAAGCCTTGTCCTCCTCCCAGCCGAGTTCAATTATCTACATGGCTGCAGGAAAATACAACACATTTCTTATTTTGAACTAACCAGAGTTGATTTCTATCATCACTTGCAACATTAGTCCTGACTTCTTCATTTTGAAGATTTTCCTGTCTCTAACTATAAATTGTCACCTCTGAATATGTTTATGTTTATTCCACTCTTAAATTTCAAATTAACTTGTAATAAACTAGATGTTATTTGTGGCAAGTACCTGATTGTTTACTCTCCTTAAGACCAAGCACAGTGTCTTCCTTGCATGTAGTTGGTATTTATTTAGCAAATGTTGTTAAATAATGTAGTCAAAATATTAAAATAAAGAGAACTGCAGAGAATTTTCTCTTCCCTTTGATAAACTCCAATGACAGTGGAAATGTGAATTTGGTTTTATATACTAGCTGGTTACTATGAAAATCACATATGTAATCCCTCTCCTATCATTGTCCCTTAATGGTACTAATGCTGGGGAAAAGAGCAAATTCCTGCCTATTGAGTAACTGCTTAGTTAATATCAGGTTTGCAGTATCTGTGTAATCTGAGCCATGGCATAACCAATTTCATCTAATAAGCTGTATTATAACAAGGTCTATTACTTTATTTAAAAGAATTCATTGGCGAGATGGTGGAGGAGTAGGAGGCGGAGATAGTGTCTGATCCCAGAAGTTCAGCTAGTTATCAAACCACTCTAAACAACTACAAACTTAGCAGGAGATAGAAGAGAAGAAGAACAGCAACTCTAGGAACAGAAAATCGACCACTTTCCGGAAGGTAGGACATGCAGAAAAGTGAATCCAGAGTGACAGGAAGATAGACT
>CM052883.1:125819907-125939316 GCA_028534135.1 Potos flavus | reverse complement strand
TTGATCAAAACTCTTCATAGCGTAGGCATAGAGGGTATGCCTCTATGAGGGTATGCATAGAGGGTACATACCTCAATATCATCAAAGCCATCTATGAAAAACCCACAGCAAATATCATTCTCTATGGGGAAAAACTGAGAGCTTTTCCCCTAAGGTCAGGAACACGTCAGGGATGTCCACTATCACCACTGCTATTACCACTGTCAGCACAACATAGTACTAGAAGTCCTAGCCTCAGCAATCAGACAACAAAAAGAAATAAAAGACATTTGAATCAGCAAAGAAGAAGCCAAACTCTCACTCATTGCAGATGATATGATACTTTATGTGGAAAACCCAAAGACTCCACTCCAAAACTGCTAGAACTCATAAAGGAATTCAGGAAAGTGTCAGGATATAAAATCAATGCACAGAAATTAGTTGCATTTCTATACACCAACAGTAAGACAGAAGAAAGAGAAATTAAGGAGTCGATCCCATTTACAATTACACCCAAGACCGTAAGATACATAGGAATAAATCTAACCAAAGAGGTAAAGAATCGGTACTCAGAAAACTATAAAGTACTCATGAAGGAAATTGAGGAAGACCCAAAGAAATGGAAAAATGTTCCATGCTCATGGATTGGAAGAACACATATTGTGAAAATGTCTATGCTACCTAAAGCAATCTATACATTTAATGCAATCCCGATCAAAATACCATCAATTTTGTTCAATGAAATGGAACAAACAATCCTAAAATTTATATGGAACCAGAAAAGACCACGAATAGCCAGAGGAATGTTGAAAAAGAAAACCAAAGTTGGTGGCATCACAATTCCAGACTTCAAGCTCTATTACAAAGCTGTAATCATCAAGACAGTATAGTACTGGCACAAAAACAGACACATAGATCAATGCAACAGAATAGAGAGCCCAGAAATGGACCCCCAATTCTATGGTCAACTAATCTTCAACAATGCAGGAAAGAATGTCCAATGGAAAAAAGACAGTCTCTTCATCAAATGGTGTTGGGAAAATTGGACAGCTACATGCAGAAGAATGAAACTGGACCATTTTCTTACACCCCACAGAAAAATAAACTCAAAATGAAGACCTCAATGTGAGACAAGAATCCATCAAAATCCTTGAGGAGAACATAGGCAACAACCTCTTCGACCTCAGCCGCAGCAACTTCTTCCTAGAATCATCACCAAAGGCAAGGGTAGCAAGGGCAAAAAGGAACTATTGGGACTTCATCTAGATCAAAAGCTTTTGCACAGCAAAGGAAACAGTTGACAAAACCAAAAGATAACCGACAGAATGGGAGAAGATATTTGCAAACATCTTATCAGATAAAGGGCTAGTGTCCAAAATGTATAAAAAACTTATCAAACTCAACACCCAAAGAACAAACAATCCTATCAAGAAATGGGCAGCAGACATGAACAGACATTTCTGCAAAGAAGACATCCAAATGGCCAACAGACACATGAAAAAGTGCTCAACATCACTCGGCATCAGGGAAATACAAATCAAAATCACAGTGAGATACCACCTCACACCAATCAGAATGGCTAAAATTAACAAGTCAGGAAATGACAGATGTTGGTGAGGATGGGGAGAAAGGGGAACCCTCTTACACCGTTGGTGGGAATGCAAGCTTGTGCAGCCACTCTGGAAAACAGTATGGAAGTTCTTCAAAAAGTTGAAAATAGAGCTACCCTATGACTCAGCAATCACACTACTGGATATTTACCCTAAAGATACAAATGTAGTGATCTGAATGGGCACATACACCCAAATGTTTATAGCAGCAATGTCCACAATAGCCAAACTATGGAAAGAACCTAGATGTCCATCAACAGATGAATGGGTAAAGAAGAAGTGGTATATATATACAATGGAATACTATGCAGTCATCAAAAGAAACAAAATCTTGCTATTTGCAATGACATGGATAGAACTAGCGGGTATTATGCTAACAGAAATAAGTCAGTCAGAAAGACAATTATCATATAATCTCTCTAATATGAGGAATTTGAGAGTTAGGGTCCTGGGAGGCAGGGCGGGAAAAAATGAAACAAGATGGGACTGGGGAGGGAGACAAACCATAAGAGACTCTTAATCTCCGGAAACAAACTGAGGGTTGCTGGGGGGCGGGGGGGTTTGGGATAGGGCGGCTGGGTTATGGACATTGGGGAGGGTATGTGCTATGGTGAGTGCTGTGAATTGTGTAAGACTAATGATTCACAGACCTGTACCCCTGAAGCAAATAATACATTATATGTTAATAAAAAAACAAACAAAAAAACAACAAAAAAAGGAAATGAACTGAAATATCTAAAAGTATCTAGAAGAAAAGAAATGGGAAACACTGCCATTTTCAAATGTAAAAACTGAAATATAAAAATAATTCAAACAAAAATACATAAACTTTAAAGTGTTTATAGAATATATAAACACTACAGTCAGCAATGAGGAGTTAAACTGTATATTACTATATACAGTAACTATATAATATATAATAAATTATATATGATATATTATATATAATATATATAAATAATATATGTATAAATAATATATATTATATATTTATATGTATATAAATAATATATATTATATATATTGCAGCTAATATCCAAAGTGCTTCAAGATATAAAATGGTTATTGCTGGCAGTTTGATGAGATTCAAACTCTGGAGAAGCATTACAAAAACAATTATATCAAGGTAAATCCGAAGTAAGTGCTCAAATTTGCCCTGAAAATTAGGAACAAAAATCAAATCCTTTCCTCTTTTCTGCAGTCAGAGGACAGGCACTGTGCATCATTCTTTAAGCCTTTCTACATAGAGATGGTCAACACACAGATGTTCCTGCACAAGAGAGGAGCCCACGTTATGTTTGCATTATAATCACCTAGTTATAGTTCTGTTCAAACAAGAGAAAAGGAGAGAAATTCAGACAACATAAGAAGGTATCACTAATATGAAGGCTTTCATACCCTGCCCTCCACCAATATGTATCTGAGAAAAGTGTTTCAGAAAAGAGAATGTATTTTGTGGACAACTGAGAAAATTTGGATTTTTCACTGAATATTAGGGAAGTATTAGTTTTCTTAGATATGATTAAATGCTAGGACTAGGTACAAGAATGTCCTTACCCTTTGTAAATGTATGCTGAGGTAATCAGGGTACGTTCTAGGAAAAATACACAAAGAAAGCATCATCTCCGGCATGTATCTTCCAAATGACCACTTTAGCCTTCAGTCCAACATGCATCTTTTTAATCCACCACTTTAGCCTTCGGTGGTATGTGTGGTGAAAGCTGACTGGGAGCAGCTCTGAACTCTGGAGTGGAATTATAAAACCAATTTGCTATATCAAGATAAATCTAAAATGTCACAGAGGGACAGAGGTGCTGAAGGGCTGAAATGCTCGAGGGAAGAGCACTGTATTGTGGATGAAAGGACGAGTAATTGAACCTTAGTAAAACCTAAGTGAGTAATAGAATACATTTGTCTGTTGCTCGACAAAAATGGGACATAAAGGGGCCAAATCAGAAAAAGAGCACTAGCTCTTTAAAGTATTTTTTGTTTCTTTAGCTACATTGTACATAGCACTCATTTATAAATATTAATTGAATATGCAAGTGAAAATCAGGGTCTTAAAACCTTAAGCTTTAGCCTTACCAAGCTTTTATGAACACTGGCTTAAAGCAAAAGAAAAAAAAAATCTGTAAATGCTCTAATACTAGATTTCCCCCCCCTTTTTTTTTTAAGATTTATTTTGAGAGAGGGGCGCCTGGGTGGCTCAGTCGTTAAACGTCTGCCTTCAGCTCAGGTCATGATCCCAGGGTCCTGGAACTGAGCCTCACATTGGGCTCCCTGCTCAGCGAGAAGCCTGCTTCTCCCTCTCCCACAACCCCTATTTGTGTTCCCTCTCTCGCGGTGTCTCTATCAAATAAATAAATAAAATCTTAAAAAAAAAGATTTATTTTGAGAGAGAAAGAGTGAGCGTGTGCATGCATTGGGGGGAGGGGGCAACAGTGTGGGGGAGGGAGACAGAGAATCTCAAGCAGACTCCCTGTTGAGCATGGAGCGCAACACGGGGCTCCATCTCACAACCCTGAGATCATGACCTGAGCAGAAATCAAGAGTCGGATGCTCAACTGACTGAGCCACCCAGGTGCCCCTAATAGATTTCAAATGACAGTTCTACATCTCTGCTCTAGGTATGAAGAGTATAAGTGGTATTTCATCTTATTCATTCATCCCTTCATTCAACAAAATTTTAGTATTAAGCACACTATGTGCATACATTTCTACCCTTTTTCTCTCTTCTCGTTTTTACAGGCCTCACCATCTTATTTTCTTACTTGTAGATAGAGCCATCTGTTGATAACTGAATTCTAGGATAACACATCATCTAAAGTTTTTTTTTCAAGATATGTGGAATTTTAAGTTGCAAGATGTTGGACTTACCAAGAATTACCTAGGAAATTTTCCAGGGCTAATGAGAAAGTGTTAAATGTTACAGGAAGCCAAGAGCTTACACAAAGATAAGGTTATTCTAGAAGACTTCCTAGGATAAACATCTGAACTGGGAAACTAAAGTCAAAGGTCTCATTTTCAGGCTTATTCCCTCAGTTCATTCTTTCTGTATGCCCACAAGGGAAGGAAGGTTTTCATGACAGTAATTGCCAAAAGTTACTCATTTGAGAAGAGATTGTATAAGATTTTACAATGTGGGAAGTCAGTAAGACTTACAAAACCTTGTAAAAATGTCTTGCTTTGAGAGTTTAAAGATCATGTTGCTTACAACCATGAGGCAGTGATAGCCCAAGATTAATAATTTTCTACAGTTTGGCAGACCACATAGGTCTCTATTCTCTCCACATTATTTCAGGATCCCAAAGAAGCCGTATTTGCTGAGGACGGAGGGGAACCAGGTAGCAGCAATGCATTTGACTTCAAAGGGAAAGGTAAAACCTGATCATATATGTAATTCTCAATTGCTGACAATGTCCTATAGGGAGGCTTAAGCTTCCCCACAACATAGTGGTTCGAGTCTAAGAGTGAGGGTCTTAAGAGAGGGAGGTGGAAGCTCAAACATGGTGACCCAGCTTCAGAAGTTACATACTAACTTCTACTGTAGTCACAAGCTGCCCTAGATTCAAGGAGGAAGTAGTGACCCCACTTCTTAATAGGAGTAGTATGTAAGTCACATTTTAAGAAAAGTATGTGGAATAGGGGATATTGTTGGGGCCATTTTGAGAAAATACAACTTGCTACACTCCTACAATAAGATTTACAGAGGTAGAACAGTGTGCCAGATTATCTATCCTCAACTTGGTATCTTCTCTGCTCCTACCTGCATTCTCTTATGCATGGCAGAGGAAGAGTCTGAAATGACAGTTGTCAGAATCCCTTCCCTGTACCTTCTTACTTAAATTCACCCATCAGGTGTACTTGCAGGGGCTTGGAAATAAAAGAGAAGGCATTATCAAGCAGCAGCTACTCACCATAGCTAAATTAGCAGCATCTTCGCCTTGTCAAAGTTTTCCTGAGAAAAATCCACCACAGCACCTGAGATCATGAATGCGGGCCCTTGACCAATGGGTAATGGTTATTATGCTCCTTTCAGGTGAAATTTATAATCATGGTATGACATTTTCTTTAAAAAAACAAATCTGAGGTCTTGAATAGGACATACTTAATGTGATTTATACTCTAATCTAGGGCATAGATTAATCCAGGATGATTTAAGTATTTTAAATATTGAGGCTTTTCATTAAGGAACATTTTCTTCTTTGTCTCCTCACCAAAATTCTACAGTCATTTTTACATAGGTCCTGGCCATTTTTGCTAAGTTTAAACATTGTAGTAATTGTTGAAATTATTATGAATAGATTAAATTTTTCCCATTATATTTTTAATCATTTATTATTCTTGCACAGTAAATTACTAAAGATTAAACTGAGCAAGAAGAGAAGAAAATCCAGAGATATCTGCCAGTTTATTTCCCTTGTGTACCCTCTCCCCTCTCCACCCAGTAATAGAAACTGCAATATAGTTTACTGCTCAACCTTGGAAAGTGGGGTCTTCCAGGAATATATTAAATGAAAAGTTAATACCAAATGAAAAATAATGTATTATATTCCAAGTGCAGAGGTAATGTTTGTGTATTACTAGTAAACAGTATGATTAACTGTGAAAGACATTCCAAGAAGAAATTAAGTACTGAGCAAAATATTAATACTTTTTCACACTGGAACTTCGTTCATCTCAACTAAATTTTCTTAATTTACCTAGTGAATATTGTTGAAAGCCCTGTATTCATTCAATCTGACCGCCCCCCACACACACACACTTAACTTTTAGTCATACAATAGGCATCTTTTGGAATCAACACCTACCTCTGGAAGTTTACATTTAAAACATCACTACACTAGCTCTTTAGCTGGCTAATCCCAGGTTGGCCATAATTGTATGCCTCACCAGTGAAGCTTTTTTTTTTTTTAAAGATTTTATCTATCCATTTGACAGAGAGAGAGAGATCACAAGTAGGCAGAGAGGCAGGCAGAGAGAGAGGGGGGGAAGCAGGCTCCCCGCTGAGCAGAGAGCCCGATGCGGGGCTCGATCCCAAGACCCCGAGATCATGACCTGAGCCAAAGGCAGAGGCTTTAACCCACTGAGCCACCCAGGCACCCCACCAGTGAAGCTTTTTAAAAATGCAAATGACAAAACCCTACAACAAAGTCTCTGAGATTGCTCTATCTTTAATAATCCCTATATATAGCCAGAGCTGAAAACCCTAGACTCTCAATCCTCAGAGAAATTATAAATGCTCTCTTAATCACAATATTCATGATTCATTAAAATTAGCCATCACTGAGCAGTTGCAAAGATCCAAGCATTGTGTTAAGTACATTGCTGTTAGGTGAATTTTGCCATTTGATTCTCTACTATTTTGAAGTCCTCGCCATCCAACTAATACTACAGAGCCTAGATAAAGGGCAACATGCCCTACTGTCAGTGCTGTCTTGATGGTAGGGAATGACAACCCCCAGGGAGCTTTTCAAAAACACAAGTACTCACCAGTGTCTTTGTTTCTGGACATTCCAATGAAGGAAGTTTCCTCCTGGCCCTACTGAGGAATCTAGTCAGTGAGTGGTACTCTGTTCTCACAAAGTAAACTCAATCCAATAGTTTCCTTCACCAAGCCTTCTAATCCCTTTTTTAATACTCTGCCAAGGTAGTTCTAGCAACCCTACCTGATTAACTACAATCATTGTATCCAACCTTCAAGGAGCCATCCTAGCAACACATTAGGCCCAACTCTAAGTGTTCTTACCAGGACCGTGAGTCACAAGAGAGTGCTACCACACATCCCTCCCTACCCAGCCTTATATTCTTTCCTCTTAGGTCCAATTCCCTTAACATTCTCTCCCATGTGTGTTACCCCAGTTCCAGCTGGTACATATTAGCCAGACCTTACAATCCTTTGGGTGAGTGTATTATTTCCTCCTGGGCTATGCTATTTTCTGATCCTAATTAATGATCTTTAGTCAGTGAGGGAAGGGGGGACAATTTTGATAAAATAAGCATCATTTGTGAGGGAGCCACCACAGCTGGGGTAGTTTTGGTCTCCAGGCAACCAAGAAGGAGCTCACTTCTAGAAAGGCAAAGGAAACTGCTGCTGCTCTTAACCTGGAGGCCTTGGGTGAATATGGGGATTGTCAGGTTATATTTGTGTGCAGCCAGTTGCTACAAAAATAGCCATAGCAAAAAGGCAGGCTGGGAAGTTGCAGGGCAGAGTATAATAAGTATCTGACAAACTGATGAAGCATTTAAGGTAGGTTTTGGTTGTGAAGTAAGCTGTCAGTCCATTACTAAGGATTTAATGAAAGAAAGCAGCCAACAGTGAGTGGCAATAAACACAATCAAGTGTGAAAGAACAGGCAGGCCCCACTGGTGAATTGGCTGCTTACTAAAGTGAAAGGGCAGAGCAAATAGCAGAATGTAAAAAACCAAACCTTGTTCAATACAGTAATAGACTTTTTTTAAAAAAAATTTTGTTTATTTATTTGGCACAGAGAGAGAGATCACAAGTGGGCAGAGAGGCAGGCAGAGAGGGGGAAGCAGGCTCCCTGCTGAGCAGAGAGCCCGATGCGGGGCTCGATCACAGGACTCTGAGATCATGACCTGGGCTGAAGGTAGAGGCTTTAACCCACTGAGCCACCCAGGCGCCCAAGTAATAGATTTTTTTATTTGGGACTCATTAAATCATCAGAGAGCAAATGTGAATCAGTAAAGAATTAGCTGAAGTATCATCATGGAACAGTTCCCCTAATAAACTTGACATTAAAAGATTAAGAAATTGTACAAAAAAATATGTATTTTGGGGCCCTGAAATACCTCTGACTTGCTCAACAATTTCAAATCTAGGTTAAAAGAGAAAGAAAAGGGGAAAAAGGCTAATTTAGAAAAATAAATACATTTACAACCTGCACATCTTGATTTTGACTTATGTATCCCTAACTAAAATGGCCCAATTGCAAAACAGTGCCTATAACTTATTTTTAAAAAAATAATAATCAAAATAAAAGGAAGGAGGTTGGTTCTAGTAGGGTGGCATAGCACCTGAGGGCTTATCCCTCCCTCTGATTAAAAGTAAAAATGTTGGATAAAACACAAAAACCAGCAATTAACTATCTGGATGAAAATTCAACAAATAAACAGAAGCAGGAAGATTATGCAGGAGAGTGAAAACAGAGAAACAAAAGGTAAATAACCAATATTATTTTTTTCTCTTCCAACCTTACCTCAAAGAAAGATCTCAGTGCAGAGCAACCTGTTATTGTGAACTTTAAAAAAACCCTGATAGAAAAGTCATCTTTTTTGGCCAGAAGAATCAGAAAAAGAGCCCCTGCTAGACATATAGTTTGGAGGCAGGGAGTCTGAAGGAGAGAAAACTCCAGAAGGAGACTCCCTAATTCTGCATATGAATCCATGTAAGGTTCATTTTAACCCCTCAATGATATACAAACCAACATAGCAAAACTTAGAGAACTTAAGTGAAATTTGAATGCCTGCCCACTGAAGAAATAAACAGACCTCACTGAGTGAGTCTAGTCAGATTGATTGCCTGCTAATATGAAAATAATATTTTCTAGAAGACCATAACAGGATTCAGAGTCTGCACAATAAAATATTCACAATGTCCAGAATGCAATCCGAAATCACTCGACATAAAAATAAATAAAAAATGTCAGAAGGGGTATCTCAAGGGAAAAGACAGTCAAGAGATAACAACCCTAAGATGGCCCAGATGTTAGATCAAAGTCTTTAAAGTATTTGGTATAACTTAATTCCATGAGCTAAAGGAAAAATACTTGAATGAAATAAAAAAGCATTCTTAGCAGAATAGTAGGCATTATAAAGAAAACACATGGACATCCATCTGAGATGGTGGCATAGAAAGGTCCTGAAGTCACTTCTTTCTATGGACAGACCAAATCAATAGCTATACATGGAACACTTCCCTCTGAAAGAAATCCAGAAGCTGAGAGACTCCTACATTTTGGACAAATGAAAAAATACCCATACTGATATGGCTAGGAAAGGCTGAAACATACTCTCATCATAAACCCCACCCCTGGCAGAGTGACATAGTCATGGTGGGATCACACAATTCCCATCTTCTCCCTGAGGAGCAAATGGTTTTGATCCAATATCTGGTGGACCAACTTTTGAGACTTCTATCTGAGGGAGGAGATCCCAAAACACCTAGCTCTGAAAGCCAATGGGGCTTGCACCCATGAGACCCACAAGACTGTAGTAAACAAATAAACAAAAGTCCCTAATAGGTTCATAAGGACTCGTTGTGGGTATCCCCCTAGGACTCAGCACAGAGGATACAAACAGAAATCTCAGGCACAGATGGAAGTAGCCCATCTCCCAGTCTTTCTCTGAAATAGGCTTATTTGCATACTTCAAAAGCTTCTACTTAAGGGTCAGGCTTCTAATCCAGCATACGTCTAGGGTGCTAAATGCAATCTTCCCTAAAGACCAGAGAGGCAAGCAGTTACTTCTCTGCATTCTCCTCTGGCTTACTCCAAATCACTGGTGTTGCCTTGGAAGGAGCTTGTGCATACTTCTGGTGCCCCGACTTTTGTAGCTGCTTCCCAGGGAATGCACTTGATCACCAGGTTCTGGTGGCAAGCGAGCAGAGGTGCTGTTCACTGGTCCTACAGGACTGTCACAAACAAACAAACCAGTTCTTAATTGGCTAACCCCCTAGAGCTCAGTGCAGAGGGAGCAAACAGAAACGACCACCTGAAACACCTGAAAGAACTATGTTTCTATACTTTAAAAGCTGCTGCCTGAGGTTCTGGCTTCCAAGAGCCTATATCTAAGTGCTGATTGATATCCTTCCCTTTGGGACACTGACAGGTCTTGGCACACACTCAAATACTGGGAACCACTAAAACAAATAAGACAGCTTGAATAATTAAGAGATTTAAGAGACAACCAAGAGCTCAGACTGGGCTGAATGATAAAGTTCATCTTACCCACAAGCTCACTCCATCAAGACTGGGAGAGATGGCTATTTTATATAATGCCAGAAACCAACAACAAGGGTCAAGAAAAATGAAGAAAAAGATAAATATGTTCAAAACAAAAGAACAGACTAGACCTCCAGAAACAGACCTTAATGATATGTAATTTACCCAATCAACAGTTCAAAATAATGATCATAAATATGCTCATCAATGTCAGGAGAAGAATGCATGAACAAAGCAAAATTTTCAACAAAGAGAAAATATGAGAAAGTACCAAACAGAAATCACAGAACTGAACAATATAAAAGCTGACCTGAAAAGTTCAAGAGGGGTTCAATAGCAAACTAGATGAAGTGGAAGAAAAGACCAGAAAACTCAAAGACAAAGCAGTGGAACTCATGAGAGTACTAAAACAGAAAAAAAAAAAAAAAAAAAGAATAAATATGGGTGAATATAACATAAGGGACTCCTAGGATACCAAGAAGTATACCAATATTTGCATTTAGGGATCCCAGAAGGAGAAAAGAGAGAGAAAGGGGAAGGAAGCTTATTCAAAGAAATAATACTGAAACCTTCCCTAACTTGGAAAAGGAAAAAGACATCCAGATTCAGAAAGCCTAGACAGTTCCAAATAAGATATATCCAAAGAAACCCACACAAAGACACATTATAATTACACTGTCAAAAGTTGAAGATAGGAGAGAATCTTAAAAGAAGCAAAAGAAAAACTTGTTAATGTACCAGAGTACCCCCATAAGACTATTGAAAGGTTTTTCAGCAGAAACTTCGAAGGACAGAAGAAAGTGGCATGATATATTTAAAGTACTGAAGGAAAAAGTGCCAACCAAGAAGATTTTAAAGATACATCTGCACTCCCATGTTCACTATAGCATTATGCATAGTTGCCAAGATATGGAAATAATCTGAGTGTCCATCAATGGATGAATGAATAAAGAAATGTGTGTGGGGTGTGTGTGTATATAATGGAATACTATTCAGCCATGGGAAAGAAGAAAATCCTACCACTTGTGATAGGTCAAACTCAGAAACAGAGACTTGAAAAGTGGTTGTCAAGGTCTAGGATTGAGAGAAGTAGGAACAAGTTGGTAAAAGGACACAAATTTTCAGCTATAAATAAGTTCTGAGGCTAAAATGTAAGATATAGTGACTATAATCGACATTGTCTCATAATTGAATTAGTTAAGTATAGAATTTCACAGAAAGAAAGAAAGAAAAGAAAAGAAAAGAAAAGAGAAAAGAGAAGAAAAGAAAAAAAAGAGAGAGAAAGGGAGAGAGGGAGGGAGGGAGGGAAGGAAGGAAGGGAAGGAAGGGAAGGAAGGGAGGAAAGAAGGAAAGAAGGAAGGGAAGGAAGGGAAGGGAAGGAAAGGGAAGGGAGGGGAGGGAAGGGAAGAGAAGGGAAGGGAGGGAGGAAGGGAGGAAGGAAGAAATAGAGAAAGACAGGAAGAGAGGAAGAGGAAAGGAAGGGAGGAAGGAAAGAAAAGGAAAAAGATAAATGTGTGAGGTAATGAATGTATTAATCAATTCAATGTAGGGGAATCCTTTCACAAAGTATATGCATATCAAAAAACCACAATGTCCATACACTTTATCTTACAATTTTACATGCCAATTATACATCAATAAAGCTGAAATTTTAAACACCATGGAAATTTTAAAATGGAAAAATGCAACGGCTAATTTTTTTAAAGGCTTCTGGAGTAAACAAATGAATTTTAGAATACAATAAAGTTGGAATATTTACCCTACCTAATTTCAAGACTTATTATAAAGCTACCATAATTGAGAGAGTTTGGAATTTTGAAAAATCTCCCCCATAGATCTGTTCCATAGATGACTGGAACACAACAGAGAGTCAAGAAATTGACCCATACATATGTGGTCAATTGATTATTGACAAAGGAACAATAAAATGGGAAATTCTTTCGAAAAAATGATACTAAATAAACTGGACCTCCAAATGGGCAGAAAAAAGAACATTTACCTCACACAGCACAAAAAACTGAACTCAAAATTGATTAAAGACTTAAATGTAAAATTTAAAACTAAAAACAGAAGAAAATATGGGAACTAATTGCTGCTTTCTTGAAGCACAAAGGTTTCTCAGAATACTAAAATCATATTTTTCCTTTTTTATTAGTTTTAGAGGTAGAATTTAGTAATTCACCAATTGCATATCACATTCAGTGCTCATTATATCAAGTGCCCTCCTTAATGCTCATCACCCAATTATCCCTTCCCCCCACCCACCTCCCTTCCAGCAACCCTCAGTTTGTTTCCTACAAACCACCTCCTATGGTTTGCCTCCCTCTCAATTTCCATCTTATCTTAAAAGGAAAAAAAAAGAATACTTAAATTATAAAACACAAAAAGAAAACTGATAAATTGGACTTCATCAAAACTAAAATATTTTATTCTTCAAAAAGATACTACTGATAAGTACCATTGTTATACACACCTGGTTGAATCTCAACGCCATTATGCTAAATGATAGAAGCCTGTCTCTATCAGGTAACCTATCAAGGTTACATATGGTATAATTTTATTTATATGGCATAATTGAAATGCTAAACTATAGTAACGTAAAACATATGAGCATTGCCCAGAGTTATGGGTGGGAGAAAGAGTAACTATAAAGTGATAGCATAAAAAAGCTTTAGGGAATGATAGAACTAATTTTTCCCCCGAATATGGTGGTATTTTCATGAATCTATGTATGTGTTAACATTTATGAAAATCCACACATAAAAAATTCAAACTTATTGTATGATAATTTTAAATATTAAAAAAAAAAAGCTATCTTCCAGAGTGGTTGCCCAAATAAACACACCACCATTCCTGTTAAGAGTGTATAATATGAGAGTCTTCTTTTCCCATGCTCTGGTCAACACTGAGAAATAGAAAATTTTTATTATTTTCCTACCTGAGAAGTGAAAATGGAACTTTAGTGTTTTGATTTGTATCTCTTTAATTATAACAGTAATGTCTTTTCATATGTTAAATGGCAATTGACAGTGCTATGTTGTTTTGTTTAGATGAAGAGTGTGTGTTTGTGTATGTATGTATGTGTGTGTTGAGGCAAAGTAGGGAAGTTCTCCTGTTAACTTCCTATTTATAACCCTTGCTTATTTTTTCTACCTTTTAAATATATTGTTTTGTATAACCTTATAAAATAAAGAAATGGAAAAAAAATGATTTAATTTGGCAGGATTGTAGAAAACACTAATGAGAAAAATTGGAACTGAGATTAGAAACATTCCTTTTTTGTCTCCAAAGATCATGAATGGCCTTGAATGTCATGTTAAACCATTCAGATATTTAGAAATCAGTAGCCAAGATGGTAATGACCTATATTCTAAAGCTATGGCTTCGGAACTGTTGGAATGACTAGTGAACTAGATTGGGGGACTAAAATAAGTGGATAGGTATTTATGAAGTCTAAAAGGAACCATATCTAGGGTAACATATAGGTGTACCATTATTTTTAAAGAATACGCACAGGCAATGTAAGTGGAAAAATTGGACTTAAATTAATAGCATACCCTTGATTAAATTTCTGCCCCAGACAACCAAGAAATGTTTCTTGATTTGGTATTGTCACTGGACCATAAATTCCAAGAGGGAAGAGACTTACTGTTATTAATTCCCATTGCTAATATGAATGTTAGTTAAGACAACGAGATTAGAGCTCCCTCTTCATATTCTATCATTCTCTGTATTTCCTCCAAATGCTTATCCAGCATAGTGCCAGGAATTTTGTATCTAAAGCTGTTTTGTATTGTTTTTTTTTTTTCAAGGAAAAAAAGGACAAGACCACCTCCCTCTCTTATGAGTCGTATTTTCAACCACCACTTTCTGTGATCCCCTCTAGATGAACTGGCTTATTTTAAACTAGTCCTTTTTTTTAATTAAATGGGGTTTTAGTATCTCTAAAAGCTATCAAATTAGTTTACTTATTGATGTATCTTAGTCATTCTTTCTTACTATTTTACCTTCTGTATGATCAGGGGTGGACCAGGCAGAAGATCGTAGAGGAATATTGTAGTCACCCATACCCAATTCAGAATGAACACTGCCTGTGTTGCCAGCTGCAACTGCTAAGTAGATGCAGCATTAATCAAACTTAAATTAAAATCAAAATCGAAATCAAAATAATTAACTGCTGATGACCAATATTGTCATATTTAACCACAGAACTAACAAAGTGAAATAATCTATGGTTTTTTCAGGTAAAAGAATAAAACACCAACAAAACATGTTTTCCTCTTTAAAATTCTGTGTAATTATATGATTAAATACATTCTCTCCCTGTACCCCCATGCAAATTAGAATAAATGAATGTTTGAGGAATACTTTCAACCTAAATATTTACTCAGGGAAGTGAGTAGTTTGTAGTTTGTATAAGCAACTTATTTAGGCATAATGTTTATTTCTAAGTAGTAAAGTAGTGATATAAAACTCTTTGGAGCTGAATTCTGCAACCCTCTATAATGTTTGCCATTTTAGACTATATTACTTTTTCCCTCCTGTAAACATTTTTAATGAAGAATTTAAATGCATGCAACCATATGTCTCTTTTCCAAGCAACAACTACTCACAGGAAACAAAGTCCCCAGTGATCAGTTTGCTTATGTGTTAAGTAAAATAATATCCTAAAAAAGACACACATTAGAACACTTGATGTATAATGTAGCCTTTACCATATTTCATGTAAATATAAACCCTAGACTATTTCTACAACTATGTTATTCAAAAAAAACAATTGTATATATTTACTAGAAAACTGACTTCAGAGATTAGATCTATGCCCAGGCACTAAGCTCATGGGATGCCTCACAGAAGAAGCTGCATAAAGCATTAAAATTTGAAGAGAAGGACTTAAGAAACCACCCCATTCAAGTTTCTGTCATTACAGAAAGACCACTTATAGCCAACTCTCTGACAAGGGTATGGTTTTTTCCTCCAAGTGAGAGCTACACACAGACATCGCACATAGTGGTCCCTTTGCTTTCCTCACAGCTTCTATCACAAAGCAGGACTGCTGTTGAAACTTATTACAGATATTTTGTGTTATAATAATCTTGGAAGCCATAAGACAACTCGAATTTAGACCTTCTTATTTTACAGATGGCTCAAATATCAATAGCAACCGGCAAAGAATCTTCTACTAGGGTCAAGCATATTTGAGTTGCATATTGCCTTGCGTTGACAATTTTTAGTTCAGTATTTATGATTCCTTTCTAAAAGCCACTAATCTTCTTTACATGTTAACGTTTTTACAAATGGAAGAGAGATAGTTTGATGGTATATAGAGTCAAATTCTATCTTAAAATTAAGTGTTCATATTTGTAACTTAGATGCATTTAATTAAAAAAAGCCTCACAAATCTGCTTCTTTCCTGATCCGCTATGCAACACCTCATAATACTCATTTATTACCAGAGTTCTAACTTTAGGCCTTGCAGTTATATTTTTAGTGCTCTAGTGGAAAGATGGCATCCTTTCATTTGATGTTTCTCAAATACCATGTTTATATTATTACTGAAATTTATTGTTTGCACTGAATTAATAATCTGCCCTTAACTTATCTCTACAGTCTTTCAATTACTGTGTCCTTTTAGAATTGGCTAATGTTGTGATTTTCAAGTCAGATTCCCGTTATAATATTCATATTGTATTTTAAGTAATCTATTTTTAAACCCAGTAATACTGAACTGTCTCCACCAAACTCTGCACTCAAGTTTTTCTTTGACATTTTACACCTAGACATTGAATAGTATAATTCCTTTTAAACTGAGAATTGCAACAATCTTTCTGACTGCTGAGTATCTGGAAGATTCGTTAAAAACAGGTTTGTAAACAAAACAAGACAAGATCAGTGGAATTTGCCAGTAATTCAAATAGATGATTAGGCCATTTGCAGAAATGAATACTGTAACTTACATTAACAGAAGGGTTAAAAGAAAGTTCACCATTAATAAATACAGAGTAAATTAAATACTATTGACTAATATAACAAAAATATATGATAAATAATAAAAATTTTTTATAATGGAAATTTTTCTGGGTAGTACCATTATCACCAACTATTTTTCTTTTGGAATAAATGCTATAATTTATATAATGCACTATAATGATGACACCTTTTCTGTTTCCTAGAAGTATCACTACCTTCCTATTTATTTTTAACTTTGACCAATGGTCAATTATATTTATATTATCTAAGAATATATTAATAATCAGCCAATAAGAAAGGTATTGTACCCATTCTTTTCATTTAGATAAAGTGAGGGATACAAACTTAGTGTAAGTTCTAGAAGTACTTCCGATGTTTAAGAAAGTAAAAATAAAACAGGAATGTTCACACAGCAAGTAAAGAACTATGTAAAACACCATGCAGCCAGCATTGACTTGTGTGATTCCTACTATAGGGATGTAGGAACACTGAGTGAGATGTCTATGGGAGTGGGAGGTAGCATTATGGGCTTGATAGAGGAAGAAAGAATTAAGACTTCAAAATGGGAAGATTTTGAAGCAACAGGAGCAACCCAAGATTGGTAGGATAAGAAGCAGAAGGATACTAGGCAGAGAAACTTTAAATGAACATGATTTGTAAGAAACAGTCTAAGATTAAACACTTGCTAAAGATGATATACCAGGTAAGTGGGCCTTAGATAAAAGTACATACAAATTATGTGTATCTAGAAAGAGAAATAGACAGGAATCCTAATGAAATTCATAGTTACTCTATTCAGCTGTCATTTGAACAAAATGAATTAAAAATATTACTGAATGATAATGTGGAATAAGGACGTCTATTAAGGCAAAAATTAATTTCATGGTTTCAGTTATGTTACTCCAAATAGTGATTCCATTGTGAAATCCACTGGTACAATTTAAATTCCTTCAATCAAGCCTGTGAGAGTACAGAATAAAAAAAAAAAAAAAAGATACTGATCTATTAGTTTTAGTGCCTATCCCTGAGATTATAGATTTGGATACTATGAGTTCAATCATGATATATTAGCATTTTTTATGCTATCCTTTTTTATAAAACATGTGAAATTGCCTGGGTGGGCATTATGGATTCAATTAAACAAACAGCTATTGAATATATTAGGTACATTCAGGCTTTTACTAAGTGCCACTATGGTGAGAAACGCAAATAAAGAACTGAGGTATTTCTCCTCCCTAGGGTCCTAGGCCGGAGCTATGTAACATTCCATAGGTGAGAGAGATGTGGGAATTGAGCTTTCAGTGAGTGTAGGACTCGACTAAACAGGGAAGAGAATTACAGACATCAGGATAGGCAAGAGCAAAGTAGCAAAGTGGAAATGAATAGATGGTGTTGGGGGAAAATGAGGGGCAATGTTCAGGAGAGTGAGGGTTTCTGTGGTTGAGATAGCTGGAGATGGCTAGAGATCACATAGTATAAACAAGGTAGAAGCAGATTTGGGGAGTTTTAGAAAACAAATCAATTGAGAAGATGTAACATGTAAGTAAAAAGCAGACTTTGATTTCAAGATTGGTATTTGTATTGATATTGAACGAGGGTAAGAGGTGAGTAAGAGTCTTTCCCTCAATAGCTTAATCTAGGAGTGATTCAAAGATTTGAGAAGATACAATTAAGTATAACCTAAAGGAGTTTGTTAAGCATCAAAAGAAAAGTACTACAAAAATTATGCTAGATATTTTAAGTCTTCTGGATGTGAAAGATGATAGGTTTAATGAAAATGGAGAGACAATCTGCAAGATGATTCTGAAATCTCCGAGTCCAAGTGTCTAGTTTTCTAAGCTATCCTTTTCTCCAATATCCAAATCAGCCATAATTCAAACTGAACCCTATGCAAGAGGAAGTTTGTTTTCCATGCAAAGCCATCCTCATCAGATGTCTCTTCCCAGACATTGCCCTGGGGAATCCCCAGGCTCCCATCACTTCTGGCCATTCTGTAATTGCTTCTCAATGAGGCTACTGCTCTCTTTAGCTCACCTTGGTTCCAATGGCTGCATGTGGATCACCTGCTTTAATCTCTCAAGCATACGTAGTTTGATAATAAGATGGAGGAATGAAAACAAAGTAGAAAAGGAAAATTTAAACCTAAATATGAGATGTCACTGCCACAAAACCCACTCTTCTAAGTGTCTCTTTGTTATGTTCTTACACAGAAAATTCCATAAAAACTATCTCCCTTCTATACTCCAACCTTCCATCCTAGAATTTGGGCTTATAGGCTCTATAGACCAACTTGAGTCCCCCACATCCTTTTTATGGACTGCATATCATATATCTTCAGTCTTGGATCTTAGAAAGGAGAAATATCTTAGGGCTTTATTTGCATTTCTCATCATACTGGCACTTATTAAGATCACAAATGTCCTTACTATTTTCAATAACTATTTGTTTTATTGAATCCATAGTATCTACCTAGGCAATTTCACATTTTTATAAATAAAAGATAAAATAGGAAAATACTAATATCTCATGATTAAATTCATAGTATGCATACCTATAATCTCAGCTATAGTCACATCCACTTAGTCTCACACACGTACATGATAAATGGCATTTATCTTAGACTCTATCCTATCTCTCAGTCAACATATTTAGTTTAATATAAAATCCTGTCCATTTGACTTTCTATTTAAACTGCCGTCATTCCTCCACAGATTGTTGCAATAGGCTCCTCATCTAGTCTCTTTCCATCCAGTCTCAATCCCTCCATCCATTCTTCATGTTATTATCAGAGTGGTTTTTTCTAAAACATAAATAAAATCACAACACTTCCTTATTTATAGTCGGCCAAAGGCTTCCCATTGCCAACAAAATAAAGTTCAAACTCCTTCACATGTTCTACAAGATTCATCAAGATTTGGTTCCTGCTTACTTCCCTAGCTTAATCTCCTGCTCTTTCCTCTTCCTTCATCCCAATCATGATGCTCTATTAACTACTTCCAGTTAGGGAGTGGTAGAAGAGGTGGGAAACTAAAGCAGGTATGATCACCTAAAAGGGGCCACGCTACTGGGCCCCAGCAAACCACTGCTAGGAAGAAAGCTAAATCTAGCATTGCCAATTCTGATTTTCTGAAGTAAGCCTCAAATCCAGATTATTGTGTGCAATATCCCAACCTTTAAACATTGCATCTGATCCAAAGAAGTTTGTAAAATACTCTGCAAGCCAAACTATACATATACAATGGATCAGACTCCATGTATGGACAGAGAGTTTGTGAGTTCTGAACTAACACTTGTTCTGATGTAAGGACAAATTCCAATACCTAATAAAGTATCTGACACAATAGTGGCTCTCTATAAGGGATTTTTGCATGTGTAGAGTAAGACAAAATGTTATTGATACCTTGGTTTAAAAGGTAGCTAAAAAGATCATTTGAAATGTTTGGGGGCTTTAAAAGTAAAAAAGGTATTGCATTAATTCATTATATTCACTCAGAGCATATCGAAAGAAAAAAAAGTTTCTCTTCCTTTGGTCCTTGTCCCCAACAGATATATTTCACACAATTGGCAGAAAATTGAGGTTGACATGTTACACTTTCCCCCATTATTTAGTATCCCCCACACCTATACTCCCCAGTTCCACAGACTGAATAAACAGAAAATTAAAGCAATAAAATCCATTTCATTACAACTGACCCCCTATAAATTATATGTGACTCCATGAATGTACACTCATGGCAAGCTACAAGATTATTAAATAGGCATGTAAAATATTTACATAAATGGTCTTGTGATTTGGTTATAAATTATATGAATTACCCAAAGGAAAGGTGCTGTGTAAATGTGAAATAATAATGATGATGGACTATCCATTATTAACCATATAAAAAGAAAATGAAATATTTTGTGTATACTTAACACATAAGTAAATTCTTTTGCTAGAAACAATTAAAAAGCAAATAAAATATGCTTATGTGCTGGAAATGGACAGCTGGATTTATGCCACTCTTGCAATATCTCCATCTCAAGCCATATGGTTCTTGCTCATTAATGCAATTTTTAAAGAAAGTCTCACTTGAGAGTAAGTCTGAGTATGATAAATAAACAAAAACTTATTATATCATTGTCCTTCTTTTGCATTTTAAGTGTTTTTATTCAATTTATATCAACAATAGGGTTATTCTATTATCCAGTAACACATCCTTATATAATTAGACAAGTACACACCCTCTTTAACTTACAATATCTAGTATGTACTTACTAACAAAGAGTGAGTTAGAATGAGGCTAACCCTAGTTGATAAAAGGAGCAGTGTCATAGTACTATTTTCAGACATTCCAGGAACAATATTTAATTTAGTTCAAATATGTGCATTGTTTCAGTCCATACAGAGATTAAATTTAAAAATCCTGCTATCCAAGAAAACCCTTGAATTTAAGGGTTATAGATTTTTCTTTAATTCTGGGACAATAAATTTTGAAAGAAAGACTACTTTGTAGGGGTTGTTCAAAGACAGTCAGCTCTTCTCTTAAAAGGGATTTAGTCAGAGGAGAATGTTCTTAAGAAGCCTTTTAGAAGTCACATGTAAGGAGAGGAATATCTCTGTGAAAATTGCTGTGCCAAATTCTGCATAGATAGCACATTTTCTTACTTTCAGTAACTTTATATTTGAAGAAACATATATATTTTCATCCTAATGTACTGTAACAGTACATTTTGTAAGTAGATGGTAATTTAATGGTAATGAGAAAAATCTAAAGCACATGGAAATTTGTTTGATGATACTGAATATTATGGAAGAGAAATGTCTATGGTTAAGTTCATTCTAAAATTTCTGAGTTGCATAATTTTGACTCTAGACATGTACACATTTTAAGGGCCAGAGATCACCATTCTCCTTATTTAACAAATACCCATTAAACTATCAAAAAGAAAATGCCTTCAACACCAAAGGAAAAGACCTAGTATATTCTACATTCTGGAAGGCATTTTAACATTATATAAGAAAAGATGTAACAATATTAAGCTTAGGGGGTCTCCAGACTTTGTCTTGGACAGTATATCTAACCAAAAACCATAGAAGTGGCTATCGGTCAGAATTGGCCTCAACTTCCTGATTAATAGCAACAAAAACATAACACAAATGTCAACTTTGGGTGGCGCTACCTTCTAAAGAATCCACTGAATGGATGAAAGAGTAAAATGCTAAGCCTAAAAAAAAAGTAAAAAAAATTAAAAAAAAGCTAAGCCTACAGTCGTTCATCCAAGTCTTAGGAAGCATTACAAAATAGACCATTCAGTCTTTAATCAGTCTTTAATCCCCAATGAGCTGTAACATGAAACAAAACTAGAATAATAGAAGGAGTTAAGCTAAGGCAAGATCTCAAGGTGTATTCTCCCCAGCTCCCAAAATTTACAAGTGATTTCCCTGGATAATCTCCCTCAGAGTGAGCAATAATGCAGGCTTGGAACCCACCCACTGACCTCAGCTTTCCTCCCTCATGATGAAATGGCCTTTCACCAACATGACTGCCAGCAACTTCCCATTGGGGATAAACTGAGTGACTGAAAAAACATTTCAGAGCAGCTTCCCATGAAACCATTCTCTAAGAACTAGCAAAATGATTACAAGAAAAAAAAATAATAACTAGCATAGAGGGGAGGACGGGCAATCATTTCAGTAGTTTCAGTCTCATGAGAAAATTCTATATTTAAAAAAAAAAGGTTTCCATAAGCACTTTTTATTATTGTAATATTTTGCTTTTCTACAAGTGCAATCTATATTTGCTTTACTTTTCCCTTCTTCATTTATTTACATGGGGTCTTTGGAAATGTGTCACAATTAGTGTAAAGCATTGAGCAAGCACCATAGCCCATGTGCCAGCCGTTCTCAGACTACAGAGTGTGAACAGATGCTAAGGGTTCTGTGAAGTGCTCTAGCATAAATTTTAGTTTGGGGTAGAGAAAGCTGTGGGAAATTGAGTCAACACAGAGTACACAGTAGTGTTAGATGCTGGACTATGACGTAATCAGTAGTCTTCATATTTCAACCAGAAACGTCATGTCAGCAAAGCAGTACCATTTATCTTACACTTTTGTTTAAACATTATTATGGTCATCATTTTTTTATATATTGAATCAGTACATTTACTTGGATTTTATATTTGTAGAAGAGCTATTATGAGGAGGTTTTATCTGTTTTATGTTTGAACATGTTTAACTAACATTATGTTAAAGTCAAATTAAGTCAGTATAGAGTTCTGTAAGAAGTTGGAGGGGGTCTTCAAAAGGAGCACAAATAATAAGAAGCTTTAAAACTCAGCCATATCAAATAATAGAACCAACTTTTATGGCTGTAAAAATCAACTCAGACCCCACGGGACTAAATCAGAGTGATCTATCAATTACATAATTCTTCATACCCACAGATTTCAGTTAAGAAAAATATCAGAACATCTGTAAAGATTTCCCACTATACAACTCTTAATTACTTATTTCTTAACTATTGGAATTCATGCAGCTGAAGTCCCAGAAAATAATGTGTTTACTCTGTAAATAATAAAAGCAGCCTCTGAGTTTTGCCTTCTCGGATACTGATCACACCAAATGAAGCAAGTATGTCACCTTCTTTCGGTGCATCCATCGGAATGGGATTCTACGAAATACAGCTTTCAGTCTCACACACCTACCCAAACCCAGGAACTGTGTTTAGTCTCCCAAAAGACTGCACAAAACATTCTATTCCTTCCAGCCACAGAATTGACCCGGTTTGTCTATGTCTAGACATTTTCTTCTCTACACCTTATTTTACTTCATTTTAGCTGCTTTTCTTCCTATAGATAGAAATGTGCCCTGCGCTCTGCCAAATCTGGAAACAAGGCATATTCCCCATGATTCTACACCACGTTAAACAACCACACTTATAAGATAAAACATGTCCTCTTGGGCAATGTTTTCAGAAGAACAAGAAGAGAGAAAAGACTTTGCTTTGCTCATCTTTCTTCGTGACTATCTGATTTAGCCTTGCAGAAAGGAACTTGTTGCCTCATTCATAGATCCAGGGTGAGCCAGATAAACCTCCTTTCGATGATGAATGCTGTTCTGATTTGAGGAGTACCACCCAGGTAGGGCTTTGATAATTTATTAAATCCAAGGGAGATTTTTGGGCATCACTGTACTCGTAGCTGCAAAAAATGTCTAGGGAAATCTTAGCATTTAGACTCAATTTCTAGCTGGCAAGCAAATATGTCATATAAGAGTTTGTTATGTGACATAGTAAAATATATAGATTCAAGTTATGAAACTGACCATTTGGGTTACCTTACTGGTAAAATGTCATTGTGGAGGGCATGATGAGGAAGAGGGACCTGCACAGCCTATAGGCTTATTTAATTTGGCTGAAACAATTTTTATAA
This sequence comes from Potos flavus, assembly GCA_028534135.1. Classification (NCBI taxonomy): domain Eukaryota; kingdom Metazoa; phylum Chordata; class Mammalia; order Carnivora; family Procyonidae; genus Potos; species Potos flavus. Next base: position 125,915,382 of record CM052883.1, on the reverse strand, counting down.
TTTATATTTGAAAATTTTTACACAAGGCACTCAAACCTCACCACTTCCTATTATCTTACAGCAGACCAGCTGTGCTCATTTATGTTACCTACCCAATACTTGAAGGCAATACTTCGCTTTGTAATCCCTCGATAGCCTTTAAAAATTCTCTCTGTCACAGTTTATGGGGCCTACCAATATCCAAAATGCTTTCTGTCCCTAACAATCCTCTTTACTATTTCAGATTGGTATAATATTCAAAGTGCATTAAGTCCTTAGGGGATTTTATGATAAAGGTCAGCTGTAAGAGCCGATTATTGCTCATTATTATTAAGACTCCTTTGTTCCATACAATCCCTTCATACCGTTGGGGAATACCCCTCAAGGGATGAGTTTATCTCTGTGTACTTTTGCAATAAAAGCAGTATTCATTTGTGGTCGTGGCCTTATTTTAATTCCTTCCCATTCAAAGAAAGCCAGTTTTTCCAGCTAATGCTTTTAAATTATTACTTTAAAATATATCCCTTCTGAGACATTGGATTTATTTTTACCTTTTACCTCTAAACTTATAGTGACTCTGACCGAAATAGACACGACCTCCTGGCTTACATTTTTCCTAAATTTGGCTCTCACTACTGGGCACTAATTCCTGGTCTAAATGACAAAATTCATACTTTAAAAAATAATTTTAAAAATCATATAATCATGACCAATCTTTTAAAAAAAAGTCACCCTTGAAATTATTGCATTCAGTTATAAAGCACTCGTTTCCTTTCTTGAGAATCATATCTGTCTTCATTTAATGTATAGTTTTTTCTTTTAACAGAAATTTTAACAAAAATATTTTGCTCTATTAAACTTTTGACGATGTGATTATGAAAAACCACTGACTTTAAACACCTGAAAAATGAATCGCAAAGGGAGTCTGAAGAAGCATGTTGCAACAGTCTGAACACCAAATTGTCTTTATCCTGCTAGCTGCAAGCTGAAGGCATCCTGCAAATGGAAACTACAATCTTGTGAGCTGATCAATGAGCCCTATCTCTTTAGAATAGAAGTATTTTCAACTGTGAAAGTAACTGACATGGGGCACGTAGGATATAGAGAAAGCCTCTGAGGAAAAGAAGCCAGAGCCATGAATAAGGGAGATTAATTTCCACGATGGTTAGAACCAGCCTTAAAATTCAATAGGTTCACCTCCTGCTTAGTATGCAGAAAGCTGGAAAAAAGTGTTATTCAATCCTTAACAACAATAAGATAGAAACTACAAAATCATAATTTTAGTTGACCAGTCAAAGAGGTAACAGGCAGAGCATCCAAGTTGGCAGAACTCCAAAGAGGGACAAGCTTGTCCAAAGACAAACAGAACATGTGAACTGCTTCACTTGTGAGAAATTATGGGAGTCAAGAGTAGCCATAAAACCCACGCGAGATTAGAGGAAATTAGGTACAGTTTTCGCAAACAGTTGGACAGTATGGGCTAATGTGTTTGTGTGGAAGAGCTGAGGACTCCAGACATTGTTGGTTTCCTGTTGTACTCACCAGCAAGTTTCTGTTTTGTTTTATTTTTGTTTGTTTCTTTTCGTTTCTTTTTTTTTTTTTTTTTTCCATGAACCTCCACTGGGTGCTAATGAGAAAAAAATGGAGCAAAGCAAAATTCAGAGAGAATCCTTAGACATAACAGACCTGGAGGTGATTAGCAGATGACTGACCCCTCTCTCACTTTAAGCAAAGCCTTGAAACCATTAAAGAAGGTGGGACAGAACTCGTTGTCTTTAAGGGACAGAAAAGGACCAATTGTGGCCAAGGCTAAAGTAGAAAAAATATCTAGGCTTTCCGGAGTGGCAGAAAAGCATCCAGAAACAAGGACACTATATCAGTATCAAGCAGAGGTGATCTGTTAACACTCAGGAAAGGGCAGAAAACGTTTGCCCAAGATTAACCACAGAAATAAGGCAGCACTTGACTGTCACAAGAAGTAGAAACAGGAATACTGAGAAAGCCCAAACCTGAAATCCAGGTCCACAAGGCCATCTAGGATCAGGACAACAGAAACCTATTACTATTCCCCCAGTGAGTGACAAACAATGGCAGTCTACACTGGGTGAGGGGCCACAGCATGGAGAAAAACCCCATCAAAGGTGCAGAAATGGCTGCCAGCTGAGAGTGGCAAACAAACTCTCAGGATGCCCCTTGGCAGCACAGCCCTCACTCTAAGCACAAGGAATGGCAGCCCGCCACTAGAGGGGAAAAAAAAAAGAGAGAAAGGGGAAAAAAAAAAAAAAAACCCAAAGGCTATGGACTGATTATTTCCTCCCCAAATTCCTATGTTGAAATCGTAACCCTCTATGGTATAGGGTTTGGAGGTAGAGCCTTTGGGAGTTGATTAGATCACAAGGGCAGAGCCCTCCTGAATAGGATTAGTGTACCTATAAAAGAGACCTCAGAGAGATCCTGTGCCCCTTCTGCCACGTGAGGACACAGTAAAAAAGCACTGACAATGAACCAGGAGGTGGGCTCTCAACAACACCAAATCTGTTAGCACTTAGATCGTGGACTTTCCAGCCTCTGAAACTGTGACAAATAAATTTCTGTTGTTTATAACTCCCCCCATCATTTTTATGGCATTTCTGTCATAGCAGCCTGAACAGAATAAAACACCAAGTTCATCACGACCACTAAATGGATTGACCTAATCCCCTACACCATTGTCCTGATACAAGAAGAACACATCTGCCCATTTCTGGGTATAAATAATATTTATAGCAATTTCAACTATTTTATACTTGATGTTTTATATGCAAGTAAAAATTATAAGAAATACCGGTAAGGAAGAAAAAGAAAACTATCATCAAGAAATAATAAAACCCACAGATGGAACCATTCTCAGAGATGGCCCAGATGTTCAAACCATCGCATTAAGACTGCAAAGTTAACTGATTAATATATTAAAAGCTCAGGTGGAGAAGGCAAACATTATGCATAAGTAGATGAGGACTTTTTTAGAAAAGAGATGAGACCTATCATGACAGGCTCATCAGTAGACTTGACATGACTTAAGAATCATTGAACCTGAAGATGGATCAATATAAATTATTCTCACTGATGGAAAAGAGTGAAAAAATAGGGGTGCCTGGGTGGCTCAGTCGTTAAGGGTGTGCCTTCACCTCAGGTCATGATCACAGGGTCCTGAGATCAGTCCCCGTGTCGAGCTCACTGCTCAGCAGGACGCCTGCTTCTCCCTCTCCCACTCCCCCTGCTTGTGTTCCCTCTCTCGCTATCTCGCTGTCTCTCTCTGTGTGTCAAATAAATAAATAAAATCTTTAAAAAAAAAAAAGAGTGAAAAAATACAGAACAGAGTATCATACTGTTGGATAATATCAAGTGGTCTAATATATGTATAGCTGGAGTTATCAAAAAGATGAGCAAGAAGAGAACAGAAGAAATATTTGAAGAGACAAAGGCCAAATTTCTTTTTAATTATGAAATATACCCAACCACAAATCCAAGAAACTTAAGAGAACTGCAAGAACGACTAAATTAAAAACAAAAGTTAAAACAAAACACAAGATATATCACATATGATAGTCAAACTGCAGCGAACCATAAAGAGAAAATCTTGAAGGCAGACAAGAAAAAAGGACATATTACAAACAAAAAACAAAGATAAGAAATAAAGCAGACTAAAAAAAAAAAGAAAGAAATAAAGCAGACTACTTGCCAGCAACAATGCAAAGCAAAAGACAATGGAGTGACATCTTTAAGTTGTTGAAAGAAAAAGGCCTATCAACCCAGAATCCTAAACCTTGTGAAAACACCTTTCAAAAAATGAAAGCAAAAATGATTATCTCAGTAAAACAAAATCTTAGAGATATTTCATTGCCAGGAGACTTACACTTAAAGAAATGTTAAAGGATGTTCTTTCAGGCAGAGAGTATAATATTATATCAGAACTCAAGTATACACAAAGAAATAAAGATCCCTGAAAAAGGAACGAAGGTAAATAAAAATTTTTTTTATTTTTAATTGCAACAAAAATAATTGATTCTCTAAAGTAATAATATTCTATTGTGAGGCTTATAAAATAAGTTAAAGTAAATGTATGACAATAGCAAAAAAAGTCAAAGCGAGAATTGGGAAGCATATTGTCATGAGATTCTTACACTACATATGAAATGGCATAATAATACCTGAATATAGAGTATGATAAGATGACTATTCTAAACTTCAGGGCAAATACTCCCCCTAAGTTTTAAACAATACAACTGGTTTAGGTTATCTGAAATGAGCAGACATTTTACTTGTAAACAGTCAACAGGAAGCTTAGAGTAAGAGATACTACTAAGAACATGGTAGCTGGAATTTTAGCCCTTAAGATACAGGGCTTAATAAATTAAAGATAAACTAGAGTGAAAAGCCAGAACTTGGAGATTATATAAAGCCACATTAGGATTTTCGGTTGATGTTGAGAGATCTCAACCGTCAACAGGCCAAAGAGGTTCTCTCAAGCCATGTATGGGGAAAATGACTACCATGCAGAAATCTGATATTCAGTAGAATAGAACAGTCACAAGAACTAGAAGCTAGCTATTACTCACGCTTTATTTGTTTTTGGATACCACAGGTTTCCAGCAAAGTATAGGGACCTACAGGAATGAACGAGATGGACAATTTCCTGCATTCGCAGAGCTTACATCATGAATAAAGCAGGGAAGGTGGATAGTAAACAAGTAAACAAGGCAGATATATTGCAATTTGAGATAAAAAGAAATGTGATAAAGTCAAAGAAATGGGAATATGAGAAAGAGTGCATAGCCTCTGGGCAACACAAGCTGGTACAATCAAAGAAGGCATTTCTGAAGAAGAGATATTTGGGCTGACCTCAGTGATCAGAAGGAGGTAGTCCTATACTCTAAGAAGAAGAAATATTAAGTGAGAGCCCCTGAGATAAGGAGGTTCAGAGTGGTTGGAGCAGAGAAGCCTGACATGCGGCAATAGATACAGACAGAGGCCAGATTTTGTAGGACCTTATAAGCCCAGCTATGTCTTAAATATTACTTTGAAAAGGGAAAAACTATTAAGAGTGTTTTAAGCAAAGAGATGACATATAACTAATATTTTAAATGAATGAAGCCAGAAGCTATAATAATACTACATAAAGACTGCTGGTCTCAAATTTTGGCGATGCTGGGCTTACATATGGGTCCAATTAATAGCAAAAGTGTTAACACTTCCACTATTCCCTCTATCCCTCTATTACTGCTTCTATCACTTATTTTTTTAAAGATTTTATTTATTATTTATTTGACAGAGAGAGACACAGTGAGAGAGGGAACACAAGCAGGGGGAGTGGGAGAGGGGGAAGCAGGCTTCCCACCGAGCAGGGAGCCTGATGTGGGGCTCAATCCCAGGACCCCAGGATCATGACCCGAGCTGAAGGCAGATGCCCATCCGACTGAGCCACCCAGGTGCCCCTGCTTCTATCACTTACTAAGAGTTTATTATGTACTAGGAACTTTGTAGAGAGTTTTTCTGTGCATTATATTCAAACTTCCCTACAATCCTGACAAGAAACTGAGCCTTAAAAGAGTTAATTGCCATATGGTCATACAGTGTGTAAGTTTGTTGCTGCCGCTGTAAAAAATTACCACAAACTGAGTGGATTAACACACTTTATTATTTTACATCTCCGACAGTCACAAGTCTAAAATGTGTCCACGGGACTACATTCCTTCTGGAGGCTTTAGAGAAAACTAGCTTCCTGGTCTTTTTCAGCTTCTAGAAGCTGCCTACATTGGTTGGTTCATGACCCCCTCCTTCATCTTCATGCATGTCACCCTAATTTTTGAGTTCTGCTTTCCTCCATACATCCTCTTTTGAAATCTAATTACTATCTTCCTCTTTTGAAGACCCTCTAAATTATACTGACCCATTCAGATAATCCAGAAAAATCTCTCCATCTCAAGATCCTAAATTTAATGACATGCAAAGTTCCTTAGTCACATAAAGTAATATTTTCACAGGTTCTGAAGCTTAGGATGTGGATGTCTTTAGGGGGTCATTATTCAGCCTACACACAGCAGCCTTTGCATCCTCTATGTTTTGGGGACAAGAGAAAAGGAAGGTCATTATAAAGTGAAGGAATCCCTGAGCTAAAGATCAGGAATGCCTTCACCTTTCAGGGAAGACATGAACTGGAAAGGACGATGGGTAGATGGAGAGTAAAAATAAAACCTCGCCAGGAGCCCACATGTATGACCCAGATTGGCACACCAAAGGAAAAGAAGAAAGAATCAACATTTATTGCACTGCCTGCCCTGCGTCAGACCCAATAAATATGCCCTAAATACACAGCATCCCATTTAATCCTCATAGCCAATATGTAAAATACATATCAGAGTTCCAGTTTTACAAGAGAGGAAATCTGAGCTCTGTCAATACAAGTTAATGAAGCAGTGGGCAAGCATCTGTGTCTGGCTCAGATTCCAAAGCTCACATTCTAACATTTTTTTCTTAATTCAAAAATGTCAGAAAGGGAATTTTAAGATAAAATGTGTCAAACTGGAACACTGGACTAGGGGGTAGATTGGAAAAGTACATCATTTTGAAGAAGGGTTGAAAGAACTGGGGATGATTACCTTGAAAGAGAGACTTAGAGAAGAGATGATAAAGCTGTCATGTGGAGAAGTGCTAGACCTAGTATGTAAAACGGAGAGAAAACGCATACAAGCAACATGGACTTGAGATATATGAATTGCATTGAATTGCATTGCTAATACTCAAAATGCTCTAGACGAGACTAGATTTTTTCCACTACAGTGGTTAAGAACTTGGGCTCTGGAGCCAGAGTGCCTCTGTTTGAATCTTAGTCCTCCTATTTACTATCTATGTCCTTAGGCAAGATATTTAACTTCCATGTACTTGATTCCTTATCTGTAAATAAGGACAACAGTAGTACCTTGCCTCAGAGATTTGTCATTCAATGAACTAACACATATAAAGTGTTTCCGTAAGTTTCTAGCAATACTAACTGCTCAAAAAATGTTAGTTATTGTTATGCCTATAAAAAACTGAACTGAAGAAGCGGGTACTAGTTATAAGGAAAGATCTGGATATGTTGGGTTGGAAGATCTCCATTACTAGAATTATTAAACCAAAGTTGAACAGTCACATGTAAAGGATGCTTACAGGAAGATTCCTGCATTTTATAAAAAGAGAAAACATCTTTTTCCAAATTGTGTTCCATGGAATGCTTAAATAAGATATTTAAAAATGTTCCATGGGTTGGGAGTGAGGATAAGGTAATTAGTTAAATAAGTTTGAGAAATACTATAAATCATATTCATCATTTGAGAACACACAATGTGTATTAACATATGAAAGCTCTGAGAAGTCCTATAGGAAAAGAAAGCGACAAAACTTTTAAAACCCTTCTTTTTAACTCGTGTGTGTGTGTGTGTGTGTGTGTGTGTGTGTGTGGTGTGTGTGTGTGTGTGTGTAATGCTTGTTAATATCTAGTGAAATCTTTGGAGTACAGTTTGTGAAATGTAAAATTAATAGACTAGGTAATCTCTAAAGTACCTTCTGCCTCTAAGCTATTACAAATTCTAGGTTGATATAATGCAACTCCAAATGTGTTAAAATAACATGCTCTACAATGATATGAACTCTCAGGATATAACTCTATTTCACTATAGACTTAGGATACACAGCCCAGAAAATAACTCTGTTTCACTATAGATTTAAGATACACTGCAACCCTTCAAATACTTATGCATTATCATTTTAAATTTTCAGGGAAGAATATTCCTAAGTAGCAACTTCCACTGACAAGGGTACTTTCCAGATTCTGAGCAGCTGATTTGGTTTTTACAACCAGTGTCAACAATTATTACCTTATAATTCAGGATCAGTCATAAAGAGATAATGGTACATTCACCGGCAAATGACCAGATACATAAAATGCTGGCCAGAAACGTTACATATTGCTTCAAAAAATTTAAGAAATATATTGCATAAGACACATGACAATGTTTTTCAAAGTGTAACTGTAAATTGTTCATTTACTCAAGAGTAAAATAACATAATTATAAAAATCGTATACTGGACATATCAGGTCTTTTTTCATGCACTGGCCAAGAGAATATATTTGCAGTTCCCAGCATAGAATTGGCACCCTGAAGGTATGCTCCCATTCTTTTAACAACTCTGTGAGGCAAGTGTTATAATCTCTATTTTATAGTTTCAGAGATCTATGCTCTGCATTTCTCACTATACTGTAGCTCTCCTGACCTTCTCTCACACCTCAAGCTCTCCACTGCTTCCAGGTCTTTATGCCTGCTGTATCCTCTGCTTGAAAGTCTTCACCTCTGCCCTTGCCTTAGCTCACTTCTTTCCACTTAGGTGTACAGTCACCTCCTCAAAGAATCCTTCCCTGATTGCTCTTATCTGAAAGTGTCAATGCTCCTCCTATTTAGTGACTAGCTGTTCTGTGCACTTATTACTATTTGAGACTATTATTTTTTTGTATTTTAACAAATGATAGAATCTACACTATCGTGTATACTTTAAGACAGCTGAACCTGTATCTGAAATGGTTCACTGCTATAGTCTCTGTTCCTAGAACAACGCTTGGCCCATATGGTTGACTCTCAATAAATACTTTTTTAGTAAATAAAGTTACATCTTGCCATTTTGAATAAAGAAGAAAGAAAACCCTCTTTTCATAAAAAGCTTATATTAGTTTTAGCATACCCCAGATTTACTAACAAAGGAAAATTGTTGTTGCTGTTTTAACTTTCTTTTCCTAATTACTGATAAGGATGGTGCATACATGACAACAATAAAATGCTCAGGAAGTTTTAGTAGACTCAGGTCTCATAGCCACAAATGCTATTAAATACAAGAAGAAAAATTGGAGCCTCTCCAAGTAACTGACAACACGATGCAATATAAGGAAAACAATTGTGAAGTGAGATCACTAATCATGCAAAAAATGCTCTGATAAAAATGATCTTGGGGAAACCACTTAAAGAGTACACAAATCTGTTGATAACATTTGTTAGGCCAGAATAAAATATGCTATATGTACTTCCTGATGGAAGGATCATCTGATTCAGATCAGTTCTGAAAAAAACGTCATTATACTGCATCAGTACTTACTACTACCTTCAGTAGACCTCAACTTACCCTGAACTTTAGCTCCATAAATTAATTTTCCCAGGACCTCATAGTCTCTGGATTAATCATACTTCAAGTTTTTTTTTTTCCTTCTTCCTCTTTACCCTTTAAAAAAATTTTTTTATTATTATTTTGAGGCTCCACAGCACCTTCCAGAATCTTCTTTATCCTTTAAATCCCCTTCACCTATTTTTCCCACCCATCATCTGCTGATTCTAGAAACCACCAATCTATTTTCTGTATCTGTGAGCTTGTTTGTTTTATAGTTGTTTGTTCATTAGATTCTGCATATAAAAGAGATCGTACGGTGTTTATCTTTTTCTGTGACTTACTGCACTTAACATAATGCCATCAAGGTCCACCCATGTTGTTGCAAATGGCAATATTTCATTTTTTTATGGCTTGAATGTTATTCCATTGGATATACATCACAATTTCTTTATCCCTTTCATCCACCGATGGACACTTAAGTTGTTTCCATATCTTAGCTATTATAAATAATTTTATAATGAACATGGGGGTGCATATCTTTTTGAGTTAGTGTTTTTGTTTTCTTTGGATACTCAAAAGAGGAACTGCTGGATCATATGGGGGTTCTGTTTTTAAATTTTTGAAGAACCTCCATACTGCTTTTCACAGTAGCCACATCAATTCACATTCCCGCCAACACTGCACAAGGTTAATCTCTTCTCCACATCCTCACCGACACTTATTATTTCTTATCTTTTTGATAACTGACACTCTGACAGGTGTATGGTGATACGTCATTGTGGTTTTAACCTGCATTTCCCTGATGATTAGTGATATAATCATCTTTTCATGTGTCTGTTGGCTATCTGTATGTCTTCTTTGGAAAAAATGTCTGTTCAGATGTTTTGTCCATTTTTTTAACTAGACTATTTGGCTATTGAGTTGTGTGAGTTTTTTAACATACTTTGAATATTAGCCCCTTATCACATATATGACTTGTGAATATTTCCTGCCATTCACTAGGCTGCCTTTTCATTTTGTTGATGGTTTACTTTGCTGTGCATAAGATTTTTAGTTTGATGTAGTCCCACTTGATTATTTTTACTTTTAGCATCAGATTTTTAAAAATCATCACCAAGACCTATGTCAAGGAACTTACTGCCTATGCTTTCTTCTAAGAGTTTTGTGGTTTCAGGTCTTATGTTCAGGTCTTTAACCCATTTGGAGTTAGTTTTTGTATAGGTGTAAGATGAGAGTCTAGTTTCATTCTTTTGCATGTGCCTGTCCAGTTTTCCCAAGACCATTTATTGAAGGGACTATTCTTTTCCCTTGGCTCCTTTGTAAATTAATTTGCCATGTATGTGTGGGTTTATTTCTGGGCTTTCTTTTCTTTAAAAAAAAAAAAAAAGATTTTATTTATTTATTTGACAGAGAGAGAGAGAGAGAGACATCACAAGTAGGCAGAGAGGCAGGCAGAGAGAGAGGGGGAAGCAGGCTCCCCGCTGAGCAGAGAGCCCGATGTGGGGCTCGATCCCAGGACCCTGAGATCATGACCTGAGCCGAAGGCAGAGGCTTTAACCCACTGAACCACCCAGGCACCCCTGGGCTTTCTTTTCTGTTCCACTGATCTATGGGTCTGTTTTTATGCCAGCACCATACTGTTTTGATTACTATAAGCTCTGTAGTGTAGTTTGAAATCAGGGAGTATGATGCCTCCAGCTTTGTTCTTTCTCAAGATTGCTTTGGCTATCTGGAGTCTTTTGTGCTTCCATACAGATTTTAGGATTATTTATTCTAGGTTTTGGGAGAATGTCATTGGTATTTTGACAGGAACTGTGTTTACTCTATAGACTGCTTTGGGTAGCATGGACATTTTAACAATATTGATTCTCCGAACCCATGAGCACAGAATATTTTTCCATTTATTTGTATCTTCTTCAATTTCTTTCATCAATGTTTTATAATATTTTCAATATACTGGTTTTTATCTCTTGTTAAATTTATCCCTACGTATTTTATTCATTCTGATCTAACTGTAAATGGAATTTTCTTAATTTCTCTTTCTATAGTTTCTTATTAGTATACAGAAATGCAGCAGATCTTTGTGTATTGATTCTGTATCCTTCAACTTTACTGAATTTATCAGGTATAACAGCTCTTTGATGAAGTGTTTAAGTTTCTCTCTATATAATATATGTCATTTGCAAATAGTGAGTTTTTCTTCTTCCTTTCCAAGGTGAATGCTGTTTTGTTTTGTTTTGTTTTTCTTGCTCAATTGTTCTGGCTAAGGCTTCCACTATGATGTTGAGTGTAAGTGGTGAGAGTGGACATTTTTGTCTTGTTCCTAATCCTAGATGAAAAGTTTTCAGTTTTTCACCATTGAATATGATGTATGCTATGGGCTTATCATAAATGGCCTATATTATGTTGAGCTATGTTCCCTCTATACCTGATTTATTGAAAGTCTTTGGATGTTGAACATTTGTCAAATGCTTTTTTTTTTTTTTGCATCTATTGAGTTGATCATATGATTTTTATCCTTTTTTCAATGTAGTGAAAACTATTATTTTTAAAAGATTCTTCTTATAAATATTTTTAATTAAATATGGACTTTTAACATAATGCCCAGCAATAGCTTACTCAGAAACTATTAACTAAGGTTAGGGGTGTTTCCACAAGGTCAACAACAAAATGGCTTCAAGAAATTTCGCAACTGTAATTTACAAGTGTACCAGGACCCTACTGTCCAGTTGCTACCATGTAGATGGAGGAGGCTGATCAATTTGACTCAAAGATATGTTTGAAATGATCCTCATAGTTTTTCTTGCCTCATATAAAAGGAAAGTCTAATTTTTTTCCCCCACAGACTAAAGAACTAGGTATGTTCCTTTATCCTCAATGACAACAGTTCTGATCTGTGCTCCCAATAATTAGGAAAATCAGCCACTGGGTTCAAACCAAGGGTCTTTAGGACTTATTTACTGTAATCTTCTCCTCTGTAGACGTAGAAACTAGACGTCAGACAAGTTATGCAACATACTAGGACCACACACTGGGAGGAGGCACAGAAGAGAGTACTCAAATCCAGCTATCCTAATTCTTCCATCCAACCCCCTCTCTACTAGTTCACACCACCCTTCTCTATAGGTCTAGAATTCTTCATGTCACAACTACCTTTTTTACCTCTTCTTATTTCCCTCCTTTATCTCTCTTTGGAAGAAAAGATCCTTAAGTAGAAATATTATTTCATTCTAAATTTACATTCACTTACTAAATTTGCCCTATGATTCTTACTCATCTATCTTCAATTTTAGTGTTTGATCATTGCCTAAATCACTGATAATTTTAAATTATTCTCTTACCAATCCACCAAACTATTAATCATGTCTTTTAGGCGTAAAGCTCAAGCCAACTTATATTGAATTTATTTGTGTAGGTCTGTTCTTCAAGATCAGCTTAGGCATTTGTAATTTAAGCCCTCCCTTAGAGAACACTTAAAATGGCCTAAACATAACCTTGGAAAACATATGCTTGAATGCTGATAGAAGCATTTTGACTAACAGGTGCAGTTGAAATAAATGCCTTTATGAACTATATCCTACTATATCCTAGTAATGGACTGCCTGCATCATAAGAGCTTCATTTGCCATTTCTATAATCATCATGCTGCTAGTCTCATAAGAAATTAGTGTGTGCTCACCTTCCTATCTGTCCTTTACAATTATTATATTGTTACAATAAACTAATGATTAAATTGAAAGAACAAGACCACAATATTAAGTGGTTTTCATAGAGATACGTTTAATAATTTCATAAGAACTAAAATTAGTCATTTATAAAGCTGAAAAGTCTTTGAGAAATAAAATTGGTTTATTACTTTTTCCTCATAAAAAATCATTTGGTTAAGAGGGATTCATTGTGGGTGTTGATGATGCCTGAAGATGTCATAATCAGGACTGATTTAGACCAGCACAGCATGACTGAAGATGCATAAAAGCTATTAAAGACTGACATCAATATATCACAATCTCTGGATCACTAAAAAGAACTGCTTTTTGAGCAAGTGTGTGACTTTTTTCATTGACGTAACCCCAATGCTGAAACATGAATTTTGAAATATGATATGTTCTATACTTAAAAGTATTAACTCAGTAATCAAAAATCATAGTAATAGAATATACTAATAATCAAGAAAGTTCAATGAATACATATAAATGAGCTATCCCTCTTCTACCAGCAGCTATCAGTAATTCTTTATTTTTTTAAAGATTTTATTTATTTACATGAGAGAGAGAGAAAGCACAAGCAGGCGCAGCGGCAGAGGGAGAGAGAGAATGATGTGGACTTGATTCCAGGACCCTGGGATCATGACGTGAGCTGAAGGCAGATGCTTAATTGACTGAGCCACACAGGTGCTCCAGTAATTCTTTAATAAGGAAATTTCAGGCACTGAAGCCAGACCAATACTTGGATCCAAATTCCAGCAACACCACTTCTTAGCTATGTGATCTAGGACAACTCACTTAATATATGTCTGTCTCAGTTATTTCACAAGTTACACGAGAATAATACTTCCTACTTTTTAAGACTGTTGTGAAAATATCTTTAACATTAACAATACCTAATAAGTGATCAGCAAAGGTTAGTCTATAGTATTAATAAAATGTTAATTATACTAATTAACTCAGATTATATTAGAATTACCAGGATGGCATGTGCTAATTATCATTTTAAAAAATCTTTCTTTGGAGATTAATTCAAAATATGTAATAATTTGGGTCATCTTGTGTACAATGTAAATGATGACTGTAATGGAGAAATGCAGAAATGCCCTATAAATAGATATTTCAGAGTAAATGATTCTAAATGGCACAACTTACCACCAATTACTAATTTCAATGAAAGGTTTTCTTGTTCATTTTCTTGATTCACCCAGAAAAACATTACTACAATAATGCCTGACTACAAAAATATTCATAACAAAATTATTCAGAAAATCCCAAACTAGAAACAGTCCAAATACCCATCAACAGGAAAATGGATAAATATATCATTACATATTCATATGCTAGAATGCTACACAGCAATAAAAAGTGAATGAATTACTGATGCACAAAACACAGAGAGATCTCAAAACCATTATGGGTGAAAGATGCCATGCACAAAATGGTACATAACATATAATTTCATTCATATGAAGTTTGAACACAGTAAAAAAGTGTTTTATGGTGATTGAAGTTAAAACAGTGCTAATTCTGCAGAGTAGGGATGGTGAGTACTAACTGGGAAGGGGTGTGAGAGAGACTTCTAGGGTAATAGAAATGATCTATATCTTGATCTTGGTGTTTTCTTATGTTTATACATATGTAAAATTTATCAAGCTATATACTAAGTTTTGTGCACTTGATAGTATTTATATTATATCACAAAAAAGTAAGAAAATCTAAAAATATAATGAGAAATTACTTTAAAAAATTAAAAAAAAAATAACAGACCTGACAACTGGACTGCCTATGCTTATGTTTTTACCTCTTAAATTTAGACTAACTAGGACTTCCATTTCTGTCTGAGAGAGTAACAAAAGTTGGATCTACCCTCCACAGGAACAACTGAGATCTTGCCATTTGCAACAACGTGGATGGAACTAGAAGGTATTATGCTAACAGAAATAAGTCAATCAGAGAAACACAATTATCATACGATTTCACTGATATGAGGAATTTGAGAAACAAGACAGAGGATCACAGGGGAAGGGAGGGACAAATGAAACAAGATGAAACCAGAAAGGGAGACAAACCATAAGAGACTCTTAATCTCAGGAAACAAACTGAGGGTTGCTGGAGGGGAGGGAGGTAGGAGGGATGGAGTGGCTGGGTGATGGCCATTGGGGACGGTATGTGCTACGGGAGTGCTATGAATTGTGTAAGACTGATGAATCACAGACGTGTACCCCTGAAACAAATAATGCATTATATGTTAATAAAAAAATTTAAAAAAAGAAATAACAAAAAGTCCAGACAAAATATGGACATCATTTAGTATAGAATAATAATTCCCAAAAGTTTGAAAATAAAAGAAGTGATCCCTATAGGTGTCCATATTACTGCCTGAAGAGAGATATGAGGCTGCAGCACAGGGAAGAATAATTTAGATAGAGCTTCTCTGAAGCTAAAAGTCTGAAAAGACCAAGACTGCTAGAGTTTGCAGAACATAGCACCACGGGCTAGGGTAAGAACTGCCTAAAAGTATTTGAAGGAACAATAATCACATTAAATGTAAATGATCTAAAGGCAGAAAGTAAAAGGTAGAAATTCACAAATTGGTTTAAAAATAAAACAAGACCCAAGTATATGCTGCCTACATACAGAGAATATCACTTTATAAATATAAGAACATAGATCAGTTAAAAGTAAAAAGCTGGAAAGAGATATGCAAACAGTAATCAAAAGAAAATTGGAATGATTCTTTTAATATAAAACAAAGTAGATTTCAGAGCAAAGAATTGTACCAGGCATAAAGATCATTTCATAACAATAAAAGAATTAATTCTTCAAGAGGATATAACAATCCTAACTTTTATGCACATAATAACAACTTCAAAGTATATGAAGCAAAAAAACTGACTTTTCAGAAACTGTGAAATCCAGAAGACATGAGAAATATTTATTCAAAGTGCTAAAGAAAAAAAAAGCCAACTAGAATAGACTATCAAAACTATCATTCTAAAAAGAAAGTGAAAAGATTTTTAGGGGGAGTTAAAAAATGAGAGAAGTTTTTGCCATTCAATACAAACTACAGAAAATGATAAAGTACGTTCTTTAGTCTGAAGTAAAACATGGAACCACAAGAAGGATTGGAGAACTCCAGAAGTTATAAATATGTGATTACAAATAAGCACTATATATTTTTTCTTTCCTTAACTTCTTCAAAAGATAATGTTTAGAGCCAAATATAAAACATTATACGGGGTGCCTGGGTGGCTCAGTCAGTTAAGCATCTGCCTTCGGCTTAGGTCATGATCTAGGGATTCTGGGATCGAGTCCCACAATTGGTTCAATGCTCAGCATGGAGTCTGCTTCTCCCTCTCCCTCTGCTGCTCTCTCCCTCTGTCAAATAAATAAAATCTTAAAAAAATAAAACATTATATTAATGAATTTATAATGTGCATATATGAACACAGTAGCACTGAAGGGGGGGACTAATTATATCATCCTGCTTCAAAGTTCCTACAAGACCTGAAGTATTTGGGTATTAACTTTAAATAGATCAGGATAAATTGAAGAGGCATATTCTAATCCTCAGAGCAATTACTATAAGAGAAAGCAAAGAAACTGAGCTAAAAATCCAATTATGTAACTGAAATAGAAATATCTAATGAAAACAAAAGAAAGCCGAAAATAGAAACAAATGGAGAACAAAGGAGATGAGAGAAAAAAACACCAAAAAGCAAAATGACACGTCTAAATAAGCAATATCAAAAATTGCTTTGTATACAAATGGAATAAAACCCCAACAAAAGTCAGAGTTTGTCAGAATCACCCACATGCTACTTCAAGAGACAAAAATACAAAGTCACAAATAAGAAACATACAGTACTGGAAAAGACATGCTATGTCAAACAGTAAGATTAAGAAAGTGAGAATGACAATATTAATATAAAAAAATCAGCTTGATAACTCGACATTATTACAGACGGGAGAGTCTTTTCATAATAATAAAGGATCAATACATGAGGAAGCTATAACAATTATACATATCTATGTACCTCAAATGGAGTTTGAAAATACATAAAACAAAAACAGAAATAAAGGTAAAAATACACAAATACACAATCATAACTGGAATCTCTAGCGCATCAGTTTTAGTAATAGATACAACTACAGAAATAAAATCAGTAAGGTAGAGAATCTCTGAATGACATTATCAAGCACATTAATCTAATTAACATTTAAAAAAACACTACACTTAACAATTGCAGAACATACATTCTTCTTAAATGCACATGGAATGAGTACCAAGATAAACCACAGCAAGGCTATAAAGCAAGTTTCAATAAATTTCAAAAGACTAAAACTTCACAGGATATATTCTCCAACCACAAGAAATTAAGTAAGAACTACAACCAAAAAAGCACTAAATATATAAAAATTAAATCACTCATTTGAATCCATGCATCAAAGAAATCATGAAGAATACACCTGTACATTGTAATGTTCTAAAAATTGAGAACTTGAGCATATAATATGTATCTAGATTTGGGGCTTGGGGTGTTGAGTTCTGTGGGAAGGGGGAAGTGTGTTGAAATGATATCAGAGACAGATTTCATCTGTTCTATCTCTTTTTGTTTTTATATATTATGGTCAATTGTTGGATATATTCCTTGTTTGCTTAAGAGTATGTATTATGCAGTTTCCAGATATAGTGACACACACACATACACAAACACACAGATCTGTACTTTGCTTTATGTTGAGGTTACATTATTAAATGCTTATGAATGTATAGATAACATATAGATTAAAACTTTACATTATAAAATAAAAACAAAGAATATTAGAAAAATATTTTTAACTGAATGATATTTTAGGAATCACATTATCAAAATTGGTGGGATGCAGCTAAAGTAGTCCTTAGAGATATGTAAAACACGAATTAACTATATTAGAAAATAAGAATGGTCTCATATACAATATCAAAATTTTCGCCTTACCAAATTAGAAAAAGAATGACAAACTCAAAATAGGTGGAAAGAAGAAAGAAGAAAGAAAATAAGCAAAATACAAACAGAAAGATAGTCGAGAAAACTGATAAAAGTCAAAATTCATACTTTGAAAAAGTCGGTAAATTTAACCAACCTCTATCCAGATGGATAAAAGGGAGAGAGGAAACACGAATTATTGATATCAGGAATGAAAGAGGAAAGAAGATGATACACCCTACAGATATAAAAGGATAATAAGGGAATATTATGAACAACCGCATGCCAATAAACTATAAAATTGAGATGAAATGGACAAAATTCTTGAAAGATAAAAACTATAAAAGCTTACTGAATTAAAAATAGGTAACCCACCAGAGCCCTACATCTATTAGAGAATTGAACCTGTAGTTTAAAAATGTTCCCTTTCAGCCTTTTTAGCCTTTTCAGATTCTCTCATGGGAGGCAGACTGCCAGCAAGGAAGGAGCAGATGGTCGCTGATAGGGCAACAAACACTGTGTGCCATATCTCCCCCATGATACAGTCAACACCAAATCTCACTTAAATCTTTCCTCTGCCTCTCAAAGGCCCCACCTGGCTATACTGTGATATCTACATTTAGGAAAATCAGGAGAAAGGAAAGAAGAAAATTATTGCTCTCTTCTCAAGCCCCAAATGGAATTATTATGATCTACTTTTTCTATTTATATTAGAGTTCTCTCTTGTACCTCTGCTCATTTTGTTGAGTATACTGGCTTGCCCTTTGGTTGTAACATCTACAATTATTCTCCATGCTCTTTCATGTAATGGTTAGTATGCCATCTGTGAAATCCAACTGCCAAGTTCAGATCATAGCCTCACCCCTTAACCTTTAGTTCTGTGACTCTGAGTTAGTTACACTCTTGTTCTAGCCTACTCACATGTAAATAAATATGGTTAATACTGACAATATCATAGAGTTATGAAGATTAAATGCCTTAATATATATGAAGCATTTTGACTAGGAAGTACTCAATACACGATAGCTATTAGTACTATTATTACTATTACTATTGTCTTCCTCCATTAAGGGGCAAACATCCATGGTGATTTTGTGAGACCAATGAAAAGACTATGGTTAATACAACTTAAATTATTTTTGAAGCCAGTTAGTTAGTTAGTTGGCTAACTAACAAATAAATTGCCTTTATTCCTATGATTCTTTTAATTTTCCAAGACACTTTGCATACCTTTTCCATTAAGTACCATTACAAAAATACTGCATTCTTTTTTTAGCAGCTGGTAAGAAGTTTCTAACATTCCAGGGAGTAATATCCTAGCCAGTGGCTGACAGCATTCTTAACTGAGGAGTGTATTTTATGACTTCTTTATGGTGCTCTCTGAAAATTAACAAGGTGACTACATTAAAACATTTATTAGTGTGTTTATGCTTTGGCACTCCTGTTAGACTTTTATTTAATTTCCAAGAGGGATAGCCATTGGGAGAAAAGCTCCACATAAACCGGTAATGTAAGTGGCAAAGGAAACTGATATGAATTCTAATAGAATGCAGATGTCTTGAGCACTGTGAAAATGTTGTCTCTGACATGATCATAAAATGTTAGTGTCCAAGGATTTCTCAGATTACTAAATTTTGGAGTTGGATCATACATATGAGGTTGTTTTGGTTTATTCTTCATTTTGCAGGTATGGAAAGAAACCAAAACAAAGAGAAGTTCAGTAACCTATTCAAAGTCGGATCTCAAAACAAGTTCTTGGGCCTTTTGATTCACACTCCAATTTTCTTTCCCCAATGCCAGTTTTCCAATCTTGTTGATTTTCCTTCCCTGGATGATAGTTCCTAAGCTTGCAGTTGAGTTTACTTGTCCATCACTTAAACAGACTTCGATTCAGAAGTGTTTCCATTAATCACTAAAATAGTTGATTGAGACTTAATCCAAATATTATTCTGTTTAAATTATTTTGCATTTACCTAATAAATCTCCCTTCCTCTCAAAGCTCAGAATTCCAAGTAGTTATAAGATTTATAATAGACTGTCTCCAAAATTTATTAGTGCATAACTAAGGCATCAATAAGTAATCAAAGAAGTATGTGAAATTTCTATCAACAATTATCTCCTTAAGAAGAGCTGGAAGGGGCACCTGGGTGGCTCAGTAGGTTAAGCATTAGACTCTTGATTTCAGTTCATGTCATGATCTCAGGGTTATGGGATCAAGCCCTATGTCAGGCTCCTCACTCAGCGGGGAGTCTGCTAGAGATCTGCTCTCTCCCTCTCCCTCTCCCTCTGCCCCTCCCCACTGCACTCACTCTTGCCCCTCCACACAGCACCCACCCTATTGTTGCTATGAAACAGCTCCTGATTGTTTACTCTGTTCCCAAAGATAACCCTCATGTGACCCTGCACAGTGTGCGGTATCCTCCTCCAGGCTGTGAGGACATATGACTAATAAATTTCTGTGGTTCTCAGCTGTCCAGTGTTGGGTGTCATGTGCTCAACATTCACTATAATCTTAGGGTAAGGATCCCTCACCAATGGGGTGAATAAGGGGTAACTGAAACACACACATAAAGGATTCTGCTTTGTGGCCAGTGCATTCATTTGCTGAAAGCAGAGACTCCAGTGGACAGGTTCTATTCCATACTGTCTGCATTACGTATTCAAACACCCTTAGCCCATGCACCCTCTTTAAGGTATATAACCACTAAAATTACAAAACAAACATTTTATAATTTCTATCCTTGTTCCTGTGGGTGGCCAGCTGTTTTCCATTTCAGACAACAGAATGAACCAAAAATGAATAAAATGCTGAGATTACACAGAAGAAAGTGACAGGTGTTAAACATTCTATTGGATGTTCTTCATTATCATCTAAAAAAGGACAGATTATCATTTTTAATTTAATGCAAGGGAAAGAATAGTAAATGATTTCACATGGATTTTTAATACTATGATTATATCAGAATGACAAAATAATTTTTACAAAACACTTATAGGAGATTTACAGATTAAGATGATAGACTTAAAACAGATTTATATCCCTTGTGCCTCCTGAGGACTCATTGAAATGATAGTAAAGGAATATAGTATAAACTGAAAATAGCAAAAAGATTGAGAAATGGGGCCATGAGAACAGAAGTGATTTTAATGAATTTCTATGGTGAATGACTGTATACTAGCCACCAAGACAGAACAGTAGTCTAGAAAATGAGCCACAGTCTAGAAAATGAGCTGAAGAAGGTGAGAATTCAGAACCTACAAGTTTAGAGAGAGATACTGAGGGTAGGAATGAGAAAGAGGGCAAAAAATGGGGGTATTATTTTGTGTCTGAAAAGAGAATACGACTCCATACCTACTCTCAATCTAGAGGGCATGACATAACTGGCAACCAAGCAGAAGAATTATACCTCTGATACAGTTCTGTCTATGTAGTTTAAATCAATCCTTTGTGAGATGTGGTAAGCACCTTCAGTCTAAAAGCTCAAATTTCTTTTAATCTCAAAGAAGTTTTTGTCATTTTGGGGGAATATTATATCTTCCAGTGGATATTGGTCATCTATAGTTGCTTAAAATCTTAAAATACCATCCCTAAATATTGGTAATTTTCCACAGTGTGACTTCTACCTTCCAAATTAGAAGTCAAAATACTCAGAAGAGGGAAATGACCTTCTGGCAGGCAGGGTGGTAGAGATGTCACATTGTTGGGGCATAGCAGGGTGGAGACTCTTCTGCCTCCAGCCTCAAGTAGTGATGCCAGTGCCATTTGTACTATAGAAGCCCCTTTGTGCTTAAGCATCATTTTTTTTTAAAGATTTTCTTTATTTATTTATTTGAGAGAGAGAGAGTGAGAGAGAGCATGAGAGGGGAGAAGGTCCGAGGGGGAAGCAGACTCCCCATGGAGCTGGGAGCCTGATGCGGGACTCAATCCTGGGACTCCGGGATCATGACCTGAGCCGAAGGCAATCGCCCAACCAACTGAGCCACCCAGGTGCCTCTTAAGTATTTTTTTTTTTTTTTTTTTTGCTCTCTAACTTCAATATTTGGTCCTTAGTCCTAAGTGGCAGAGGTGCCCAATGATTAGGGCTGTCATGCTATTGCTACAGAAGCCCCTAAGTTTTTCTGAGCCATTATCTTCTATATATATGATATATATATATATCATATATATATGATATTGAATCAATAATACTTTCCAAAATAGAAAGCATTAGGTTTTATAATGCTTAAATTGATGGTTTTACTAGTAAATCCTACTAAACATTTAAGGAAGAATCATATACATTCTACACAAACTCTTGTTTTAGAGAAAATACTTTGTTACTTATTCTATAAGGCCAGCATTTTCCTAAGCCAGCATTATCCAAAGCCAGACAAAGACGATATAAGAAAACTACAAACCAATATTTCTCATGAATAGAGATGCAAAAATTCTTAACAAAACAGTAGTGAATTGAATTTAACAATGTACAGAATTACACATCATGACCAACAGGAATTTATTCCAGTTATGCAAGACTGGTTCAACATTTGGAAATCAATTAATGCAACCCACCACATCAACAGGCTAAAGAAAAAAAATATGATATCAATTAATGGAGGAGGAAAAGTATTTGACAAGTTCAATGCCCACTGATGGTAAAAACTCGCAGCAAGCTAGAAATGCAGAGGGACTTCCTCAACTTCATAATATCTACAAGAACTACAGTCAAAATCATATTTAATAGTGAGAAATTGGATTTCCCCCCCTAAGATCAAGAACAAAGCTAGGATGCCCCCTCTCAGCATTCCTATGCAACATCTACTGGAATAAGAAAAGGAAATAAAAGGCATACAGATTGGAAAGGAAGAAACAAAAGTGTCTTTGTTTGCAAATAACATGGATGTCTTTATAGAAAATCCCTAAGAAGTGACAAAAGCAAAATGAAACCAAAACACCAAAACACCCTGAAACAAATAAGTGATTGTGCTAAGGTTTCAGGATACAAGGTTAATATACAAAAGTCAATTGCTCTCCTACATAAAAAGCAATGAACAATTAGAATATGAAATTAAAAATGCATGATCATGTATAACTCACAAAACAATTAAATAGGTAAAAATCTAACAATATACATAGGATCTATACGAAGAAAGCTGTAAAAGTGATGAAATAAATCAAAGAAGATATAAAGAAATGGAGAGGAATTCTGCATTTATCTATTGGAAAAGATTCAATATTGTTAAGATGCCAGTTTTTTTTCCAACTTCATCTACAGATTCAATGACCAATCAAAATTATAGCAAGCTATTTTGTGGATATTGAAAAATTAATTCTAAAATTTATATGAGAAGGCAAAACTCTAGAATAACTGATACAAAACTGGCAAAGAATATAGTTGGAGAACTAATACAACCTGATTTAAAGACTTATTACACACCTATAGTAATCAAGATTGTATGGTACTGGTGAAAGAACAGGCAGAGAGAGCAATGCAACAGAAGATAGAGCCTAGAAATAGACCCAAATGTATATAATCAATTGAACTTTGACAAAGAAACAAAAGCAAGTCAATGAAGAAAGACTAATCTCTTCAATAAATAGTGCTGGAACAACTATTAATAAATATCAAGAAAGCAAGAAAATGAATTCAGACACAGACCTTTCACAACTCAAAATGGATCACTTAAATATAAAACACAATAATATAAACCTTCCAGAAAATAACAAAGAATAAATTCTATACTTCAGTTTTGTGATGAGTTCTTAGATACAATACCAAAAACGTATCTATGAAAGATAAAAATTGATAAATTAAACTTTATTAAAATTAAAAACTTCTGCCCCACAAATTACACCGTTAAAAGAATCAAAAGACAAGCCAGATTGAGAAAAAAAATTTTCAAAACATATATCTAATAAAAGACTTATATCCAAAATATACAAAGTACTCTTGAAACCAGGCAGTAAGAAAAGAAACAACCTACTTAAAAATTGAGCAAAAAATCTGAACAGATCCCTCATGAAAGATACAGGTGAAAAAAAAAGTGCATATGTAAAGATACTCATCGTTATTTGTCATTAGTGAATTACAAAGTAAAGTGACAATGACATGTACACCTATTGTAATAGCTAAAATCCAAGTCCTGACAATAACAAATGCTGGTGAGGATGTGAAGCAACAGAAACTCTCATTCATTGTTCATGGGAACACAAAATTCTGTAGCCACTTTGGAAGACAGTTTCATTGTGTATATATACACATACACAATGTTTCATTGCATATATATATATATATTTTTTGGGGGGGGGATTTTTTGGAGGATAGTGAAATTATTCTGCATGATACTGTAATTGGGATACATGACTCTATGTATTTGTGAACAACCACTGATTTCATAGCATAAAGAAAGAACCTTAATGTATTAAATGTTTCAAAAAATTATGTAGACACTTGGCAGCTCCTAAGATGGAATGCAGAATGTGACAAAACAATCTAATTGTATAATAAATGTATAAAGTTATCCCACAAAAGAGGGTAAGGGAAAAGGTGCGGACCTAAGTAACTATGGAAATGAGTGGAGCCTGTAATACTGAAGGCAAAAGAAACTATACATTAGAACTAAATTCTAGTTGAGAAAGTTGTTTCCCATGGGAACACAGGTTAGGAATTCTGATACCACTATGTACGCTAGAACTGATGGTTTCCAAAGGATAGCTGACAGCAGGAGCCACGTTTCTCACTGTTAGAACAGAAGGCTATGGATGAGTAAAAAGAGGCTAGAATGATCTATGTGATAATGGGTTTTGAGTTGGAGACATTCATATGAAGTTATGTTTAGTTTAATATAGATTCAGATGGCTTCATATAGAAGTTTATGGATATGTGTATATACATAGGTTAGTATACATTCATATAT
Organism: Potos flavus; assembly: GCA_028534135.1. Classification (NCBI taxonomy): domain Eukaryota; kingdom Metazoa; phylum Chordata; class Mammalia; order Carnivora; family Procyonidae; genus Potos; species Potos flavus. Next base: position 125,890,658 of record CM052883.1, on the reverse strand, counting down.
TTTGCTCTATCAGTTAAAAGGGCCTAGAAGCAAATACACTTCAGTAGCAGCCAGCTCACTTAGTACCCAGATCTTGGTTTCTAATACCCTTCTTTAATAAAATGAACCAGAGTTCCCAGAAGAAATGACTGATTCTAGAAATGGGGCAGGAAATACAGAAATAGAGGCTATAGTATCTTATAGTCCCCCAAAATAAAAAAGTGCTTTAAAAATTCACAGTAATGGTAGTATGACAAAGAAACACAGGAATCAACTGCAAGAGCTCTCAATGTCGAGGATAGAACTGTTTGAACAACAAAATAAATAGAGCAGCATGGGTGATTACCCTGGGTATAAAATTAATACCTGTGTCTCTATACTGGTATAAATAAATAAGTAGGGGAGAACAGACAAATCTTCCATGGAGAACTCCTAATAATTTATGTACATACTCCACTTTCAAGCAGGTGGACCACAGTTCCCCAATCCTTAATGTGGGCTATACGCATAGTGAGTGGTTCCTTCAATGCAGTATGAAAATGGAGGGAAAGAGTAACTTTACAGTAAAGAATCTTAAAAAACACTACCTCAGCCAGGTGATCAAGGTCAACATCAATAGTAACAAGTAATGTTGACAGTATGTACCTTTGATGTGATGTGATGAAAATGGCACTTCATCTTTGTGGTCTTCTTCTCAAAATATGTAACTCCTGTCAATCATGACTAGAACATCAGGTAATTCCCAAATGAGGGATATTCTACAAAACTATCTGACAAGGACTCCTCAAAACTGTCACGTCATCAAAAACAAGGAAAAACTGAGAAACTGTCATCTCCAAATAGGAGCAAAGGAAATAGAGCAACTAAATGTAAATGTGGTGTCTTGGATGGATCCTGGAACAGAAAGTGGCCATTAGGTAAAAACTAAGAAAAAACAAATAAAGTATGGGCTTCAGTTAATAATCATGTGTTGATATTGCTTCATTAATTTTAACTAACACCAATTTATATAAAAAGTTTATAATAGGGGGAACTAAATAAGGGGTCTATGGGAACTCTCTATAGCACCTTTACAAATTTTCTGTAAATCTAAAATTGTTCTAAAAAAGTAAAGTATATTAAAAGTTAAAAGAGAAAAAAGACAAATTTCTCTATGTATTGTCAAGTCTGTATAGAGCAACTTAAAAGGACACATCTAAAATCAAAAAGACACATTATATCAGCGAAAAAGAAACTCAAAATGCAGCATTTCCCTTTGGCTAAAATATCACCACTTGTTTCTTAAAATACTTGCTGAGTTTGATGAGATTAGAAATGACTGTCAAGGCTTCATAAGGCATTTGATACCATACAGTTTTAAAAAGTTGATCTGTAATAAAGTAAATAAGTTTATTAACCAAAATGCTTAATTTGAGCAAACTGCTAGTCTATAGATGGCTCTAATTCTTGGAAATTAATTACTATTCACATCATATATATATGGTATTAACTCCAAAAGTCAGTCCTAAGAAGAACTAAGTGAAATTGTCTTCATGCCAACTTCATCTCTGAACTCAGATTATTTTTCAATTAACGTTGTCTTTGAGATGAATAAATACAAGATTATTTTTGTTAATTTTGGCCTTATGTAGACATTGTTTAATATGGGTACTAATAAAAATCGGCATTCAAGAAATGGTGGGAAGAGGGAACAAGTCACAGGATGAGAAAAGAAGGATCAAATATCTGTGCATCAGTTAGCATGCAGTTAACTACTGCAGACAGTAGAAGACATCGTGGCTGTAGTAAACCAAAAGGATTTAATACCAAGAATGAGGTGCTTACAAAATTGCTGGATGGTCTAGCAGAAGTGCTCTGGGCTAGGCCTCCATATCATCACTGCGTAACTGGTTCAAAGGAAACTGCGACCTCAGCTACAGTCAGGAAGCTGGGAATCAGGAAGACAGTGCTTCTCACCTCTGCTCTTTGTATCAGGATGGGGCTGCTGGAAGTGCTGGCTCCTGAGTCTGGTCCTGCACCAAGAAAATGCATGACCTCTCCAGGCCCTCCTTTTCCCCACTTCACCCTGCTGTGCATTCAAACCTCTCATGAGTGCATTTGATTGACTGAACTCAAATTACATCTGGAGCTTCTTCTCCAAAGGAAGTCTGAGAAATGTACTTTTAAGTTTTCCAGTCTCTGTCATACAGAAAGCACATTAAGGAAGGTAGAATAAACATTGAGTCAGTCAATCTAGTTTATCCACCATGTATGACATTAGATGACTGTAATGTGAGAAATGCATTTGAGGGGATATTATCAACCGACCTCTTATTGGAGGCATATTTTCCTCTAGAGTTTAGCAATGATCTATTCGAACAGACCCTGTGCCCAACATATCACTCAGAAACCCAAACGAACCAAAAATATAGTCCTCTCTCAAGTTGTTACAACATCATAGTCATTTTGCATTTGTTCTCTTAAAACATACCATAGTGTCTGCTTCCAAAATTCATTTTCGAATTTTTTCTTGGATTTCATATAATTTCTCTTTGGATTCCTTGACGTGTGTACGCATTCACATACGTACACACACACGTACACATACACATACACTATCACAAACACACTCTATTCAGCTTTCAGCAATATACTAAAGGCCCCGTGGATCACAAATATCTATTAATTATGAAGATGACTTTGTCTAAACTCACAACTTTAGTATTTGTCCTTCCAGATAAAACATTGTCCCCTTGGAACAAAATATTAGTTTAGCACTGGCTATTTATTCCATTATCAAATATTCCCATAGGCTAGCCTCTTACTTGAGCTCTTACTTCCCAGCATAAACTTCTTTATCACCAATATCTTGTCTTTTGTATAGATGAGGACAAATTATTAAATTTCCATTCCATTAAATGACAAATTAAATTTGTCCAAGAAAAATACAAAAGGAATATAAAAATTAGCCTGGCTATACTTTGTACAGCGTGGTATCTTATAACCATGTTGGAGGAAAAAAAATACTCTTTTAAAGATATACAAACAGAAATTATTAGAGAAAAACCAATAGGATTGGTTGCTGAAGCAGATTAGGAAACATGACTGCTATAGTTAGAGGAATTATTGTTGAATGAGGTACAAATGTACTGTTAAACCAGCAACCAAAAAAGTCCTTGTGGAATCCTGTCAGCCATGTCACTCCACTCCTGCCACGTGTGTATAAAGACAGATGAAATGCAAGAAACTGCCAGAGGTTTCTGAACTGCTACAGAGCATTTCAAAGAGCCTCTCAATTACAGATGGTACCAATGAAAACACACAATTCTGAAATAAAATCTCCCTTACTATTTTTTTCATTCATTCTTTAAACTCTTTCTAAATAATACATTCTTCAGTAGAAACTCCTATACCAAGAATTTCTTTAAATGGATTGGAAATAACAATAAAGAAGAGATCTAAGCACAATATAAAAAAAAAAACTAAAATAACCTTCCCTTCCCAGTCTATAAAACTTCTCAGATAAATTTTTGAAATGATGTATTCATCATTCGGAAAGAGCGCCAAGAAATAGTGGTTTAAGAGGACCCTAAATTTAACATGCTTACACTTGAATTGCTACTATATCAAGAAAAGAATGTTCCACATTGAATTTACTAGCATACATCAATTTATTCATGAAACATCTATTCTCCTATAAAACATATTTCATTTTATCTTCACTTTTGTACACCACATTTGAACACAGGAGTTCTTCATGAATGACTTCAAGAAAAAAAAGGAATAAACAAAAATTTACACCACCAGATTTTCACAAACATTTAACTGTACACTAAATTTTATGAATTAGAATCAGAAAAGGAGAGGACAATAGATTTTTGTCAAAGAAAGTTACATTTAAGTCAGAAGTAAGTTGTATTTATTTTCCCTTACACATGAAGTTTAAAAGAATTATCTTATAATAAGATTAATGCAACATTTTTTTTTCTTTTGCTTTGCCTCTAAGTAGCCAAGGTGGGGCTATATTTAGTATGCATGTACCCTGTTCAAAGATGATATCAAAATAGCACAATAATAACAAGCAAATAATAATATTTGTACTTCACTGTTCTAACAAACGCTTTTATAACATACTATGCTAGCAAACTATAACCCTCATTTTTCCATATTTTCATTATTAATTAACTAACAACAATTTTAAAATAGGTAAATAGCAAAATTTTACAAAAAGTTTAACAAAATTATTTTGGCCACACACAGGTCAAAGAACTTAGCATCTATGAAGTATTTGCTATACCTAGCAAGATGATTGGAGCACTCACATTCATTACTTTAATCTTCTCTGCAGCTCCCTAAAGTACCTATCAATACCCACCTTTATACAAAAGGAATCGCAGGCACTAAAGAATTTAAATATTGAATGAAAAGTTATATTATTGATGAGTAATAAAATCACTCCAACACAATTCTGTTATTCTCCAAAGACATGCTCCTTCTATAGCCTTACATATTTGCTGCCCTACATACCTGCTGCTATGAGATTTACTGTTACAAACATTGAACAGAGCAAGCATTCTTTTCTACTCATGCACAGACCTAGAAAATAGGTGCCTTGAGTACAGAGCTACCCAGCAGGATGTCTCTGAACAGCACTTCAAAAAGACCATACTTTTGTCTCATTTCTTCTGCATCCCGGGATGTGTAATAATGGTGTGTCCTTCACTGGAGAAGGGGGCCCATCTTAGTGCAATAAGAAGATTGTCTATAAAAGGGCATTTCCTTTTGGAAGTCACTTGTTTTTGAGAAGTTTTTCATGCTATAATTTGTATTATTAATTTGGGTCACTAAAATACAGCATAAAAAGTGACATGGATATTCATAAACATACAATCTCCCAAATTTCCCCCAAATTAATTCCACATACACCATCTCAAATTAATTCACATCCACCATTCCAGAAATTCACATCCACCATTTCATCATTTTGATGAAATATTTTCATAAGTACTAAACGAGCACCATGGAAAATTCTGCTTAAGCTAGTTAAAAAAGACAAAGTTTAACTAGAAAATGAGTCTCAGAGGAAGACGGTCTTCAAGTTGTCCTCACTGACCTTTGTAATGCAAACAAATAAAAGGAAGAAGAGGAGCAGCCTATGGATTACTGAGGAATATCTCTCCCTTTCTTTGGGGGAGAAACACTCAATTGATGCCAACAATAAATAATATAGACCCATTTTTTTTGTTTCACTTTAGCATGGGTGACCCCTTTGAACATTCATAGAAGAAAGGGCAGCTAGCTATCCCTGAAGACATTCTTAATTATGCTCAAAGCTCTGTCCCAGCAGAATCCATCATATCACAACACATTATTACACATATTGTTACTGCCTATGCCAGACAGCTTCTCACAAACTGTCAACTATGTTGCAAGAATCAGGGATAATTCTGGGTGTTTACTGATGTTCATCCTATATTCCCCAACAAGGATGTATTATAAAAATATCATTCGGTAATATTCTTGTTACTCCTATTAAGAATATTCAAAGCTACAGGGAAAAAGGACCAGTGGAAGAAGTTAAATGAAAGAATCTACAAGCACTTCACATTTGAGTAGGGCAAGTATGACAATGGCTTCTAATACTAGAAGAGTTGCAGTCTAAAGTATATTCCAAACTTGATACAACTTTACCTTTGATAATGGCTACTGATTCTCTTGGCAGGGCTAGTTGATGCAGCCAAATTCTCTGCTTGAAGAACAAGGATATGTATTTAAAAGCCTAGGAGGCTTGAGTACTCTAACATAGAAATCCAAAGAGATCCTAATGTAGTATCAGATATAATAATTCTTTATTTTTTCCCCTAATCCTGGATCTCACTTGGGTGAACATAGGATCAATAGAGTATATTCAGCAGGTTTAGGATTTAGAAACCTGGAGTCCTAGGATATGAAAAGGTTCAATTTCCTTGTCAGTTGAATACACATGGATATAGGAATATTTGGACTTTGAGGGAAAAATAACATATTTTAAAGATTTCCAAGAAATGTAACTGAAATAAGTTTGAAACCAACAACGTATGTGGATATCAAACATTGTCCTACAGCAAAGGCAAATAAGCAATTCTTACCAGAATTTTTTTTAAATCATAGTAAGGCAAATATCTCAGGAGTTGCACTGTAATCAGATAATACTGTAGCTTTAATATTCAAAATAATAGAGTTACTTATTCTTTTTTTTTAAGCATCAGGTTCTTTCAGGAGGTGATAACTAGTTATCTGTGTTCATTTACACAACCAAACTTCTTACAAAAATTTTCATAAAAATACTGAAAGAGGTATAAAGTCATAATAGTAGTAGAAGCCAAAATTAGCAATAAAAAATGTGGCTAAACACTGAGAGGAAGTTTCCCTTATAAAAGTGCACAGTTGAACAGGTTGAGAAATGATCAATGTCCAGAGCTATACTGTGTGAAAACCTAGCCATTCATCACATGAGGCAAGTGAGCACTTGAAATGTGACTATTCCAAATGGAAACATAAAGGAAGTGTAAAATACACATCAGATGTGAAGTCTTTGAATAAAAATAAGAATGTGAAATATCTCATGTGTAATTTTTATATTGGTTGTATGTTTAAATGATATTTTAAAATATTTGGCTGACTATAATATCTCACTTGCTTTCATTTATTTTTTTTTTAATTGGTTACTAGGAAATGTTAAATTACATTATGTGACTGCCATATTTCTAATGATGTTGGTCTACACCTTTGAACCAGCAACATGGCTAGAGAAGAATTACATAAGAGAAAGTTTCCACTCTCTTTCCAGGAGCCCTAATGACAGAGAAGTGGGGCAAGAACCACTGACCTCTCTATTACATAAGATATATTTTCTAAGAGTCAGAATTGGTTCCTCCTTCCATGCCTTTGACATCTATCAATAATTTTCTTCCTACCTCCATTAATGAAACCTCATCTCCTAGCAATGCAACAAGGCAAAGAGTAAAGGGCACAGGTTGTAATAAAGTACAACCCAGAATATTGTTGATAATAGCTAAGGACAGAAAGAGGAAAAGTGTGGGAACATTCAGTGTTCATGAGGGACTGGAATGTTCTTCCAGAATATTATTCAGGAATAAAGCCACCTATTCATATTAAAAAGGATAGGTAATCAAAGAACAAGAAAACTTTCTGTATGTCAAAGGAATAGTAAATAAAAGATTTTATAAAATAGAAATTTCACTAGCGACTGTGTAGATCCACTTTTGTATCAGTATGTACTCTAAGAAAAAGAATCTGACAGCACAGACATATACAGTAAAGAGAATCAAATTAGTATCTTGTCCAAAGACATATTGGGCTTGGCTAGATCTTTTCCAATTCAAGAAGACTATGGAAAGATTTATAACACGAAGCAAGGAAGTCAATCCACTTAAGATTAGAGGAAAAGCATGTCTATGAATGTAGAAGAAAATGTGATTCCATCTGGTTTCACAGACTCTATGAAACATAAGATAAACCAACACGACAAGAAAGAACATTAGCTAAGACAAAAATAGAGTTGGCAGATATAAGAAAATAATGCAGAGAAATGAAAACAAAATAGCAAAATTAAAATATATATTGACATCAATGGACTACAGAATCAACACTAAAGTAATAGAAACAAAATGTAGAATATAGGCTGTTTAGTGATGATCAACAAGCTAAGCTAAGCCTATCAAAATCACATGGACTGCTGCTGCTTTTTTTTTTTTTTTTTGAGAGAGAGAGTGCCTGCATGGGTGGGGGGGTAGGGTGAGGAGGGGGGAGGGAGAGAGAGAATATCAAGCAGGCTCAATGTTCAGCACTGAGCCCAATGAGGGGCTTGATCTCATGACCCTGAGATCATGACTTGAGCCGAAATCAAGAGTTGGAGGCTTAACCAACTAAATCACCCAGGTGTCCTAAGACTGTTTTTTGAATATATAGACATGGAATCCTAATCTTCAGAGTCTGACTCAATTGATATAATAGGTCTCGAAAACACTGTGTTTTAAAAAGTTCTCCAGGTGAATTACAATATATACACAATTGTGGGAATGACTAGTGTGGCAAACCAGAGTAGCTAAATGCCAAGGAGAGGCAAGAATAAAGATGAGAAAAATAACAAATATGGAAAACAGAGAATGGAAATTATCAATTATAAGCGTCTTTAGGAAAGAAACAAGTGAGTAGAAATATTTTAAGAGCCTTGAAAATAGAAAGTTAAGTATATATCTGCAGACTGAAATGGATTATAGAAGTCAATGGAAAATGAGTAGAAACAGAAACACATTCCTGGACATATCTTGATGAAACTCTTGATTGTCAAGGATAAAGAAACAAATCTCACAAATTTCACAAAGAAAAAAGTTACTTGGGGTTAATTTCAAAGAGTAAGAAATCAAGCCTTTTCCAACTTCTTATCTGGAACTGATTTACGGGAACCATTGAGATAATATTTAGAAATTTAACTAAAATGGGCTTTAGCTTAAGAACTATATAATTAGTTGACATTTTATTTATGTGCAAAGGAGACAAAAATATTGCAGGTATGCAAAGCACAAACATGGATCAACTAGATCTTTTTTCGTGAATAAATACTCAATGAATTAGTAAAACAATGTGCTAAAAAAATTTAAAAACTGGTAAATTAAAAATATAATAAAGGAAAATTAGCAATACCATATAGTAAGGCCCATGATAAATTTATGATAACTAAAACCATGTGATACTTAACAAGAAAGGTGGATAGGTCCTAAGAACAGACCAGAAAGCAGAAGCAAACTGAAGTACACATAAAGAAAAAATACATGTGAATGCATTCAACAAATATTTAAAGAAAAGAAAATATTTTCTAGATATACCTGTGTGCAGAGGAAAAAAAATATAGGAAGGAAATTCGCAAACAAAAAATACTGGTTTCCTCTAGATGGTTGGAGATTTTTATTTTATTCTATATTACTTTGCCAAGGTAATTTGCCAACAACAACAAAAGAACCTGTATCACATATAATCAGAAAAGAATAATAAATGTCAAAAAATTAGAATCCTTAAAAGTATTTCTATAATACTATAATTAAAGACAGTGCAAAATATTATTTGGTTTGTAATACAAAGGTCACTGTGTGTCCTTCACACTTTCTTCAAAATGCAATGAATAGAAAGGAGTAGAAGGTCCTGGTGAGTTAATAGCTTGATCACTTTCCACCCTCCTTCCATTTACAACCTTAACTCCAATTCAATACAACTCCTAAGCCAAGCAAATGCTAGTGGCTACAAGCAGGTAATGTTCCAACTGAGAGAGACACTGAAGAACTTTCAAAGTTGGAGAGCCTAAACTGATGATGGGAATGCAGCTGAAGTCTTGGGAGAAATCCATGGATCCAGGGGAGAAAGCTGACACTGGCTTCAAGAGCGTACCTGGATTCCTTCATCTCTAAACAATGAAGGAAGATGTAGACATGGAATGTGTTCTTTATATTCATAAAGCTAAAGTAATCCAGAAAGCCAAGAATCTCAGCCACATTCTTATTTGGCTTCAAGGCGTAACCAACAATGAGCACTGCCAGGCAAGACGATGGAAAGAAACTGAGTACATGAAAGACACTGCTAAGACACTAAATCAACCAAGCATAAAATCAACCCAACTTCTCTGAACATCCTGTTAAGATATAATAATTTTAATAATATTGTACCTATATTTTTGGCCAGCTTAAACTTATTTATTTGCCACAAAAAGCCTCTTAATTAATATAATAGGAGAAGATAAGGAGGAGAGCAAATTGTGATAGGCAGTAAATCTTAAAATGTGCATTGTTAAATCCAAATAAACAATGTTAGATTCTATGGGAATGTGTTGTGTAATAAAGTTTCTGTGATAAAGTTTCTTAAAATATCAGATATACTTTAGTGGAAATTCTAACATTCACCTGGTACTAAAAATTCTAAACTAGGATTTAGGGCTTGGTGGGGCTAGGCCAGAAGCAAAATTTTAAAAAAAAGATTTTATCTGGGAACTTGAAGTGGATGTTAGGAAAAATGAGAAATGAAAAGTATACCTTAAGGAGAAAGGAGAATTAGAAGCAGGAGAATATAATATTTGGGAGATAAATAATTGGTAACTTATTTTAATATATGGATATATATATATATATATATATATATATATATATATATATATATTTGATTATAAGGGATAAAAAAAGAGAAGATAATGAAACTGGAAATCATAGAAAAATTCCTAAATTTACAAAGTTGAAAAGGAATAACAACTTGATCAAATCAATACTAATAAGGAAAAGGAAGATAAAAATTAAATAGAATAAACAAAGTAGAACTTCAAAATACAAATGAAGAAAATTCTAAAGACAATATTAGCAAATAATAACCAACAGTGTGTCAAAAGAAGTAGCAAATAGAAGGTTCATTCAATATAAGAAAATAAACAATGAATCTTGGAACACTGAAAAAATAAGATAAAATTTAAAACAAAAGAAAAGAAAATATATCACCATAATTCGTTACAGCAAAAAATGTAAAACAGAAAAATCATATTATATTAATAGATGCTGAGAAGGCATTTGACAATATTCAACAGACACTTCTTAAAAAAAAACTCTAGGTTGCCTGGGTGGCTCAGTGGGTTAAAGCCTCTGCCTTTGGCTCAGGTCATGATCTCAGAGTCCTGGGATTGAGCCCCGCATCGGGCTCTCTGCTCAGCGGGGAGCCTGCTTCTCCCTCTCCCTCTGCCTGTCTCTCTGCCTACTTGTGATCTCTCTTTCTCTGTCAAATAAATAAATAAAATCTTAAAAAAAAAAAACTCTAAGTAGGAATAGAAACAATCTATTTAAATATAAATAAATCTACTCATCAAAGTTCGATAGCAAATATCACATTAAAAGATAAAACACTAAAAAAAATAAAATAAATAAACAAATAAAAGATAAAACACTAAAATGATTTTATTTTTAGTTTGGAACTCAGCAGAGATGTTCGCTGCTATCATTATTTTTCAGTGTTATTTTGGAGGTTCTGGCGAATTCAATTTTAAAAAGAAATATATAAATATTTTAGAAGAGATAAAACTGCCATTTGCTGATAATGTACTTAAATGCTGGAGACACCAAAGAGATTCTAATTTAAAATTATGAAATTTTATAGAAGAGATTTGTAATGTGGATGGATAAGAGACAGATATACAAAACTCAACAGCTTTACATTAGAATATGCATCTATATCAAAAAACATAAAGGAGAAAAGAGCAAAACGAACAATAGTAATGAAATAGCTAGGAAAAATCTTAACCTCCCAGGGCCTCACAAAGACACATGAAGAACCTTATAATATTTCATTGACATTACATCCCTTTAAGAAGGATTAAAAGCACCAAAACAAGCAAACATAAAGAAACAAAAACAAAAGCACAGTATGTCCTGACCAGGATGTGGAACAACCAGAACAGATATACCACTGGCTGGGACACAAAACAGTACAACCACTCTGGAAAGTTTCCTGGTGTCTTATGGAGCTAAACATAACTTATCATACAACCTAGCAATTCCACTCATAGTTACTTACAAAAGGAAATGAAAACATATTTCCATACTAAAATCTGTATGCAAATATTTAAGGTAGGTTTATTCATCATCACCACAAAATATCTATCACCTAGTAAATGGAAAAACAGACTGACTATTGAATGGAATATTCACTTCATGATTAAAGTATAAACAAACCCCTAATACATGCAACGACATATATATTTCTAATGTTTTATGCTAAATGAAAGAAAGTTGACACAAAAGGCAGTATTTTATAGGCTCTCATATATATGATATTCTGGAAAAGGCAAAACTAATTCAAAGAGATTTGATCAATAGTTGCCATAGATTGGGGGATGGAGAAGACAATTAACTAAAAAGGGGCATGAGGAAATTTTTTGGAGGTGATGGAAATGCCCCATGTCTTGATTACAGTGGTAGACATGTGAGTGTATACCTTGGCAGAATTCATCTAACAGTATACCTCGAACAGATTAATTTTACTGAATATGAATGATACCTTAAGAAACATAATTTAAAATAATTGAAGTCCTTAAAACAAGGTGTGAATAAATGGAAAACGCACAATGTTCTTAGATAATGACTTAAAATTAAAATATATTAACTCTCTCAAAATTCTCATGTTAATGAATGCAGTTCCAATTAAAATCCCAAAAGTATGGTTCTAGAATTAGATAAAATGATCTTGAACTTCACACAAATGAAACAATGTTCAAGAATAGCCAAGAAAATAGGAATGAAAGATAACTTAGGAGACTTGTTATACTATATCAAAATATACTATAAAACTACTGTAATCAAATTAATACAATATCAGTACAGGAACAGACAGACTGGAGTACAATAGAAGATACTAAAATGGATTCCAGTATATAGCTCATTCACTGTATGATAATGATGTTAAAAAGTAAAGAGTTTATTTATTAACTGCTGAACCTGAACCATTTATCTAACCAGGAGAAAATTATGTTGAATCCCTACCCCACACCATTAACAACAATAAATTATGGAGTGGGGGTAGAATATCTAAATATTAAAAACATGGAGACATGTTTTTAAAGACTCCTAAAAAAAATTAGGAGTAGGGAGTCTGCTTAATCAAGACAAAAAAAAACCCTGAAACTACAAACAAGAAAGGAGACATATTTATAATAAATAATTTAAATGATTTATATAGGAAAAGATACCAAAAATGTTTTAATGTATATTATATGCAATGAGACAACATAATCTACAAGAGCCCTTTAAAACTGAAAATAAAAACAACTCAATAGAAAAATAAGGAAAGGATATAAGTAGTTCTCTAATGAGCAAATCTAAATGGCAAAAGAAAAAAAGTTTAAATTTACTCTAAGTTTAGAAAATATGAATTAATGTAACAATGAAGTATCACTATATTCATTAGACTGCCAAAAATTAAAAAGAATGACACACCTTGCTGTTTAAGATGCCAGGGAAAGTTATGATCATACACTGCTGGCAGAAATGTAAATCACTGTAATCTTCCAGAAAGCAGTAAGACAATATCTTAGCAGTCATGCTACTGAGAATATATTCCATAACATAAAATTGCCAGTTCAGAATGTTCTTGTACTTCTGTTCATAAGGGCCAAAAATTGGAAATAAAATTAATAATCATCTATTAAAAAGAATGGCAGAATAATATTCACCATTTTACTATGAAATATTATACAATTAGGATGAACTGAGTTGGTTTTATTCCAGTTGATGTGATAACATTTCCATAGGGTACTACTGGGTAGGGAAAAAGATGCAGAAAAGCATTTAATATGATGATTGGATGGATGGATGGATAAAATCCTTATATATGGTTCTAAGGACATAAAGGAAAAGAAAAAGATAAAGACAAGGTTGTTAGGCATTCAGTAGGGTTGAAAAAAGGTGGGAAAGAAAGGCAGATGAAAGAAAAAAGGAAAGAAGAGACCACTCAGAAAGAAAACAAATTATTAATTTAAAAAATTGACACATAAGAGACTATCTTTTTTTTGTACCACTACACATATAAATGTGTGATTCTAAGGATGTATGAATTAATAAAGAGATTTGTAAAAACAAAATTAACTCTGTCTACTGATATATGAGAATGTCAAACAAGATAATTTTATGTGAAAAAAGCAAGTTCTTGTGTGTATGGTGATTTATTTTTGCATATATTTGAATGAGCAAAAAGAAAGGACAGAATGATAATACCAGGTTGTTAATTTTGACTCCAGAGCTTGAGAATGGGTGATATGGGTGTGCACAGAATAAACAAAGTGTGTCACTGGTTTGTGATAATAAGTGTTTCCTCTACACATCTTTGTAAGTATTGTTATAAGAAATGTGCATTACTATTGTAATGTAAACAACATAAAATAAAGGGAAATATACATTGGTATTAAGGAAGAAAATAAAATTACTATTTAAGGTTAATGCTTTCAAAGTAGTTGAGGGAATAAAACAGATCAAGGGAAATGATTTATTGAGTCCCTGGGGGAAAGTTTCATTTATAAACATACATTTAAATCCAAAGCAAACATATTAAAGCATTTACTTTGGTACAGCCTGAGGACTAACATTTCTGAAAGTGTGGATTTCTTTTGTTTTTTTTTTTTTAAGATTTTATTTATTTATTTGACAGAGAGAGAGAGATCACAAGTAAGTAGAGAGGCAGGCAGAGAGGGGGAAGCAGGCTCCCCGCTGAGCAGAGAGCCCAATGCCGGGCTCGATCCCAGGACCCTGAGATCATGACCTGAGCCGAAGGCAGAGGCTTTAACCCACTGAGCCACCCCGGTGCCCCAGAAAGTGTGGATTTCAAATCACCTCTTAACGAATCACTGGGGGGACCTATAAAAACGTATATTCCCAAGCCCACTCCAGATTTTCTGAACTGGAGTCTCCAGGGATGAGACTTGAATCTACATTTTTAACAAGTGCTTTCCCCTCCCTGGGATGAATCTAAGGTGAGAGACAGAGCTTTAGACCAGTGGTTAAGAGCTGACATATCATAAGAATCACCCCTTTAAAAAAAATACAATCCTGAAAGTTTGGGAAACACAGCCTCAGGCAGTTTCAGTAGAGTCCTCCTATAAAACAACTGATAAGAGTGGAGAAATAGGACTGCTGCTTTACCGCAATGTAGTCATAATTTTACAGCAACATTAACAGTGTTTATGCAACCAAAAAGGGAAAGTGAGATCACAGGTTGTTTTGGTGAGATATTTATGCTAATATTTTCTCACACTTACACTCTCCTTCTCTTTCTACACAGGCCACCTTATAATAACTATGATCTTCCTCCTAGCACATGGCTGATTCCCTGGCTTATCACTTTGGGGATTTCTCATCTTCTTTTTTTTTTTTTTTGGTCATTCAGAGACCATCAAATGGCAAACCCAGAAATGTAGTTTCTTCAGCGGAAAGTCCTGAAGGGGAACCCCTTGGCATTTGTTAGCAATACAATAAAAAGTCCCCAGCTACTACAGGAACAATTTGAGCAGAATTTGTATCAGGGAGCACTTAATATATTTTTCCTTGTTCAGCTCACAGCCTTGTGAGTGGTTAAGCCCAAAAGCTCAGTTACCAATCTCCAACAGGTAGACAGTAAGCTGCAAATTCAGTCTAAGTTCCAACTCAAATAAACCATTTGGTTGTGGAGAAGTCACTTCACTGTGCCTCAGTGTCTGTGTCATTATATGAAGAGACTGGGCTTAAAGAACTTTACAGATGTATTTAACATCCTTCTGTAAGTTTTAAGATATTGAGTGGAAGATAGTTTTTTAGCAAATGCAATGCTCTGTAGAAATTTAGAGGACTCCAACAATGTAGAGATAAATAGATCTTAAACTTGGAAATATTCTGGTATTCTATGGCCCTTGTGCTGTATTTTATGGGGTTTGCCTTTTTGGAATGTTTTTCAGCTTCTGGGTTCCCTCAAAGTCCATATACTGTCAAGTTTTGCTTTTTAGACATAATGAATATGGCCAGCCTGGAAACCCATGAATATCAGTAAGAAGAAATGTTTTAGCTGGATTCTTAGAAAGAGAATAACTCTTTGTGTTAAGAAAATGCAGCAATAACCTTGTTTGGAATAGAAGGTGAGATGTAATGAGACCCGAGTATGGGTAAAACTGTTCTGCCTGAGACAAGACAATGAACTCTTTGCTTCAGAAAAGGAAATTTAAAAAAGAGAGAGAAAAGAAAAGAAAGAAAGGAAAAGGAGAAATGAAAATAAAGGAGAAAGTGGAGGTACAGTAAGAAGAAAGTCTGTGCAGTGTGACTGGATTTCTGTAGAGAGCCCCCATGTCTGCATTAAAACCTACCAAATTCACAAATTCGGGCTGATAGTAGATTTAAGAAAAAAAAAAAAAAAAAGCAGAGGAGGCTTGGAGCTTTGTACATAAGTGACAAGGGGAGAAATTATGGAAAGCATCCTGGCAATGCATTTGGGGCTTACACGGGGTTTAGAGAAATCCTCAAGGGGCAGAGAAGCTCATAAAAACACCTAACCAACTGACTTCTGTGTACTTTAAAGATCAAACATTAGTACATTATTAACGATCTGAGAATTTACTTGTGGATCCAGAACAAATAATAGCATGTCTGGGTCAAATGAAGTCTTCCATACCAATAATGAAATCTGACTATGGAGAATAACATCACTATACTTTAAAAATGTGAACAAAATTGGTTCTTTGATTCCTGTACACAAACTAGCTCAAGTAGATATCAATATGCTAAGCCTGTAACTAATGTAAAGTGTTGTTGTCATGCGGAGAACATCAACTGGCAAAACCATTTGCACTGTTTAGACAAACGCAATTTAAGTGGGAGTAAGAAATATAAAAGCTATTTCATAATTGACTTTTAACATGTACATATTTATTTGTTTACCACTATTTATTGAGCACTTCCTATATGCATTCCACTGCAGGGTCCCTAAGGGAATTTAAAGATATATAAGAATTCATTCTTGCAGAAGCTCCGTAACTAAGGAGACAGACTTTTAAGCACAAAAAGTTAAAAAGGAAAAGAGTAGATGAAAATTGATTTTTTTAATTGGCTAGAAGAGAATTTCAGAAGCTGAAGTGTCCGTGGTTATATTTTAGGAACTACATTAATACCTAGCAAGTCACATAGATAACAAAAGCTATAGTATTTCAGGTACCAGGAAGATCACATTGAATTTAGTAATCAGTGAAGTCGCCATGTAATGGAGAAGTTAGACTTAGTTAACATTCCAACATAAACAATGTGGAGGCTAAAATGTTAGGACATGATCAGGTCTGCTGGGCTGAAAGAGCATTTGAAAGGCAAACACAGAGATTTTGTGGAAGAGAAAAGGAGAAAACACCAGGATCTACCCTCTCTAATTAAGAGACCTGGGACAGGTTGCTTACCATTTTCAAATATCTGCTTTCAGATTATAAAACAAAAATTAATAATATTTACACTACTTTCCTTATAACTATGCTATAAAAAATCAAATTAGTTCACATATGTGGAAGAAATACAAACACTTTTAAGTTTCATACAAATGTTATTTTCTTTTTCTTACTATCAGAGACTCACCTACATTTTTAAGATGGATAACCTCTTGGGTTCTCAAAAAAGGGTCTTACTGGCATTCATCTTAGCCATCCTGAAATCTAACACTCATGATGTCTTTAATTCCTATCTGTTCTCTCAATTTCAATTTAACTTTGACCCTCCATCTTAGGTTTTTAATATACTGGTAAGTCCACTTTCAAGGTCCCCTGCCACCTGCTACCTGACCATGATAATGCCTCCAGAAAACAAACTGTTGTCTAATAGTGCTCAGTTGACACTGACTTGGTCCACGCTTGGACAAAAACCTGCATATATGAATCACATCTGATGTGGAAATTAACACACATGAACCTGGAGTAACACACATCCTCAACACTAGAATGGTTTCTGGATTTATTCAGAGAGTAAAAGGAGCCAAAATGGTTTTAAGTACATGTTGGGAGGATGGCAAATATAACAGATACATGACTTTATAGGAATATTAATGTAACTGGATTAAGAGTGAATTGAATGGAAAGAGGACTCTGTCCAGTGTATTCTATTATCAAGTTTATGTATATTATCTCGCAAATATTCAAAACACTTTTAGTAGATATTAATTAATTTATGGCATACCTTATTCCAGAAAGGAACTAAGGCGGTTTACAAAAATACACACGACATGATAAATTTAGAGATTTTTTTTTAAAGAGAAAATCATGTGAAATATAAAATGAAGGTACGAAAGATTATGATAAACCCAAGAGTGATGTTAATATATAAAACCATGCTTCAAAGTTATTTATCTTCATAGAGAGAAGCCAAAAATTCATCCGTGCATATTTTATAGCATCCTACAGAAAGAATGAAATGCAATCTGTTTCACATATTATAATTATAATTTTTAAAATAACATTTTCTCAATTATTCAACAAATATTTATTGAGTACTATGTGAGAGGCAAAAGTACAGTTCAAGAACTACCAGTACCTTGGAGAACAAGATGGACAAAATTTCTCTTGGTGTTTACACACTTGTGAGGGAGACAAATAATACAGAAACAAATATATACTATAACATTCAGCTAGCAATAAGTGATAGAGGGAAACAAGATACAGAATAGAGAGTGATTAAAGAGGAGGTATAGTTATTTTAGATCAGGTAGCCAGGGAAGACATCTTTGTGGAGATGACATTTGGGCAGAGACATGATCAAAGTTGATTTCATTCTGAGTTTGATAGGAAGCTACTGAAGATTTTAAGCAAGGAATTATATCATCTAATTTATATACTAAAAGGATCCCTCTAGCTTTTGTATGGAGAACAGACTGGAAAGACAAGAGATAGCAAGGCAATGAGCCAGGAAGTTCTTCCCATAAGAAAACATAATGGCTTAGATGAGAGGAGCACCAGCAGAGGTCATGAGCAGTTGGAGATGGAATGTATTATGAAGAAGGCTTGCACATGAATTGGACATGGGATGGGAAGAAAAGAGCAGTGTCTAGGAAGACCCCTTAGTTTTTATGTCAAGCAAATGAGTGGTGGGTCTATTTATTGAGAGGAAGATGCCTGGGAAAGGTGCCTTTTTAGGAAGCAAAATCAAGAATGAAGATGCCTAAAAAACACACATTTAAAGAAGGAAGGCAGGACTGAAGACATAAATATAAGTGTCATAAATGCTTATATAGCATTTAGATATTAATTTAAATTTTAGATAGGTCTAAACAAGATTCCTACGGAGAGTACAGATAGAGAAGAGACCATGCCTAAGTGCTGAGTCCTAAAGGCATTTCAACATTCAGAGTTGGTGAGTTACTTTCTCTTTGCACACCACCACCCTAAGGAGATCAATCATGGCAGTTTGCTCAGGACTGAAGGCTTTCCTGGGTTGGAGGATTCTGAGTATGAAAAACAGAGTCCCAGGAACACTTGGATGAGCGGATCACCCTAAACTCTCACTCTGTCCATTTTCCATTCTTTCTTCCCTGCCTTATGCCCAAGGGACTGACCTCAACAGACCACTATCAACCCCAGGCTCCCTTCCTTCTTTCTTTCTAGGGCTCAGCAAATGGGAGACATCAGCAGATCAGAAGGTGAGAAGAAACAAAGGCATGAATATATCTCTCAGTCTCCCTACTTTTCTACAAAAATGGCAGTTACCACTTCTGTGCAACTGCCCTTTGTCATGGATCCAAGGTCTTCCTCCAAGCTCCAATTACAGCACTCCCTCCCCTGCGTACTCAGGCCAGAGGATGGTAACAGCTTTCTGCTGATGCTAATCCCCAGGTGCTTCCCAGTCCTTTACTGTTCTCTGTATGCACTGTAACCTGCATGCACTTCTCTTAATAGCTCCTAAGTTAAAGTTGCCATGGTCCAACCTGATAGCCCAACTAATTCACAGCTTGGGAAGAGCAGGACGATCCAACAAAGGAGAGGTCTGTAAAGTAGAAGAAGCAAGGGGGTTCAAGAACTAAGAGGCCAGGGGAGCTATGAGTTGTCAAGGTCAATAATTTTCAGTTCGGTAATATCTTCACCTGAGAGGTGTTTTAAAAATCTGTGGAGGTGACTTTTGCTCTCATAATAATTGGGAGGGTGTTACTGGCATTTACTGGGCAGGAACTAGGGATGCTAGAAGCACTCCTTTATTCCAGATGGTCTCAATTGTCAAAGAATTGCCCCATGTCCTGGTAAATTTTGAAATGCCTGTTTGGACATTCACATAAATGAGGACAAAAAGAACCCCCCAAAAAAGTTTGGTCTAAGCACAGAGTCTAACATATTTTTTGCACAGTTTTAATATACATTTTACATTTTCAATAAATGCAAACACCACATAAATCAAGGGAAGGTTGTATGAATTTATTTGGAAATTTACCAAAGTAATTTAACATTTCAGAAAAATTTTGTTATGACAGCATGGTATTTAATTCTCCCTTATAACATAGCCATCTCTGTCTGTAATTGTCTATTTATTGCAAGCAGATTACCATGTGTTTATGTCTTCTAGCACACTTCTAGTACACTGCTCCTGTTGAGCAGTTACATGTTGAAGTACATATTATTATATTGTATACTATTTCTCTCATATTATACTGACTTTTTAATAATTACATTTGTTGGTAGATAATACTATTTATGAAATTCACTCCAAAATAGTAAAGGGAACATAGGAGTGTTATAAAACATATAAATATTTGTTATGGGTGAAATATTGGGTCTGATACAGTTGAGAATAACTGATAAACATGGACACAGAAATCAATGAGAATGATGACAATTTACTGATAGGCAGGTGCTAAAAATCTTCAATGAGTGACTAAGACAATGGCTCTGAAACGTTGCTGCACCTTTAATCACCCGGGGAGCTTCTTTCAGTCCTAATACCCAGGCTGGCCATGTTAGAATCTCTAAGTGTGGGGCCTGAGCATCAGCATTTTTAAGAACTCCTCAATGAAGCCAAATTTGAAAAGTCTGAATTAAGAGATCAGAAGAAAATTACAACAAGGAGCAACTGAAGATGGTCAAGTCTGATGGCATGCTATTTAAAGAATCAGTGGTTTTTCAGAAGTGAGGGAAGGAAAGACATGGACCAATTGGGAGCGCCAATGGGGAGCACCTCTGAGTCTGACGAAAACAATAGCCACCACTGAAAAGACTTCTAGGAAACTGGAACCCTCAGGAATGACAGGTTATAATTATAAATTAGAGGAATGCAGTAAAGGGGACGTTTAAGAATGAGATTGGAGATACAGGGATGTCTGCTAAGTTCCAAAGGCACAGTGGAAGGGCATAGAGTAGCTGGGGAAGGAGACAAGTTTGAATCATATTAGGAGAGGTACGGAGAATATGCTGATAAGAAGACTTCCAGAATTGACCTGGGAGAGACAGAGGACACACATAATGGGACCCGTCCTGACCTTTTTAGAGGAAGATGGGCAACCACTCTAATCGTAGACCCTGGAGCAGACACTGTTAATGCTCTGCCTCGGGCCTCTGGGATACCTTCTGATCACTTCTGCTGCCCTACCCCTAGCTTCTTTGCATTTTTGCTTACAAAGGCTGGTGACTGCAAAGCTCTTCAGAAGATTGGCCTTGAGCTAGTGGAGCCATCTGGCCCAGCAGAAAATACCAGGGCACTTATGCTCCCACGGGGAGCCTTAGCCAAACCATGACTGGTAGAGCAACATGAAACCCGGCTCCCTTGCCTCGTCAGGAAAAACTCTAAGTTTTAACTTGTATTTCAGAATTTTCCTGTAGGATCAAGCTGAAATGATCTTTCCTAATCTGTCTAAAATTGTCCCTTATCTTTGGCTTCTTTCCCTTCCCTGTCCTGCTTTTTCTACTTCCTTACCAGTTTCTCCCGGCAAACACTTGAATAAATCACTTGCTTTTGAATTCTTGTCTTGGGGTCAGCTTCTGGGAAACTTGGCCAAGACAACCTTCTTCTTACGATGGATAAGAAGCAGTACGTGTTAGCAGGAGCAGGAAGCATGCTGGGGGCTCCCAAAACACCAGCGGAGGATAATATCACTGTGAGAGGGAGGGGACAGTTTTAACACTTCCAAGTGGAATTACTGAGATGACTAATTTTGATAGACCACAGAGTAGGTTTTTCAATGAGTCCTTGTAAAGAAAATAAAATCTTCAATAACACCTTCCAGGATCTCTGACATCAGTTTATAGAAGGATGTTTTCTACATCATTATTTATCACTCACTATAATCAAATGCTATTGTTTAGAAACAACCAACTATATAGGTTGCCAAAACGACATGGTAGTATGTGAACCCAGCTGCCTGTAGCCTCTATGTTTACCTAGACATAGACTTCAGACTACCTAGAAAAACAGAGGGACCTATATCCATCAGGAAATCCCCCTAAAATATTGTTTTAAAGTACAGATTTTCCTTAACCTGTGATGGGGTTACGTCACCAAATATATGTTGCAAAATAACATAAGTCAAAATTGCATTTAATACACCTAATCTACTGAACATCATAGATTAGACTAGCCTACCTTAAACATGGTCAGAACTCTTTTCCATTAGCCTACAGCTGAGCAAAATCACCTAACACTAGGTCTATTTTATAATACAGTGTTAAATACCTTATGCCATTTGTTGGATACTGTATGGAAAGTGAAAAACAGAATTGTTGTATGGGTACAGAATGGTTGTAAATGTGTTGGTTATTTACCCTTGTGATCACGTGGCTGACTGGGAGTTTGTGGCTGCCACTGCCCAGCATCATCATACTGCATGTTGAAAGCCCAGGAAAAGATAAAAATTCAAAATTCAAAGTATGGTTTCTACTAAATGTGTATCACTTTTGCACCAATATTAAAGTCAAAACAATTGTAAAGTGAACCACCATAAGTTGGGACCATCTGTAGTTAAGCTTTTGATAAATATTGAGCATTGGTAAGTTCAAATCCTTATTTTTTTTATCTGATTAGCATTCAAAACTAAACCTAAGTTGCTGGATAAAGGAAGAGCCACGTATTTTAAGTGTCAGTCAAGGTGATACTATAACTGTCAGACATTATAAGATGGGCAAAAATGATGACGTGTAGGTAATAAGAATTAATGCATCTACCTAAGATTTCTGCTTCTTGTCCTTTCCAATATTCAGTATTTTGGATTTAGAATTCAAGTAGTGTGTGAAAAAAATGGTTCTTTCTACTTAAACTCAAAGTTCCAGAACTATCACAATAAGAAGAGACTTTCACAACCACTGCTTCATATAAGGAAATGTCTAGGCTTTGCTTCCTCTTTTCAGAAGTCCCCTTTAAGTTCCAAAGGGGAGAGCAAAGGAGAAATATTTCCAAACCAAGATTAAGAAATGGATGAATTCAAGAGATAATAGATACAAATGATTACATAAATACTCTCCTTTTAGAGAACATCTTCAGAAATTGAGTGATGGTTGTAATGTGGAATTTTTCCTCAATAGATTTGTACAAGCTTAATACCAAAATGCCAGCACAGTAATATTAGGCTATGCTTATGACAATAACTGAGGTCATTAAATTTTTTTCCTCCCTGTTCTAGTGGGAAGGCATATCCAACACTCAAAGCAGCAAAATTGTTTAAGTGTACAAGTGTACCATGCAAGGTTGCCAAAACTTAAGCTCTTTTACGCTCTTTCTTCAAGAGGCAACCCACTGAAATGAGAGGACTCCAAAAGCAGGGCAATGAAGGATGGATTACTCTCTGTAGATTGAGGGTAGGGAGGAAAACTCCCCATTGGGGAGGGAGGAGGAGAGATGTCTCAATACAACCATTAACCGAAGAAACTGCACTGGGGGAAGTCCCCTATGAAGCATCCAGAAAATAAAGTTGCTGAAGGAGAAAATCAGTATTTGGCAGCCAACTGCAGCACCATAGCTAGATGAAGGAGCAACAATCCTCAGATGACAAGGACAACAAATTCTCTACCACTTTCCAACATTAGTCAATAGTTAGAACTTCTTCCTTGCTCCTCTCCACCTACCTCAACACATACACACATACACACACACACACACACACACACACACACACACACACACACACACAGGCAAAGGGGCATGGAATATAAAGGAGAGAAGAGGAAAATGATTTCCACTGCAAATAATTTTTAGCAATCTTGGAGCCAAATGCTAAGGTTTTGGAGAATTTTCATCAGCAAAATAAATACGGAGTTTGTTCCCCAAAGTAAACAGAAGTGATTAAAAATGTCACTTGCTGTCAATTTTATATTATCATCTCAATCCACTGGAATTTGCCAGCTAGTATCTGTTACTAGTGATAATAGAAAAAAATGCTGTTTTTACTGAGTTGCTGAGTTGTATTTCTATAAGGGTCTGACCTCCATCATTAACCTGGACTTCATCAGATTGACCTTTAATCCATTCAAGCATTTATTAAAGAAAAAAGCTGAGTAGTAGGAAGAACTATACTGGTCTAAGTGTCAGTCTGGCTCTATCATATACCAACTTCAGGATTTTAGGAAAGCTTCTCTTGTAACATCTCTGAACTCTATTTTTCTAAAATTTAAAATGGAGTCCATAATATTTATCTATATGGTAAGCACTCAAGCTCAAGAATGTTTGTTTTCATTCCACTCATAGCCTCAACTTCTACACCAATTTTAAAGACTGTTTTTTCAAACAATAGACATTAATTAATTGCATTAATTTCTGTGGTATTATCTTTTTAATCAAGGAGCTATTTCCTTCTTAATTATGCTAAAGAAACGAACAAATAGTTTCCCTCTAGAATTTTTTGTTCTTGTTGTTTTGCATCTTTAAATGATACTTAACATTTGGGCATCTATTGTCTATAAATCTAGAGTATGCGTGAATTTAGAGCCCCAATTCACCTTAGCTTGTTAAATCTGTACCTTAACGGCTTTTGTAGAGCAGGAATACCAACATGACTGAGTTGTATGCCTTCCCTGTGTGCATATTTGTCTTCCTTCATTGTTATTTGAGTTAGTCCTTTTAATTTTTTTAAGACAACAGTATGTTTGCCTTTGGCCTAGTTCGGCTATAATAAATTCTCGCTCTATTCCATGACAGGTTTTATCAGGCTGCCATATAAGTGTCCTGTATCCTGTCAAATTTGCTATTTAAATATTTGGATTTTTCTTCTTACTTTCTTATGGCTTATCTTCCTTCTAGTTTTTGGTGATGATTGTACTCTGACCCTTAAAGGCTCTAATTTGCATGCCCCTAGTAACCACTTTATAGTTAGCTGCTGTAATAGTCCATAACAGAGCGTGGAGTCTTTAAAATAGCTCCCTGTAGCAAATCATATCTATAAACATTTTACAGGAAGGGTAAGTCAACATGTTTAAACAGGCTGCGTCAGAAAGGACCTGTATAATTTATGGAATAGAATGGAAATATTGCTACTCGAAGCATTTTCTCATCCCACTAAAACTATAGTGTGGCTTCAATGTTCAGTGACTGACTATTAAGGGAAGAGATAGAGGAGGAGGAAACAAATCTTCACGTATTCTTCTGGAATCTATAATCTATTTCTTTTTCCATCTTTACATGAGCATAAATATCTGTGGATCACATCTCTTGAAAGTCTCCTTCAATTTCCCTTGGCCCTGGGCAAATTATATCATTAAGTTACTTCTGTGCCTCAGTTTCCTCATTTGTAAAATCAGGAAGATAACAGCAATCTCTTTCCTAAGATTGTGAGAGGAGTACATGAGTGTATACATAAAAGGTGCTTAGACTAGCCCTGGCCTTCAGTAGGCACTCAGCTAGTGTTAGTTGTAAGTTTTCTTCCCTCCATCACCTATTCAGTGCTTTCTTCATCTCCTCCAGACTCTATCCAGCTAATGAGGCAAAGGAAGATGGAGGACCAAGGACAAGGAGAAAAACAAGTCCTGTTCTTGGATTCACACATCTCGGGTTGATTATCACTTCAAGGAAGACTTTGAATCTTTTGTTCCAGTCCAATGTTTGCCAGGTAGCTGTTCTTTACCCCTCTGTCCTCTGCTGTCCTATAGACTTCCCATATATCTCTTGAATCTTATTTCAGTGAACAAGACCACAAATGAAAATTTGTGTTTTACTTTCAATTTATTATCCCTGACACCAGGAACAAGCAACAAAACAGAGGGAATCAGAACTAGAAGAGAGCAAGCTGTGAACATGTAAAGATAATAATAACAGTTGAGAAAGCAACTTCTGGTAGTAGACCTTCTTCAAGTTTCCAAGGGTCGCTGCCCTATATCCTTCCTTCAGTAATAACCCTGGGCACAGCTCAAGGATGTATCAAGAAGCCAAATAGACGTTCTGGCTCCACAAGGAGATTATGTTCTGGTCAGTGAGAGAGCAGCATACCATTTCCAGTTGTAATCAACATAAATTGAAAAAATATTTCCCTAGATCTAACCTATTCAATAATACTTATTTCCGGGTGTGCACACTGAGGTATGAAATGATAAATAAAATACAGTAGTTTGTCTTCAAGCAGCTCATGATCTAGTAGGACAAAAAAAGTAACTATATAAATAGCCATAATATAAGGCAGCAAATATTAAGTGTTATAGGCAACAAATAAATAAGGATCTCTGAGGCAAACACTGAAAAGTGTAGTCAGTTCCCATGAATTTACCATGAAATTCATTTTTTGCATCAGAATCTCTACTAAAATAGCTACTTGACATTCAAAAAAAAAGCTGCCTAAGTGCCTGCTCTGATCAAGGCTCTGTCCTGGATTCTACATTAGGTGCAAAGGTTACCAGGTAACCTATAATCTTGTTGGAGATGTAAGACATACAGACACACAATGATATAAAAGTCTGAATGTTAAAAGGCACATGGGAACACAGAGCAGAAAGTATGGCTCAGCCGACCCACACAAACAACATGGACAGAGACAGCTGCCTCCCTAATTCAAGCCCACTCCCAGGTCTCACGTGGGCTTCAGCAACACTCTGCAGTAATCTTGCTTCTGCTCTTTCCCCTGAAAAACTAACCTTCCTCTCACTTTGAACACAATGATCTTAAAATGTAAAAATCAGATCATGGTTCTTCCTCATCTACAGCCCTTCAAAGGCCTCTTCTTGCCCTTGGAATCAAACCCAGACGCTCTGTCACAGCCAAAGGTCTGGGGGAGGGGAGAGGAGGACCTGGGCCCTGCCTACATCTGTATGCTCAGCTCACACCACTTGCCTACTGCACTATATCACTTCTGGCTCCTTGCCAGTCCTTGGCCTTGTCAAGCATGTTCCCTTCTCAGCATCTTTGTACTTACAGTCTCCTCTTCCCAGGATTCTCTTCTCCACACTTTCATTGCTGGTCATACCTGGATCCTAGTCTTGCCTCTTGAGAATGTGCCAGTGTTACTTCCTGTGCCGGAGTCATTCCCTTGATACTCTGCCTGCTTTCCAGGTGTGGTGGAACTGAGATCTCCCTTTACTATCCCTAGAACAGATTTCAGACAGGCTCTCTTCCTGGGGCAAAGCAGCCCCATGTACCATTGTTAGTGAGTTAGATAATGGCAGTGAGTTAGATAATGTCTTGGCCAAAGTGTGGTGACATGAGTGTTGAGTATGAAACTGATGCTATACTTCTAATGTTTTTGCTCATTTACTTTGTGACCTCAATGAAGTTATTTAACCTCTCTGTGTCTTTCTATCTCCATTTGGAAGGTTCCCTATGTTCCTTCTAGGTCCAAACTTCTTTCCTCTATTCCTCCATTTCTTCATCCCACACATACTTACTGAGGGGCTACTTTATGCATGGTACTGTCCTAGCACTCAGGGCTAAACTCTGAATAAGACATCCAGCATTTATACATTTAGGAGTTCAAATATGAGCACAGGAGACAGACACTAAGCAGTTTTATTCCATGTGCTGATGTAATAACACTCTCCCTCCCAAAACCCTGATTGGGTCTCCAGATATGGGAGAAAAGAAATACTTGGATTTTTCCAGATCCTATTACAGAAACCAGTGGAAAAGAGTACCCTTCCCAGAAATTTAAACTGGCACAAGGCACAAGGCAATCTGACATTTCAAAACTTCCCATGCTTGGGTATTTCGCTTGTTTGTTTTTTCTAAAGAGTAGATGGTTTTGTTGTTTGAAAAGGTACAATAATGGGTTCTGCTTTTTATGTACTTCTATGTGCTGATAAGCTTCTAAGCACAGTCTAAAAGCAGGAGAGTAAACAAAGGAAAAGTGTCATTTATCTGCACAAACTGTCCACTAAGGAGAGGGTAAGCAGTACAGATTAAGTCAGATGTAGGGAAAAGATTTTATTCCTTAATATGAATCTAAGCTAAGTCTATGAGAATTATTGTTTTCCCCAGAGTATATGTATATGTATATGGAAAGTGTTCCAACAGTTTCTTCCAAGAGATTTAAAAAAAAAATGAAACATGCTTTCATTTCATAGGACTGCAAAGTCTGCCAAAGTTAGCTGCCTTGACATCAAAAACCCTCTTTAAGTGGTCTTAGAGAATGCCTTATGATTTTATTTCAGACGGAACTCAGATTTTAAGAAACATCCCAGTATGGTTAGTTGCATACCTTCACTAAACCTTGTAGACAGAAAGGCAAGAATTACAAAGCAAGATCAGCATTTCTGAGTAAAGAGTTGAATAAACAAATTGAAATTTGCCCCAGGATAGTCTGAAGAGCTCTTACTCTCCAAGGTGTAGAGGGCATACCTCAAGCCTGGGAGAGGGATTAGAAGGTAAGGCTGCCCTTTAGGAGGACCTATGTGAAATTCTTTCCCTTGAACTTCTGGAATAGTAACATTTCACAAATAGTTACAAGATGTTTTTCTCCTGTACTCTAACCTCCCCTGGTAATCCCTTATTCTTGAGTAAAGTCAGCTACACATGGACAGCTTTTCATTAGTAGGATTGTGAGTAATTCGGTTAGAAATCAGTGAAGAGAATAGTGGCCTTTCTCACATCACTTCCTGCTGATCTAGCAGCAAGTACTGAAGAAGACCATGGTCCCAGTGTCACACAAAGGGAGGCAAAGCAAGTAACATTCAAGACATTCACTGCTGAGAGGAGAAGGGAGGAGACCTTGATGTGCGTTGATGCCACGTTAGTAGAGTCAAAACGGCCAGGAGCCAAACAGTCCTTTTTTATCAAATATACCAGAGGAAAGAGATTCTCAAAAAGGTGTAGCTGATGTTTAGGAAACAAGCACATACACAAAATTACAATTCCCCAGGAAAGCCTGAGCATTGAGAAATGAAAGAATGGAGAAACTAAGTCTCAAGGTCTGAAGACTGAGTAGAATTCATCAAGTTGAAGGGGAGCATGACAAAAAGAGCACCCGCGGCAAGGAGAAAAGCAAGGTGAAAGCTGAGAGGTGTTCAAACAACTGAAAGAAAGCCCCAAATGGCCAGATCTCTCACCCTGAGACACAATGAGGCTGGAGAAGCTGGCGGGGACTGGGCCCTGCAAGGACTTAGGCAATTTAAAAAATGTTGAATTTTTATCTTAATACAAGAAGGTCAGGCATTTCTTCCAGGTCTCTAAGTTTGAGTGCCATTAGAGATAAGAAGAAGTGAATTCATGTTCTGGCTTGCAAGAGAAGGAAAGCACAGTCCCTTTAGGGACCAGAAAAAGTTGACTGGAACACATATTCTGAGGATGATCATGGTTGATACAACTGATAGTCTGAGAGAAGAGAAAGGGGTTTCTAAACAAGAAAAAAGGGAACATTGTAGTTCAGAAGAGGAGAATTATCATCGTTTTTCATTTCAGGCAGTAAAGTCCATCTGCAAAAACAAGTCTTTATCTCCCCCCTCCATACGAAATAATTATTTCTACTTGCAAAATATCTCAATTCTGATTGTTTTCTTGCCAATGACATGTGTAATTAAATATTTAAGACAAGAAGAGCTTTGATTTTCTCTGACAACTAGACTGCAGGATAATTTTTTGTGTTATCATTGAAATTCTTTCATGTTACAGGTTTACTCACTAGTCTAAAATAATCTTTCCAAGGAACTAGGTTTAGATATTTTTCCTCTTAACTATGTCTATACCATAGGAGTATATACACAATTAAGAACAAACTGTAATTCCTGATTTCCTGCCCACTCCTCCTAGATTAATGGACCATCTACAGTTTTTAAGAGTAATTTGAAGTGATATTTGTCTAGTTAAACTTTTTTTCCAGATCACTTTTATTCAGAAAAATAAATCTCTTAGTTGGGATGTTTTGAGCTGCAAATGACACAACTATAAGTCATTTAATCAATATGGGTGTGCAACTGTACAAAACAAGGCAGGTGGTTTCAGGGCTGAAAGTCATAGGCAAAATGGCCTGAGCAAGGGCCTAGGTGCTCTCCCCCTTTCTGCTGCCATATACAGTATGTTGGAGAGGTCTTCCTCCTGATTGAAGATGGGGGTAGCAACTCGAAATGCCACATACAGACACATTGGCATCTATCCTAATAAGGATGATTTTTCTTTAACAAAGTCTCCCTTTATTGGAAAGAAAAATGTCTCCTCAAAACTTTTTTTTTAATTTTTTTTTATTTATTTATTTGTCAGAGACAGAGAGAGCACAAGCAGGGGGAGCAGCAGGCAGAGCAGGCAGAGGGAGAAGCAGGCTCCCCACCAAGCAAGAAGCCCGATACGGGACTCGATCCCAGGACCCTGGGATCATGACCTGAGCCGAAGGCAGTGGCTTAACTGACTGAGCCACCAAGGCATCTCTCCCCAAAACTCTTTAATAGAAATCTTCTCCTCGGGCATCAGTGGTCACATCTATGTCACAAGTACATGTGTAATGTACTCATTGGAAAGATGAATGGGATTAAAATGGTTTGTGGGACCAATAGTGATTTATGCCTCAAGGCATTATGTCTTTACTGAGCAGAGGGGAAGATGAATGCTATAGTAAAAGTAGAAATCTCCTAGAAGAGCTCAAAGAGGGGAAGACAAGGGAGGGCAGGAAAGAGAATAGATAATTCTGAAATTAGAGGGCCTGTTTAAATAAGTGAGGACATACTGCAAGAAAACCAACAGCAGGGTGCTCTATATTCTTGATCTTAAGGGGCAAGAGAAAGAGTGGTTGCCAAGACCCAAAAGGAGGAGGTTATGTTGATACCCACCCTTCTGAAGCCTTTATAAGGCTAGCCTGAGGCAACCCCACAATGAAGGAGCCCAGGAGATCACCTGGACTTTGCTCATCCCTTGTGGTTCTCCATTGGCCAATCATGCCTTGAAGCCAGAAGGCAAGTAGTTCATCTAGCACCGACTTTTCTGGCAGGATGAGGGAAATGGGGGAGAGTTGATTTGCAGGTGCAAATATAGCATAATCAACATAGCCATTTATTAAATCCATTCTGGCTGTCGCTGCAAACAGAAACCATAGTGCACATGCCTTTTCAAACAAAAATTAAGTACTTTTAATTAAGTAACATAAAGAGTTGTTCTCCTTCCCTTCCTTATCCTAGTCCTCTCAAAGTATATCTACAACATTGATTGTATCCTTTAGTTAGTAACAGATTTTTTTTTCCTTTAGCTTGATCATTTAGCAACATGTTAACAACCATTCAAAATGGTTATACACACAGGCACAGGCTAAGAAAGGAGAACTCAGTACCCCCACTATACATGCTGGACAGAAGACCCCACACGGAGTCCAGTCCAGGCAAGGAGTCATTTAGGTTGTCCTAGAATTTACATTTTCAAATGGTTTTCAAAGCCCTTTTATTTATTTTTTTTTAAAGATTTTATTTATTTATTTGACAGAGAGAGAGAGAGATCACAAGTAGGCAGAGAGAGAGGGGCTCGAGCAGAGAGCCCGATGCAGGGCTCGATCCCAGGACCCTGAGATCATGACCTGAGCCGAAGGCAGAGGCTTTAACCCACTGAGCCACCCAGGCACCCCTTAAAGCCCGTTTAAAAAATTGAATAATTCTAACCTACACAGAACAATGTTACCTTTTTTGCCTCCCTGGATTTCTTCCCAAAATTCTTTACAAGATCCTCTAACATTTTTCAGATTGGTTCAAAATTTTTTCTATCCTCTAATTCCTGCAGCATCAGGAGAAAGAAAAAGACAGAAGCGTATATAGAAACCACAGGAAGAACAAATAAAACTTGCAGGTGTTAACCCCCAGATTTTCAGTCCCTTACTTTAATCTATATCCATCCAACTCTTCCTTCTGCCCTTTGCTGCTCTGGTAATAGGACCATAAACTGCAAACAGATGATACTCCACCTCCATCTGAGGTCTATCAACTGCTGCACTTGGCTTTCAAGAGCCTCATTTTGTCTTGCTCCTGGCTGAACTACTAGAGCACTTTCTAATGTGCTGCAAATATTAAGGTGCATGTACCATGCTTAATCAATTGACTCCATATTTTAAAACATGATGGTTTCAGGTGAAAGATCCAGAGAATGAATAAAATAGTTATGCAGTCCCCATTATATGGTACTAATTGATTTTAGTACCTCTTCTAAGCCAAAGAAATTTAAATGGGTTAATTTGGGATAGCTGTTAGCAACACTTAATCTTTTCATGCCTGAAATTTGTACTTTATCTATGGCTAAAATTATGAAATCTCTTTGAAATACTTGATATCAAATAGAATAGAAGAGATAAGCTGGACTTTGTTTTAAATAGCTAATGCTCTAATAGTTACTTGAGTCGTTTTGCTAACAGAAAGGCAAGATAATTAGTCCACAAATGTAAGATCCACAAGAATAGATACTTTTATCCGCTGTGCTCACTAATGTATTCTCAGTGGCAAAAACAGTGTCTGGTCCATCGTAGATATGCAATTAATATATGTTGAATAATGAATGAATAGCTAAAGCCCCAGAGCAAGACTATCAAATAATTTCAGTATCAAAAATACAGTTAGCTTATTTTAGGTGCTAAATACTAAAAACTATCAATATGAAAAACACTTACCATTTTTGAATATTTACTCTTTGCCAGCTCAAATTAGGTGTTTCATTTCTAATACCTTATTGAATCCTTACAAAAGATTCAATTTAACCATAAAACAAGTAAAGGAATCCCATTCTTTAGATAAAAAAACTGAGACTTAAAGAGGCTATTATCTAGGGAGCCCAGGATTCACATTCTTATCTATATCTGTCCCCAAAGTTCAATCTCTAAAGCACAAAGCCATTCCTACAGTTTGTATCACCAAAGTGTAACATCTCAGACTTGGAATCCAAGATTTAATTCTTGAATTAAAAAACCTTTAACTTAGGTGCAGGCAGCTCTAGATTTGAATTTCTATGAGGCCACTGTCCTCTGAGTGACAGGGCACAAGTTACTTAATTTCCCTGCACCTCGGTTACTTTATCTGTAGGATGTGTTTAATTACCCTACCTCAAGAGGATTTTTCTAGAATGAGGTGGGATGTTCTCATGAAGCTTTCCTAGGATATAATCAATGCTTATTTTTGTGTTTTTGTGACTCCAGCCACAAAAAAGCACAACGAATTCATGGATTAAATTATACTGTGAAGCAAAAAGGCATAGAAATGTGATGTAAGTAACTTCAACTCTGAAAATTATCTATTGTCACTCCATGGTTTTTTTTTCTTTTTGTCAGGTTAGACATGGAAAAGATATTTATTCCCAGGATCCTCTGGCAAACTCTTTCACTTTGGCAATAGAGACCTTTATCTATTAAATCTTTAAGAGCCATTCACAGGAAATACCAGCTGCTGTTGATGACTGAAGAAAGAAACAGGAGAGGTCACACTGACTTAAAGTCATTCTCATTTTGGGGCACCTGGGCAGCTCAGTTGGTTTTAAGCCTCCAACTCTTGATTTTGCCTCAGGTCATAATCTCAGGATCATGACCTGGAGCTCGCCTCAGGCTCTGTGGTCAGCTGGGAGTCCGCTTAAGATTCTCTCCCTCTCCCTCCGCCCCTCACCCCCACATGCACAGGCACGCACATGTGCTCTCCCTCCATCTTCAAGTAAATAAAATAAATCTTAAAAAAAAGACATACTTGTTTCATATATTTATAGCTTTGTTTTCAGAGCCTAAGGAGAGCACAGAAAAGTAGAGAACATTGCCTGATAATTACTTTTTACTAACTCCTAATTGCTAGCTGTTTTTGTTTCTCAAACTTTTATTTTCTTCATAAG
The DNA here is from genome assembly GCA_028534135.1 of Potos flavus. NCBI lineage: Eukaryota > Metazoa > Chordata > Mammalia > Carnivora > Procyonidae > Potos > Potos flavus. The sequence continues at coordinate 125,856,981 of CM052883.1, read as the reverse complement.
ATCACAGACATTCTCCTTTATTGCTTAATTTTTCCAAATTACAGGTAAGCACAGGGCATCCTCTGGGACCTATCTATCTTCCCTGCTCTACTTGTACCAAAGGGCATTTTTAATTACTTAAACTTCTCAATTTTTTTTTGAGAATTATTACATACCAATGTAGAACATCATCTTAAAATGGATATAATGTCTAAGCCACTGTTTGTCTGAGTTCCTCATTTTGTTAAGAGCTTCCTTCTAAATGAGGGCAAGACATGACGGGCAGGAAAAAAAAAGAAAAGAAAAAGAATCTCAAGAGAATGGAAAAATAAAATGAGCATACCCTCTTATTTTGTTGATTTTAGGGATTATTAACTTATTACAAATCTCTGGCAAACAGTAGACACAAAAGAAGCTATGTCTTGATATTATTGGAAGAAATGAAGTACAATGAGGATGAGAAAGCATAAGGTAACAATGTTTGAAAAGTGTTTAGGCATGAACTAAACAGGTGTAAAGCAAGAGTTCAGGTGAGACAAAGGAGGATGTCTTGGATTTGACTGAGAAGTCAACAGGGTAGTTCTGAGAACAATTTCAGAGAACAAGTCAGGCTAATGCCCTTTCTCAACTTAGGCTGCTCATGACCATCATGATGTCTTTAACATCCTGATGCCTAAGCTGCCACCGGTCATTCAAGGAATCTCTGAGAGTGGGATCTAGGCACCATATGGTTTTGAGCTCCTGGTGATTCCCATGAGCAGCCAAGGCTGAGAGCCACTGTGCTAAGCACAAAGATTTCAGTGAACGATTCCTACCATCACTTTGAATCACACAGACATCCAAGTGGGCAAAATCATTATTTTTAAAGGGACAGTAACAGACCAAACACATTTTCCTATATAAATTCACTGCCTGAATTTCCTGACAACTTCTACCCACTCTGACGGAGTCTTCAGAGTGACAGAATTATAAACAAGGGGCTGTTGGATCTCTGTACTCCCCTACAGCTGGTGAAAATCTAGATCTCTGGAGCAGCTGTAGGTAAAGCCTGTCTTCTTTCCAGCTGCCCAAGGAAACACTTGCCACCCCAAGCAGCTGTCCCAAAGCATAAATGAATTACCTCTTCCAGGAGTCACAAACAGCTGCTGAAATCAGCTGCTGGTAGGAGGTGAAGAGGAGGATGGGGGAGGTGGGGATGGGAGGACTTCTGGAGCCGTTGTCAGTTCCTTGGGGAACCCCAGATCACTCCCAGTATTAGTGTGTGTGGATAGAACACAAAAGAGTGGAAGCTCAGTGAACTAACTGCAAATAAATATCTGCAAATGAAGTTACTAATTATGGAGGACACACTCTGACAAGAAGCTATTAATAACTTTCCATTTACTTGGAAACTTCAATATCCAGCATTTAAAAAAAAATACATCTTGAAATGCTAAAATATTTTTCAAATTCACGGTGCATTGTTTCTCATCCATTGTTCCTTTTTTAAAATCGGGGCATTAACAAATTTTCTTCTTTGTACTTGTCAGGTTTTATAAACATGAGCTAAGGCTTTTTTTAAGAAGCTACTTTAAATGAATGAATTTTTCCTTCATTTCAAACCGCGGTATTTTACATATTTTTTAAAATTCATTTTTAGTGAGTTAGAGAGTACATTTAAAGGTGTTAACAAATTCTGGAGCTTCACACATATATTTCCATTTTTCTGGCACCTGGTGAATGTTGCTAAGCCGTGCCAGCAAGCTTCACCATTCAGAAGGCACCATGGTCCTATGCCATTTTAACACTTAATTTTTATCTCTTTCCCCCATGATAATATTCTTACTTTACTCTCTTGCTCTGTTATATTTTATACCTTTAACATCTTATTGCCTGAGTTTATTACATTTTTAGCTTATTATCTTTTTAGTTGAAGATATGGTAGGTTAACCAACAAAGCTGTAGTAAAAACTATTTTTAAAAAGATAGTTTTGCAGTATGGAGGTTCCTCAAAAAGTTGAAAATAGAGCGACCCAGCAATTGCACTACTGGGTATTTACTCTAAAGGTACAAATGTAGTGATCCGAAGGGGCACCCACACCCCAATGTTTATAACAGCAATGTCCATAATAGCCAAACTATGGAAAGAACCTAGATGTCCATCAACAGATGAATGGATAAAGAAGATGTGGTATATATATACAATGGAATACGATGCAGCCATCAAAAGAAACGAAATCTTGCCATTTGCAATGACGTGGATGGAACTAGAGGGTATTATGCTGAGAGAAATAAGTCAACCAGAGAAAGACAATTATCATATGATCTCTCATATGGGGAATTTGAGAGGCAGGGCGGCGGTTGTGGGGGGTAAGGAAGGAAAAAAATGAAACAAGATGGGATCAGGAGGGAGACAAACCATAAGAGACTCTTAATCTCATGAAACAAACTGAAGGCTGCTGGGAGAGGGGGAGTAGGGATAGGGTGGCTGGGTTACGGACATTGGGGAGGGTATGTGCTGTGGTGAGTGCTGTGAAATGTGTAAGCCTGATGGTTCACAGACCTGTACCCCTGGGGCAAAAAATATATTATATGTTAATAAAAAAAAAAAATAGGTTTGAAGTAATCCCATAATGATTTCATGTACTTTTATGGTTCAAGGTCTATAGATTTAAAATGACACCAATTGAACCTTTTCTATCTTAAAGCCTCAAATTATCAGTAAGTTCACAAATATAGTGTTTTAACTCCACCACCATTGTCTTTTTGAGATTTTTTTTCCTCAGGGCAAAACATATTTTTAATATACTTTTTATAAGATTACTCAAGAGAGAATATATACATACAAATATACCTTTTGAAGCAGAGAAAGGCAGACTTAGGAAAAATCTAGAGAATTAGAGCAAGTTCAAAGAAGCATTATGTAGAGAGCCAAAAGGTAGAAACTGGAATACACATGGAACAAGGGAGGAATAGGGAATATGTCAGTCAGAACAATTTCTGTTAAAATTGCAGAACTCGGGACGACTGGGTGGCTCAGTCGTTAAGCATCGGCCTTTGGCTCAGGTCATGATCCCAGGATCCTGGGATCGAGTGCTGCATCGGGCTCCCTGCTCAGTGGGGAGTCTGCTTCTCCCTCTGCCTCTGCCTGCAGCTCCCTCTGCTTGTGCTCTCTCTCTCTGACAAATAGTAAATCTTAAAAAAACAAAAAGCAAATTGCAGAACTCAACTGGAAGTGGTCTAAGCAAATAAATATTTAAACTTAGAAATAGCCACTTTCAGTTAAATCTATGTTTTCGAAAGATATCATTAGGAATCTGTTTCTCTTCCTTTTATATCTCCATTGTCGTCTGCAGGCCTTCATTCCTAGTCAGTTTCTCTTCAAGTGATGATAAAGATCACAGGAGATCCATGCTTACATAATACTACCTTAGCCATCACATGTATATCAAATATATCTAGTTAGGGGCTGAATTTTACTGAACCAAATTAGAGCAAGTGCCCTTCCCTGGGCCGAACTGTGACCAGAGAACATAACAACATATTCAGGCCACTTGCCAACTCTGAGATCTGGAGAAGCGTCATTCCTACCTCAATTACATGGACTGAAAGGGGAAACAAGGTTGTGACCCAAAAGAAAGTCTATGAGATATGAACAGAAACAGACATATACACATGCATGAAAGCACACGCACAAAGCAAACACACACACATATGCACCCCTGTATCTTTCAGCATTCCAGACGATATACTCAAAATAAGAGAATTCAAGGAAGGTTTGCTAAAGGACTATTTACTTAATAAAGATATGGGTAGGGTAAAATAGAGAGAATAAGAACAAGAGGAGACAACAGTTAACAGAATCTGAAAGAAAGGAATCTTTTAGAGACTTCACCCACTTTGAGAGAACTAATAGCCTTTTGTCAAGAGCCAGCACAAGACAACCTGGCAGGGAAGAAGCCAGGGGAATGAATACCCTCCTCCTTCTCTCTGATCTCTGATAGAGATCTCCATTGGCCAAACCCAGCAGGAAGCTAGATGGCAAGGGATTTCCTGGGGCATGGTAAAAAAAAAAAAAAAAAAAAAAGTAGAGAGTGGACCTGCCAGAGCAAACAGAAGATATTTAGCACATACCACCACTACAAAAAGATAGTTCATAACGGTATTTGGTTGTAAATGTATGACAGAACAAATTCGATTACAGTACAGAGTGCAGAAATAACATATGTGCATAACTTAAAGGAAATCCATCTAACCTCTGGTCCCAACATTTATTTCTCTGCTTTTCTTCATAGCCAAGTTCATTGAAAGAATAGTTCATGTACCCCACTTATACCTTCTCATAGGACATTCATTCCACAATTACAATTTGGCTTTAGTCCTCCAACCCTCTACAGCAGTGATTTTGCAAATGTGGTCCCCTAACTAGCAGCATCAGTATCACCTGGGAACTTGCTGGAGATGCAAATTCATCTCACCTCATCCAAGACCTCCTAATTGAAAGCTCTTGAGAAGTTGGGGCTCAGCAATCTGTGATTTAGCAAGCCCTCCAGGTGACCCTGAAGCACATTAAAGTTTGAGAATCACTACACTATTGAAATGCATATTTCTAAGATTAACAATAAACTCTACCATGCTAGAATCTATGAATGCTTTTCTGTCCTCATCTTTCTTAACCTTGATTTTGATCTTTGTGTGCAATATTTGATATTGTCATCTCTTCTGCAGGGGGGAAATCATCCTGTCATCTCATACTTCTGTCTCAGGTCATAAAGCAGGAATATCTACCCTCTTAAAATAGTAGGAAGTGGGACACCTGGGTGGCTCAGTCAGTTAAGCGTCTGCCTTTGGCTGAGGTCATGATCCCAGAGTCCTGGGATGGAGGCCCAAGTCAGGCCCCTGCTCAGTGGGGAGTCTACTTCTCCCTCCCTCTGTGCTTCCCTTTCTCCCCCTTTGCCCCTACCTCTCTGCTCCTCCCTCTCCTCCTCTGCACCTCCCCCTCTGCACACCCCATCCCCCTGCTCCTGCTCTCTTTCTCGCAAATAAATAAAATCTTAAGAAAAAATATTGGGAAGAAAACCACTGCTAATGTCTTCACCCATCACATCCCAAATCCCCCTAATACTGGTGAGCACCACTGATAATAAGCAGAGTTAATGAAGTAAAAATAACTACTCTCATGGAAACTGTCCTGTTTGTTTTTTAAGTTGCCTCTTGCAAGCTTTATTGTTTATTCTTTTATCCTGCTTCTTCCATGAACAAAACTCAGTAGGGCAGTATGGGAAGGTAAAACCTATAGTTTTCCAGCCATTGCTCCTACTAGTGGAAAGGGTAGTATCATTCAAGGAGGAAACAGGAAGGCAACCCAGTCTGGCCTAGGGCAAATTTTCCAATCCAACAAATAATTGCTGGATATCAACTGTTTGTCAACAAATAATGCTGATATCTTTATCCGGCTCTTATGTGTATTTTCAATTCAGAATGCATTCAACTAGTGAAGAAAAGTGGTTAATTCCTACTCTAATCCCCCAACATAAGGTGTATTGCTGGAAAACTGTGAGAATAGATTCAGGACTTAACCGTTTTAGATCAAAATATGACACGGCCAGATTGAACATTCTAATGAGTCTGAAATGACCACCTTCAACAAGCAGTGGCTACTGAGTTCTTTGACCTTTGAAATCAGCAGAAGCTTATATTGTGGCTAGAGTTTACATGAGTCTACAGAGTGTTAACAGGTTTAGGCTACGCAGCTGAACTTTAGTACAAGTGAGCAAGTGGCCAGTTGGAGCTTTAAGCAACACTTGTCACGGGTGGGCTTGAGCTCAGAAACACAATTAGTTTTAAGCACGAAGGGGATTCATATTAGCATTCGTGATGAACATTTCAAAGCACTCAAATGGAACAAGCAGAAAACTGGTCTTAAGTGAGAAAAATGTGTCCTTTCCTAAGGTCAGGACAAACTCCCTTCAGGAATTTAAATTAGGGAGAACTACCGCTTTTTCTGGGACTTGGTCCCACATAAAGTAAGATATTTGCTAAAACCAAGAAAGGGACTTATCACAATAGGCAATCTTTCATGCATATGCTGTTGGGAGGCATCTTAGCCTGGAATATGAAGCACAGGGCTGAAGTAAGTATCTCTTGATCTGTAGAAGTTGAGATTTTTGGAGTTCTGAGCATCCCTGGAAGAAATCTAACAGATTGTTCCCCACCCTATCCTATTTCTTAGCTGCTGCTAAATGACCCATAATGGGGGGAAGGGAGTCAAGTCCTACCTAAGAGGAATATAAGTGATAGAGAAGGTGTCACTGGAATCACAAAGATGAACCAATAACAAAGGAATTAAAAATGAAAGCAATAAAAGTTATTTTAAAGAAGCACATGGCACAGGTTATCGTTTTTCATTGGACTTCTGCTCTTTCAGCTATGAAAACACTGGTCTTGCAGAAATGGGAACTAATCATAGCCAATTTATCAATTTCATAGAGAAGCTAAAACCAAAAATATTTCTATCATTTTTATCATTTTTAAAATGTATCTATCCCCCAGATACCACTAAATACATGATCCTTGGCCGACATCTGTAGTGAGTCTAGATAATATTATGGTCTAAACCCTGATTATATTATTTTGCTGAAATCATGGTATGGAGCCTATGGATATTGTGCTTTCTCAGTCATATGTGTAAGCGAGTAGGACTGCTATGATCCAGTGTAACCTTTTATTCTCAAGCTCCTTTAAAAGACCCAGTGGAATACACTATTGATTATAGCTGCTGAAGGAAAACTCACTGACTTAAAACCCCAACTCAATTGAAAACCAGCAAAATAAAACATGATGGAGAGCTAAACTTTAGATTTTAATTCTTTGGAAATTTAATTTAGAAGCAAATTTATTCTGGGCATTAATTTCTCCTCAGAAATTTAATAATTAGAGGGTGCTCTGATTGTGAAAATTTGGGTCATGTTTCTACTGCTGCTGGCATTGTGTTATCTGGAACACTTTCTATTATAATTTGAACATATAACTCATTGAATTATATAAATGAATACAAATTGAGATGGTGAATAGAGAATACATTTATAATATATCATAGTAGACAGATTATTGAATGTAGTCTTCTTTTCGCCCGTTATAGATCATTCTGAGGCAAAATATGAATTGCCCACCATGGTTCAAAGAGGATAACAAGAAGTGGTGTGGATGGTGACAGGGTATGATATCACAAAGATGGGAAACAAGACTGGCCTTACAAACTACAGTTTTTTCCTGCACACCAAGTTTTCCATAAGCTTGACTGACAAGCCAAAGTATCAAGAAATGGAAAGCTGTGGAGTATAAGAGAATCATTTTCTGACACTGAATACATTTCAGCTTCGAACCCTAATATGGGAACTCTCACCCTCTCCAATCTCCTCACTACTCCCAAAGGAAGAAGGAATGACAGATATTGGTGAGAGCCTGCCCCCTCTTGGGGACAGTTAATGGAATAAAAAGTCTTTTTGTGAATTTCCTCCTTTATAAAACTCCATCTTCCTTTGGCTACTGTGACTCCATTCTCCTCAAATATTTCTCCTACATCTCTGTGTAATTCTTCACAGTATCTTTTACCAGCTCTACTCCCTCCACACATTTCTTCAGTAGTCTCTCCAGGGTACCATCTTTGGTGCTTTCAGAGCAATCTTTCTAAAACGCAAATAGAGACATGACACTCTTCAGCTTTACATCTTTCAATGGATTCCTTTAGCTTTCAGAGTAGAATCTAAAACCCTTTAGCTTAGTCTATGAAGCTCTTCATGATCCGGTTTCCGATGGCCTCTTGTAAATAAATGAGTAGGACATCATCAAATTTACAGATTTGAAATACCACTTTGATAGCAATGTAGGTGAATATATATATTAACATATGTATATATTAATAGATACCCAGTAAATATTTGTGAAAGAAGGAAGGAAGGAAGGAGGATATGAGATCCTGACTGAGGATGTATCAGAGAAAGTGAGAGGAAAGAGTGACTCAGAGATAATTAGTTGGTAAATCTGCAGCAAGGGTAAATAATTACTTAGAGGTAGGAGATTGGAGGGGAGGTAATATATACATTTTTTGTTTAGTTGATGGTGTCATTTTTTCAAAAGAGAATCACAAGGAAGAACAATTTTAAGGAAAAATTTCGTAAGTTCAGATTTAGAAATAATGGTCTCAAACTTCCAAGCACAACCCAATATCAATTCTTTGCTCCATCCATTTGAAATAATTTACCTGAATGCAACATTTTTATGTTTTCTCTATATTCCATACCTACTCTGACCTCCTTGAGTATACTTCCTTCTTTTGTTCCTGACATCTTTTCATTCTTTGAACTTCATTTTAAGCATCCTCTCCTTTCTGAAGCTTGCCATGCTCCTTCTCTCAATCCACAAATCATAAATTATATCCACAAATTTATACACCTATCCATCCATTAACCTACTTGATATTAAGTATCTAGCTAATAATGTATTAAATATTTGTTAAGTACCTACTATGTGTCATGCACTGTTGTTGCTTTGTGCCCCCTACTTCTAAAATAATATTTAACATATTACACTGTAGTACTTGATTTAAAATATATCTGTTCCACACAGTATATGCTCTTTAAATGTAGATATGCTCTCTCATTTGATTTAATCTTCCTAGCACCAGCCTATTATTAGGCACATGGAGGCTGCTTAGCAAATGATTGCAATGGAATGAATCCAAGAATATATTGATAGTTAGATGTTAAACTCTGGGCAATGGTGACTTTGTAAATCTGATCTCTGTAGATTCTACTCTGAGCAAGATAAGAAAACAGAACACCAAATGCCAGGAATCAAATTTTGCATCAAGATGAATGAAGTAGGCATTAGTGGGACCAATAAGCTAGCAACCTTGAAAGTACCAGAAGAGAGGCAGTTGCAACAGGGTACCTCTCAAGTCAAATTCATAAATGTTAAATGATTACCTGGAGGGCCTTTTATGTATCATTAAGAATGAAGTTCTCTGAAACAGGGCTGGATTCATAAAAGAGTAGAACTCGATGAAATACTGTTAGTATTATCATAGTAAGTCTTCATTGAATTGTGAATGAATCTTCCATTATCTCAAATATATTGCAACTTTATTATTAACTGCAATTCCATAACTTTCTCTGGCTGTTAAATATTACTATGTCGTTAAAATTCTTACAACACTACTGTTTCAAAATGAAGTTATTATTTTCCCCCATATTTTCCAGATATAAATAAGTAACATAAAAATTTCCATTTGACTTGATTGCTACACTTAGTAAGTTGTCCAAGTTTGTCCAACAAAGATCAAGATCTTTTTGTTATTAATGATTCCTGGATTTGTTTAAACTGACTTTAAATTTTAACTTTTCATAGATCGATGTGCACTCATTTGTTAGCATTTCTTTCTAATAAATATTCTTAAAGCCTGTCTTGTCTGTTGTTACACACATTTATTGGAGAAGGGATTATTCTATATTTGAGGTCAGAATGACAAACACACTGTATTATAACATAAAAGTAGTGAAATTTACCTTTAAATATAAGTTTAAATTACATATGTAAGTTGATAAAAATGTATAAACATGTCCAAATGCCATAGGATTTTCACTAACCTAGTTCTCACTTATTGATCACTTAAGGAATTTGAAGGGCTAAAGATAAATGAGGAAAATTTATAGAATATGACTGACTGGTTATGAGAGATCAAGAAAGGTTTCTAGCCTAGTTAACTAGATAAGTACAGTAACTATGAACAAACAGGAAAACCAAAATAAGGGAGAAACGAATTTATTAAAAATGAATGAATTTAGCTTTAAAGGTATTGAATTAGATGTTATAGTGGGATATCAAAATGACAAAAAACATTTCTACATTACTTGCAGATGCGAGAATCTGGGCTTCTGGAACCTAGATGTCTGTTTCCTTCCCCAGGTTAGGAAAGTCTTCAGTCATTATTCCTTTAATTTTTCTACCCCTTTCTTTCTCTTCTCCTTCTGGGACCCATATAATGTGGATGTTATTCTGCTTGATGGCCCACATGTCTCTCAAGCCATTTTCACTTTTAAATTTTTTTTTTCTTTTTGTTGCTCTGTTTGAGTGCATTCCACTGCCCTGTCTGCCAGGTTGCTGATTCATCTTCTACTTCATCTAGTCTGCTGTTGAACCCCTCCAGTGTTCGGTTTGTGACTTCTGTTTGGTACTTTCTTATATTTTCTCTTTGTTGAAGTTCTGTGTTCATCCATTCTTCTCCTGAGGTCAGTGTGCATCTTTATGGCCATCACTTTGAAATTTTTATTTGGTAAATTACTTATCTTCATTTATTAAGGTCTTTTATTGAGATTTTGTCTTGTTCTTTCATCTGGAACATATTTCTCCGTCTCCTCATTTTGCTTAATTCTCTGTGTTTGTTTCCATGTATTAGGTGAAACAATTACCTCTCTCAGTTTTGAAGGAGTGTCCCTGTGTAAAAAATGAACCTTATCTTTCAACCTTGCCCTAGGTTTTGGTTGTTTCTCAGACCCTTGTTATTATCTGAGCAGCCTGATTTGTTCTTGACAGGTCCCAGTTGTTTGGGATTTGCCAAGATTTGTCAGTGTTTCAAAGGGAGGGATTCCAGATAGTGCCGAGTTTCAGGCTAACTGTAAGCCAGATCTTCAGGCAACAAGTTTTAAAGTATGTAGTATATACAGTCTTGTAGGTCCACAATTGTAAACCCTGTTGAATTCCAGACCTGGAGATCTAGTGGTGTCCATTGAGTTACAGTGGTCAAAATTATGGCTTAAAATGTGTGTATAAGTTCCTTTCAAGGAGGTATCAGTGAGGTGTGAGAGGCTAAGGGAGCGTACTAATATGGTGTCCCCCTGCCCATATTCCCTGGGGTCTTCTGTAGCCTCTGTATGTGTGGTAAACTTGAAGCCTGCTCCACAGCTGAAGCTCTAGAACATGAAAAGAGGCCTTTGTTTTTACATGAAGACTGGAGGTTTGTTTCAGTCTATAGTTTGTGGAGTGCTCTGGGTGTGGTAGCCTGCCAAGTACTGTCTCTCAGATTGTTTCAGACCTGTGAGGCCCAGAATACAATCCCCACTGGCACTAGAGCCACTGTGTGGGCTATGTTGTGGCAGAGTAGGCTGTACCTGTAGCATAGGTGGACAGGGTGCTTGGTCGGCCCAGCTGGGGTGGAGCAAGCTGCAGCTACAGCATAGAGGGATGGGGAACTTGACCAGCCTGGTTGTGGTGGGGTGAATGACACAATTATTGATCAATCCAAAAGACTGCCAGCTTTGAGTAGGGTTCAAATAAGAAAAGGGATATACAAAAAAATCCAAGATTCCACGTAAGTTATTCTGCCAGTTAGGCCACATAATACACCAGATCCAATGGTTCTTGAAATGTTTGTGGCAGTAGGAACTCTGAATGAAGCCACTGTAAAGCCAATAAAGATTAAAAAAAAAAAAAAAGTACACAACTTTAAGATTTTGGAGCTAAGTTGTGTCATCCTTTGCAGATGCTATTCTTTTTTTGAAAAATAGCTTCTGAGTTTTTATTGGGTCCTAATAGAGAATATACGTTTAACAATAGGCCACCAGATTATCTTCAAAACTAAACTGACTATCAAGAACTGATTGTTGACTTACCACCAAGTTATGGGAGTGGCCCAGAGGGCAGTCATGAAGGAAAAGCCCTACCAGGTACAATTCTGAGCAAGGAATCTGTTTTTTTCTTTATCTCTTTTGCCTAGAATGAGAGATGTCTATAGGTATGGATCTATGCTGATTCTTAGACAAGGACTGATTGTTTGCTAGTCAAGGGCTTGGTAGAAACATGATTGGATTTGGTAAAAAGAAGTTCTGGGGAAGAAGCATGTAGATGGACCTCTGAAAATGAGCACAGAGTATGCCGATACTTGTGTATCATGTCAATGCCCACTAAAGAGGGACTCTAGCAAAAGAAATTTTAATAATCAGGTGCACAAGAGTACTCATTCTGTAGATGTCAGTCAGCCTCTTTCCTTAGCCATTCTTGGCTTTGCTCCGCTGGTTCATGAATAAAGTGGTCACAGGGGTAAAGATGAAAGTTTATTTATGAGCTTAGCAACATGAACTTCCACTTACAAAGGTCACTCTATCAAAAGCCATTGCTGATGCGTACCGAACCTGAAAATAGCAGAGATTAACACTGAGTTCCAACATGGTATACTATTCCCCAGGAGAACCAGCCACCTCATGGGAGGTTGATTATTTTGAACCATTTCCTTCATGGAAGAGGTGGGAATCTTTTCTCACTTGAGAAGACAATTACTCTGGATACACATTTGCCATCCTCAACCACAAGGTTTCAGCAAAAACCACCATCTGTGAACTTAGAGAATGAGTTATCTATCAGCATGGTATTCCACACAGCATTGCTTCCATCCAAGAAACATATTTTGTACTAACTTAAAGGCAGCAATGGGTTTTTGCTCATTGAATTTGCTGACCTTATCTTGTTTCCTGAAATCAATGGGAAGACTCTGACACAGTGTCAATTGGATGGTCACACTTTGTAGGGTTGGAGATGTCCTTCGGCATGCAGTATATGCTCTGAATCAGTGACCAATTTGGGATGCTGGGTTTTTTTCCCCCCCATAGCCAAGTTTCATTGGTTGCAGACACAAGTAATGGAAGATGGAATAGCTCCTCTCCCTATTACTCCTAGTGATCCACTAGAAAAATTTTTGCTTCTTTCCCCTGAGAACTACTAGTTCAGAGATCTTCATTCCAAAGAAAGGAATGCTTCTAATGGAGGATGCAGCAATAGTTCAAAAAAACTGAAGGTAAAACTGCCACCTGGACACTCCTCATGACAGTGAATCAGCAAAGAAGGAAGTAACTCTAGTTAGTAGTGGGTATAATGTTTTATTCTGACAACCAAGAGAAAATTGTGTGGTTAGCAGAATTCTAATATAGCTTCTAAAATTCCCACTCACTAGTGCACATGCTATTATAACTCTCTCCCCTTGAATGTGGGCAAAACCTACAAATATGATTAGATAGGCACTCCCTTGATTAGGTTACATTATATAAAACTCAGCTGCAGCAGACTGGAGTAAGATTCTCCTGCTGGAGCTGAAGAAAAAGCTGTCATGTTTTTATATAACAGCCTCATGCCTACGACCTAAGAGCAGTTTCTAGAAACTGAAAGTGATCCTCTCCCCCTCTCAGTCAATAAATGGGACCTTGGTCCTAAAACCACAGGAACTGAATTCAGCCAACAGTCTGAATGAACCAAGACAAGAACCCTGAATTCAGATGAGATCACAGTCTCAGTGACAACTTAGTTTCAGCCTGGTGAGACTAATGGGCAGACTACCAGCTAACTGGTACCTAAAGTCCTAACCCACAGAAACTGGGAGATAATGAACGGGTATTGTTTTAAATTGCTAATTTATGGTAAGTTGGTATGCAGCAATAAGAATACTAATACAACTGTGTTACTTCTACACAACAAGGTAGGGAGGCAAGTGTTTATAACACAAGAGATCCTCTAGGATACCTCTCAGGACTCACATATTCTTACAATAAAAAATTTATAGAACACTACAAGAATTAAAAATAACAGAACCACTAATGGCACAGACTTCTCAGGAATTCAGTTTTGGGACACCCCACCAGTCAAGAAACCATGATCAGCTAAGTTGTTTGCTGAGGGCAAAAGGAATATGGAATGAGTATGAGAAAAAGCAAGTTCTAAATACTGGCTATGATCACATCACTATTCATATAAATGAAGACTATAGTATTTATGAGTATTTCCTCATTTCTTTGATATATTTGTGTGCATATATGTGTGTGTATATATCCAATATCTAACAGGTGGATGGATGGATGGATGGATATTAATCATTTTCTTTATCACTTTCCTCTCTCCTGTTCTCCTACTATTTAACATAATATGTGTTACAGTGATTAGCTAACATGTCAATATTTAAGTTAGGCGACTTCAAAAATGGAGTGTGACTCAGCTAGAAAAGGGATGTATAACATCCAAAGACAGATGAAATGACTGTAGAATTTTGTGTGCTCTTTTTGGAGGAGGAAAAATGTTAGCATGTTTTCAGTTCCATGTACATGCATCATGGTAAGTGGAATCATGATTTAGCTATTAGACATAAATATGGTTCAAAGCTGTATGAATAGATGCCACACTGACAAGAGCTGGTCTGCAGTTATTTTCTACTTTATCAAGCTGACTAACCTGGAGCTGTGTTTTCCAGAATCCTCTTCCCCTAGATGGTTCTCATTTTGAGGGGATCCAAAGAAGAAATTAATGTGATTTGGAAATCAGAAGTGAAGCAGCCACCAATACTTTCTGAAGGTCATCCAAGCTGAAGGCAGTGAGAAACACAAAGATTTCCCAAAAGATTGCAGTTTGTCTTTAATCTTCTTGATGTTGAAAGACAGACATAAACATACTCCTACGTTCAGCTTGTTCTTACTTTTCCCCACTCTATATTCAGTACCCCCTCCAAACTGCTAACTCTAGTAAAGGACAGGAACCCCTAATCATCACCAAACATAGAAACAGAAAATTTCCACAGATTCTTCTACCAGTTCTCCTTTACGGTCTTACTCCAGCAGCTGCACATGTGTAATTAAATCATTAATATAAAATCAAATTTTAAAATGGAATGTCACACTTATATAGAGGAATGTCCTGGCTGAATCTAAATAGCTTCACAAATCCCCTGGCAAGCTCACTTGTTGATCCACACCAGTGCATCAGAGGGGTGGGGTTAATGCCTCTTCTCCAGCTTCCCCTACAATTTTTACAAGGTCTTATTCTTATCGCAAATCCCTATTCCACAGTATTCAGAGTGTTCTGCTTCCCTGATTGAAACGTGACTAATACAGGAGCTTCTTACATCTGCAGCCACAAAGGGATAGTTCATGGGCCAATGTCCATAGCGCACTTACCTGCAAAGAAGCTGAAAAAGATTGGGGAGCTGACAAGTGAGCAATAGTGATGTCAAGCACTTTTTTTTTTAAATTTTTAAATGCTAACTCTGTATTTGAAAGAAAGAAAAATAATAGCCACGTGCCAATTTTTAAAACTGCCAGGAATATAAAAGTTGTATCTTAAAATGTCAAGATGCTCCCTTTATCACCCTCCCAATAATTTCACTTTAAGGGAGCCCTACCTTTTGTTCATAAGGTATAGGACAAAAGTTTGGATTGAAGTTATAATACACTTCTCTACAGAGTTCATTTGTTTTTTTTGTTTTTTTTTTTTTTTCTATTCCTCTAACTGGCCAGAGAAGAACACATACTGAAAAGGTGAGTGAGAGGCCATAAAATGCCTTTTAAAAGAACAGGCTCAGCATCCTTGTTCACAACAAAAGAACAAAAGTAAAAACCAGGGCTAGACGGTAAGGAAATAACAAAAAGCATCCTGCTAAGAAGGTAAACAGTGGATAGAGGAGGAGATGGGACAGCAACCCAACCCGAGACCGCAAAAAAATCCTTAGAAGATAATACTGAGATAGGGAGGATCTGAAAACACTCATAGAAATGATATTGGTGAACGCAAACTAACAAAGGGGAAAAAAGCCAAGGTTTCAATGACCAGAAAATATAGAAGACTAGAATAAAGAGCATAAGAAGAGAGGGTGCCTTGAAAACACAGACCCCACTTTCCTTCCCAATAGAGAGAGGGATAAGAGCAAGAGCAGATGCAAAAAATTCCAATAGAGAAAGAAATACAACTCTTCTATTTCTTTTCCTTTCTTTTTCTCCCCACCCCAACACACACTCACCTACAATGAAAAGATTTTTCTATGAGCATGGTGATTAAATCATTAACACAAAATCAAATTTTAAAAAGGAACATTCTACTTATATAGAGGCATGTCCTGACTGAAACTAAATTAAGATTAGAAGTGTGAAACCAACAAAGATTTGGCTGCTCCCACCATTATTCCCTGACTCACAAACACAAAGAGAGATACAGAGACAGAGAGATTGAGAGAGTGTGTGGGGGTGAGAAAGAGAGAGAGAGAGGATTCTTGAGTCATATGCGTGAAACAGAAAGTGACCTGTACAGAGGAATCTGGGGAATGGAGAAAAAAAAGAGTATAAATAGCACAGTATCTCAATACATTAGTTGGGAAATTATTATATAAACCCATCGTTAATTTGATTTACTTTAACTGTAACCATCAAACTGTCATTTCCAAAACAAAACAAAAAGTCATAATTAGGAAAAACATTAAAATATAATCTAGTCTTTCGTGGTCACTCTAGAATCTCGTAGATGAGCAGTCTATTGACAAGCTTCAAAGAAAATCATGAAACTTATATCTGAAGGTGTGTTACAAAAACACTGAAGCACAGTTGTTGCAAGAAATATGATTGTAGTACAGTATATCAATTTAACTTTTGGTCGTTAAAATCTCCATAAGATCAGTCACACTATTTCCTGGTAGTAGTAGTAGTAGTAGTAATAATAATAACTGATATTACTAAGACCTTACACAGTGTTAGACACTTTCCTAAGTACTATATTTATCTCGTGTAATCCTCAGAACCCTAAAAGGGAAGCACTATTATTTGCTCCACTTCACAGATAAGAACATGAACTTGAGATACTAAGTGATTTACTCAAGATCACACAATGGAAAGGAAACTCAGTACTTAAACCTATAGCTCTTTGACATGCAACTCCATGTTCTTGACCACTCATCCATGCCACCTTCTTCCATTCAAAGACTTCCAAAAATGTCCATCCAACTATAAACATTATGAATCCACCAGCCAATTTTTTTCCTATAGGTTTTATTAAAAATGCAAATCTTTTCTAAAAGTCTACATTTAAAAAATGATTATTTTGGTTATTTTCTTGGCTTTACTGTCTTTCAAGAAGATAGTCTCTTGCAAAGTCTAGATTTAATTTAAATGCAATCCAAGTTGAAAAGGTTTGCCACTCTCTGGAGTACCACCATTTCTGATATGGAATTGCTGACCTAGTTCTAAGTAAGGGATAAATTCACATAGCTTAAATGTAATCTTTAGGGAAAGAACTGAGTTATTGTTCATGTCCCATTTATAAAAAATGCTGACCTTTCAAAATAATGCGTTTCTTATCCTAACTGTTTAAAGAATAAAAATAATTGTGCTTATACTTTAACATCAATGATCTATGCTACTTTGACCTTGGTTTTTATATCTTACTGTCTGAATACCCAACTTAGGTTCATTCTTAGGAAATATGACAATATTTTATGTTGTGCAAGTAAAATATCACATACTTAGCCTTTTATCCCTTTAATCTGAGAGGTAAAATGGGTAGATAGAAAACAGCTGTCTCTACTTTGTTACATCTGATAAAAAAAGGGGGGAAAGCCCATTAATTATCTAACTATATGATGTTAAACAGACAGTTATTCCTGATTATTGTACTGATGGCATTTGGACATTGACTTTGAGTCATATAATAAAGTGTCAGCAACACTAAAAAATCTACTAATTAGAGATAACAAAATCATAACCTGTGACACAAGCTTTAGAATGAGAGAATGCATCTAAGCTTCTTCTTGTTTTATCATATTTACAAAGAAAGTGTATTTAAAGGAACATTGTAGAATTTAGAAATTGTTACAAAATATGGTATAAAACTCCAGAAGATAAGTACTGAATAACAAAGAAAACAGAGTTGTAGTTATAATAATCTCAATTTGGTGTAAATTAATTAAAAACAATGACACTCCATGTGATTAAATGAGAGCCATAAATTACATAAAAGAAATAGATACATAAGAAAATATTCAGGGAAGAATGTAAAACCTATGTTTTAGTAAGGATATATATATATTTTTTTAAGGTTTTATTTATTTATTTATACAGAGAGAGATCACAAGTAGGCAGAGAGGCAGGCAGAGAGAGAGGGGGAAGCAGGCTCCCCACTGAGCAGAGAGCCTGATGCAGGGCTCGATCCCAGGACCCTGAGATCATGACCCGAGCTGAAGGCAGAGGCCTTAACCCGCTGAGCCACCCAGGTGCCCCAGTAAGGATATATTTAATTGCAAGGAATAGAATTCCTCTAAATCTTGCTTAATGAAAACAGGGTTTAACATAAAGGTAAACATGCAAGTTTCATGGGCATTCAAAGAAAGGAAATGAAGAACAACTAGACCATAAGCCTCTCAGAAATGGGACTGGAAGACAGGAACTAAGGCATGCCTCTCTATTTCTCAGAGATCACCGATGTCTCTGGTCTCCCTCTCACCATCTTCCTAGGCTTACAACAATCAACATGGCAACATCATCCCCAGTTCACACCTCTGCTGTTATTTTAAGTGCCTGCTAATACCAGATGAGCATGATTCCCAGATGCCTCAGCTCTGGGTTAATAGCCCCTGGATCCATCTTCATGCCAAAGCACATCAGCTGTGGCATGGACCCAAATGAAAGGCAAGTTTAATAAAGAAAAACTTCAATAGGAAAAAAAAAAAAAAACCAACAAGTTGTACACCTACTCCACCTACAAAAGAAACAATAGGAAAAGAAAATAAAAATAAAATGTAAGCATTACCAAAGTTCAAATGAGAAAAAGAGAAAAATTTTATGGTGGCATATGGGCCTGCCCAAAAACAAAGCGAAACAAAACAAAACAAAACAAAAAGGGATTCTCAAAACAATTTACTTGGTCCATTTTTCCTCTCATTTTTAACACAAGTAAAACAATTTCATTTTTAGATTACCTAAGTCGAAAACAAATGTTTAACAATGCTTTTGATTTTGGTTTTTGAACTCAACAAAAGCTGTTTGAATAACATAACTCCACAGCTTCAACATGCACATTTGCAAATGGACAGGTCTCTGGATAACATGTAGAAATAATGAACACAGAATTCAGGCCACTATTTCCAAAATACCTGAATGGTATCCTTCAAATAAGATATCTATTGTGGTTCAAGAAAAAAAGAAAAATCTTAGAGTATAATGTAATTTATTTTAAATTGAGTTTGGTTAGATGGACTCATAAAATCAGTTATTAATTAAAAATCAAAATTTCCTAATATCTTCTAAGTATGCCTTCAAGGTGTACATCTAATATTCAACTAGCAAACATGTGTATATATTATTATTATATAAAGTATCTCACAAAGTGATAAGAAAATGTCAGACACTGTCATTTTTCATTTGTTATAGAAACATCTCTTAGTTTATATATTTATTTGCTTATAATCTATAAACTGTTTTCTGTTTTCTATGAAATTCTTGGTATTGTGCTTTCCACAAAGGAGGCACTTTAAATTCACTGGCTGATTTTAATTTGCAGTTGTCTATCTTTCCTTTATCTACAATTCCATAAGTTTTACTAAGTGCCCACTTGGTGAAAAGCACCATACTTAGCGATGCAATTAGGTTTTAGACTGGCTTTAATCAGTGATTAAACTTCTACTTTACTCTCTTTTTCTACAGTTCCCTAACAAATGAAGAAATACATATACGAACTGGTAAGTCCTTAGATAACTGAAGATTGATTACATTTCCTAATAACTTACCCACTTTAATTGGCTCTCCTTTGCTTCTATATTCTCTTTATTGCAGAATTCCTCCCTTAGCAATTTTTCTCTGCGCATCTTGAAATGACAAGTTAATGTCAAGGTAAAAAAAAAAAAAAAACTAACATTTTTGTACATAATTAATCATTGGAGTCATCTCGAATTGATTCTTCTTTAAATAGGATTAATTGTAGAAATTTGGGCTTTTCTTTTCAAATTTTGTGAAGCTGAATTCATACTATTTTAGTTAAGAAATGTTTCTGTGGATAGAAATGCCACCAACTAATATTTAGCCAATAGTGCGGAGCAGTTGGTGGCTTTCAAATTGTCTGCATCATTGCTCTATGTTTGTATAAAAAGAATTACAAATTTATCATCTATATGGAACTTATATCTCAGGTTTCTTCCAAATAGCTATTAGTAAAAGCCCCCACTTCCAAATTCCCCATTGCAATATTAAAAAGTATTGTTCAATTTTGTGTATTAAACACATTTCGAAAACTTTTTCCACAATAATAGCTAAAAATGAAGCCCAGTTATAGCACATTAATAAAACATTGCTGTCAACAATTTCACATATTGAGAGGTAAAAGCAACACTATGAGGACCAGTGAATTAAGAACAGAGTATATGTGTCCAGAACAAGAAACTATGAACTAAAATTCTAAAGTAAAATTACTCAGAGTTGGGAGGGAAGACAAACCAGTTGCTAAGGCCAAATCAGAAGCTAAATATCCTAGCTCAGGTATGAGCAGGTTGAGACCATTACATACCAAGTAATCAATCCAAAATCAAAACCAAAGAGGGAAGTCAGAGGTCACACCTTTGGCAAGAGTCGACAACAATTCTTCAAAACTAAGGTTGGTGGCAGAATCAGATGCAGGCATAAAGGGGGGAATAGGACAAGTCTTCAGGGTAAAATAGGAAAGCAGTAAAATAACAAATATTATATGCAAAAAGTTAAAGACCTAGAAGGTAACAAGAGAGCAAGAAGTAACAATATTCTATAGCAGTAAAGTTCAATAGAACTTTGTGTAGTAATGGAGTGTTCCACCCTTCACCATCCAATATGGTGGCCTATCCATGGGTGACTCGTGAGCACTTGAAATATGACAAGTGCAACTCAGGAAATTAATTTTAAAATTTAAGTTTAATTAGTTCAAATTTAAAAAACCATTTGTATTTACTATTCTGGACAGTGTACTTCTATGGGACATAAATATGACTGGATCTAAGTCACATGAATTGCATTTTATTACCATGTGACTTCCTTCAAAGGATCCTATAATATTGTCATACTTTCACTAGGTAAAAAATGCAGCTCCCTTCACCCAGCATCTGATATTACCCATTTTCCCCTATATTCAACCATGGTAAGACTTTGGTTTCTTGAGGGTGTGTTATAGGACAATATTGGGTTGGTAGGCATAAAGTTCCTAAGCTCCTAGAAATGGCTGCTGTGCATTTCCCAATGTGCATTTCCCAGTTAATCCACTGCCAGGAGATACCACTTTCACTGGTCATATTCTGGGGATAGGCATGGAAGTGGTGTTCCTTATGGGTTTGTCTCTGAAAAGGAGAAATGAGAAGAGAATTGGGAATATTTAGAGGAATGGTGGGAATGGGAAATGGAAAGAGACAGGAGACATTCATAAAGAATCATTCAGGAACATTTTGCTAGACTTCCAAAGTTTCTGACAGTTGATGACTTATTTACATGGTAGATGCACTTGAAGGAAGGTGCCCTAGAAAAGAGCCGGGCACTGCAGACCTTGGTAAACCAAATATTGATAAGATTCTTCTTTTTTCCATTCTGACTACTGTGATAAGATTATAGATCTGATGATCCTGCTCTTTGAAGGTCTCAGAGGACTTGAACTTCAAGTTCAGAGTAAGAGCAGATGTCTCAACTATATGAATAAAAGAAATAGTACCCCTAAAATTTCTAGGTTAGGTGTGGTGGGAAGTATAGGAAATTGGCCCATCATATACATTCATAGTGAATGTAACACTAATTATGAATAATCTGGAAACAGCAGGAGGACATCAACTGTGATAACTAGTCCTTGGTGTATTCTTCTAGAACAGTGACTGCCACACAGCTGACACTGAGTATGTATGAGTCGAATGCCAAACCATGGCTGTCTTAGCCTCGACTACACATTTTTTCTGGAAATGATACTAGATCTAAATGTCACCATCCCTGTGGTCCATCTGCTGTGCATTTCTGAGTCTTCTCTAAGGCACAGATAAGGATTAGGTAATGCATCACATTTTAGCCATCAAAAGTAGAGCAGATTTCTGCTTCCAAGAACGTAAAGTAGACATACTTTTCCCTATTCCCCCTTGCTAAGTACATATAAAACCCCTGGACCTTATATATAAAATGCATAAAAAATCCTCTGAAATTTGGAAAAAAGAAAGCTGACTGGCTTGGTACCTCAGGATCCAAGGAATGACAAGGTGATAAGTTCTCTGAATTTTCTTTTTGCCTCATATGTCTCTGACTTGGGGCTAAAGAAGTTGGCAACCTGAAAAAGCCAATGGGCACAGAAAAAAAGTCCAACAAAAGTCTCCTATCTCTAGCCAAATAAACAAGAAAAGGCCAGTCTAGCAAGACAGAAAATTTAAGACAATAACTGCTCTACTCTAGACATACAATATAGAAAAAACTATGGTCTTGCTCCCATATCCACCACAGCAAAAGCTGATAGGGTGTTTAGACTTCCACCTTTACAAGGCTGGCACAAAGTATCCGCAAATCCCTATCAAAGTGATATCAGAGAAAGCCAAATAGAGAACTGCAACTTTCATCTCCACCACCAGTATACGTGATGTAGGTAGAGAGTTAGGATGTTCACCATTGCCCAGTGGTGTCAAGGCAATGCCTCACTGCATACCAGGGGAGATCACTTATAAAACTAGAACTCCCCCTCCAGTGTCAATGCAGTGTCAATGCAGACAAAATGGAGAACTTGGACTTCTACCTCCACCTGGTAATAATGAAGCAGTGTCTTCTCCTCCCTTCCCATGCCAGAGCAATATCAGAGAAAAACAGCTAAAACGGGTTTAAATGAGATCCAGAGTATCATAATATGAAAATATCCAAAACTCTATCAAGACTGACAAAGAGAAAAAAAGAGACAAGACACAAATTACCAATATCAGGAACGAAACAAGGGATGTCACTACAGACCCTGCAGACATCGAAATTATAATAAATACTACAACCAATTCAACACATAAATCTGACAACCTAGATGAAATGGACCAATGCCTTGAAAAACACAAATTACTACAACCCATCTATACATGAAATAGATCATTTAAATGGTCCTGCAATATTTTAAAAAATTGAATTTGTAATTTCAAAACTCAAAAAAAAGAAATTTTCAGGCCCTCACAGTTTCACAGATTTCTGCCAAATGTTTAAAGAAAAATTAACACCACTTGTACAGTATCTCTCCCAGAAAATAGAAGAGGAATAAACACTTCCCAATTCATTTTATGAAGCTGATATAACCGCCAGAGAAAAACAGTACAAAGGAAGAAGGGAAGGGAAGGGAAGGAAGGAAGAGGGAGGGAGGAAATGATAGACTAAGAGATTCCTCAAAAATATAGACACAAAAATTCTTAACAAAATTTTAACAAATAGAATTTATCAATATAAAAATGAATTATATACCACGACCAAGTAGAGCTTATTCTGAGGTTGCAAGGGTAGTTCAGTCTTCAAAAATCAATATAATCCATCATGCTAACAGACTAAAGATCACATGGTCATATCAACCGATGTTTTAAAGGCATTTGATACAATTCAACACTCATTCAAAATTAAAAACTCTCAGAAAAATAGGCATAGAAAATAACGTCCTCAATATGATAAAGATCTACAAAAAACCTACGGGTAACATTATAGTTCACTGTGAAAGACTGAATGTTTCCCCTCGAGAGACTAGGAACAAGGTAAGGAAGTCTGCTCTTATAACTCCTACTCAACATAGGGCTTGAAGTTCTATCCAGTGCAAAGAAAGAGAGAGAAAGAAAAGGACAGGGAGGCAGGGAGGAAGGAAGGAAGAAGGGAGAAAGAGAGAAAGAGGGAAGAAATGAAACTTGGCCTAAGTCTCATGCCTTATACAACAAATTAATTCAAAAAGGACCATGGATTTAAATGTAAAATATGAAACTATAAAACTTTAAAAAACCTTGGAGAATATCTTTAAGATCTAGGGCTATGCAAAGAGTTTCTTATACTTGACATCAAAAGCATGATCCATCAAAGGAAAATTTGTAAATTAAACTTCATCAAATTTTAAAACTTCTGCTCTGCAAAAGACCCTGATAAAAGAATAAAAAGCAAGCTACAAAGTGGGAGAAAATATCTGCAAATTCCTATCTCATGAGGGAAGAGAATCTAGAGTACATTTTTTAAAACTCAAAATTCAACATTAAGTAAGCAAACAATCCAACTGGAAAACATACAAAAGACATTAAAAGACATTTCACACACACACACACACACACAAAATATATATATATATATAGTCAATAAACACATGAAAAGATATTCAAAACCATTAGTCATTAAAGAAATATGAATTAAAACCACAATGAGGTACCACTATACACATATCAAAATGATTAAAATAAACAATATTGGCAACACCAAATACAGGACCTGGATCAGTCATACTTTGCTGATGATAATATAAAATGGTATAGGCACTCTGGTGAAGAGTTTGGCAATTTCTTAAAAACCTAAATATTCTACAACCACACTATGCAACAGTTACAATCCTAGGCATTTATCCCAGAGAAATGGAGAGTTATGTTCACAGACAAACCTGTACACAAATATTTATAACCATTATTCATAATGGTCAAAAGCTAGAAACAACTCACTGAAGTGTCCTTCAGTGGTGAATGCTTAACTAGACTGGTACAGCCATGCCATGCAGTACTACTCAGCAATAACAAGAAGGAATTATAAACACACAACAACTTAGTCTCTAGAGAATCATGCTGAGTAAAAAAAAAAAAATTAATCCTAAAATGCTATATATGATTCCTTAAATTCCAATCTTGAATTACAAAATTATAGAAATGGAAAACAGAGATTGACACAGTGGGAGTGGAAGTGGGTGTAGGTGTAATTATAAGAGGGCAACATGAGGCATCCTTGTGGTGATGGAAAGGTTCTGCGTCTTGATAGTATCAATGCTAATATCCTGGTTTTGATATTGTACTATTATTTTACAAGACATTAGCACTGGGGGAAACTGAGTAATGGATACACTGGTCATTCTGTATTGTTTCTTAAAACTCCATGGGACTCTATAAACAACTCAAAATTTAAAAATCCACAAAACTGAAAAAAAAAAATAGAGCACAAGGAATGTTCAGGGTCAGGGTGAAAAACAAGTAGCATTCTTGAAATAGGTTCCTTGACATTATTTGATAGCTATATGTATCTCAAGTTGCATATGTAGCAGGAAGAAAAAGCATTTTTGCTTTGAAGGATAAAACTTTATAAGAATGAAAAATAAAATTAAAAATTATAAGAGAAGAATACAGCCTTAATGTAGGGAAAGAGCTTCTTAGTAGTAAACTAAGGGGTGTCCAACACTGTAATGAGTTGCCTAGAGGAGAAGTGAACTTCATTGTAATGCATTCGAGTAAGAAGAATTTTGAAAAAGGTATGAGTGCAGTTGGTGGAAGGCAGTCCTCATCAGGGAATCACAAATTCAAATGCTAACAGGGAGCTGGCTAGGTATTGAACATGAACTGTTAAAGCATGCTGGGAGAAAAAATAAAAAGCAGAAGGAGCAATGGAGCTGTGGAAAACTGGAAAAGCCACCTGCCACTGAGCTCCGGGACACTGTTGCCTTTTGAGACTGCAGATGGAAAGGAGAATTTCAGGTGTTTCAAAGAGAAGCTGGAAATCTGGCTTTCTATATGAAATCTTCCAATAACTAAAATGCCTCTACTAATTTGCTTATTATTTTCAAATACTACAAGGTGTAAAACTGTATACTCCAAATAAAACTTACCCGACTGTTCTAATTTAAGCACTTTCAATGAGTCATAAAAATGGTTTCTATCATTGCATCCTGCATTTCAATTTCTAAAGCCTCTTATATTGATATCTATCATGGATTGCTAGTTCCATGAAAACATCTTAAGAGTAAATGTCTCATTTGCTACAATTTGTATTGATATTGAGGGAGCAGTTAGAGCAACGTCTTTCTGTTAATCCCTGTATACGATGGCCAAGTTTTTGGGGGGAGTCACTTATGAAAGCTCCAACTTTCTTGCAGAATATATTGCCTTTACCACATATTCAGACAGATAATGATATGTTTCATTGTTCAAATTTACTTCATAAAGGTATGTTTTTCTTCTGACATGACTGAAACCTTCTTGAGAAAAAGTGTCAAGTCTTAACACTTCCTTTTTCTATCCTCAGTATTATTTACCGTAGTTTGGATCACACAATAAGTGCTCAAAAATGGTTAGATACAAGGATTTACTTACTACCAGACCCTGTGTCAAATAATATAACTGAAGATATTCCTGGCCAAAAAGGGAAAAGTTGGGATAAGAGGACTACAAGATTTATTTAGTCCTATCCTCTAAGGACTTATCATCAGCACTACCACAACCTCCTAGCCTGTCAATGGGCCTTTCCCCTTTGAGTTTCCAGCACCATTAATATTTCCCCAGGAGTCTTCAGGAATTCTCCAAAAGGCAGTGATTGAAGTTACCCAGTCACTGTTTTGAATTTCAAAATGAAATAAAAAAACAAACAGAAACACTTTCTCCATGTTCCTGGCATTTTATGCAACTGTGGCCTTGGGAAGGATTTGCATTGTAGGGCAGCTTAGATTGGCTTAATCAACAAATAGAGGAGGTAAATGTCTCAGGCTCATTCCTTTCTTTCGATTTCAAGTAGATATTATGGTATCAGTTAGGTTCTACAATGTCTATGGTAGGGTCCTACAGCAGAAGAGGGGTTTCTACAAATCAGCTATAGTAACTGAAAACATGGCGGGTGGCATATGATAATATAGAAAAGTAATAAATCCCCACGTTTACAGGTCCTCAACTTTCCATTTACCCATCAGACTGAGATTTTAAGCTGTGAAAATAATCTTTTATTCGAAGAACATAAAATTACCAGAATGTAAAAATTTTATACTAGGGAGAAAACTACACACACACACACACACACACACACACACACACACACACACAGAGGGCTTTTTTTTTCCCCACCAAATACAATGAAAAAAATTTAAAGAACCACCCATAAGGTCTTAGACAATCAAACAGATAAAGATCAGCACAACTGGTATTTAAATCATCGAAAACTACTTTTAAGAATGTTTAGTTCCACACGAAGAGTCTGAGAATCAAAACCCAGTTTCAGAAATGCCCATATGCCAAGAGTGAACAGGTGTTAAGCTGTTGAAGGGCATCATGCCCTGGGCAAAGGTCTTCAGTTTTCAAGACAACACGGTTTTCACGTCACTGTTTCCTGAATGGGTTGAGTCATTCTGCCTTCCATCCCAGGAAACTTTATCCTTTACATATTTCTTTGCCTCCATCAAATTTCTCCACACGTTGTGCATTCCTTTTCCCGACTATTGCTCCAAATATGACACATTCCTTTCTTTTTTATCCACTAATGTGGTAACTGTTATTTGGGCTTCATGAGTGCATTTCTTTTAATAGAAAGAAAAGAAAAGACAAAAAAAAAATCCATGTCCTACTGGGTATTTCAGCCTTAAAAATCAGTTCTGAGGACACAAGCTGCATTGGGAATGGCTGACCAGAATTGTGGGCATGACAGTATGTAAACTTCAATACCAGAACAGTCTTCTCAGATCTTGAAATGCCACAGAGCAGTACAAAGAAGAGAGACGTGCTCTCTATTTCATGTCACCTTTAGTCCTAAAAAAATAAAGGTACCAAACAATAGACAATTTCTCTCAAAGTGCAGTTCCTTTGCTGACTTTGAGTGTTAGATCTAAGTCTAGTAAAAACAGTAACAACAGTGTTATTTGAGTTTTTTTTCCAATCTACAGCCAAAAGGAAGGCAATTTCTTATTTACCGGATTACTAGACCAGCCTGTAACTGGTGACTGACTTCTGCCCTTCCTTCCCCCACCCCTCCAGTTTATTCTCCAAGAGCAGCCAGAGTGAGCCTTTAAAACATATCAGATGGTGAACCTCATCCACTCGAAACTGCAATGGCTCTGCCTTTCAATTGGGATTAAAGCCCAAGTGTTACCCCATCTCCTCACACACTCATCTCCCTCGCTGTGCTGACCTCATCTATACCCGCTCCCGCCCTTCAGTCTACTCCAGCCACAACAGTCTCTTTGCTGTCCTTTGAATACACTCAGCACGCTCTGGCACTAGGGTGCGTGTACGCACTGATCCCTCTGCCAGGACCACTTTCCCAAAGACGTCATTGCCTTCAAGACTGCACCCAGATATCAACGTCTCAAAAAGACCTGCCTCTAACACCCCATAAAACACGAAAATCCCTTCTCTCCTATACCTCCAACTCCTCTTGTCTGGGTCTTTCATGTGTCCGTATCATGTATTATATCTTTTGTGCGCTGTCTGCTTATGATGCTAGCCTATGAAGGCAGGAATATTTGTTTTATTCACCCATTTAACTCTACTACCTAAAACAATGCCTGGCATATGCACAGTACACAATTAAATTTGTTGAATAAATTTATTATTGGTAAATTGGTTTATTCTTTTCTTTGTAAATAAGAAAGGTATTATCCTGGAAAGAAAAAAATATATTGTTAACAAGGTAACTATAATTCATAATTACTGAATAATCAAAAACTGTTTATTTTCAGATGGCTGGCTGGCTCATTCGTTTAAGCATCTCCCTTTGGCTCAGGTCATGATCCCAAGGTCCTGGATCAAGTCCCACACTGGGTTCCCCGCTTAGCTGTGAGCCTGCTCCTCCCTCTGCTTGCCACTTCCCCCCTGCATGTGCATGTGTGTGCACACTCTCGCTTTCTCTCTGTCAAATAAATAAAATCTTTAAAAAAAAAAGTTTATTTTCTGAATTCAAACTCATAGACTTCTCTTTGGTTTTCTTTCCCCAAAGAGCCATGGAAGACCTTCAATACCCATATAGCATAAAGGTAAGATGAAAAATTCCAGTTGAATCTGAGTTAGCAAGTGAACTAAAAATTTCAAGAGCTTTTTTAAATTGTTTTCATTTGGAAAACAGGCCCATAGTTTATCTCACACTAGATGCCCACCTTCAGGTGAAAAAACACAGGAACATTCTAGAATGCTGCAAAAATTTTCTCCTGGTATTTGGTGCATTAGGTTAGTTCGTCAAACTCCTTCCCGGATCTTCAGCTTTTCCTGGCAATTTGCTCTGGCTAGTCTGGGACCTGGGCCCACATCTCTGACTCATGCTTTGTAGTCTCCTGGTAATGCTTTTTAGCCCTTGCTTCCTAATGTCCTTATTCTCTGGGTCTTTTGATGGTGCACACTCATGCCTTCAACTTGGTCCCTGAGCTTTGTCTGATTTCCCAAATAGTCACCTATGTGATAGAAACAGAGATGTGTCACCTAGATCTCCCTTCTCAAAAACATTTGTAGACCAGCTGTGGTAAATATGGTCAGCAGACTAACTGCCAGCTCCATCAGCTCCCAGCTTCAAATGGCCACCTGCCCCATAGTCACACTCTTCCTTGAGCCAGTATGCACCCACTGATGGCCCAATGATGGACAGTCTCAGGAGCCATTTTTGCTCCAGAGCTACCTCCACATTGGAAAGGGCACTGCCAGGCAGGCCTCACATCTAGATTCTCCCTTTGCCCAACCCTGCTTCCATCTCTTTCATTCACAGCTATCCATCTCTAGAAAACATCTTGTATCCCCGATGGTATCATCGCACAATCTGCTTCCGGAGAACCTGACTCGCAATAATGCCTAATACTTCTAACTAATAGAAAGGTCAAAATTGACAAATTTGAAGAAGTGGAAAATGAAGCAGACTACATGTGAGCAACTCTCAGGGAGCAACATATGATGACATAAGAGCCTTATCTACTACTGAAGCAATGTTAATAATGCTAATGAGTCCTCATTGTACTATTTTTTTTAACATCAGCTTATAATGTAAGAAGGCTACTTTGCTTTCTTGAAACTTTGAGCCAAAACCCTCTTCTAACTCACCCTCTGGAAAATTCTCCTTCGTTTTAAGATGATGATTCTTTTGTGAGATAGATACGTAAATCAATCAATCAATCAATCAATATCAATTCTGAGATAATCAGAACATAGCTTAGGTTCCAAATGAGGACCTAGGAGAACTAAACTTACTATATCACAGAATTCATAAGAATTTCATCCTGACAATTACATATTAACAACATTCACTTGTCAGAGATTCACTTTCAATCATGTATCTTTCAGTTTTAAAATAATTTTAGGATAGAGTGGATCTTTTTTACCTCAAGATACAGTGAATTTATCGTTAATATTTCTGCTGCTGGTTGGTACCATCTTGTATTGGCTGGAATCACTTATCCCTTACTTTACTATGATATTTCCCTATATTATTCAAGGTAAAACTACTTTTGATCCAATGCACCTACTATCTAGGAAAGACCTTAGCTAGATCGGAAACCATGCAAAGGAACTGTCTTGTCTTTGCCTGAGGGTGAATATAGTTAGTATTTTCCAAACTCCCTCTAGTCACCACACGATCCTTTTGAGTGGCTGATTTCTGTGCCAAGCCCATTCGCCTTGGCCCCTTATGAGTGGTTCTGAATTCCAAAGGCTGCTTGTTTGAAAATTCATGAGCTTCTCAATGATGCGGTTCCTTTTTTGGCTGCCCCACTGCTCAGTTAGTTCAGACAACAAGCTGCTTAGGGATGGATAATTTTTCCATTTAGCTGCCAAAACCTACAGGAGGGTTGGTATTTTACTGCTATTGTGGAATTTTCAGAAGTTTGGAAAACAGAGGATTTTATTTTTTGTTTTGTTTTGATATAGGACATTTTGACAATGGCTTTGGCAGTAATACAAAAATCTCCATGCTTGTAAACGAGAATAACATTTTCAGCCATCTGGCTTGCATGTAGCACCCTCTGAGTGGGATAGATATAAAAACAGTCAGCAATTAAGAGGTTTAAAATGGCTTTCCCATTAGTTTCTGAACTAAGCTATCCCATGATAAAGATATAATAGGCAATGAAGGGGTTGCTGATTCTTTGTCAGCACACTGATAAAAATTGTCTGACATCTCCATTATTTCTTAATTTCGCAATCTCCCTTCACTATCATCACAACCGTTTATGGATTTCTGGACTCAAATTTTTCTTTTGTCCTTAATATAACCTCCCCAATCATAACACACTACAAAATCCATTAAAAGATCCACTGTATGCCCAGTTATGTTGATTATTCTTCCTTCTGAATATGACTGAGGCTTCATACCAAAAGACAGAGGGAAACTCTCAGAACAGCATCCTGTGAATCACTATCTTTTAATTTTAAACTTCAAGGCTTAATCTTTATAGGATAAACATTAGATATTTTATCAGGATAGTATTAAACAAACACAGGAGAAAGGTTTGATTCTTGAAAGTGAAAAGACATAGTTCTTTTAAATCAGGAATTATGCCTTTTGACCTCTTTAAAACTATTCAAAGATATCGATTATAATAATTTCTACATATATAAATAGTACTACCAACTTGGAGTCTTGTCCATTTCTAGGAAAATAATAGGAGACCAAAGTTATCTGATGCTGTAAAAACAAATTTTGAGAAGTTGTGCTGAAATGAAACAGTAAAACAAAGTAGACTTTGAGAAGAGGTATCTATTTCCCCCCATCCAGCTTGTTCCTTAGAATCCTATCCTGCCCGTCCAAGAAACATGATCTGCTAGGAACCTGAAGAAGAGGCTTTGTGCTGTCACTTATTTTGCACATTTTATGGAGCGCAACATATTTTTATCCAAGGCTTTCAGAGATTTCTCACTTCGTTGTCAAGTTCAGAAAACCCAGAGCTGGAAGAGATCAGACAGGAATTTTCCCAAACAAATTAGCATGTTGAAGGAGGAGGATGTAAATGGCAGCATGAATTCCCCCCTGCTTGAGCACGTTTTGCAGCACAGCTAAGACGTTAACAAGTGATGGCCTCATGCACTGGGGCTAGTGATTTACGAAGTTGCTTCCTGATTTAATAGAGTGCTAGAAAGGATTGTTGTTATACCAACTAAAAGAATCATAAAATGGTAATGAATGTTATGAAACTTCATGAATATTTCATCTGAAGATAAGCTGTCAGATTTATCTTAAGGTGAAAGAGCACACAGGGCATAAATCAGGCCCAAGGTGGAGTTGCTTGAGGTTCATAGTTGGTGAGAGCTGTTTACATGTTAGGCAAGGCTATCTGTGGGTGTTTATTACTTTAGTCACATGTTAGACTCCAGTTAAGATAAAGAAAATACTTCAGTTTTAAAATAAATCACTTTAAAAAGGATCAACAAAGATTTCTAGGAAGCATTAAAGGTATTTTATTGAACCCAAATTGGTTTTACTATAATTTTCTCATTGAATGTATTAAGTATTCAAAATTATATTCAATATTCAATAAAAAGGTATCACAAGGCTATTGAATTGGTACGATAAAATGGAATGAGCATAAACTCATTCTTAAGCTGTGAACTACATATATAACCATCATTTTTATTAAATCTTTAATATATCATCAGTTTCAAGGCAATTTCTCAGTTGAAATATTTATAGTTAGTTTAAAATTCACTACTTATTTTGTTAGGTATATTTTATTTCTTCCAACAGAACCCCCAAAAATTATGCTTCCCCAGTCTCCACTAAAAACATAGAAGTGAAATTTAGTTCAGTGATTATGAAATTTAGTTCTAGCTCTATAGCTAGCTGAGAGCAATCCCCTTAATTCTTTTAAATTAGGTTTTTATCCTTTTCTATGTTTTTCAAAGTATAACAAATGTTATTTAAATATAAAGATAACCTTTCTGATTTTTTTTTTATTTATCTGGCGGCTGAAATGGAAACCTAACAAGTCATTTATTCATTTGATCAGTCACTCAGCATAATTTTGAATGCTTACTATATGCCATGTATGTACCTTGCTAGGTGAATGGGATGAAATGATGATGAATAAAAGTCCCTACCAGTAGAATGTCTTGCTTCAAGAGAGGTACCCATAAGTAAATAAGCAATTATAAAAAGCGTGATGTCTGATAAAATTGCAGCTTTTATGAGAGCACATGGAAGGAGTACATTCCCCCAAGTTGAGTACAAAGATGGCACTTGGGGAAAAAATTATTTAAGGTCAGACCTACCTGGATGAATGAAATCAGAATGTAAGCAGGGTGTAGACCAGGAGAAAAGAAAAACACACAATCTATTAGAGGAGGTAATGAAAACTTATGATGGTTGAAGTGCACTGAATGTATACTTTTGGGGGAGAGGATGAGAAGATGGCAAAGGAGGGAAAGGAGGGCATAGTCCCTGCCTATATACCCAGCAAGAGGTTTCAATTCCACCTCGGGGCAATGGATTTCACCAAAGGGGTTTCAGCAGTGTAGTGATATCACTAGATTTTCATTTCATCTTTTTAACAGTTACATTTCTTATTTGGTCTTTTTTTTTTTTTTAAAGATTTTATTTATTTATTTGACAGAGAGAGATCACAAGTAGGCAGAGAGGCAGGCAGAGGGAGAAGGGGAAGCAGGCTCCCCACTGAGCGGAGAGGCCGATGCGGGGCTCGATCCCAGGACCCCGAGATCATGACCTGAGCCGAAAACAGAGGCTTTAACCCACTGAGCCACCCAGGCGCCCCTGGTCTTGAAGAATATTTTACACTTCTACTTTTCATATTAAAATGAAAATCAAGAATTTGATTAGATGTTTTAAGTCAGTGAATGATGGGTTTTGAAGTAATTTTATAAAGAGAGTGGAGGGAAGAATGAAATTATTTATGTAAAAAATGTTGAACATCACCTGTTCTCTTGAGTGGTGGAAAAGAGGGTCACCAAATAAACATACCTCTCTAAAAATAAAGTCAGACTGGATTAGTTACCCTGAAGAATTCCCTGATAAGAAACGAGTAGTTCCAAAGATCCATGAGACCTCTTTATGAAGATCTTAAAAATAAAAATTATCCCTCATTTTAAAGAGGACAAAGGAAGCTTATGATATTCTAAATAAATCATTTCCCTAAGGAGGTTTATTTCTGCATTCCACATCCTCATTCTGCTCAATACCTAAAAAATATAGTATTAAAATAATAATTAATACTTACTAAAGAACGACAATGTATTGATCTTTAAGTGTTTCACATATAGTAGCTTATTAAAACTCCTATTTTACATGTACTAGCTTATTTAATCCTCATTCAAAGATCTATATGGTAAATACTATTATTATGCCTTTTTAAAAGATGAGGAAATTAGGAACACAGAGTCACGTAATTTGCCCAAGTCATATGGTCAGTAAGTTGTAGAGCAAGGATTCGAACCTAGGCAGTCATGCTCTTAACCACATTCAGTGTCCCAGAGTTCTCAGTCATGACATACTACTTAGCAACATAGTTTACATGGTTTTGATAGTAATAATCAGGAGGAATATAAATGAAAATTACCATCACAAGGAAAAGAACTGTTCCTGTTTACTTTTGAATATTGTTTTATGTCTGAGCATGTGGGAGTTCATATTTAGAGAAAGAAGAAAATCCCATTTCATTTTCTGCAAGGCAAGCATACTTTTGCAGATTTGACACCCATAGCAGTATACTTGTACATTAATTATTGATGAATGAACTTTGACTGCATTTTTACCTTGGTACTTATGTACAGTAAATGCACGGAATACATGATATCACGTATAAGGGAATAAATAATTTTAAAAACTTACCTTCACAGAATATATTATACTGAACTGTCACTCACATTGCCCTAAGCTGACTTATAATGTTATTACCTAATAGATGTCACATCCTTCATTCAAAATGAAAATGGTGCTTTTAATTTCCAGAGAAAAACATCCTACGTGTTTAAGCTGATGTATAGGGCATAATACCAAAGTGTCCCCAACACAAAGAGTCATTTGTTCAATTTTCTGACCTGCTACAGCCTAAAGAATAAGGAGACCGTAAGATGACAAAAGGTTTCCAGCAGGAACGGATTTACAGTCAGAATCAGTTTCCTATGTTTTCATTCATTTTGAATGAATACAAAGAATAATCTCTTGCTGCTAATACAAATGCAGCAAACTGAGCCATTAAATTGACAGTGTGATCTATCCCACTTCACACTGCTTTATAAGCAAAATGTATCATTCTCGGGAGCTTTCTCCCGGTTAAATAATTGTAAGAAATATATCTCTAGCCATTACTTTTATTGATAAAACACAGCATGTCATCTTAATTCATTCTTCCGCTGCTCTATTTTATCATCTTCTACCGAGTGATTGGGATTCTGATCACCCCGCGTTCGGTCTCAGATTGAAAGCCCCTATCTACTCATCTGTTATTCTTCACGAAGAAAAGCTCTGGTGTAACATCTGTTTTCTAACTGAATCTTCACTAGAGACTCAG
Source organism: Potos flavus (assembly GCA_028534135.1). Classification (NCBI taxonomy): domain Eukaryota; kingdom Metazoa; phylum Chordata; class Mammalia; order Carnivora; family Procyonidae; genus Potos; species Potos flavus. Next base: position 125,821,809 of record CM052883.1, on the reverse strand, counting down.
ATGTCAGCAAGCAATAACCTTGGGGTTCCCTTAGAAATCCTCAAGGGTCCCTGCTATGTCAGGGCTTGAAGCTAACAGAATTAATGGACAAAATGTTGTTATTTGATTTTCATTTCTGAATTTGATTTGGGGTACACAAGCTTGGTGGAGTAATGATAATGCTTTACTGATCTCTGAAGCTAGTCATCACTTGATGAAAGGTTTAGAAGGCTGGAAGCTTTAGCTGCATATCTTAAACTTTATTCTTTCCTTTCGTCCACTGACATTCGTCTAAGTTCACATCTTATTTTAATTTCAGAATGCAGAGAACATTGTGTTGTCTCAGTCAGGTATTTTTATGAAATTTCCCTTTTCTTTTCTTTTTTTTTTTTTTTTTTCTTTAGAGAGGAGGTAGGGGGAGAGAATGAGGAGGAGGGGCAGAGAGAAAGAGAATCTGAAGCAGGCACCACGTCAGCACACGGCCCAATGCAGGACTTCATCTCACAACCCTGGAATCACGACCTGAGCCAAAATCACCAATTGGTCGCTTAACCGACTGAGTCACCTAGGCACCCTTGAAATTTTCCACTTCTAACAGCAACTGGAGGTGTACAATTTTAGTCTGAAATTGGCATCAGTTGGATTTTTTTTTTTGCATTTCCTCATGGAATTTGCTGAAAATTCATTTGTCCACTTAGTTCAAATTATTGAGAAACGTAATGAACTTAAATCAGAAGCAGATTTTAGTCATGACACAAGTCAAAAGAAATACATAACCTGGAAAATTTGTAGATATCGATCATCTTTATAATTAGTCATAATCCATGGTAAAAACCAAACTGTATACTTTAAACTGATGTGTGTGTATTAACAAACACCCACACATACAGACCTAGATGTATTCATGTATATACACATTAATAGAATTATTTATCAGTTTTCCTTTTTCTCAGCTTTGCTGAAGTATAATTGACAAGCAAAGCTGTAAGATATTCGAAGTGTACATTATGATGATTTCATATATATATACATTGTGAAAGGATTCTTCCCATCTAGCTAATTAACACATCCATCACCTCACATATTTATTTTTATTTATTTATTTTGGTGAGAACATTTAAGTTCTATTTGTTTAGCAAATTATAATTATACAAAATAAAATATTAAAGTCAATATTAGAAGCAATGTGTCACCTACTGTTTCATTATCCATTAGTACAAAATCCACTCAAACTGAGCAATTTGAGCAACAACTTATTTTTTACAAGTGTCTCAGCTTACTGGACTCAGCTGGGAAATTCTTCTCCTTCTTATGGCATATGCTGGGGGTCACTCACTCAACTGCATTCATCTGGAGACTGAGCTTGACTGGAAGGTCCAAGAAAGCTTTACTATGTTTGGCATTCTGGTGCCCTTCTACATGGCCGTGCCACATAGCTAGCTAGAATTTCCTCACAGCATGGTAATCTCAAGAGAGTCAGATTTTTTTGTTGTTTTTTTTTTTTAGTATAGTTGACACAATGTTACATAAGTTTCAGGTGTACAACATACTGATTACCATCTGTCACCCTGCAAATTTATTATGGTATTACTGACTATATTCCGTATGCTGTGCTTTTCATTCCTGTGACTTATTTTACAACTGGAATTTTGTACCTCTTAATCCCCTTTACCTCTTTTGCCCAACACCCTATCCCTCTCTCTTCTGGCAACCACCAGTTCTCTGTATTTATGAGTCTGTTTCTGCTTTTTTGTTTACTGTTCATTTGTTTTGTTTTTTTAAATTCCACATTTAAGTAAAATCACATGGTATTTGTCTTTCTCTGACTTATCTCACTTAGCTTAATATGCTCTAGGTCCATCCATGTAGTCATGAATGGCAAGATTTCATTCATATGAAATGGCACACACACACACACACACA
>CM052883.1:125468543-125819407 GCA_028534135.1 Potos flavus | reverse complement strand
ACCTACTTAAATTTCAAAGGTTTCTCTTTTAAAATTAGAACAGAAGTACTCTTAGATTTCTTTATGATACTAGACAATATTAATTGATTTTTCCAAAATATCAGTCTGTCTAAATCCCACGAAACTCCACATATTTAAAACCACATGGATTAATGTGCATGTAATGCTATCCTAGGCATTTACTAATTTTAACACTGAAATCAAACTTCATATTTCAACCTTATAGTCTTTTCCTCACTGTGCTTTCAATTCTTACTAGCCCTTTCTTCATTAGTTTACATTTTCCCCTGGGATATAATTTGAAATCAAGCAGAAAATAAAAACTGAAAACAAACTTACACTGTGTCTACATGTACAACCCAGGCAATCTAGTCAAATCCAATCATCTATCCAGAATGTCAAGAGGAATCATGAAACCTGAGAGAAGTCGCCAAGCAGTGTTTCTCACCATCCATCTCACTCAAACAAAGTAGCTCCAGTTTTCAATTATCCACACCAATGGTTCCCCACATTGACAGAAGTAACCAAGAGGTGACTTTGCTTTTAACAAGCACTTAATAAATATTAGTCACAAAATATGTTTTACAAATATATCCAAAAAGTCATGCTAATTCTTGTGAAAACATCAATCGAGATCCCTACATATGCCAGGCATTGGGAATATAAAGGTAAAATTACTTCCTTTTCGAAGTTTCAGAAAGCTAAGAATTTAAGATACTTCGTGAGGTTTCTAGTTGTCTTTTTAATTTTTATTTTAATCATATGAAACAAAATGACCTCTCATCAAAGTTTCCATTTATCATGTTGTTGGTACCCTCAAATGAGATTAAGCCAAATAAAACTGCAGTATTGACATAAGGATATTTAACAATAAAAGATTTCTAAAATAAAAACAGAATTTTGTGACAGTTTTCTCATCTGCAGATCAGAGATTTGAGGGACATAAACCTCACACAGAAAAATCCTCTGTAGGTTATTACAGAGTAGAAAAATCAGCTCCCCTAAGATATGAGGAATACATGAAGGGTTTACTTTACTGATCAAGTCAATACATATTTATTGAGCACCTACTATGTGCCAGCTTGGTGCTGGGAATGCAATAGGAAGCAAAAAAAAAAAAAAAAAGAGAGAGAGAGAAAGAGAAATGCAATCTCTCCTTTCACAGAGCCTCCTGTCTGCTGGTAAATACAGACATGCAAGCAGCTATAATCTAGTGAGGTATATTTTGAGAGTGAGTAATATGAAATCCCACGGGATCACACAGTAGAGTCCTCTAATCTAGGGCAAGGGATCAGGGACAGCCCCTATAGAAAAGAATGAGCATAAATTAGTTAACTGTAAGTGTGGGGGGTGGGAAAGAAGAATGTTCCAGACACAGGGAATAGAATGTGCCTAAGCCCAGAGTTAAGAGATGTTCTCTTCTGGGAAGTGAACATCCTTTAGTCTGGCTGGAGCACGACTGTGACAGGAAATTGTGGAATGAGTATGTAGCCGAAACAGGAATTCTACTGCTTCCTCAGGAGCAGGAGAGGAGTTGTTATGGAAGGCCACTAACATCCCTGTTCTAAAGACTTAAGAATATACCATGTGCATCATTAGCTTTGAACAGCATATGTGTATGTATTTTAGCATATCACACAAACACACAAAAGAATGGGGAGGAAAATACATCAACACGTTACCATGTTGGATGGTAGGATTACAGAAAAATTTTTTAATGTGCAACTTTGTATCTTTTTGCATTTTCAAAATTTTTCATAATGCTACACATAAATATAATTTTTAGCAGAAAAACATCTTGTTTTAAATATAACATAACTTATGAATATAACTACAAATAATGTTCCTGGACCCTTTTGTAAATCCTAAGGACACTATTTCTGAGGACACTTTCTACGGACACTTTCCATAATAGTGTTCTTTCTGTTTTTTAATAATGTTTTATATTTGGAGGGTAATTCAGCTGAATTGAGTAACTAACTTTAGAACTTGATCCTTTATAAGAACAAAAGCAATATTAAGAAACACAAAAAAGTATGCATTTTAATCATGTTCCCTACTTACAGAGCATAATCCTTAAATTTGGTAAATATTTTATATATACATATACGATTTTATACACATATATGATTTGAATCTAACATATTACATATTACTTTGACTACACTGTGAATACCCTGAATGTTACTAAAATGTATCTCTTACACAAACCACCTCTAAATTTGGAGGATATAAATGGAAGTTAAAATTTTTTTTGATTCTAGTAGGCTCTTCCCAGTTTTTGTTCATTAGTCACACCACATAATGTTTCTTTACTATTTGCAAATTCTGCTTCTCAAACCCAAATTCAGGAGCCCATCGCATGGTTTGGAATTTAAACCCAAAGTAGACAGGATAACAAGCTTATGTTTAACTTTGTATGTGTGGGTGAGACCATAAAAGATGCACACACAATAAATGCACCTGGTGACAACTGCAATGAAGACAGCAAGAGTGATGCACGTCCTTGAAAATCAATACACATAAAAAGTGCTTTGTTCCCCTCGTTCCATTTCTCAGAGCTGAGTTTACACTGTTCTGTAATTCCAGGCATGACTGCCAACATCGAAAGTGAATAATCTAAGTCTTAGCTCACACAGAGACCTTCAGAGGCCCCTGGCATATTCAGAACATCAAAATTCATAACTTAATTTGTTTACTTAAGGAAACTCTCACTTGGTTATCAAATGTGAAGTGTCTTAGAGCTAAGATTAAAAAAAAAAACCTAACATGCCTGAATTATTAATTATCAGTTTACAGTTTAAGTCTTTACTTGGCAAAACAATTCACTTTTTAAAGATTGTTATAACAAGTCTTGGGCACAGCTAGAGCAAACATTTGTGTTTGTATTAAATCTGGCTATTCCACATATGCTCACTGTGACTTTAGGAACAGAGCCATAGGGAGAAAGTAAGGCCGGCAGTTATTCACATTGTGCTGATAACAGCAATTTGGGTTGGTAGGCTAGTTGTGGCAAAAGGAACACTAATATTAATATTTATAACTTGCCTTTCTCCTGCTTTAAATCTACTGAAGACATTGTCATATTTATCTTGAGGCTATTCGTGTGAGGAGCACAGGTACCAATTTAAAATAAAAATGTAAGAAGGTTTCTATAATCCTCTTTGTGATGTCTAGTTCAAAGTTAGAAAAAATATTATAGGTATTTGAAGTTCCCCAAACTGATACTCCCTGATTAAATAAAAAAAGGTGTTCCAGTTCTATATTTACTGTGCTGAAGACAGGAAGAAGACTGACCAAGTCTAAAGGAGATTGATAGGATTTGCAACAATGCTCCTCTGTCATTTTCTCCCACAACAGAACACTGCATTTCAGTCCTAACGTCTAGAGGGAAAATAACAGAGCCGTGGTTCACGGACCACATGGTAACAGGAGAAGCTAGAGAGATCTGGGGGTTAGTGCACTATTTCCTAACCTTGAAGCAGACTATCACCCTAACTATGTTGCAAACAAGTACAAGCCATTAAGTGGTGGGACACACTGATGTTTAGTGATGGATTCTAGTGAATCAAAACCATGTGTTCAACAAATGTGTCTTAATGCTTAAAATTCTAATTTTAGAATGTTATTTCTGTATTTCATTCTTAGAAATAAAAAAAAAATGCCTCTAAGATTTCCTTCTCTCCTCCCTTCCCCTCTTCCTTCTTCCCTCCCTTCCTCCTTTCCTTCCTTTCTTCCTTTTTTGAACTAAATAAACTTTGTTCCTTATAAAATCTTTTATAAAATCAAACAATCAAATTTTATGTTCAATGACCTGGCTTCACCAGTAAAATCTGTAAGTAGCAGAACAGGCACAAGGTCCAGAAGAAGTGAACTCAGATACTTTCAGATTAAATGATGCAAGTTTCATCTAGTCATAACAGTCACTTAAAATTGGGAGATCTAGCTTCAAAATCATATTGATGATACCAAGTAATGAATCAAAGAGAAATGTATAATGTACACATGAAGTATGAATTACAGAAATCACTTTCAAATTTTTGTGTGCCTCAGAATAACCTAACGCACCTGTAAAAAGACCCATTTCCCTAGAGATGGAGCCCAGGAATCTGCATTTTTAACTAGCACCAAAGTTAGTTCTGGTCTATGGGCCACACTTCAAGAAACATGGATTAAGAGTATATATTCTACTCCCGAGAAAAATCAATAATAAATCAGTCATTTAAAATAATCATTCCATAATGCCTTGTGCTCAGAACTTAGCAGAAAATAGATCAGAAAACAAGGCAGACACTATGCTGCCTTCATGGAACTTACATCTTAACTACTGGGTACAAACAAGAGGAAGAAAATTATGGCTATATATAAGAAACCTAGTTAATTTTTATTATATCCTTCATTCCTGATTTGCCTCTTAATATCCTTTACACAGTACAAACTTTGAACAATGAGAATTAATTTAGAAACAAAACTTACTTCATGTATTTTTAAATTCATAGGCAGTGATAAATCTCCAGTGATGAAAGAAAATATAATAAAATGTTTCATTAGGGATTCATTAAATATTATGATAATTTAGAACTTGAGTTCTACTTAGAAGTAGCAGACTGGGAAAGCCCAACATCCTGAATCAGGCTGAACTGAGCTGTTTCATTCGGTTTTCATGTTGGGCCAAATTGCTAGGTGTGCAATCATGTGGTTTGGGTAAGGGCTTTCATGAGCTTAGGTCAGGTCTGGTTTGGGTCCTAAAGAGTGATACCTAGGGAAAGAATATTGACAACTCAAGAATTCTAGTGGTTATCCAATCAATCTTGACCACTAGGAGCTTTCAGATGAGCTGGGGGCACTAAATTTTAAAAACTGGACAAAAGTAACACTGAACAACATAATAGAGAAAAAAAAAGTCCATTAGGATTTCTGCAAAAGCAGATTAGTGTGGTCTGGAAAAGGAGAAAGTTTCTTGTGATTAAAAGGTATAAAATGGCCATGAAAAGATAGAATTTAGTAGATAGAAGAGTATCCACCAGGAACATAGAAAGACTACAAGCAGAGGAATGAAAATAATCTGAACAGCACTAATAATTTTGGGATATCAGGAAACAACATTAGATAGAAAGAATCAATCTAGATAAGAGCAAGCCCTGAAATCCAGATCAATTGCAGCAATTACAAATTGATTTCAAGTTAAAATGAAGATTTAAATAGATGTTGCCATGCTTCTTTTCAAAATTTATAGCTACTTTTACGTTTTCATTAACAATAAGTAAGAGCACCCATGTTCCTAAAGACTCCTCTTCCCTTCATCTACCTTTGCAAAAAACACTAATTGGGGTTTGCATTTTTTTTTAATCAGCCTGAAGGGTATACAATATTTCACTGTTACCGTAACACACAAACTACTAAGTTTGAGCACTATTTTATTTATCTTGTTTTGTTTAGCCATTCAGATTTGCTCTCTTGTAAGTTGCCTCTTCCTATCTTTCTCACATTTTTCTATTGGCTTGTCAAATCCTGGTTAATTTTTAAGTTAGCTCTCTGTCCTCTGCATTGGAAGTAATTTTTCCAAATCTATGAATTATCAGTTGACTTTCTGACTGATTTCTTTAACCATACATTTATCTAGTCAACTAATTCTCTTTCCTTTTTTGATGGCTTAGTTTCCAATCTTGGTTTAAAAAGGCCTACCCTAACCATTCAATATAGTCATCTCAGATCTAGGAATCTTTTTCACAGAAATAAAAATAGTGTATAAGGATTTAGGTACAGGATATCTAACACATCATTATATTGGCAAAAAAATCTGCAAAGCAAGGGAATGTCTGCCAGTAGACAAAACTGGGGCAGATTATGGCACATACAGCCTTTGGAGTGAATTTGAGCCCAATCAGTTGAACTGGAAGGAATTCCACAAGGTATTATTGAGAAAAGCAAAATGCAAAAATGTGTATAATTAGAGTCTATTTTTTAAAATCAATGATGAAACAGTTGTATTATGTATTTACATATGTTTGTGTGTGTTTATTAAGTGTTTAAATTACATAAATATATATCCTACACAATTATATAAACCTGCAAGATTCACACTAGATTGTAACTATGGATTAGGAGCGGGGTCCCTAAGAAAAATGGGGAAAGTATATAACATTTATATATTACATATACTACATAGATAATAATATGTGGCATATTACATATAATATGTAATATTATATGAGGAGCAGGAAGAGAGACAGAAAAATTTTTTTTAATTTAATGACATTTTTTTCCCAATTGGAGATGAAGAAACAAATATGAAGACTCCCAACAAGTTTTATTTTTAAAATGCAAATTACTTCATTTCACCATTAGATGCCATCTGATAATTATCACATTATACCATTTGGCTAAATATTGACCATCATATTGATATCACTCGAAGCTTCTCTCTTTGACTTTAAGAGAGTTAAGCTCTCTGTGTCTCATCTTTGAAAGAAAAATAGGAGAATATCAGGATTGATCATAAAGGACGGATGTGAGCATTAAATTAGATAATCCATGTAGTATTTAGGACAAAGTCTGGCTAAATAAACACTAGTAGACCCAGTAATGGTGAAAGTAGAAATGGTAGTAAAGAGTATGTTATGACTGCTTTTAAAACCCTTATCAAATTAAGTGCTTAGTTTGTGCTGATCTCCTTGGCAGTTCCCATCTAATTTGTAACTCATTTTTATCAGCATGAAACAGGGCATCACCCACTGCTGCGCTAACACTCTGATATTCATTCTCCCAATGTAGTGTGGTTCCTCAACTTCTGCTTGCTTATTTAAACTATTTCTCATGTCCCTATCATGCCTTTAGGCTTGTGACTTGTCTTTATATCAACAATAGTAATAACCTGCATTTCTGCAGTTCTTCATAGTTTATAAAATCTTTACATACTTTTCTCATTTAATCTTCACAATTCTTCAGATAAAATGACTGAGATCTAACATAGTTGTAGTTTTCCCTAGATCATGGCCAATAAATGAAGAGCCAAGAGTCAAACCCAGGACTTATGCTTGTAAAGCTCTTGCTCTTTTCAATTGTAATAGCTACTGTCACATAGATTTTTGAAATACAAAAAGGATGGGCAAAGATCTAGTGTCTTTTTTTTTCAAGGCAATCCTTCAAGTTGTGATTATGATATATTTTATGTAATTCTAGCACTGGATTTGTAATTCCTATCATTTTTCTGACACCACATAAGTCCTGGGAATATAAGCTCAGGATCATGAAGAAAAAACTATTATGACAACAGGCAAACTTATTGCAAGTTGTCCCACGTCTGCTTGGCTAATAAAACATTCATGCTCTTATATGTGGCCCAGAGCGGGGAAGGAAATTTTTGTGTTCAAGGTGAGCTAATAAAGTTTTCCATACATTAGAGAGTGCATTTGTCCCTCCAAGTACACCTACTTCTACATGAGAGAATTTGAAAAGCCAGTAAGCATATCCAATCATCTCTGATGGAAAAAAATTATATAACTATGCCATCCTGCATACAAATTCAAATTTTAATGCCAAGGCATTTGTATTTGCATTTCCTGTGTTTGAAGAAATGAATACAGTGTGTTCACAGATTCTTCTCACATTTTTAGAGAATAAAATGGCTCACAAATCTATCCACATTTCATAATTCTTATAAAAGGAATTTATTTAAATAAAAGAGGCCTTTATTTTTATCTCAGAAGTTACCCAGCAAAGGCATTAATTTGACTGTAAACTATTAACACATATTTGGGGGTACTTTATAAATATATGGCCCTAAGAGATAAGTGATAAGGGGAAATAGGGCAGATGTGTAAATAATTATACATGGACCTATCCTAAAAGAATCTGTAGCCTACAAACAAGGGAAACAAGACACACACACACTCTCTCTCTCTCTCTCTCTCATGTACACTCTAAAGTAAAAGTAATGCATATGGAAAGACGAAGCAGGAAGTTGTATGGAAAAGAGCTTAAAATCAACCCATGTGGGGTGCCTGGGTGGCTCAGTCAGTTAAGCATTTGACTCTTGATTTCGGCTCAGTTATGATCTGAGAGTTGTGAAATGAAGCTCCATGTCAGGCTCTGGGCTCAGTGGGGAGTCTGTTTAAAATTCTCTCCCTCTCTCTCTGCCTTCCACCACTCCCACATGTGCATGTGCTCTCTCTCTCTCTCTAAAACAAATAATTAAAAAATTAAAAAGCAAAATAATAAAATAATAAAATCAACCAACAATGGATTTGATTTTCAGCTCTGCCAAAGTGACTCTGGGCAAATTACTTAAACAATTTCACTTAGTTTCCTTTTTTTGCTATAAAGTGGGCATAATGGTACCTACCTTATATAATTATTATGGTGACTAAATAAAGTAATATGTGTAAATCATGTAACTCAGTGTGTAGGCCAAAGATCTGCTCTGTAGTGGTGACTATGATCACTATAAGAAAAGAACTAATGAGGTACCATCAAATTTCAGAGGAGGGAAAAATAATTTTAGGAAGTATTATGGAGGTAAAATTAATAAAACTTGCTAGAGGCTAAAACTTACTAGAGTTAAAAGGAAGGGAAGCAGGGTTGATGAAAGTTCTGAAGACAGACGGGTTAAAGGGTGGTAGTGCCATTAATAAAAATATAGATAAGGATGCAGGAAGCCAAGATTAACCAAGGATAAGAAACTTCTGTTAACAGAAAATGACATCATTATTCTTTAACTAGCTTGCATTTAACCAGGTACCTTCCGGATGTTTAGAAATAGGAAAAACATGAAAGTCATTTTCCTATGGGTCTATTTTAAGCAATTTAAATTACATGTTCAGCAAAAGTGCTTGATACTATATGAGAGGTACTTTTATAAAACTTCACCTGCACAGGCCTCCCCAGACTATGCAGCTGGTTCAGAATTACCTGATGGTGCAAGAAAATGACTTTGACAGATTTGAAAAATCTGGCTGTGTTGAGGAATAAACGTTATTGTACCCACCAAACCAAAAATGAAGCCAAAACTTCAAAATCCTCTATGTTAAAGGAAAAAGGAAAGTCTTCAAATACAAGATGATGTAAGCTCAGGTTGTAAGATGCTTTGAAAGCTGAAATCCTCTAGTACATGAAAAAAACTTACAATCAACGAAAAACCCTCAGGTAGTTTCACAGAGTACAACTGACTTTCAACTTGGTAACCCTACAGGAACGCTGATGAAGGTAGATTAGCTGGGTAAAGGGATCCTCCTATTCCCAGCAGTTAGGCTCTTGGTATACATTCAAATGCTTCATATATCTTGCATTCTTTAATTTTTCTTCAGAAGTGATTAGCACAATATCTTAAAATTATTTGGTATGTAAAGCTACTTTTAAAAACTTTTCCTACTGTGTTAATAGAGAAAGCTCTCATTGTGTTTGAACTAACCTTACCGACACATCTAGGAAACAAATAAATTTACTACGAATGTAGGAACAGTTTTTCCCATAGGGAAGCGTCTAACTGGGTTGACTGCCAGGTCACAGCAAATAAAGGCAGATCCTATAGCAGACTATTTAGCCTCCAGAAAGAGAAAGCATCTTTTAAAAAATATTGCATTTGTTTAGTCTTTGGACTTCACCCTAAAATAAATACCATGGTTTTCTTGTTTTGTAGCTTTCATAAAAGCAATATGCATAGCTCTTTCTAACTGTAGTTTTTCCAGAGTTCTGAAGCTGTCTAGAACTCTATCTCTACTTAGCTCTTCCATACTTAAAAATGAAGGAACATCATAGCAATGGAGCAAGCATCCATAAAAACATGGGATACAGCCCTTCAGCAAGTGTTAAACATTCTTTGGGAATATGGCTTTATAAGGAAAGTTCTACCCAACAACAAAAATATCTCTTATCTCATGCAATAGGAAGAGGAGAGCCCTTTTGTGTTTTTATTTAATATTCATTGGTTTCTTTTTAGTACAGAAAATATCTTTTAAAAGTCCATAATCCCACAGCACATAAACTCTGATGATATTAAAAACAGAAAAAACAAGATGAATAATACATCCAAGTGGTAAGAAATTTCAAATACTACTAAAAGGTACACAATTAAAATTCTCCTTCTCATCCCCAGTTCCAAATCCTTTCCACAAAGGGGAACTCTGTCAACAGTTTCTTGCACAGCCTTCAGGAAAATAATTGGCAAATCCGGTATACTAATCCTTTAAAATGTTTTGACCAAAGAACCATACAGAGCAATTATCCCGTGCTTTGCATTTTTTACTTACTATATCTTGGAGATCTTTCCTAATGAGTATATGCAGACCTATTCCAATTCTAGAAAAGAGCCAGGTGGTGCCCCATTGTGCATGAGTCATTACTAGTTAACAGTGTCCTCAACTTGTAGACATTTAGGCTGTGTCCAATTTTGTTTTGTTTTGTTTTGTTTTTCTCTTACAAACAATGCTGCAGGAAACACACTGTGCACATAACTTGGAAGAATGTCTGCAAGCATATCTACAGAGACTTCCTGCGAGTGAACTACCTGTATACACAGTATGTTCATTTGAAGTTTTCACAGATATTACTAAATTGCCTTCCAAAAGATAAGACCAATTTACACTCCTAACGTCTGTATGAGAATGCCTGTATTCTTCAACCTCATCAAACTTTGCCAAAAGATGTTGAAGTCCTGATCTCCACTACCCGTGAATGTGTGTTAATTGGAAATAGAATCTTTGCAGATGATCAAATTGAGATGAAGTATTCGTATGGTATCTAATCCAATATGACTGTCTCCTTAGAAAAGGGAGGAATTTGATACAGAGACAAGCCAACAAGGAGAGCACCATGTGAGGATGAAGGTAGAGACTGCAGTTTTGCATCTACCAGCCAAGGAAGCCAAAGATGGCCAGCAGACTGCCTGAAGCCAGAGGAGAGGCACGAAACAGATTCTCCCTGACAGCCCTCAGAAGGAAGTTTCAGACCAGGATCTGAAACTTCTAAGCTCCGGAACTGTGAGACAATAAATTTCTATTATTTCAAGCCACCTAGTTTATGGTAGGTGAAAATAATATTTCATTGTCTGATTTGCTCCTAATTCATCCTTTCTCTTCTCTTCACCTCAAAAGTTTCATTTTTTATGTCCCTATAGCATCCTACTAGAGCGTTTCAAATATATACTGTAATAATTAGGCTAGTAAAATAAAAACAAATTGCAAGTGAAAAGAATAGGTTATTGATTGACATTTCTTTGTGAGTGAAGTTGGGCATCTAATTATATTATTTTGGGGAACTTTGTAATTTTTTTTTTTTTTTGCCTGAAACTACTTCTTCATATTCTATACTTATTTTTCCATCGAATTTTGGGTTTTATTGACTCATACAAGTTCACTTGAAACCAAAGAGATTATCAGTTTATCGTATGTGTTGTAAGTATAATCCTAGGCTCTCATTTGTTTTTAATTTAATGAAAGCGTGGGGTTGCCTGGGTGGCTCAGTCAGTTAAGCATCTGTCTTTGGCTCAGGACTGGCTCTCTGCTCAGTTGGAAGCCTGCTTCTCCTCCTCCCTTTGCCTGCTGCTCTGCCAGCTTGTGCTCCCTCCCTCCCCCTGCCACACCTCCACTCCACTCTCTCTCTGTCAAATAAATAAATAAAATCTTTTTTAAAAAAATGAAATCGTGTTTATGTATTTATATTATTATGCTGTTACATAATCAAATTAGTCAAACTTTTCCTATAAGGTTTTGGAGTTTTTGTCTCATTTGAAAATATCTTTATACTTTAAATTATAAACAAATACAAACTTAATTTATGATTCTAGTTTTTACATTTAAATTCTGACTCATATATGAGGATGAACTATACATCAGGTCAAAAATGTCAAATATCAGCAGTTTGATAAGATTCAACTTATTTCTCAGTGCAAGTGAGGTAGTTGATTAGCTTACTTTTTTCTTAATGACCATGCAGGTCCCAATGTTATTTGATGTATAAACTATTTTTTCTCTCATGACTTAAATAAAACCAAATATGATCAACATTTAACTCAACTTCTGATATTTCTAATCTCTATTCTTATTCATTATAACTATCATTAAGAATATTCCTACATACTGATATTTAAGTATAATTCCAAATGAACTTAAGAATCAGTTGGTGAATTTCCTCTCCCTTTTCCCTCACTATTAAAAAAACAAAAACAGAAACGAAATTGGATTGTGATTGAGTTTGCATTAAATTTGTATAGGTTAGTGGGAAACTGATATCCTGACAAAACTGAGTCTTCTTTTTCAAGAGAAAATTCTCCCTTTATATATAAAAGACATTTTTTAAGATTTATTTATTTTAGAGTGAAAGAGAGAGAGAGAACATACAAGGGGAGGGAGGGGCAAAGGGAGAGGGAGAGAAGCAGACTCCCCACTGAGCATGGAGCCTGACTTCTGTGCTGAGCGTGGAGCCTGGTAGATGCAGGGCTTGATCTCAAGATCCTGAGATCGTGACCTGAGCAGAAATCAAGAGTCAGACACTTAATCAACTGAGCCACCCAGGCACCCCTATATATAAAAGACTTTTTAAAAAAAAATTTCCCTCCAAATATTTAACTGCTTTCTTAATGTAGTACTTTCTTATTTTCTTACAATTATTTCTGAATATTCTGATAGTTTTTAACTGGCATTATGAAAAAGATCTTTCCTTTGTCAACATGTTCTTATTAATGTTAGCTGACTAAAAATTTATTGACTTCGACTTATCAAATTTGAAAGTGACTGTTGTAAGAATAGTCTAATTTATACTCATGTTTATGGTAATTCTCTTACATCGCTCAGGTTACAATCAGATCACCTACAAACAATAATGTTTGCCTCTTTCTTTTTGGTACTGATGTTTGTTTTCTTGTTTCATGGCATTACTTTGCACTTCTACAAAATACTAAATAATAGTGTTGACAGGCATTCTCCTTTTCTTATTCCTATTATTAAAGGGACTCTTTTATCATTTTGCCATTAAGCTCTAACTCTAGGCAGGAAATGAGAATGGATAAATTCTAAGATTTGAAGCTCAGATTCTATAAGGTTAAAATTAATTTTAAAACACCTGCCTTAAAAATAAATAAATAAATAAATAAATAAATAAATAAATAAATACAACACCTGCCTTATATGGTAGTTAGGAAAATAAAATTATGATACATTAACAGACAAGGGCCTAATGCTAAACATTTAATAAATGTTATGTAATCTTTCTCTTGGAAAATTTTAGCTGTTTTAATACTTTTAGTTATTTATTAAAAGAGACTACCATTTTTACTTAAGCAAAAATCATTCAGATTAATAATACTTAGGAATAATTAAATTACCACATATGTATTATGTTGCTATTGAAGAAGTTCAGGGCAAATCTCCCCCAAATGTGCCATTTTAGCATATGGACTATTTTGAGCTGAAGACAACTGAGACACTTAGGCTCAAGAGAAACTTTTTGGCCCTCCCTAACTACCTAGAAGAACCTAAATTGGGGGTCTTTCTCAGAGTAAGAGTTACCAGAGACGAATTTTATCTAAGTGACCTATCTATATGGCAGAGCAATTACCTAATTACCTAATTACCTAATTACCAAATATCTATTCTTATTGTTCTGTGAACTGTCCTCCTCCCCCTTTGAGTCCCCAGCCTCCTATCCCATTCCTTTGTTCAGAATGACATTTATATTTCATTTTACCTTTCTTTGAACCTCTAATGTATGTGGGGTTCCTGTAGGTACAAAATTAAATTTGATTTTCTCATATCAATCTGTTTCATGTCAACTTAATTCTTAGACCAGCTAGAACTTTTTGAAAGGGAGAAGAAAATTTTTTCCTGCCCTACAGTATTATGAGCAAGATACCTTGAAAGCTCTGGTACTACCACTTCCCCAGAGATTTACCCATTCTCTGACAACTGCCACTACAGATCAGGCTCTCACTATCCAAACTACTAAGTGCCCCCCTATTTTAGTCCATGTAATAATAATAACATATAAAGCTAAATATGTGCCAGGCATTGCTCTTAGTGTTTTACAGATATTAACATTTAAATCTCACACTTTTATTCCCATTTTACAGAAGAGGTATTGAAACACAGAGTTGAAGGAACTTTCTAAGGTCTTGCAGCCTGGAGTGGTCAAGGTGTAAATCCAGGCAGTCTGATCCAAGGGCCAAACTCATAACAAGGATTTAACACCCTTCTAAGTATAGAGTACATTCTTCTATTCATCCATTCACTCACTATCTGATGTTGATTTTACCTCTTTCACACCTGTTCCTCATTTCACATATGAACTCTCCTTTATAGTCTTCTATCAAGGACCCTAAAATAAGCCCTGATTAAATTCTCCTCCTTGGTTGCAATTGTCTCATTTGTCTTCCTGACCCCAACCCTCATTTTATCTGACACTTCTCTGCCAGTTCAATGTTTTTGAAACAAAGTTCTGGTGCAAATGTCTTAATTTGGCATTTATAATGTCTGTGAATCAGATTTCAATCTACCAAATCCCCTCAAAAATATTTCTATAAATATTTTATATTTTGTCCAAGTTGAATTTTTCATTATTTCTTGAGAATACCTGGTATTTTTCAAACTTTGTTTTGTTTTATATACTATTGCCTCTACTAAGACTGGCCTCTCCTTATCTCTGGAAATTCTAAGCCAGGGGCACCTAGGTGGCTCAGTCTGACTCCTGATTTCAGCTCAGGTCATGATCTCAGGGTCATGAGATCAAGCCTACCTCAAGCCCCATAGTGGGCTTCAAGGTCCACGTTCAGTGGGGAGTCTGCTTTCCCTCTCCCTCTGTCCCTGCCCCAGCAAACACATGCACGCTCTTTCTCTAAACAAATAAATCTGGAAGGAAGGAAGGAAGGAAGGAAGGAAGGAAGGAAGGAAGGAAGGAAGGAAGGAAGGAAGTTAGTTAATGAATTCTAATGCATTTTTCAAGAATTCTTGCAAATATTAACTACCCCAAGGAAACCTTTCTCAAGTTTTATGCTGAAAATGGTTTCTCCCTCTTCTCCCTATCCTAGTAATTTGAACTGTTTGTGGCATGATGCACATTTTATTCTACAGATAGTTATCTGTGTACACATGGTCACAGCTTGGACTAGTGTACTGATAAAATATTTATAGAGGAGACTGTAGTAAAGTATATGGGGGGTTAAGAAAGGGTTGAGTTTGGATAGGAATGAGGAGAGTGTTACAGAAAGAGCTAAAAAAGTTGGAGGGAATAAAGACGTGAGACAACTAGAAGGGAAAATGTGTATAAGAGAGCAGTTGGAAATAAAGCTGAAAAGGTAAAATGGGGTCAGACCATTCAAACACATTTAATTACTTGTTAAATAATTTAGATTTGATATTGAATGCGATGGAAGATTTCTAAAGGTTTTACATTTGGGAATGAGTACTTGTAAGTGGTGTCTTGGGAAGGTTAATCTGGTGCCGAGTGTAGGATAGATTTGCAGATGGGAAGACTGGAGCCAAAGGAATAACCAACAGTCAAGCCAGGATGAAAATTCAATTATCCTTCTGGTTAAACTTGAATCAATTCTTAGATGTGATTGGCCAGAGTATATTACTCTATCCAAGAAATTGTCCCAAAGCAGCTACTCAACAGCAAATTCTTTCAGGTCAAAAGGACAACATCCCTCTTGGCAAACTACTTTACAATCAAATTTTCTCTAACAGCAAGGAGAATTTCCAGGCTAGTATCTACTGTTAATAAAGGCCTGAACTTCCATTGTTCTCTAACTTTTCATTCTAATCCCTGGAAACACATTTCTGCATCTCCTTAACGGGAAAAGGGAACCAACATTCATAGAGGGATTACTAGTTTCATATTTAATCTTTAGAACAAGCCTATGATTTAGATATTATTTTCTCCATTTTACAATTATGGTAGAAGAGCCTTAAAGAAATTAGGTAACTTACCCAAGATAATATGCCTGATATGTACTAAGAACAAGAATTTTTTTTAAACATTTCATTTATTTATTTGAGAGAGAGAGAGCGCAGGAACAGGGAGGAGGGGCAGAGGAAGAAACAGATACCCCGCTGAGCAGGGAGCCCAATGCAGGGCTCTTATCCCAGGATCCTGAGTTCATGACCTGAGCTGAAGCCAGACGCTTAACCAACTGAGCCACCCAGGTGCCCCAAGAACAAGAATTTGATCGCAGGTCTGGCTGTTAAAAGTCTCATCCCCTTTCAAGTTTATATATACTCTCCTCAAAAATTTGGGCTTCTTTTTAGATACACTGGATAGGGTATTTGATAGAACTTTCATAAGAAGTTCTGTATAGAACCCAAGATGGCAGAGGAGTGGGGGACTCCATTTCAACTGATCCCCTGAATTTAGCTAGAAACCTACCAAGCCACTTTGAACACCCATGAAATCAGCCTGAGATATAAGATTATATATGTCTGGATCTCTACGGAGGCAGAGGATCATCAGATAAGAAGTACAAAGGATGGAGTTGGGACTTCACGGACAGATATCAGAGGATAAACAGAAGCGGGAGGGAGCGACCAGAAGCTAGCCATTGGAAAAGTAATACCCCAGTGCAAAAGCCCCCTATGCTTGGAGACCAGCAATGGCTTGGAGACCTGTGGTGGTGGGACGGGAAGGCACTGATAACAGCACTCAAACAGAACACAAGGGCTTGAGGGGCAAATGAGGGGACCAGGCAGCCACAGGAATGCACCTAAGCCTTCGTCCTGGGCCGGTTGCAGCCGATGCCTGACAGACTTGAGCCCGAAGTCCTGGGACTGGCAGCCACCGCCACCACTGCCAAAACTGCCCATGCCCCAGAAGACCCGGCTTGGACTTGTGGCCACAGACCCAGGGCCAGCTACCGCTGGGGCCCAGGCTCACCCAGACCAGAATCACTCGCGGTTTTGGTGGCACGGGGATGCAGAGACGAGCAGAGCCCAGGTCCACTACTGAGAGGGTCACTGGGGGCATGCACTGCCTGTGGGAGGTTGTGATATTCAGCGGTACTTACAGAGGTGGAGACTGTGTTCTAGAGGATTCAGAGAGGAGCAGACTGTGGCTTCTTTCCTCTGAGGTGGAGGTGTGGGTGTGGACAGTTTACTCTGCTCTGACCCTCCAAAAAGGTGCGAAAAGCCACCAGAGAACAAAAGCCTCCAGAGAACAAAAGCCCAAAAAACCGGTTTCCACGGAGCCCAGCGCCTTGATAGGAGGCAGGGCAACTCTGCCCAAGCAGGACCAACTGAAAAACAACAAAAACAACGCGGCAGGCCCCTTTGCCCAGAAGACAAGCTAAAAGAACAAGGGGACAACAAACACAGGGTTCCCATAAAACTGTAAAACCCCAACACCAACGGAAAACAGTATATTAAATTCCTGGTGTTGCCTCCTGTGTGTATTTCTTAGATACAACTTTTCTCTCTTTTTTTAATTCTTTCTCGTGTTTCTTCTGGCTTTTTTTGTTTTGTTTTGTTTTGTTTTTTACCTACTTATCATTTCAACTATATGTTTAATACAACATATTCCATAGTAACTTTTTTAACTTGAACTTTTTCACAATATACTTTTTTCTTTTTCTTTTATATATATATATACAGATAGATATAAGCTTCAATGTAGTCCTTTTATCCCTATTCAATACTATCTTTATATATATACCAGTTTTAATTTCCTGTATCTCTAGGAAGTAGAGTTCTCTAACAAAGAGAACAAAATACACCAAGGAAGAACTGAAATTCCCTTCCTCTCCCACATCAAGGGCTTCTAGCCACCTTCCTGTCACCCTCCCTTTTACTGTGGGCTCCTTTTTTTTGTTTTGTTTTTTTTGTGTTTTGAGGGGTCTTTTTGTTTCTCTGTTTGTTTTTGTTTTTGTACTTTATAAAACTTATTCTTGGGTTTCATTTTGGCTGGGTTTTGTGGGGGGGTTTTTGTTTGTTTTTTTTGTTTGTTTGTTTTTTTGTTTTCGGTGGTGGCTTCCAATTGCTCCGAACTTTCCCAGGGTGCACTTTGCCTGGATTGTGGCTGATATTTTCAGCTGTACAACCCCTCAACCACAACTCAACAGAATGACTAGGAGGAGGAACTCCCAACAAAGAAAAGACCCAGACAATGGCCTCTCCAGCAGATCTAATGGAAAGCGATATAGGCAAGATGTCAGAAATAGGCTTCAGGGGCCAGGCTGGAGAAAACTATTAATGGCAACATAGATTCTTTAAGGGCAGAAATAAGAGCTGATCTGGCAGAACTTAAAAATGCTATCAATGAGATCCAATCTAGATACTCTTAATAGCAAGCATAGAGGAGGAAGAAGAACAGACTAGTGATCTAGAAGAAAAACTGATAGGGGTGCTTGTGTAGCTCAGTTGATTGAGCATCTGCCTTCAGCTTGGGTCATGATCTCCAGGTCCTGGGATCGAGCCCCACATCAGGCTCCCTGCTCAGTGGGAAGTCTGCTTCTCTCTCTCCCTCTCCTTCTGTGTGTATGCCCTCTCTCACTCTCTCTCAAATAAATAAATAAGTAAATAAATAATAGAAGATAAACTGATAGAAAAGAAGGAACAGGAGGAGGCCTGGAACAAACAGCTAAAAATCCATGAAAACAGAATTAGAGAAATAAAAGACACCATGAAACATTCCAATGTCAGAATTATTGGACTCCCTGAGGGGTTGGAGAGAGAGAAAGAGGACTAGAAGATATATTTGAGCAAATGATAGCTGAGAACTTAGCTAATCTGGGGATTGAAACAAGCATTCATGTCCTAGAGGCAGACAGGACCCCTCCCAAGATCAAGGAGACCAAACCAATGTCCCGGCATGTAATGGTAAAACTCACAAATCTTAGAACCAAGGAAACCATTTTAAGGGAAGTTAGGGGGAGAGATTCCTTATGTACAGAGGGAGGAATATCACACCTGTCTAGAGAGACCTGGCAAGCCAGAAAGGGCTGGCAAGACATATTCAGGGTACTAAATGAGAAGAACATGCAGCCAAGAATTCCTTATCTGGCAAGGCTGCCATTCAGAATGGATGGAGTGATAAGGAGCTTACAGGACTGGCAAAGACTGAAAGAATATGTGACCAGTAAGCCGGCCCTGCAAAAAATATTAAAGGGGGTTCTATAAAAGGAGAAAGAACCTCAAAAGTGATATAGAACAGAAATATACAGAGACGGTCTATAAAAACAAGGACTTCACAGGCAACATGATGACAATAAAATCATTATCTTTCAATAATCACTCTCAATGTGAATGGCCTAAATGCTCCAATAAAACAGCACAGGGTTGCAGACTGGATAAAAGGACAGGACCCATCCACATGCTGTCTACAAGAGACACATTTTGAACCTAAAGATACATCCAGACTGAAAGTGAAGGGATGGAGAACTATCTTTCATGCCAACGGGCCTGAAAAGAAAGCTAGGGTAGCAATTCTTATTACAGACAAATTAGATTTTAAGCTAAAGACTGTAGTCAGAGATACAGAAGGACACTACATCATTCTTAAAGGGTCTATCCAACAAGAAGATTTAACAATTGTAAATATCTATGCTCAACATGGGAGCAGCCAACTATATAAGCCAAGTGTTAACCAAACTAAAGAGAGATATTGATGATAATACGTTAATAGTAGGAGACCTCAACACTCCACTCTCAGCAATAGACAGATCATCTAAGCAGAAAATGAACAAAGAAACAAAAGCTTCGAATGACACACTGAACCAGATGGACCTCACAGATAGATACAGAACATTCCACCCTAAAACAACAGAATACTCATTCTTCTTGAGCGCACATGGAACTTTCTCCAGAATAGACCACATACTGGGTCACAAATCAGGGCTCAACCCACACCAAAAGATTGAGATTATTCCCTTCATATTCTGAGATAACAATGCTTTGAAATTGGAACTTGATCACAAGAAAATTTTGGAAGAAACTCGAATACTTGGAAGCTAAAGACTATCCTGGCTCAAGAATCTTTGGGTCAACCAGGAAATCAAAGAAGAACTTAAACAATTCATGGAAAACAATGAGAATGAAGACACATCAGTCCAAAACCTACGGGATATGGAAAGGCAGTCCTAAATGGGAAATACATAGCCATCCAAGCCTCACTCAAAAAAATGGAAAAATCTCGAATACACAAACTTTAAGGTGTAAAGATCTGGAGAATCAACAACAAATTCAACCTAACCCATGCATGAGAAGGAAAATAATTAAGACTAGAGCAGAGATCAATGAATTAGAAACCAGAAATACACTAGAACACATCAATGAAACCGGAAGCTGGTTCTTTGAAAGAATTAATAAGATCAATAAACCACTGACCAGACTTATACAAAAGAAAAAGGATGCAAATTAATAAAATTATGAATGAAAGGAAAGACATCAGGACTAACACCAAGGAAATAAAAATAATTATCAGAAATTATTATCAATAGCTATATGCCAATAAATTAAGCAACCTAGAAGAAATGGATGCATTCCTGGAAACCTATAAACTTACAAGACTGAAACAGGAAGAAACTGACACCATGAATAGACCAATAACCAATAATGAGATTAAAGCAGTGATTAAAAAACCTCCCAAAAAACAAGAGTCCAGGACCTGATGGCTTCCCTGGGGAATTCTACCAAACATTAAAAGAAAAAATAATATCTATTCTCCTGAAGCTGTTTCCAAAAATAGAAACAGAAAGAAAACTTCCAGACTCTTTCTATGAGGCCAGCATTACCTGGACCCCCAAACCAGACAAAGCCCCCATCAAAAAAGAGAATTTCAGACCAATATCCCTGATGAATATGGATGCCAAGATTCTCAACAAGATCCTAGCTAATAGGATCCAACAGTACATTAAAGGATTACCCAGCACAACCAGGTGGGATTTATCCCTGGAATGCAAGGGTGGTTCAACATTCGCAAATCAATGTGACAGAACACATAAATAAGAGAAGAGACAATAACCACATGGTCCTCTTAATTGATACAGAAAAAGCATTTGACAAAATACAGCATCCTTTCCTGATTAAAACTCTTCGGAGTATAGGGATAGAGGGAACATTCCTCAATTTCATAAAATCCATCTATGAAAAACCCACAGCAAATATCATTCTCAATGGAGAAAAGCTGAGAGCCTTTCCCTTAAGATCAGGAACACGACAAGGATGTCCACTCTCACCACTATTGTTCAACATAATACCAGAAGTCCTAGCAACAGCAATCAGACAACAAAAAGAAATTAAGGAATTCAAATTGGCAAAGAAGAAGTCAAACACTCTCTCTTCACAGATGACATGATACTTCATGTGAAAAACCCAAAAGACTCCACCCCCAAATTACTAGAACTCATACAGCAATTCAGTAATGTGGCAGGATACAAAATCAATGCACAGAAATCAGCTGTTTTCTTATACACTAACAATGTAACTCTAGAAAGAGAAATTAGAGAATCAATTCCATTTACGATAGCACCAAAACCCATAATATACCTTGGAATAAACCTAACCAAAGAGGTAAGGATCTATACTCTGGGAACTACAGAACACTCATGAAAGAAATTGAAGAAGACAAAAAAGATGGAAAAACATCCCATGCTCATGGATTGGACGAATAAACATTGTGAAAAATGTCTATGCTGCCCAGAGCAATATACTTTTAACACCATCCCAATCAAAATACCAATGGCATTTTTCAAAGTGCTGAAACAAACAATCCTAAAATTCGTATGGAACCAGAAATGACCCCAAATCACCAAGGAAATATTGAAAAAGAAAAACAAAGCTGGGGGCATCACGTAGCCTGACTTCAAGCTATATTACGAAGCTGTGATCACCAAGACAGCATGGTACTGGCATAAAAATAGACACTTAGACCAATGGAACAGTATAGAAAGGCCAGATATGGACCCCCAACTCTGTGGTCAACTAATCGTCGAGAAAGTAGGAAAAAATATCCAATGGAAAAAGGACAGTCTCTTCAATAAATGGTGATGGGAAAATTGGACAGCTATGTACAGAAGAATGAAACACAAACATTCCCTTACACCATACACAAAGATAAACTCAACATGGATGAAAGACCTCCATGTGATACAGGAATCCATCAAAATCCTAGAGGAGAACATAGGCAGTAACCTCTTCGACTTCAGCCCCATCAACTTCTTTCAAGACAGGTCTCCAAAGGCAAGGGAAACAAAAGCAAAAATGAACTTTTGGGATTTCATGAAGATAAAAATCTTCTGCACCACAAAAGAAACAGTCAACAAAACAAATAGGCAACCTATAGAATGGAAGAAGATATTTGCAAAATACACTACAGACAAAAGGCTGATATCTAGGATCTATAAAGAACTTCTCAAACTCAACACCCAAAAAACAGATAATCATGTCAAAAAATGGGGAGAAGACAAGAACAGACACTTCTCCAATGAAGACATACAAATGACTAACAGACATGTAAAAATGTTCATCATCATTAGCCATCAGGCTAATTGAGATACCACCTTACACCAGTTAGAATGGCAAAAATTAACAAGGCAAGAAACAACAAATGTTGGAGAGGATGTGGAGAAAGGGGAACCCTCTTACGCTGTTGGTGGGAATGCAAGTTGGTGCAGCTACTTTGGAAAACAATGTGGAGCTTCCTCAAAAAATTAAAAATAGAGCTACCCTATGACCCAGCAATTGCACTACTGGGTATTTACCCCAAAGATATAGATGTAGTGAAAAGAAGGGCCATATGCATCCCAATGTTCATAGCAGCAATGTCCACAATAGCCAAACTGCGGAAAGAGTCGAGATGCCCTTCAACAGACAAATGGATAAAGAAGACATGGTCCATATATATAATGGAATATTACTCAGCCATCAGAAAGGATGAATACCCAACCTTTGCATCTACATGGATAGAACTGGAGGAGATTATGCTGAGTAAAGTAAGTCAAGCAGAGAAAGTCAATTATTATAGGATTTCCCTTATTTGTAGAACATAAGGAATAGCATGGAGGACATTGAGAGAAGGAAGGGAAAAATGAAGGGGGGGAAATCGGAGGGGGAGACGAACCACAAGAGACCATGGACTCTGGGAAACAAACTGAGGGTTTTAGAAGGGAGGGGAGTGGGGATATGGGTGACCAGTGATTGGTATTAGGGAAGGCATGTATTACATGGAGCACTGGGTATTATACGCAAACAATGAATCGTGGAACACTACACCAAAAACTAATAATGTACTGTATGGTGACTAACATAACATTAAAAAAAAAAGTTCTGTATGACACTAATTGGGGAAATGGGCCCATCATTTACAACTTAGCAAGAGCCCCTACTCATTACTTGTAGTAATGAGAATGAGTAAATTCATTGGTTCTGTGGTGGTTTGCTTTCTTATAAATAGAGAAAAAGAAAAAAAAGGCACCTTACTCATTTTTTAAAGATCTCTTTAAGTAATCCACCATCATAAATCTAAATAATTTATCTGAAAATTTTAATTTTAATGATGAAGTTTGGCACAGTGGGTAGCACAACATTTGATGAAGCCCCAGAGATTTCCATAATTACAAAAATATTTTTTTACAGTATGACTTCCTTAGTAGCCAGCCTGCAAGATGACCCCAGTGATCCTTATTTCCTGCCATTCATGCCCTTGCAGAGTCCCTTTCACATTGCATGAAGTTTGGTTTTTGTGACTAATGGAATATGGCAGGTATGTATTTCCATAACTAGGTCATGGGGACACTGGCCAGAGACACTGCTTCTCTCTCTCTGGGATCACTTGCCCTGGAGAAAGCCAGCCACCATGCTACAAGAAGCCCACATGATAAAGAGCTGAGGTTTCTTGCTGAAAACAACGTGAGTGAGCTTGCAAGTAGATCCTTCAGCTAAGATCCTTCACGCAAGCCTTCAAATGACTGATGCCCCTACTGATATCTGGAATGAGCCTCATAAGACACACTGAGTCAATCTAACCAGGTAAGCCATTTCAGAATTCCTGGTCTACAAAAACTGAGAAAATTTGGTCTCCTTGATGTTTTTCAGTTTCTGGAAACAGAACCGTTAAATGTTAGGAGTATTGTAAGATTTAAGAATACTAATATTTCATAGCTGTGTGTGTGTGAGCATATATATATGTGTGTGTGTGTGTATATACGGGACTGGCAATATAATTTGCAGGGCTTGATGTACAATGAAAGTATGAGGCCCTTATTCAAAAATATTAAAACTTTCAAAATGGCAACTGCAGAGCAGTAAACCAAGCATGAAGCATGATTTTTTTTTAAAGATTTTATTTATTTATTTGACAGAGAGAGAGAGAGAGAGAGATCACAAGCAGGCAGAGAGGTAGGCAGAGAGAGAGGGGGAAGCAGGCTCCCTGCTGAGCAGAGAGCCCGATGCGGGGCTCAATCCCAGGACCCTGAGATCATGACCTGAGCCGAAGGCAGAGGCTTTAACCCACTGAGCCACCCAGGCGCCCCTGAAGCATGAATTTTGAACACGGAGTCCTCTGTGACTGCCCAGGTCACATGTCCATGAGCAGGCCCTCTGTGTGTGTGTGTGTGTGTGCGTGCACGTGTGCATGTGTGTATGTGTTTAATAGCCGTAACTAATATTGACTTACCATATATCAGGTGCTCCACAAGCATATTCTAGTTTAATCTTCACACAACTCTATGAGATAGGTCTATAATTATCCTTATTTCAAATGAGGAAAATAAAGCTTAGAGGTATTGGTTAACTTGTTAAATAAAGTTCAAAAGGCTATTAAATGACAGGACTGAGATTCAGACTAAATGTAGAAATCCTTGAACCCAGACCTATAATCATTACATTAAAGTACTTTAAGAATATTGTTATGATTACTATTGCAACATAAAAAAAATTACCCTGAAGTTTAGCAGCTAAAAAAAGAAAAAAAGAAATCTTTTATCTTGCTCACATTTTATAGGGCTCAGCTAGGCATTTTGCACTTACAGTCTCTTAAGTGGTGCACTTACAGTCTCTTATGTGGTTGTAGTCAGACTTTGGCTGGAGCTGTGGTAATGTGAAGGCTCAACTAGGTTGAGCATCAAAGATTAAATCAACTCAGGACTGTCAGTTGATGCTGGCTTTTGGCTAGGAATGGGTTGTCAACCAGAGCATCTACTCATGGACCCTCAGTTTAGCATCTCATAGTAACTGGACTTCTTATATGACAGCCCTTCTCCCCTCACTGACTATGCCAAAAGAACCAAACAAAAGCTACATGGCCTTTTCCGACTCAATCTTGAAATTACATGGCATTGTTTCTGCTGCATTCTTCTGATTACGAGTGACTGATTAAATAGGTCCATAATCAAGAGGAGAGGACATAAACCTCACATCCCAGTGGGAAAAGTATCAAATGATTTGTGGATATGTTTAAAACCACCACAGAAATCAGTTGGATTGTTATCTGAATTCAATATACCTTTTTGAAAGCTGCCTCTATTAAGTATCTGCTTAAATGTAATGAAAGTTAAAATCATTGTGTATAAAGATGGGTAAGATTTTATAATTAATTGTTGTGGATAACACTTGATAGAAGAACAATTAAACTAATAATACTTGTTGATTTTATTGATCAAGGCAATCTAATTTATAACTGTGTGTTTTATAATCAATATTCAAACATAAAATAATGGCATAACTTGCATTAATAAAGATATTAGTGACAATTACTCCTTTATTCATCATTTCTTTTTCTACTAAGAGCTATGTATTTGTATTTTTATATTATATTTGTATGTATTACTTATTTTTATGTTGCATTTGTATTTTTTAGGGGAAATGAGTATCTTGATGAGTTGCCATGTATGATTGTGCACCCAATTTCAGTGTGCAGGGTTTTATCCACACACCACCAAGCAATTCTCCAATACCAGCTCCTACAATTCAACTTAATTCTGACACTAATTACCTGGAGATAATGTCGGATCCACAGGGTAAGGGCTCATTCCTACAAGATGTGTGAGTCCCACTCCCCCACCTCAGATGCCACCTGGGCTTCTGACCTACGCGCTACAGATCACAGGTTCCAATGACCACCTTCTCAGGTTTGATTAATTTGCCAGAGCAGCTCACAGAATTCAAAGCAACATTTTACTGACTGGATTAGTAGTTTATTATAAAAGGATGTAAGTCAGGAAGAGACAGATGGAAGAGATAACCTAGGGCAAGATACGTGGAAAAGGCACAGAGCTGCCATGCTCTCTCCTTCTGGGCTGCTCTCCCCAAGTCTCCATGTGTTCACCAACCCAGAAGGTGTCTGACCCCTGACCTTTTGGATTTTTATGGAGGCTTCATTACAGAGACATGATTGATTACATCATTGACTATCAATGATTCACTCAAACTACAGCCCTTCTCTTCTCCCAGGAGGTCAGGGGTGAGACTGAAAATTCTCATCCTCTAATCAGCGGGTTGGTTCCCCTGGCAATCCCGTCACCACCACCCTTACGTTACCTAGGGGCTTTCCAGAAAGTTGCTTCACTAACATAACAAAAGACAATGTGATCCTCTCCACACTTTGGAAATTCCAGGGGTTTTAGGAACTGAGTGCCAAGAGCCAGACAAAGACCAAACACAGATTTTTTATTACAAATCACAACGTCACACCATTATTCTTTAAAGCTGTGAAAAACTGAACTATTATTCAATATGTATACATGTGTGAGAGGAAGAAGAGAGAGAGAGAGAGAAGGGCAGAAAGAGAAATAGATAAGGACTGAAAATAGAAGACGTGGTCCAGGGGTTGCTAAACAACCTAGGCCAAACCATACAGACCAAATCCAGCCTGCACCCATTTTTATATGTTTTTGTATGGCCTGTGAGTGAAGAATGTTTTTTACATTTTAAAATCTGTTTGAAAAAATCCAAAGAAAGATAATATTTAATGACTTGTGAAAATTAAAGAAACTAAAGGTTTAATGTCAATAAATAAAGTTTTATTGGAGCACAGCTGAGCTCATTCATTTGCATATTATCTATGGCTGCCTTGTGCTACAGCAGCAAAGTCAAGAAGTTGTGGCAGAGACACATGGACTGTACCACCTAAAACGCTTGACAAAAACCAACAAGCGAAAACCCAACTCTGATTCAGACAAAATGAAAATTAGAGAAATGGAATGACAGATGACATTATTCTTCAAAAAGGGCCGCAATGAGCCAATTAATAATGCTGATAGAAATGTTTCTGAACATTTCCATAAATGATTGGGCATATAAAGTTTTCTTTCTTGATTTTATACCGAGGATACTGCGATATGTGCCCTGCATGTCTATGTCACTCTGCCAGTGCGAAGCTGGCAAACACAAACATATATCTTCATAAACATAATTCGATTTTCCATAGTTACAAATCACAGGCTATAACAGACAGATTTCTCATAAATGTGTATGCCACAGATGGGAAAGTTCAGAGAGAATAAAGTTGGGGATTTTTTTTCCATTTCATTCTCTTAATTTATTTAGTACAATACTGTAAATTATTAAAGAGACAGGTGCTCCTTGCAACATAGTTTCTATTGTTCTTTTAGCTATCACTTGCAGAGGATCAAGGTGCTGACGGGTAGCTCAACCACAGACTACAATTTCAACCAGGGATTCAAGAAGCCAGAACATTAGAGAGTAGGATTGTATATATTTTTCTTTAGTCTAGTTATAGAAATAGATGCCAACAATAACAAAAAGCACTAATGACTTGAGTCTGCATTCCCCACCTAATGGGTATATCCAATCACAAGTTAAATGACACAAGAACAGCAGTTTAGATACAGTAAATACAGAGTTTTTCATCTCTAAGCTAGACTGAATTTAATCTACCCTGAATGACATTCTGATTTTATCTGCTATAGAAAATCAATCATTCAACGTCTTTTCGAGGGTGGTTGTTAAATCTGTAAAAGTGGATGGGATTACCCAAGGAGAGTGACAGGCTGGGGACAGAACATGTGTCTCATGGGATTACACCTGGGCCAGAGCTCCAAGAGCCGGGACGTAGACAGGGATAAGCATAAGTGCTCTCAAGCTACAGAGCGTGGAGCCAAGAGATTTCCAAAAAAACAATGCCCAGGTGAGATAACTAGACATCAATTGCCTCCTGATGTCAGCGGCCAAAAATGTTTAAACTAACTGTAATCAAAATTTTAACATGTAACTTTTAGTTATGAAGAAATACAAGGAATAGAGAATGATGGATATCATGAAGGAAAGTCAAAAAAAATCAGAATATGAGGCTTTCTAGAAGAAAAATGGCCTGTCTTGGAAAAGTCTATATTAGGGCAGGGTGGAAGGAGGAAGGATGGAAGTATCCTAGATTAAAAGGAATTTAAGAGATAAAATTTAAGAGATTTACATGTGATGTATAATTCTTGACTATATTTTGATTTTTGAAAATAGTTATTCTGGAAGAAACTGGGAAAATGTGAATATAAATAGAGTATTAAATTGTATCAGGGATTTGTTGCTAAATTTGTTTGATAAGATTATGATATTGCACATATTCTGTAGGAATATGTGCTTTTTTTAAAATTTAGAAATGTATGCTATAACATTTAGGTAAGTCCTTCTAGACCTATAATTTACTTTAAACCAGTTTAGCCCTTTCTATATATAAAGATGAAACAATATCCGCACATACATAGTAGTTAGATGTATATTAATTCTACTTTTTGCATGATTGAAAAACTTACACAAAATGCTTAAAAAAAAATCTCTCTGGGCAAATAGGTAGATAAGCCATTCAGCAGGCTTATAAAGTCTTGATCTAAGGGTTTATACTATGATGACAGAATCCAGCTAAGCTATAGAAAAAAAGAGGGCAGAGTAAGCAGGTTTGGAAAAGAAGGTAAAAGACAGGACTACAGTGATGCCGAGAGGCTTGTACCTATCCAAGTGGTCTTCAAGGCCCTCATCATGGCTTTGGGGTTGATAACATATCAGGCATGTTTACACAGAAAACTGAACCCCTGTGGCCTCGGCGCCCCCTAGCCCTCTTTCCCCTATTTGCACATTTCAACTTACTTCATTGTTGGCCTTCCTGACAATTTTCTTATGGGACCTTATTGATTTTTTACATGAGTCTTTAGTTAAACATCTCCTTTGCCTTTTGTAAATGTTTAAACCTCATCAAAAAAACTCTGTGACTCTCTGATATGAGGAACTTGAGAGGCAGGGGCGTTGTAGGGGGTAGGGAGGAAAAATGAAACAAGATGGGACCGGGGAGGGAGACAAACCATAAGAGACTCTTAATCTCAGGAAACAAACTGAGAGTTGCTGGGGGGTGGGGCGGGGAGGGATAGGGTGGCTGGGTGATGGACAATGGGGAGGATATGTGCTATGGTGAGTGCTGTGAATTGTGTAAGACTGATGATTCACAGACCTGTACCCCTGAAAGAAATAATACATTATATGTTAATTGAAAAAAATTAAAATTTAAAAAAAGCTCTGCAAAGAGCAGCATCACTCTCATTTCCATCTCTTTTTACTCCCACAGATCTTTTTCTTTCATATTTGAAATTTTCTTTTTGATAGCTCTCAAACTTCAGAGATTTTTTTTTTTCTCGCTCAATTTTCAGGCCATAAGAATATGGCCAATCTTATCTCTTATATAGAATCTGCCTTTCTAAAACTAAGGCAGCTGCCTCTGCCCCTAGTCCCCTTCCAGGACTGCATGAGGACTTGAAGGACAGCAATTCTTCCACCCCAAGGTCTAGTGCATTGACCAATTCTTCATTATGGCCCAGAATTAGCTTCAAGGCAGCAGCTTCCAAATTTCTAACTCCAATTTCTGAAAAATTAAGTAATCAACAAAAGTAGTAAACAATTTAGCTTTGGATACTATTTAGCTCAAACGATTCAGCAGAAATCTGAATACCTGAATTCCCTGAAACATTTTGGATCTGTGATCTGGGGAAAGACTAAGATTTCCTTTCCCTCCACATGGCCGCCTGCGTTTGTCCTTTTATCCTCACATGAAAGCTCTACTATTCTGTCCTTGATTTTCTCAGGTATTCCTTTTTAACATACTTCATCACTCCCTTATCTACTGCCCACATTTGGCAATGGTTTCCCAAAAAATGAGGAAGAGTCAGCATTAGCAAAGAGAAATTTAACTTCCCATGAGAGCTGATGTTACTATATCATGCAGCTTTTCCTTCTAACCAACAAGGTAAAGACAGAGTGGTGAGAGAAAGGCTTCTATTAGAGACTATTAGCTCCTATTAGTGAGGAAGGGGAAGCTAGACATCATTAGCTATGTCCCCTAATTAGGTTTGGCATATTAAACCCCAGCTTCTAGTAGCGAAATCTTGGTGGAAATAAGCTAATGAAAAGTACCGGGAGTGGGGGCCAAAACTAAAAGAGAAATAACCCTAACCAAAAATATGACTGCTATGGGCTGGTGGAGCCCAAACCTAGTGAGTAGCTTTGGCTTTCTTCTGAGATTTGGTCTCAGTAGCAGTCAAACCATTGTCTAAATGGAGCTACCACTATCACATTAAATGCCAGCCAAGTCCAATCAAGGGAGGATGCCCAGTCCAAAGCAATCTCTGGACTTGGGACTGGTATTGGTTCTATTTACTTGTCAACTGCACCCACAATACACAGGAATCTATTTTTTAAAGCCTGTGTGTTAGGACTGCTTAGATTAGATTAACCCATATGTGTAGGTTAAGGGAGATTCTCCATAAGTGCCCATTTTCATTTAAAGAATATTTCCTACATTTCAATTTATAGAAGAGTAGGATGAGCATTTTATGGAGAGTACAGAAATATGTCATAGGTGAGGCGATAGTAAAAGAGAGCATGTAGCTATTCTAAATGAGTTTAAAATACTAGGTTCAGACTAACTCTAACTTAAGGTATTAAAGAACTTAAAAGCATGATCTCAGAGCCAGGTAAAAGATACCCTGAAAGAAAGAAGATCCAGATGGCTAGAAATGGCAATGTTCAATCAGAATAAAAGAATATAAAAACTACAGATGTGGATACTTGGCAAGATCTAAATATTCAATAACTAATTATTATATAGTTAGTTTGTGAACATCTATAAACAATGCAGTGGTTGCCACAGCAATTGTATAGTTTGAACCAATAGCCAAATCATACTTAACAGTGAAATAAGGCAGGAGAGATAATTTAGAAACACTAAATATGGAAAATTGAATACAAAATTTTCATTATTTCCAGATGATATAATTGTATAAACAGATAATTACAGAGAATCAATTGAAAACTCATGTTAATAAGGCAGTTCAGTAAATTAGCTAAATAAAAGATAAATAAGAAAAATCAATAGCTTTTCTATGTTTTGTCAACCTCCATTAGAAACTTTAATGGAGGCAAATTCCTAAAGATGGCACCTGTCTGGTGATGCATGCATGAATTGGCCTTGTTCAGCTTCCAAAGAAAATAGCTATGAAAATTCAGAAAAAGATGAACATTCTTAGTAATGCTGCAGATGAAGACTAGAGGCTTATCTATTGTGGGAATTGGGGAAAACTGGCACTAATAACAAGAACGATGAACATAAAATGCCTGTTAGAATTTTTGGTCAAGGAGGGGACATATTGAATGAAGCACTGGGTGTGGTGCATAAACAATGAATCTTGGAACACTGAAAAAATAAAATTAAATTTAAAAAAAAGAATTTTTGGTCAAGTCACATACATATTTTACATGATTCAACAAGCAGTCAAGAAATAATACTTCACTTTTTACCTAAACAATTATAAAAATAAAGGATCAAGCATTTTTCAAAATCAAAGGTTAAAAACTAATAAAATTTAAAATACTATAAAATTTGAAAATAATCTGGAGATAAATGAAAATAACAACAACAAAAGTCATCCATATAGCAAAAGATAGATGAAAAAGAAGGAAGAGGAGGAGGAGTGAGGGGATAGGGAGGAGGACTGAATCAAAAATAGAAAATGGGTATGAGAGTAGTAGGTAAAAAACTCAATTATGACAATAAATGAAAGTGGATTAAAACAGTCTCCAGTACTGAACCTTAAACAAAACACAACCACACATCGTTTATAAGAATTGCACTTAAGGGGCGCCTGGGTGGCTCAGTGGGTTAAGCCTCTGCCCTCGGCTCAGGTAATGATCTCACGGTCCTGGGATCGAGCCCCGCATCGGGCTCTCTGCTCAGCAGGGAGTCTGCTTCCCCCTCTCTCTCTCTGCCTACTTGTGATCTCCCTCCTCTCTGTCAAATAAATAAATTAAAATCTTAAAAAAAAAAACCTTCAGCAAACATCATTTAAAAAAAAAAATTGCACTTAAGAAAACGTGACATTAAAAAAAAAGCTTAAAAAGTTAAGAATGTAAAAATATTTATCAAATGCAAAAGTAATACAAAAATTAAACATTAATATTGAAGTGATGAAAATGCAAAGATAATCAGCAAGTGAAAGAATCATGCATAAAAATAATAAGAAAAAAGGATAACCAGCATGAACCATTAAGAGCAACAAAACAGTGCAAGAGTCGGGGGGGGGGTCGTGGGGGGTGAGGGAGAAATGAAACAAGATGGGATCAGGAAGGAGACAAACCATAAGAGACTCCTAAACTCACGAAACAAACTGAGGGCTGCTGGGGGGTAGGGGGGTAGGGATAGGGTGGCCAGGTTACGGACATTGGGGAGGGTAGTGCTATGGTGAGTGCTGTGAAATGTGTAAGCCTGATGATTCACAGACATGTACCCTGGGGCAAATAATACATTATATGTTAATAAAAAAACAAGAGTAACATTTTTTAGTAAATACAAGGAGAAACTGACAACACAACATGTGGGAGACAACACAGTGTTCTCAGTTTTTGATTGATCAATTAGGAAAAAAATAGATCTGAATAAGATAATAGCATAGGTCAAATTGTCCAGCCACAAATAGCACTTTAAAAGTACATAGTTAACATTAGCAGAAGCAAGAGCTTCTTTCATTCATTCAAAAGTATTAATTATAACCTGTAGGCCTGACCACCTCAGTACCCTGGGTAAGGTCATAAAGAGAACTCCCAAGACTCCCCCAAAGCAGCATTTATTTTGGCTACACTGTCTGATCACAATGTAACAAAACCAGAATTAAACACTCACTCCCTCTCTTTCTCTCGCTCGCTCTCTCTCTCACACACACACACACAAACACACATCACTTTCTAAGTACTCCTGGGAAGAACTGAAATCAAAACTTCAATTAATAGTATTTAGAAATTAATGGCAATGAAAGCATTACATATAAAAACTTATGGGGTATAAGAAATTTTAACGCAGATGCCAATCCACTGGTTTTAAATGATGTCATTATTAGATAAGAAATATTATAACTTACTAACCAAAGCATTCAACCCCAGACAGAAAGGGGAAATGGAACATAAGTAAAATAAGTCTGGTTAGGGTATAAAAAGTTAAAAGTCCATCTTCTTACCCTAACAACCAAAACAAACCAAGTCAGCCACAAAATCATAATTTACAAGCCAATTAAAAATCTGAGGTTACAAAGAAACCTAAGTGAATTAATTCAAGAAATGAAAAAGCCCTTCATAGGAGAAAAAAGACCACAGCTGCTTATATCCCAGGCATCGTGACAAGAATGAGGACAAATGTACCACAGATGGTTTAAGGAGGAATGAATAGAACTTTTAACAAACTTTTAACCACCATATGGAATTACACACTAGAATTCAAAGGAACCCCAGCCACAAAGTGTATCTGCACTCACATGCCACTCTCTCCCATAGTACTTCACCTAGTACAAAGACAATTCCCCAGGAACTCAAAAAGCTGGCAGTCAAAATATAAAGAATAGAAAGATCATCCATAGTTAAAAAAAAAAAAAAAAAAAAACTGATGGCTCACCTGTAAAGCGCTAAGAAATTTCTGGACTCTTGCCAGGGCTTAGACTCCAAATACCATTAAAGGGAAAGTTCTGGATCAGCCACTGGGCCAGTGGTGAAGAGAGTAAAAAAAAACTACTTAATAACAGACCAACTCAACAACAGATGACCACATTAACTTAGGTGCCACTCTAGCAATATCGCAAAAGAAGTGTTGTGACCTTTTTAGAAGGTAAATACTATTAACTTCAGTGTCTAGCATCCTTTTATGCAAAATGCCCTCTTTGCAATCAAATGCTATGAGACACACAAAGAAGAATGAAAATGTGCCTGGGGCCAAAGAGAAAATAGAAAAGTATCAATAGAAAACCCAAAGATAGCTCAAAGGTTGGAATTATTAGATAGGGACTTTAAAATATCTGAGAAAAATGCTAACATATCCAGGTGAAAATGTGGGCAATATGCATGAAGATATAGAATTTCAGCAATGAGCTAGAAGCTGTAAAAAAAGAAAAAGAGGACACCTGGGTGGCTCAGGTGGATAAGTGACGGCTTTCCGCTCAGGTCATGATCCTGGAGTCCCAAGATCAAGTCTGGCATCAGGCTCCCTGCTCAGCAGGGAGTCTGCTTCTCCCTCTGACCTTCCCCCTCTCATGCTCGCTCTCTCTCTCTAATAAATAAATAGATAAATAAATAAACAAAATCTTAAAAAAAAAAGGAACCAAAGGAATGCTAGAAATGGAAAATAGATCAGAAATGTTGAATGGAAATATCAGAGTAAACACTCTCATTTTATTCCTTTTTTCCCAAAGATAATTTATCTATTTATTTGTTCATTTATTTATGAGCAAGAAAGTGTTCTCCTGCACACACATGAATGGAGGGAGGGGTAGAGAGGGAGGGAGAGGGAGAGAATCTTAAGCAGATTCCATGCTGAGCACGAAGCCATCCTGGGGCTCTGGATCTCAGGACCATGAGATCATGACTTGAGCCTAAACCAAGAGTAGGGCACTTAACTGAATGAGTCACCAGGTGCCCCTCTCACTTTATTCTTGATCTTAGGGGAAAAGTAATCAGTGTCTGACCATTAAGTATGAGGTTAACTGTAGAGTTTGGGGAGGAGGAGGCAGGATGGGTTTTGTTTTGTTTTTTGTTTTGTTTTGTTTTGTTTTGTTATGATGTCTTCGAATTGAAAAAAAATTCCCTTTTTGGTTTACTGGGAGTTTATTTTATTATGAGTGAAGACTGAATTTTGTCACATGTTTTTCTGCATCAATTTAGATAATATAGTTGGCATCACAAGTGGGATTCTCTAGAATGACCCTGAATCACTAAAGCATGGTAAAAGCATTAATTGGGAAAAGGATAGAGGGGAAAGAATGGTGAGCCCTTAATGCCTAGACAGCTTCTAAGCCCCTGTGGTAGGAGATGGCAGTTACTTTGCCATTCGTTACTGGAGGTAAAAATTACCATTGGAATTTAAAAATATAGATTTAATTTAAAAAAGTGCAAAATCATGACAAACAAGCTAAATATACTATCCTTTAGTTATTTTTATCTGTTATAGCTAAAATCAAAGTAAAGAAAGTGTTGGGGGTAGATTCTGGTGCTGCATTAATCTCAGATTTTGACCTTTCCAATATGCAATCTTTAGCTTTAGCACTGCTACCAGAAGGAAAATCATGCTGGAAAAACAAATGGCACTTCTATAACCTCTGGTCACCAAAATGTAGTCAAGGTTGTGGGGGGACAACAAAAAGCTACTGAAGCCAGGGAGTATAAGGTGAAGGAGTTCTCATTTAGTGAATTGCTGTTATCAGCTTCCTGAAGAATCTTCACTAACTGGATTGTGAGAGTGACTAACTTAGCAGCACTCGTTTTGGTTTTGTACAACATAGAATGGAAGAGCATACTGGGGTTGATGCGAGACCCCTTAGCTCACTATTGAACAATTACAACATTCATAGATGACTTGTACAGTTTTCCCAGGGAGGAGAAAATCTCCAAACATAGTTGGCAAGCAGACCACATCAGGCCACCACTGGTAACTCCGGGAGGCTATCCATGGGTCCTAACAGGACCAGATAGTCACTCTGGACAGAGATTTGCATACAGGGTGGTAGATGCAAATGTTCAAAACGCTATAAAAGGACTGGGGAAAAATTTGCCACAGGAATTTGGAGCACCAAATTATATTCCTTGAAAGCAAGGAACACAGTTTACAGCTAATAGTATGAGGTCAATTTAATCATAATTCTTAAAACGTAACAATGACTTCTAAATCTGCATTTTCAGTGCTTGGAATTTGTTTGTGATGAACCCTTATGTAACTATGATAAAGGAATTATATTATTCTATTTTATTAACTGGAACACCTGCTTCTTTTTATATAATCCTTTATTTATCTGCTCTCTACCTTTATCTTTAAGTCCTCATAAATTGCATCTTCTTCAGAAACTACGTGGTGTCGACAAAAGTAGCACACAGCAGATGCACAAAAATCTTTAAAGATAATGAACATGATAATGTTGATGACAATGACTGATATGCAGATAAAAAATATACATTGCTAACTAAAAACTTAATTTCCATTTCATTATAAAAGAGTGTCTAGGAACAATGAGGAAAAAATGGAAGTTAACAGAGAGAAAATACAAAGATTTTTAAAATCAAGATTCAAAAGGAAAGTGGGAGAGAAAGCAAAGAAAGAAATCACTTAACAAAATCGCTCGGTAAAACATGTAATAGGAAACAGGAAATGCTGAAGGCACTGATACAATGACAATTATATCCACGTCTCCCATTAAGTTTCTATTTGTTGCCTCAGGCAGTCTCAACTCACACTCCTGCGAGACCTCATTCTTAAAGCTTGGTTTACTTATTGCCTTGTCCTTTTTTGTTGTTGTTTTCTTTTAGAATTATTAAATTCTCCAACAATGGTATTAAAACAAAATGCCTAACATAGATAAGAATTGCTCGTAGTAGGAATTTGATTGTTTTGTTAATGTATTACTTCATTATTTTGATTTTGATTGAGTACAGGATGAGTTAAATGGGCCTTGTCATTTTACAGCAATTTATTAAAGATGATATTTATTCCTTTATATTCAGCAAATACCCTACTTTGTAAATCTTTCCCATAATTCTTAATACCATGGTGGTGATGGAAGAAGTACCAAAGAAATTACAGGCCACCCCTAGGCTAACAGCATCCAGGGATGTAGCCATCTATGTTAAAGGTGGAAAGGATTTAAGATTTGATCTGGTTGAACTTCCTCATTTTGATACAGGAGAAGCTTTACGTCCACTGAGACTCACTCAGAATCACACAGGTGGTTAGCTCAGATGCAGAGTGAAGCTACAATCTTCTCACTGTATTTTGCTACTCCCCACTCTTTCTGCATTTCTTAATCTATCATATCCTATACCAAACTAGAAATAAATTTGTATTAGTCTGGGTTCTCCAAAGAAATAGAATCAACAGGATGTGTACATATATAGAAAGAGATTTATTATAAGGAAGCAACTCATATGATTATGGAGGTTGGCCAGTCCAAAATCTGCAGTGTGGGCTGGTAGCTTGGAGACCCAGGAGAACTAATGGTTCAGATGAAGTCCAGAGTTAAAGAAAATTTACACGAGGATCTTCAAGACATACTTACCTTAAGAAGTCAGGCAGGAAACTTGTTCAAGCCTCAAAGTGTGTGGATGAGGATGAACTTAGAGATACCAAAGTCCCACCACTATAATTCTGACGAGGATTTGATAATTAAGAAAACAATGAAATTATTCAATTGCAAGAATTGTTATTATCCGTCATTCCTATCTTCTGGTTCATTTGGCTTTCTAATCTGTACTCACAAGCACTAAGTTCACTTCGAATACAATTCAAGGATATTGCTTTATTGCAAAGTGACTCGAATATGAAACTAGTCTTTTCAGGGGCACCATCTGTTGTTCATGACACTTTAAATGGAGGAGATTTCAGTTGCTAAATATTCCACAGAAACATATGAAGAGAATTCAAAGGGTTTAAGTTTCTAAGAAAATACAATGTCCCCTAAGCATGAAATGAAACCCTTTCTTCAAAGTGTTTGCAATAACAAAGAAGTGTTTAATCATACTTGATATACATAAATCTTTTCTGGAAAAACAAAATAACACATGAACTAAATCAAGTCTACTGAAAAGCAAGCAGAATGATGAAAATCAGTGATAAACGTATTTATAATCACGTAAGGACAGAAACAGACGGAGATAAAGCAATTTGCCCCAAATCAAATGATTCTCAAAGGCTAACTGATGTGCTCCCCTTACTCAAGTCATAGCTATGAGTCAACTGTACAAGGACAGAGTTGAGCTTTGGAGAGCAAGTGGTGTATTAGTATTTCTCTCAAGGGGTTAATCAGACTTTTTGGCCTCAGCAACTCATTTTTAAATGACTTGAATATGTTAGAACGTCCCAAAGGAATAATTGATGAATACTAATTAAGATTCAAAATCCCTTGCAAATAAGTAGTTACCAGATAAATGTCTAGACATAAGAGTACCTATTAGTAATGTTTTGAGTTCCTTAGATGAAAGGTTTTCAAAAACAGCTCAGTTGGACTATTACAAAAAGAATAGAAGCTGCCATCTTTTGTGAACCACTCTAATCTATAATAATCTACCCTGTCAATAAACCAGTTAAACTGTGGCTTTGTTGGAGAGCTGGGGTCAGAAAGTATTATCGTAGATTGTCATTTTGCTCTCTACATGGTGCACTACACATCATTTTAAAATGATATGCTGTGTTCAATATTTTATATGACTGAAGGATAACTCTCAACTTGAATTTATTGCCACACATACGTACAACTAAATCATATAATATTACTTCAAATACTATTTTCAAGATATCACCTAGCATAACTGATGATAAACTATTCTTTATATAAATCCATTTTGTCTCATTTTTCATTTGTTGCTTTATTACTTTATGATTATCTAAAATATTTTACACCTGGAAAATTCTCTGACAACTTTAACTACAATCTAATTATGTTTCAGTTGGATAACTAAAAAGAAAACTTGCTGCCTTTATGAAAAGTATTTTAAGGTTTGGTTTTGTTTACCTTGGAGTTGCTATGCTTTTGGAAAGAAGCTCTTTGTTTTGAGACAAAAATCAATGCTGTCTTATTACAAACACTTGCTTTCAATATGGCTGAGGAAAAATCAGGACAGAAATCGTTTGTTATATTTATCTCTGACTTACTAGTATCTTGTACAAATACCAATTCATCCTGAATTTCAGCTAAATTTTTATTTAATTGTTCTCAACTTTCCTCACAGTGACTATTTCAACACTTGCACTTCAAAAATAATCTTATATTCCAAAATTTAAACTGGCAACTTTTCTCCAACAAAAATCAATGAGGCGCTTTCCAAGACATTGCATCATTCAGTATACAGAAAACTCAATAAACCAAGAGTTTTCTTATTTAAAGAAAGAAGAAAGTTATCTAATATGAACAAAGATCACACAATGATTGCAGAAAACACTTATCTCTTTGATATAAAAATATTGACTGCCAAAAATCTGAAGACAGATTTCACAAAAGATTTTTTTTGCTTTTCTGAAAATGTTTTGACAGTCCAGCAATGTAATATTTAAGTATAGAGACTGCTGTTCTTTTTTTTTTTTTAAGATTTTATTATTTGAGAGAGAGAGATACAGACAGACAGAGTGAGAGAGAGCACAGAGGGGAGGAGGGGAAGAGAAGGGGAACCTACGCAGAGCTCAATCCCAGGACCCCGAGATCATGACCTGAGCTAAAGAGAGACTCTTTACGGACTAAACCAACCAGCACACCTGCTGTTCTATTTATTTCCTCACAATTTTAACAGAAGTTCTTAAAGGGATATAGAACCCACCAACTAATTACTATAGCTTCTAATCTTATACCCAAGGTCATTCAGGCACAGTGATTACTGTGTTAAAATAGAAACTAAATTAGTCAAGGTAATTCTGCATAACTATTTGGTGTAGTAGATGCCCAATCCATAAGGCATTATATTTTGCCATTTAGGATCACATGCCAGTATATTGTGATTAATAAAATGTTGTAAGGTTCTACAGGAATAATGTGCATAGATCAAATACATGATTGTCTAATGGGCATTTACCTAAGAATAACCTCTGAAAGCACTGTGTGTAATATTATATTTCAAGTAGACATAAATCAAGAAGAAAGATGATCCAGGGAGCAGAGGAGCCAGGTATTTGTGTCTCTCCCAGTCAAGGGAAGATAAAGTCCATGTAACTTAAGGTAAATTAATTGATGTCTAGTTCTCATCCCCCTTTTCCACCTCCATAAAATAAAAATGATGGCATTTGCCAAGCATCACAGGAACGCCTTTCCATCATAGGAACGAAAAGATTATCTTGTTCACCTACACTCTAAGATTCTCAAAATACTCCATTACATAACATTGTGTTATAATAACTATTTTCCAACATCAATTTTATATTTTTTGGTAGTTATTCTGTAAGGAAAGAAGTTCCTAGGAAGTTGGCTGAAATGATCTTTGTAAACTTACAGAAGACTACAGTGGGAAAATGACTTTAAGAATGCAGAAGGATCATATTTTACACCTTAAATTTACACAATGTTATTTGTCAATTAAGTCTCAATAAAGTTGGAGACAGAGAGGGAAATAAAGAAGAGGGGAAAAAAAGAAAGGCAAATAAACCTCCAGGCCTACTTTGTTTACACAATTTTAATGGTTTGCATGTAAAGAGTAATGAGAAGGGAATTATGTTGAAGAATGGAAGATGGGTGGATTAGCAGAAAGAGGAATTAAAGCTTTCCAGAAATTTAACATGTCAAATTATGGTAATAGTGAAATTAATGATTAAAATGAAATCAAATCAAGCACTTAAATAAAATATAAAGAAACATTCAATCTTCAGGAAAAAAGGTAACATCTTTGCAACTGCAAAATCTATAACCAAGGTTTTCAAGAGTTTCTGCTCTCATGAATAGGTTTATAGATCTCCTTTATAGCCATTGCTAACTTCCAATAATAAGTAAATCATCCACCAAATTACCACCGGCCTTTCATGAAATCATCCATGTATTTAGCTAAGAGCTCCTACTATATGTCTGGCTCTGAGTTAAACTCAGATTAGAAATATTAGTGGCTCAGTCTTTAGGCATTTGCCTTCAGCTCAGGTCATGATCCCAGGGTCCTGGGATCGAGCCCCGCCTCAGGCTCCCTGCTCAGCGGGAGGCCTGCTTCTCCCTCTCCCACTCCCCCTGCTTATGATCCCCCTCTCA
This sequence comes from Potos flavus, assembly GCA_028534135.1. NCBI lineage: Eukaryota > Metazoa > Chordata > Mammalia > Carnivora > Procyonidae > Potos > Potos flavus. The sequence goes on along the minus strand of CM052883.1, from coordinate 125,778,264 downwards.
CTGTCTCTCTGTCAAATAAATAAATAAAATCTTAAAAAAAAAAAAAAGAAAAGAAATATTAGGAAACTCTTACTATAAGTTATTATTTGAAAATTTCAAAGAAGAAAAAATGTATGCTCTCTCAGGGGATCCTGCAAAATCAACACCTATTTTGAGCTTAACTATGAATTATTTAACTTAATTTCTAAAATAAGGTGTACATATTAGAAAGGAGAAAACAAATCTACCCTGGTTTGCAGATGACATGATTTGAAATTCCAACTACTTGGGACACACGTTCACCCTCTGGACAAATCACTATGCCTTGGGGTAGAGAACTAACAATGGTCCAGCTTGAGCACATGTCTAACTCCAGAAGGTACTTATTTAGAAGCTCTACTAGAAACCTGTGTATTAGATAACATTGGTTCTCCTAATGAAGAAAAGGGTTATTAGCAGAAGATGGGGGAAAGAAATGCTAGACATCAAAAAAATATGGACACTGGGGACGGTATTTGCTATGGCGAGTGCTGTGAAATGTGTAAGCCTGATGATTCACAGACCTGTACCCCTGGGGCAAATAATACATTATATGTTAATAAAAAATAAAAAACAAAACAAAAATAAATAAAATAAATAAAAGGGAAGTGTTTTATTGGTTTACTATGAGGCTTTAAACAAGACAATACATATAAATACTTAGCACAGTGCCTGGTACGTAATAGGTGCTCATTAAATCATCACTTTAATAAGTAAAGTGGGACTATCTCTTCCTCCCCAGATCTCCTGCTCTTGCCTATGAAGAATGACTGTGTTTTTGGTTCAAAAATATTGAGAAGGCAGTTTCCTATCTCAATCTCCATCTCCTTCTCTTTCTCTCTCTCTCTCTCTCTCTCTCTCCTTAGACAGCAAGAATGACTTATCTGAGTGATTGCTAAGTTTTAGAAAAACACTAGGCAAGAGTAACTCTCCTCCCAGGATGCCCTTCTTGCAATAGACTGTCCCCTGGCAGGGAATTCTATTCTTGCCCTGCCATTATGCAGGAAGCACAGCAAGATCAGAGCTCTATTACAAGCAAACCGGCCTCTTCCTTTGGATATAAAGCATGTTGATTCCCCACACATGTAGCCAGATGTCTACTTTAAGGCTCTTCTTAAACGTGAAATACTAGCTTAAATTGTGAAATACTAGCTATGAGGGCAACTCTTAGGAAATTTGATTGTGAAGGCAGGTCTGTAGTCCAGTTTTATCAGAAAACAAAATACAAAACAAACAAAAAACCTAGTATCATGCTTCTGTAGATATACGTATGTGTGTGTGTGTGTGTGTGTACACATATATCTGAATCTAAAATCAGAGGGAGAAAGGTACAGTTAAGCATCATGTATTTGACAGACATCTTCAAGATTACCAGCACTAGCTGCTATTATTGTTATTGATATACGGCACAGCATTAAACAAGGAAGAGATTTACAGTGACTGCTCAGTGTTAGGTTTAGTCACAGTCTTCAGGTCGCCCACAATGCTTTACAAAAGGTTATCTGATAGAAAGAACATATACACAACAGAGTGTAGCCAAGGGGGTAACACTAGGACCTACTAAATATAATTGCTGAGATTTTATAGATGATAGCATACTAACCTTACATTTTTGCGATACAAGGGAGTTTATTAACCAAAAAAATACCTATATAAACAGACAAATAAGCTAAGCTTTAGAATCTTGAGGTATCCCCCCCCCAAAAAGACATAACTTGTATAAAGGAATGATATCAAAGTATCTTAATATGCGGTTAAATGTATACCAGAATTAATTAAGCCCCCTGGAACATATAGGCACATACTTTTTCAGAAAAGAAAGCCAAGCAGAAAGGAGTAAAATCAGAGTGAGGATTAGAAAGGAACACGATCATGGCAGAAAGAGAGTTTACCTTCAAGGGAAAAGCAATGTTTTGAAAAGACAAGATTTTTAAATATATGAGAAAGGGTTTGAGGCTGTACGGGAAGACATTATTTTGAAATAATTAGGTTATATAAAGAAGGTACAAAGAGGTAAGTTTCCTATATTGTGAGTAAACAGACCAAATGACCACTGAGTCTCTCCCAGCTCCATGAAATTCTTTATTTTTTTGTAAAGATTTTATTTATTTATTTGACAGAGAGAGAGAGAGATCACATGTAGGCAGAGAGGCAGGCAGAGGGAGAGGGGGAAAGCAGGCTCCCTGCTGAGCAGAGAGCCTGATGTGGGGCTCTATCCCAGGACCCTGAGATCATGACCTGAGCCGAAGGCAGAGGCTTTAACCCATGGAGCCACCCAGGTGCCCCTCCATGAAATTCTTTAAAACAAAGTCTCTTCATAACTCTTCAATGAAATGAAAGTGGTTTAAGTTAATGCTTTTAGCCACTGCTTTAACACTCTTGGCTTAAACTACAATTCTTTCTTATTCCATTAAGTAGTACAGAATTTTAAAGGATTTATATATTTAAAAAAATTAAATCATGATATAAAGGTTGCCTTTTCTAGAAAAATGTATCAGACAGTAGCAAGAAATCTGAATCTGCAAGAAAAACAAGTCTTCACTATCACCAAGACAAAAAGTATCTTATTTTTACTCCTTCATTAAGACTACTGAAAATTGGGGCACCTGGGTGGCTCAGTGGGTTAAAGCCTCTGCCTTTGGCTCAGGTCATGATCTCAGGGTCCTGGGATCAAGCCCCACATCAGGCTCTCTGCTCAGCAGGGGGGCCTGCTTCCCCCCCTCTCTCTGCCTGCCTCTCTGCCTACTTGTAATCTCTGTCTGTCAAATAAATAAATAAAATCTTAAAAAAAAGCTAAAAGTGTATTTTATGCACATGAGGCATTATGGGTAATATGGGAGGCCGATGGTTACTCTCTGGCGAAGTTGGGCAGAAGTCAGACAGTAGCTTCGAGAGGGATATAAGAAGCAAGGATTAATTTAACATGAAATCCCACAAAGAAGTGGGTAGGAGAAAAAAGACCCCCTCACCTATGCTAATCTGGAACCTTCGATCTACCGCACTATAGCCAAACTTTGAAGTTCCTGGCTTGCTTGCATACAAATAGAAGGCTACACTGCCCACAATTTTCACATAGACATTTAATTTTTTCATGAACCATTCATTTTGTTCTGAGTTACTTAAAGTTTTCAGTCACTGCTATTCTTGCATTTCAATTATGAATCACTGTTAGTCTACATCAGTTGTATTTGCCCAGGCTATCAGTTAACTGTGCTTATGGGCTATACTTTCCAATAACTAGATTTTAGAGTTTAGAATTTATAGTTGTTGCACTTCAAAAACAGAATTATCCATTTTCCTGGCTTGAAAACAGATATAAACCTAATATCTCAATAAAAATATGCTTATGCATTGAAACTACAATGTTCTCCCTACCAAAAGTAGAAGCAGATAGAGTAGGTGGTCCCAGGCTTACTTGTCAAGCCCAAGAAGAACTCTACAAAAGTTCTTCTTCAAAACTCTGCAAAAAAACCCAAGTGTTTTACTTGAAGAATTTGAGATACTTTCAAATTTGTGCTCTTAAGTGAGAATAAAGCTATCATTTTTTAGCATGCCTAGGTTTGAACCATCATATTCTAACTGGGTTCTTTACAATGCCAGGCAAATTTTATATATGACACAGGTTGGAAAAAGAGAAGAATTATAGCTGTCACTCTGTTGAATGAAATAGGTCTATTGCCTTAACTCTTCTCTCCATATTAGTTATAGATGCGTATCAGATCCAATTTAAGATTATCTTTTATGAGCCAATTGGAATAACAAGAGAAAGCAATAAGAACCATTTACACTGTACAACTGATTATCTCCATACATCACTCATGCAAAATTACATTACTCTTAGAGATAAATTGTTGAGAACTAAAGACAGTGATCTCTAACCTCGAAATTTCCTTTGTCCCTCAAATTACCTTCACATAGTTTCTTGGTAACCAAAGGCACAAGATGGAAAAAAGGTGAAAATTTTACCTAATTTCTCAAATCCATGCATTTAACATTAAGTAATAGAGAATATATAATCCTGGTCTTATACTTCCCACATTGATCAACCAGACAGTGATATAGTAGAAAAGGAGGTAAGATGTATCTTCTTAATTTGTATTGTTTTCAGGTTAACATGTAGAGCATATGGCTACCATGGTAATAAGCTAAAATAGTCACGAGAGGGAGCGAAGAGTTGCAGATAATTAATTCATGTCCCTAAACTATGGATGCAGAATTTTAAAGGTTTCTATTTATAGACTATAAGGATTACACTGGAGTATGTGTTTATGTGAGTACAAATTCAGAAAGTACAATTATGAAAAATTAATAGAAGGAAAGTATGTTTAAGCATGATGTTATCTTTCCTCACAGGGCAAAACAGAAGTATCCAATTATTACTATTATTCCCCTGGAGAAAGAAGTTAAAGTAGAATGATCCAGTGTTGGTAACCTCACACTGGATAGGCAGTCAACCTCTCAAACACCAGCCCCTGGGCTCTCATAAAGGCAGAACAAGGTGATTCACATCTGTCAAACAGATTGTATTGTCTTACTGTAGAAGATTATTTCCTTTGGGAAAAAAAGAATGGATGTGAAGCTCTTGGTTTTCATAAGAAAATTTAGGTTCTGACTTATCAATAAAGGGATTTATAAAATATGGGGTTTCCCTGAGCATAAGGATATGCTTTCAAGCCTTTTCAATAAAGAAGTATAATTTCTTAGGGCTTCTTGTTGATCACCTAATTAAATACAGGTCAAGGGTTTCATTCTGAAAATTCTAACATTTTCTGAGCGAGGTCCTTTTCACGATCCAGATTGTCATGTGTCATGGGATAACAGTTGTACATCTGCTTCACTAACTTTCTAACCCTACATATGTCTGTTATTCTTGACTGCCCCGACCACTGAGTAGCCCAGTTGATGTGCTGTTATCTAACACACGCAGGATTTGCTAAACCCACCTAACTAGCCTCCCATCCTGGCCCCAAAAGGATTTGTTCCAACTTCAACCACTGACTTGTCACTTTTATTTTCCAATTAATAATTCAATGACTAGAGCTAAATTTTTTAAGCAATTAATGAAGTTTTGACTGTTTAATCTTCTTTCCTGACCAATGGCAAAACAAGAGTAGTGAACACATGAAATACTAAAGGCTTTCTCTGCTTGTCTGCACCCCATGTTTGCAGGGTAGGATTTTTAAATATACAGTATAGTCAATCAGAAAATGAAAAATTATTGTTTCTGGCAGTGAGAAATTTATAAAAGACTAAATCATATAAAAAAAGCAAACTTTTTTTTCCCTAAAATTGTCAGTTAAAAATTCATTGAATTTTGTTGGATTCTGACTCTAATGACTTCCCTGGATAATTTCTGAATGTGTATAGCAATGTGGCTAATACTAACTTTCACCATACTAAGATTGCTAAAGATAGATGGGAAGATTTTATCAGTTCCTGTTTGGTTTTACGATGGATAACTTTTTTTTATTACTTCCAATCATTTCACAGAACTTCGATCCTATTTTGAAGGAAAAGAAATAGTTGTTAACTGTGCTTTAGAAATTAGAATTAAACTGCCAGTAACCTTGATGTCAGACAGTGAAACAAGTGATAAAATAATGAAATACAAAAAGACAGTCTTATGTTGGACAAGGGAAGTCCTAGTCCTCTGCTCTAGAATCCATTATAAGAGCATTCTGTGTATTAATTCGTTTGCTCTTATGTAAAAATAAGAATCAGTCTCTCTCACTCTATTTCCAACTCAAAAATTACATGATTTTGATCTCCTGCTATTGTCCTTAAATTAATTAGTTAAGAAGAGTTTTCCTGAGGTAGTACTACTACTCCACACTATTCAAGACATGAAACTGGCCCTGCTGATATTCCTGTTGTTTTGACTCAAAAGAAATTCTAGAAAAAATTATACCTGGTAGCTGTCAATTGTGAACACTCAGACATTTTAACTTCGTTATATCTTCATTGAAAATACCCTAATAAATCTGGATCCAATTCATTTTTTTTATTTTCCAAATTTTTCTAATGAAGATTGTTTCCTATTATTTTGGCCATGATCACATAGTGGTTAGTACTCTGCATTTTGTGTTTCTTTTTCTTTTTTTATTTTTTTTCTTTTTATTTTTATCGGCAAGAATTGTTTGGGTTTTTTAAAAAGATTTTATTTATTTATTTATTTGACAGAGAGAAAGAGATCACAAGTAGGCAGAGAGGCAGGCAGAGGGAGAGAGGGAAGCAGGCTCCCTTCTGAGCAGAGAGCCCGATGCGGGGCTCGATCCCAGGACCCTGAGATCATGACCTGAGCAGAAGCCGGAGGCTTAACCCACTGAGCCACCCAGGTGCCCCGCAAGAATTGTTTTGATATTCCCACCTTATTTTCAAAATCCATTTACTTTCTGTACATAGACTGCTTGCTTCAGGTCTAAACAACATTTTTTATTCTAGTAAGAACACTTAATATGAGATCTATCTTCCTAACAAATTTTAAGTTTACAATATATTATTGTTGACTATAGATACAATGTTGAACAGCAGATCTCTAGAGCTTATTTATCTTGCTTAACTGAAACTTTGTGCCCGCTGCTTAGAAACTCCCTATACAATAATTACTGATGTCAAGCCTCTGCAAGAATTTTAACTTAAGTCATGTTGATCAAACCTAAATCCCCATTTTTCTTATCACATTCTTAAGATTATTCATGTTAAATACATTTTTCTTAAATGCTTATTTAATATCCAAATTTTAACCAAAGTTTCAGAATTTAATACGGATACCATTTATGAATGGTTTTACTTTTATAGTACTTTTACTTTATTAATATAAGGTAACTCAATATTTCAGGTGATTAATATTCACTTTTAATTTTTATTCTTTTATTTTTTTTTCTTTTTAGTCCTGATTTGGTAACATTTGCAAAGAAATTAAGAGAAAGTTACAAACCATCTTGGGAGTCTTTAACTAGTTTTCCCAAATAGGACTCCCTACCATCTAGGTCCCCCCCCACTACAGGTGAAGGACAGGACTGAGTTTGCTCTCTCTTAGAAAAGAATGTTCTTCATGAAGCTCCCTTCATTTGTCTGGTAGTAGAGAATGTTCCTGGACTTAATATGGAAACCTTAAGAAAGAGAAATATGGCCTGACCTTGGATATAGTCTGATAAAAGATATTACCAAATAGCTTTTGTTTTAATTAATTAAAAAACATTTATTAACATATGTATCTACCAGCAATATGAGATATCCTTATGGCAATGTTCTGTATTCTGACTGCATCAATGTCAATATCCTGGATGTGATATGCTATAGTCTTATAGTCTATAGTCTTATGATACTACTGGGGGAAACTAAGTAAAGAGCACTATCTCCCCATATTATTTTTTACAACTGTATATGAATCTACAAGTATCTCAAAATAAAACCTTTCATGCATCTAATCTCCTCTGCCCTTTTCTGGAAGTTGGCAGATGTGAAGAAAATCTACCTCAGTGTTATCCCAAATCCAGTATTTTCCAGAACAAAGCTCTGTTCTCAACTTTCTCTTGTATTTTCGCTCAGGAGTACTAAATTCTAGGCTCAGCTTTGCCAATAAATGAAAGATCTAAGCCGTATCACTTCTTTGTTTTCTCAGTTTTCTCATATAAAATGATGAATTGAGCTAGATAACTTGAAAGCTTTTTTTCCTATCTTTAAAACTCTATGATTCCAGGTACACTGAGCTAGTGCTAAGTGTTTTTCAATCAAATTATAGTAACTGACACATTATCAAAAGTGAGTCCTTAAGTAGGATATCTAACAACAAAGCCAATACCATGGACTCCTGGGGCTTTCATCTATTGATCAGCAATTGAAAGCTTTGGAGTAGAAAGAAAGAGCACTTCAGGAATCCTTGAACAACTCAATCTCCTCTGGTCCACACCAAGTAGTTTTTCCCATCCTCCTCTCAATATGTAACAACCTAGGAGATCTTTACCTCAACATTTTGATACTTTTCCAGTGTTCCCATTAATACCACATTTTGATATAAAAATTTTGAACCAGGGAAGCCCTGTGAAGACTAAGCGTGTTTACCTTGCCCTGATTACCTTGCCCTACCTCCCACTCCGCCCCAAGAATATTCCTTACAATGCATAACTGTTTGAACTAGTTCTTAATATTGATATATTATAAAAAACAAATTCAAACTCAGTTGGGAAAATGCATTCATGCAGCTACTTTAATGTTTTACTCTGTTTCTGCTGAAGATTAAATAAACCAAAGACCACAAAAAAAAACATTACTAAATATTTTTTAAAAGAACTTTAAAAAAAAAAAAGAGGGACGCCTGGGTGGCTCAGTTGGTTGAGCGGCTGCTTTCGGCTCAGGTCATGATTCCAGGGTCCTGGGATCAAGTCCCACATCGGGCTCCTCGCTCAGTGGGGAGCCTGCTTCTCCCTCTGCCTGCCACTCTGCCTGCTTGTGCTCTCTCGCGCGCTCTCTCTCTCTGACAAATACAAAAATAAAATCTTTAAAAAAAATAAAAATAAAAATAAATTAAAAAAAAAAGAACTTTTGAAGAGATTGTCTTTATATTGCTCAGGGGCCTCTGCAAAAGCATTCATGCAGATTCAACATGGATAGGGATATAGCCTTTCAGAATTTAGAACCAGGAAAAAGCTTATTTCTTATATACAACTTATGCATTTATTTTTGTCACATAGTTAGAATTTACATCCCATAATGTTTTCTTCAAGGTCAGTGCTGCCTAAAAGCTCAAGTCTTAATTTAAACCTCAAACCTAGTACTCTTAGACTAGTGGTATTAAACAGTTCTTGGTACACATTCAAAATATCTCAGAAGTCATATTAAGAATAAAGATTTCTTGGTCCACACCAAGAGATTCTGAGTAAGCAGGTCTGGGACAAATGCCTCAAATCTGCCCTTCTGATGAATATCTAAGATAACTATAATAAAAGTAGCCCACAGACCACTTTCAGAAGTACTAGCTATATAGTTTTAAATTGTCTCCACTGTTGTTGACACTTCAAATGTATCTATTTTTATAGGAGTAGCTTTTTATATAATTATTTTTATTATAGATTATCTTGGTTATTTTCTAGATTAAGCAGAAAAATAATTTGTACATCTCTGCAGCAATATAAATATATAACAGGTATTAATTTGCAACCAATAGGGAATATCTGGGTAAACATTTTCTGTATCCTAAGCAAGGTAGGACTGCTTAAACAAAATTATAAAGACTGAAAAAAGGGAAGGGGGTGAATTTCATGGCAATCGAGTTTAGGATTTCTATTCAATAAGGAATACTACCAAGTTAATAAACAATTGACAGAATGGGAGAATATATTTATAATTTCTGAAAGCATCAAAGAATTATACCAGAATATGCTATACACTAGATTCTACCTAGAACTTATGTAAATAAATGGGGAAAAAAAACACAACAGCCCCAGCAGAAAAATGGGCAAAGAATAGGAATAAGCAACATATTTTTTTTTAAATATCAAAATGCAGCAAGTATTTAATGAGATGCTCAGGTTCACTGGCTATCAGAGAAATGCAAATTAAGACAAAAATAAGATATCAACTTACATTTAATAAACTGGTAAACATTAGGAAGCCAGACACTACCAAGGACTAGCAGGAATATGAAGACATAAGAATGCAGCTATTTTGAGAGCAATCTGGCTGTCAAAGAAGTCTGACAGCCCTTCTCTTGCCATAAGATTTTCCAGGTAGTAGTTATACATCCACCATTATGTTCACCAAACCATCAGAAGCCCAAATTAAGTCTCTGCCCTCTCCTTAAATCACACTTTCTCTTGACTTGACAAAAGGCAGAAACCCATCATCCCTTTGTAGACAGGTTTGAGAGACACAGACCACCGACGGCCCTCTGTGAAAGTCTCCTTCACAATCCAATCCTTGACCCTTGTGTACGCTAAATGCAAGGAAAGGGTTCCTAGAGTCACACAGACATCTTCATGCAGTCTCTTATCTTCTCCCTTAAACGTCCTGCATCATGAACTCATACCTCTTCGGAATGGGGCATCTGCTAACTCAGTGATTGAATCAAGTTCACCATCATATTAAGTGCCATGAGAGCTAATGTAGGTCCAATTGAACAAGCAGATAAGTCCAAGTAAAAAGACTCAGGTGATTTCTATCTCAGAAGAAGGAGAACAGATTCATGCTACCAGAAGTGGGTTAACTTTCATACTACATCTGGAGTTGGACTATCTTTAGGGTCCCTTCTAGTCCTGTGAGTACAAGATTCTAGATAGACCAGAATCCAGGTACCGAAAGTCTAGGGTAAAGTGACCACTGAATTCAAGAGACAGACAAACCACATTTTAATTAAAAAAAAAAAAATCATATAGTTATTCTTCCGATAGTACAGTTTAAAAATATTTATGCTTAAAATTTTAACTGATTTTTAAATAAAACTTATGAATAAGACATAATAATTACACTTACAGATTTACCCTTCCAAATTGAGGGAAAGTGTTATGTTTCAAGTTTTTAAGTAATACAGAGTATCTTTCTCCAAAGAAATAATGTTCTTTTAATTTCAGAAATTGGGTCCATTTCTCTATCATATCATTACATTACTTGAGGCTTATAGAGCAGTATCTCAAAGTGTGGGCAAGACCACAGGTCTCAGAATCACTTGGATTACATTTAAAACATGCAAATTCCTTCCTAGAAGTAAGTCCTTGCCCCTTCCTTGATATATTAAAGCAGACTGTCTGGGACATGGATTTTGTGTCTTGAAAGCTCCCCAGTATTCTTATGCAATAAATTCACAAACTAAAGTACTTAGGCACTGAAACTAAAATGGGGAAACCATTGTTTTGGAATCTGCATTTGTGAGGAATTCATTTTTTAATATGGACTAAATAGAATGTCTTCTCTAAATTTATAAACATCACCCTCTACAGAAAATCAGCTTGGTTTAATGATTAGGGCTATGCACCAGAACTCAACAAATGTTTTATTCCCTGTGCCACCATTTCCCCCTATGAATGATATCAGTAAATTATTTAAATTCACTGTGATAAATAGGATATACAGTAATTCCTTTTTCCTGCCCCAGAGGCATAGTGTGAGGTTAATTAAATAACAGCTGCAAAATACTTTTGGCTCCTTAGAGAAAGACATTATATAAGACATTATATTATATATGCAGCATTTTTTTCTCTCCAATGAAAATAGAGCTGATTGTTCTTCAGAACTCAGCCCATGGCAGGGAAAACAACCATGACATGGCTTTCACAGGCATTAAATTCATAAGGGCAAAATTTTGTCACAGTTGGTATCAGACCCAGTGAATTCTACGCTTCAATTCTTTACACAAAGACCACTGCCATCTTGTGGAAAACAGCCATTGTCCTTATCTTGGGCTTCTATTTCATTTGTGTGAAATGGTGACAAGATAATTTGGGTTTTCTGCTATCAAGGATTTGTGACACATACAGTCTTAGTCATCCTGAGGCCTGTTATCTGAGGCTCATGAGGGCGATGTGAGACCACCCTGAAGGTCAGGTAGTGTTAATGGAAGGAAAAGCTTTATAAACAAGACATCTCCCTAGGGCTCTGAACTATACTTATCCTTCAAATGGGGCTTGCCATACAAACCTGCTTTTGCGTTCCATTTATATTGTGGAATTAGGGCCAAAAATGAAGGAAAAAAGTCATCACTGGTGATCATTAAATCCAATGATGATGGCTCTGGGAAAAATATGTCAGTCTGTAAATGTTGTTTGCATTCATTTGTCAAAAGAAGAAGAGGGATTGCTTACAGAAAATAAATGAAATAAGACCATGAAACAGCCCTGAAGTCTATCAAGTTTGATAAATAATTGTCATACTTTGACAAACATGATGAATTTCTAAATCCATCCTACAAAAATAGGTTTTCAGGAAAGGGAGATTCCTTTCTAGCTTTTCTCATATTTGTTGAAAGACTTACAAGTGTACCTAGAGAAAATATAGTGAATGTCTTTCATTTACTCCAGAGAAAACTTTGCCTTAACAAGTAATGCTACATGGAAAAAAGAAAGAAAAAATAAATAGTCTTTCTATAAAGGAGGTTTTCCTTGAGAAACATAATTTTTGTTATTTGCATTTTTAAATTTTTGTGGCTGAGTCAGCCTTAGGCAAAAAAGCAAAGAGATGAAATCTGTCTTTGATACCCTCTCTTCTGCCCACTTCTCCATTTTTACTCTATCCCTTGCTTCAAACACCTCCCCTCGGCTGGGAGTTTTTTCACTTATGTCCCCAGGCCCTCGTTTCTGCAGTTATCAGATAACTGAAATATAAATCAATGTACACTAAAATGTTAGAGACTGAATAAGTCACTCCACAGAGGAAGGAACAGGTACATTTTTGGAGAATTGTCAGTTATTACTTAATGTACCAAAAGATGGATTCTAGGAAACTGAGTAGGGGAGAGAGTTTGGTGAATTTTTTTCTCTAGAACCCAAGATTTCATTATATGGGCACCTATCTATTCAATTTATTGATCTTTAAAAGTTTAAAAAATACTTGGGCAAGAGGAATATCTTAAGTAGTGCGGTACTACATCCAAACAAACAAACAAACAAAATCAGGGGCGCCTGGGTGGCTCAGTTGGTTAAGCTCAGGTCATGATCCCAGGATCCTGGGATTGAGTCCCGCATCAGGCTCCTTGCTTGGTGGGAAGCCTGCTTCTCCCTCTCCCTCGGCCTGCTGCTCTCCCTGCTTATGCTCTTTGTCAAATAAATAAATAAAATCTTAAAAAAAAGAAAGAAAAAAGAAAAAAGAAAGACCATATTGGCAATTATTTTTAAAAAATCATATGACTCAACATATCAAGGAATAATATATAAGTTTACTGAAATGTCTTGAAGAGGCAGCAAAAAGAGGGACTAGGAATACAACACATAATACAAATAAATTTTTTTCTATAATCTTTTTTGGATAGATTTTTCTCTTAACTCCCATGAATCGAAGCAATCGATCCCCTAAATTTCCCATCCTTGCGTATCCAAAAGCACTCCAGCTTTCTGTTCTATTACTGAGCTCCAGGAGAAGGATTTTCTTAGGTGAGCAGAAATCTTTATATGCTACATTTCTATCCAGTAGCCTAGTCAGTACATCAGAAGACCAGCAACCAAGCAACAACAAAGAATCCCCTTAAAGGGTGGAGGGAGTCAAAAACAATAAGCATGTGTTCTTCAATAATTTTGCTCCTTTAGCATAAAAGTAATACCACATTACAAAAAAAAGTCTCTCTTTGAGACCAATTTATCCCAACCAGGGTTGGTTTTTATTCAGACCTCTGAAGGGTAACCAGTATGCAAATAACTGGTATACTGGAAGACACTTTGCTAAGAGCTAGGTACATGGCGACTTGATGAACGTGCTTGTCCCAGAACACCATTCCCCATGCTTTTGGCATAGCACACTCCAATTCATGCTGGAGGAGCCTTCCATTCACTCACACACCAAAATGGGTTCTCTGGCAGAGAATGCTAGTTACCTTCTCCCTAATCCATTATTTGCTTATATTCTCATAACAAAAAACAAAAACAAACAAACAAAAAAAAACCTCTCCATTTAGCTGAAGGCACAGCCACACACAAGAAAGAATATATTTCCATTCCTCACATAACTTTCAGTTAGATATGGCCATAAACCTGATTTTCAGACCAATGATATGTGAGCCCAGAGGATATGCGCATGTTGTGAGCTGTGCTCTGAAGAGAATCCTGAGTGGCTTCAACTTCTCCACTTTCCCTTTCCTGCTGACTGGAGTGAGGACAGTGGTGGGAACCACGGTGGACCATGTGGATGAAGGAACACACTGGTAATGCCAAAGCAAGAAGACAGAAGGAACCTAGAGCCTTGACAGGATGTAACCACCACCAGACCACACCTGGCGAGGAGACCTCCATCATTTCCAATAGCACCGTACGCAGGCTTTTCTTGGCACGCTGATCTCTCTGCATTCCCTAATTGGTGGTTTTCTTATCTATAGACTTGTAAACTCTGGGCAGGGAGAAGATCTTGTTAATGTCTCTACTTTAGGGTCAGGTACACCATGTATTTGCAATAAATGTTTGCTGGCTGGATAAGCAGATGGATGGATAGGTGGATGAGTAAATGAATGAAACAGATGGCTGATCAATCGTGTGATCAGTTTATAGTCATTCAGTTGTCAGATATTTTTATATTATAAATTAATAGAGTTTTTGAATAGAGTTTTCAGATTTGGGGCATAATATTTAAATTATAATTTAAAAATAAACTTTGGAAGAAAAATGCTGTAAACAGTAACAAAGGTGGTGACTCTGAAATGATTGATGTAGGCACAGACATGATTAATGGTAACACTTACTTATCAGGTGGGAGTCTCTTTTAAGCAACAATCTCTCTTCAAAGTCCTAGGGCTAGTACTGGTTCTGTTTTTATCTTTCTTTTATCGAGGTGGTCTTCTGATAGAGGTAGAAGCTCTAAATATAACAAACTGCAAAATTTCTCTGTACTTACATAAATCCAGTTTCTAATGGACAAGGCATCCAGGCTCAGCTGTTACTACCACTGTCCTCTTACAGTTCATCTATCTCCGTCCCTCTGCATTTCCAGGTTCATATGTTGCTGTGCAGTGCCGTATGGGAGAACCTTCCTGAGCAGTAAGGAAAACCAAACTCATCATTTAACATTACAGTTTGCACTTGGTACAGAGTCATCATCTGGGCCAAGAGGATGCTTTCACCCACTCCTTACGTACTCCAGGATATCTCACCAAGACTCCTCTTCTGATGCTGTCTGCAGATGCTTGTATGGACTGAGGTTTAGATGTTCCAAGAAATAGCACTCTTGTCCCAAGATGGTGCTTGGCTCCACGGCCTGAACTTTCTGACCACCCATAGCTATACTGCCCAATCCAGGTACATAGTTTGCTGGCCTACTTATGCTTTTGAATCTGCGTTTCCCCTTTGGGGTTTTTCTTGCCCTTCAGTTTCCACTGATCTCTCTATTCTCTCTCTTTTCAGCAAGTTAGACATTGTTTGGCCTGTCCTAAGAATCCAGACATAAAGAATGGCAGTGAGAGGAAGTAGCTCTGGGAGTATTTCTTCTATTCCGTGTCCTCTTCCCACTTCATCCCTCCTCAAGACACACACACACCCCACATACCCTTGCTCCGTGACCTTCCCCTGCCCTCCCTCCTACAACTACTATGGGACAAGGGTAAAATGCTCACGTTTATTCTGCAAAGGCTGCAGCTGGCACTCAAACTACTGCTGTGCTTGCAGAAGAATCTTCAATATTTGTTCTTCTTTTATTCTTTCACAGTCCACTTTGTGTGGTTTACTCAGGTTATCAAATGAAACATGCTTCTGTCCTTCAGAAGTTTGATTCTAAAAACAAATAGAGCCTCAGAAAGTCCTATATCCACGTAGCAGTCTTCTCACTGTTATGGCATAAGCGTATGTTTATCCATACATAACATCCAATCCATAACATGCATAACACCACTCTACGCATGCTAACTTCCCTCACTCGTCCGTGTCTTGGAGTGTGAAACCAATGCCTTGGTGATACGGGTTAAAAAGGGATCTGAATAAGTTATTTTGCTTTCTGTTTTAGACAATCCATTGCAGATATAGCTTCATTCATGTACAAATTCACAACTCTGTGGCTAGGCAGCACTTATCTTTTCATCTGATGAATCGTTTTTCGTCTTTGCATTAACACCAGTGGAGTTTCCTTTAATCATGTACCTATAATGCACATAATCACCTATGAAGACACCCTGTGGCCCTCACACATACAAAAAGAGTAGGAAAACCATACACATATGTATTCAGGTTTCCTCAGCTAACCCACATATCGCCAGTGCCAAATTCTGATAACTCAGCTTTTTTTTACTACCTTTTCATACAGTAATTTGTCAGACTTACAGCTTTCTTGTTCCATCCTCTATTAGCTCAGTTCAAACACTACCATTTACTAGGCTTTACTCAATATAATCCTTTCAATTTTCCCTACTGAATTTCAAGTTTCATTCCTCAAATATCCTCCAAACCTCATTTCATGCGATTGTGCCAATATACTTCAAATTGATAGGCTTCAATCCAGTAAAATAAATGGCAGGAGGTTGGAACACGACTGGAGAAACTGTATTTGCCCGGACCATCTATCAGAACACTTGGAAAATAAACTGTGGGTCTGATCATTTTTAAATTTCTTTATGATGAATCCAAGGTCAATACTGTAGATCTGTGAGCTATGATAAAGCATCCTCTTGGGGTGGGAACAGTTACGCTACTTCTGTTTAGTAAAAGGGAATGCTAAGTGTCTCCAGCAGGTTTCCATGAGGCAAGTACAGATGATATATACTTTCTGACATAAAACCGTTTAGGCACATGACACAGCCACAGAAAGAAATAACTGCTTTCCGTATTCTGATTATATGAATTAAAGTACTGCTACTTTCATGCTTTCAAAAAACTCCCTAAAGCTGGTGAAGAAATAAAACAGGCCCATATTATGGGTGCTTTGTGTTACAAGCCAGAGGGGGCAACCCTGAGTGCAGATAAACAGAGCCCAGGGCTCAGAAAGGTGGAAAGTGGTAAAATGGACAGCGATGAAAGACTATTTTTAGATTGATGAAATGGGGCACCTGCGTGGCTCAGACAGTTAAGCTTCCACCTCTTGATTTTGGCTCAGGTCATGATCTAAGGGTCGTGGAACAGACCCCCACATGGGCTCCATGCTTAGCCCAGAGTCTGCTTGAGACTCTCTCTCCTCCTCTCCCTCTGCTCTTCCCAACTCAAAAAAAAAAAAAAAGGAAAGAAAGAAGAAATGAAAAGGTTCTAGGAGAGAATAAACTAATGAAATGATTTACTGTAACAAACAACCCATTTTGAACATACATATTTTAATTCTGAAAGTAAATTATTAAATTTAATTATTTCAGATGTATTTTTCCACCAAAATTGAAACCAATGCAGTGAGAAGGACGGGAAGGATAGTGTTTGCCCTTTGGTAGTGTTTTAAGTAGGGGGCCTGCACACAGGACAAAAGGAAATGGGCGCCATGAGCTCTGCAGAGACATCAGACCAGCTGACTACATGATAGGATGATCAGATTGAGAGCCAGGCTGAAACCAAATGAATGAATAATTGATAAGAATATCAAATGAATGAAGCAGCAGGTCAGAAAGGCACAAGCCACTAAATTATGAGAGACGAGCCCTGAATGCCAACATCTGCCTCAGTTAGCTTTTTGCCATGGTTACCTATAATTTTTTTTTTAGAATTTTTAGAGTGCTTTAAGTCGGTAGGGTAAATTAGACATATTTTCCTCATTGATCACTACTCACCTAGCCCGAGATATGCCAATACACGGCAAACACTTTTTCCATTAAAAATTAAACTCAGTAAAATCACAAGGGAATTTCAAAGTTTCCTTTCACATGGTACACTCTGGAGACAAAAAAGGACACTTCAATAGATTTTTTAATAAATTTGTATATTCACTAATAGGTACTTAATGTATAACTGGTAAAAACTGTTTATGTAATATAAGCTACATTAATCCTTCGACATAAAAATTATTTTTATTGTTCCAGAAATAGGAACGTCTTTTTCATTTTATTTTGACATCATTATGAGCTAAAGTAAAAATGAGACTGTAACATAAACTTCCTGGAGTTAGGGGTGGGGATGTGTGTGTGTGTGTGTGTGTGTACACCTGTATCTGTATATGTGTGTGGTTTTTAATTGTTTTAGAAAGGGAAGTTATATTGCAGATCCTTTATATTTCCTTCTTTATCAGAAGTCCTCAGAGAATTCTGAAAACACATGGGGAACTTCTGGTTTTTCTCTTTCGGTAAAATTACATAAATATTTTCACTTACAACAAATATCCCTCCAGGCTTGCTGTTGCTGTCGTCGTTGTTGTTGTTTGTAGTTTCTAACTTTCTACAAAATATTTTTACTTTGAATAAAGAGGTCTTTTAAAAATTCATTTGGCAGCTGACCCCATTTACCAACATGCACAGGATCAGCAGTAGTCCCAGGGGAGAGGCATCCTCCTTGCTGAGAAGTGCATACATTCAGTGAGCCTTTACCAAGCATCTTCTCCGTGCCCAACATACTGCTAGGATATGAACATGACACCCATCGGTCTACCGGAGAAGGACATGTTTTATCATAGTTTGTTTGCATATATTGCATATTCACGTGCATATTCAATCATTCATTTAATAGGTACCTAATGATACAGTAACAAGTGCCAGGAACTGTGCTGGTCCAGAGTTAGAAATATAAATACAACATATATCCAGCCTTCTGGGTGCTCACATATTAATGGGAGAGAGGGGAAATGCCTACTAAAAAACCTCTGTGATAACAGGTCAGAGATACTGCAGCAGCACAGAGGAAAGATGATTAACTTTACACAGAGCCATCAAGGAAATCTGTACGACCACTGGGCATGCTCAAGGCTAGACAAGTAAGGAATCTGATTTTCTCATTCATTTGGGCAGCAAGTTTCCTACCAATGTGTCTCAACTCATCCTAAAAGAATACCACCTTCAGACCACCCACCAAATGTCTCTGTCTCTGGGCACAGTTACCACCTGGCATCTGCTGAGATGTGCAGCAAGGGTATTAATTACTGCTCACCATGTGATTAATGTGGCTGATAGTTCCTGATGAGGTCAGTGTGTTTTGTGGATCCTAGATTAATGATTCCAATTTGACAGACTGCAAGCCACTAAATGGTTACCAGGTGGCAAAAATACTGTGTTACCCTAGGCAGAACCAGACAGAGTAACATAGCTAAGAAAGCAACTCATAGCAGGGTTAATTACTTGAAAACAGTTTTCCCCATATTTTACCAAATAATCTTCATTTTTTCCCATCTTTATTTTTAAGAAACAAACTGACTTGTCAGTGTTCTCTACAAAAAATCAGGTAAAGTATTTGATAAAAAAATCTGATAAAGTATTTGATATTCACTGAAGCATAATGAGGAATACCATTTTAGTCTGCACAGTCTAGCCATCCCATAGAAGAGGGCCACATAAACATTAAGTAATTTAACCTTACTACTTACATAGTTAACAATTTAGATTGACTAAGCACATTTATGAGAAGATATTTCCTGCGATTCTATAGGAAAATTCTATTTGTATATTTTATTAAATTAAGTACCTAATAAAAAATATTTTTTAAGATTTTTAAAAATTAAAAACAGAAGCTAAGAGAAAGTAGTCTGACAGAAGAAAACTGAATGGAACAGAATTAATTGTATTTCTGCTTCCTGTTTGGTAAAAACAGCAAAAATCCCAACACACAACTCTCTTCGATCTTCCTCAGGGTGTGAGCTCATTGAGGAAGTAGCCATTCATTACTTATTCTTATATTCCCAGCACTGTGGATAAGATCCAATACAGGGGTTGAATAATTTTGTTGAGTCGTTTACCAATCATATCTGGACTATGAAGACTTAGCCTTGACATGTATGCCATTGGTCATAGGGGACCTCGGCTTTTTATATCCAGAGTCAATCTGCAAAGAGGTAGACAGGGCATGTCACTGAGCACACACAAGCACAATGTGTGAGGCTGCAATAAAAACAGAACTTAGAGTCACTCTCCTTCAGGACTTTAATACAGTTCCTGAAGCAGGTTGGCTGTTGGTTGGTAGGAATATTTTGTGTCCCAGACACTAGAACATTTCACCCCACAATGCCCTCTGTATGTGCTTCACTCAGAAATGCTGACCTAACTTATGACTTCTCCACTTATGCAACTTTCATCATCATAAATAAGACTAAGACTGCTAAAGTGACAATAAACTCTCATATGATCAGCCACAGTGACACTTTTCAAAGGACAATGGATGATGCCATTCTGCAGCTAAAACCCTACAGAGACTCCCCCATTTCCCTCAAGATAAAAGCCAATGTCCATGCAAAACCTGGCCTCCCTCACTTCCCTGACCCCTCCCACTCCTCTCTGACCACTGGCAGTGGGGTCTCCTGCCTGGGCTTTTGTACCACGCTCACTGTTCCCTTATCCTACAACACTCCTCTTACTCCGTTCCTGTGTTCCTGTCTTTGCCCAAAGTGCCTCTCTCAATGAGATCTACCCCACTCACCCTATTTACAACTGGAACCTTTCTCACTCTGTACTTCCCATCCCCTTATTCTGTTTTATTTCCTGCACAGCACTTACAGTGCTCTAACATATTACACACATAATTATGAAGTTTAGGGTTGACCTCACTCTACTAGAAGGTAAATTCTGTACAGAGATGTTTCCCTCTTCTGTTCTTTGCTGTATCCTCAGTGCCAAAAAGAGTGTCTGACACATAGGACACATTCAGTATTATTAAACAAACTGATCAATCAATCAATTGTAACTACCCTGGCTTTTGCACATAAAAGCTGCACATAAGGAGCTAATAGAAATTAGAAAAAATTAGTTTAATTTCTCGCTGGGATGGAAGAAAAAGGGATCACAAGAGAAGTCATGCTAGAAATGCTCCTTCAGCAATTATCATAAAAGATTTTCACAGGCATCCAATAAATACTCTACCCACAAAGAAAAAAAAAACTCTAAGAAGAAATGATCCTTATCTTGAGAGCACTTTTAAGGGTTTTGGAATAATGATGAATGTCTATGCATGCTACACAGAAATTTACCAGCAAAGGAAGACTGTTGTCCACATTTCATCTGCCAAAGCTTCAGGCAGTCTACCCCTGCAGAAAACACCCCTTCTAATGGCATAGAGAGAGAGACAGACAGACAGAGACAGAGAGAACGCGAGCGCGCGCGCAGAGAGAGACAGAATCATGTTTCTGTCACCATTTTAGCTAGCTCAAAGTCACTTACCAAATAATTTTTAATACCCAATTCACACCTGTAAAAGCCTACATGTCTATGAAAGATTTCCTCATTTATTTTCAGAACCAATTTTAATGTATTATGATTTTTATAAAAGATCTAGGACAGAACACCAAACTATAATCTCATGCTTATAGAAAATTTTAAAAAATTCAGCTAATAGCAATTACTTGAAAACCTTGTTCGAAACAAATTAGGTGAGAGCTGGAAGTAGTCAATATCCTCAGCAATACACCTAGATTGGTTCTAAACTATGATGAATTTCCACTATATATTGTTCTCTATTTCCTCACACTCAGAATATTTTGGGCTTTTGTTGTATAAAACTGGTATAAGAATCTTGACTGAACAATTAATCATAAAAGCAAAAACTGCTTTTAAATCTCCTTGGAAATATAAAACTGTTAAATCACTGTTAATTCCACATTTAATTTAGTTATATGTCATTTAAATCTCTGATGCCATCGATTGCATGATGCATAATTATTCTATGTCACTAAGAAAGAATAAAACACTGCCAATTATAATTGTACAATATCTTTGACTATAAGATATATCCCAATTTCAGAGATTTTAAAGGGGGGGAAATGTCTAGCTGAATCAATGAGTCATTCACTGCTATTTAGGGTAGTTATTACCAAGGAGGCCAAATATTATTTTTTTCTACTAGGGAAACAGTGAGAGTAAATTAATTTCTTGAGTAAGCTACAACTTAGTAAAAATGTTCTTGTGACACTACAGATTATCAAACACTACACCAGACTCCAGGCTAATTGTTGAATAATCCTAGAATGGAATAATTCTGACTTACATGAGCCATGCAGTTAATCATGTTCCACAAGGACAAGATCTATAAGAAATTGGCCTGGATATAAAAGAAACTACATTTTACCTACAGTCTTTTGAAGGAAATACCATGCTTCCAACAAAGTATTATCTTAGGATAATATTGGTTCTTCTTAAATTCATGAAGTAATCGATTTTCTCAAATTGTCTTTATTAGAATTCTGAATTTTCACAAAATGGCTTTGTCTAATGAAAATATTCACCAATATGATCTTCTATATCCAATTTTTCTTCATGCCGTGCTCTAATGGGAAACTAGAAAATGTCATCCTAAAAATTGTTTTGACAAATAGCAGGTAAATCACATAACATAAGCAAGATAATGCTTAAAATGGGAGAGGATCTGGCAGCCAAATACCCAAGAAAGAAAAATGAAAAGTACTAGTATGAAGACTGAAAGCATTTACAGAATTTCAAGAATGCGTGACTAGATTTTTCAAAACGGGAATTATAAACAATAAGAAATGTCATGCAGCAATTTCATTTTATGTAGAACCATGTAAGTAAATGTACCATTTGATTTAATAATGAAGAGATAAACTGTTAACAATATAGTCTGCCGTATCTCCTTTCAGCAAGGGTGTATACATTTAAAAAGGAGAAAGTCAATAGATGTAAGATTAAAAAACATTATTCATCTCGTTCTCACAGCAGGGTGACTAAGCCTGCTGTCACCAAACATGTTACCTCCCTGTTCCCTGATGGAGTCCCTTTAATAGGATGAGATGAATGCAAGTGTTTAACTATTTTAACATAGCAACAACAGAAAATAAAAGCAGCTATTGAAACATGATCTGGCTTCCCACTAATTGAATATGTGTATGTTTTTAGACAGACAGGCGCTGATGCCTAAAATTTTTATAGTGCCATAGAAATCGAGGTTTACCAATTAAATGGCAGATTAGGTTCCATACCATGTAGGTCTCTTGACCCTCAGCCAATCCCTCATAGACAGAGGTGTTTAACATTAGTCAAGGAGTCCATGAGTGTTAATTTTAAATGTACGCTGAATCTAAACCATGATTTCAAAAGTTCACCACTTTCTGACTAATGTTGGTTCAAATGCAGAAGATTGCTTAAATTATGACTAGGTCTCACTGCCTTGGACATGTCTACAGTAATGTGAGAGTCCCTAGAATCCAGAAAACCTGTCTGGAATGCAAGACACCTTACTAGAATGTCTACAGCCTTTTTGTTCTCTAAAGTGATACTCAAACTAATGAAGTATCACTTGGAAACAGTCACTTGGAAAAAGTCAGAACATCAGTTCTACAAATGAGCTACTTCCAAATTTTCAAAGTTTTGGCCCTGACTTATCCATAAGTCAAAATGGAAAATAAAACTCCCTTTAGTCCCCATTCTTTAATTTACTTCTCTTTTTCTCCAGTCTGTTCTTTATTCATTGGCTCCCTTTGCCTAAGTTTCCCAATTTTTTTTTACCCAACCTCTACTCACAGAGAATGACTTCATAAACTTGTGCCAAGTAAGGACCTAACAAATTATTTCTTCTAGTAACATGTAGATTTCAAAAGAGGATGGTCTAGAGGATTAATAATGTATCACTAACACTGGGATTTCTGGAGATGGCTTTTAGATAACAAAGAACAAAACTTAGCCTCATTTATATAAAGTTGGACCATATCTCATATTTCACATGCCACAACTTTGTTTCCTTCCAGATTTCATGACCTATTATTAAGAATTTCACATGGAAATATGTAGAATTTTCCAGATTAGATAAAGAAGAACGTATTCGCATGTACAGTTTCATGAAACTCACATGGTTCAGTACAAAAGGAGTTTGGTATTAGGGAACAATTTCCAACTCCAACAAGCAGTTCTACAGAATTTTAACGCCCATTATTATAAATGTTTTCACTGTCTAATAAGCAGACGAGGTAATGAGATGAGAAAAACAGCCTTTCATCAAGCCTGATGTAATTTCTTTTTTACTATCATATCCTTTAAAATAGGGGTTATGGCCTGGGGGCATCTAAGAATGTGTGGCCAAAGGCAAAAAAAAAAAAAAGTTTGTGGTTTATAATACTTTAAACTCACAACATTGATTATATGGCTTTGGTCAAAATTTTCCTTTTAAGTAGCCCCAATTTGTGGCCACAATTCTGGATTTTCAGTCTTCATACCAAGGAAGGAAGGAAGGAAGGGAGGGAGGGAGGGAGGGAGGGAGGGAGGGAGGGAGGAAGAAAGAAAGAAGGAGAAGGACGAAGGGGAAAAGGCAAAGGAGGTCGAAGAAGGGGAGTGATGTCTTTCTGCTGTACAACAGAATCTCTTTCTTGACTATCAAAACTGGCCAAGTCACCAAACTCTCCAATGCTGAAGTTTACACTGGGGTATCAGGCAACCACTAAGGTTTCTCCACTGAAACAACTTTGCCACAAATTGAACCTCAACATCTTTAATACGGTGGTTCCCAGTCCTAGATACACATTCAAATCACCTGTAAGGTATAACACTGTACCTATGCACTGGGGCTACCCCTGAGGTTTTGCAGGCATTGGCCTAGGGGGCAGCCTGGGCATTAGGAGACTGGAGAGCTCCCCAGGGATTTGTAAGTACAGGTACTCAACATTCATCGGAGGCCCCAAGACAGAGCTATCCTGACACCTGTTTGAGCTGACTGGCCTTACTTGACTGATTGAGCCCCAGCCTCAGGGTGTTGAATCTTCCTAGCATCCCCGGGTTTACTCAGTGAAATGGGAACAATAGAGGAAGCAGTCTTATATGGTAGCTCTCTGACCCACTAATCAATTCCTCTCCTTTCTCTGTCTCACTCTCTCTCTCCTGACTCATGCTGCAGTAGAGGAAGACACAAACAGCCCAGCCAATAAACGACCCTTGCCACTGGATCGCCTCTCTTTGACTACGGTAAAGAGCCCAAAACTGCCTTTCAGAAATGCAGACCGCGTAGGAACAAGGCTGCCATCTGGCGGCCTTCCTGGCCATCTCACACTTCTTTCTCCAAAAAGAAATATGAATGACAATCATACCCTCCACTTCATTTACATACTAGACACACAACCTTAAATATTCCCCCTCTGCGGTGCTGGGAGTGCTTTGTGGTGACAGGCAGAACCTGAAGGGAGAGGAGAACTCACACTCTCTGTAGACAGAGTGGAACACACACCTTCAAACATTTTCCATCCACCGGTCTGTCTTTAAAGTTCATTTTTAAGGACTTTCAGGAGACAGGTTAGCTCAAATTGGGTTGAGAGTTTTGTTACCTGGAAGGATTTAATACAGCAGTTCTCAAACAATCTGCATTCCTAACAAATTCCCAGGTGATGTTGCTGCTCCAATGACTGCACCTTTGAGGACCACTTGACAAATTGTAAAAAAATTAGTTAACTGTTAACATTTCCTGATCTAATAAACCCATCTGAGACAAAACTGGGTGAAATATCCATAGACTAGGGCAGTGGCCGGGGTCAAAAGATGACATCACTTTGGGATTGTTTGTAGATATCAGTGGACTATCATAGAGGAACCAAAAATACCAGCAAAGAAGTGGTCTAGATGAATATTGGGCCAAAAAAGGCTTCTTCATTGTTTGACCTATGTCCTCTAGGGGCCTCTGGGAATGCATGGTCTCTTACCCAAATATCAAATCATCCCAATCCATTTAGTTTAGCAGGGAGCAGACCTGATTCGCAAGCCAAAATGACAAGCTACAATAGATTTCAAAGTGATGGTTTTATAGACATAGCAACTAAAGCTATACTGGTTTGCACTCCAATACCGCCATCTAGTGGAATCTTGTTTTACACCAAACAACCTAAAATAGTGGTTTACTTTTGACAGGAAGAGGGCCTCATCATTTGCTAATTGTGATAACAACCCAAGAGGGCAAGTAAACAAAAACAGTAAATTGTGATTAAGTGAAAGACACCTTTGCAATCATGCATAATCTGTTCTATGAAAACAGAGCAAAGCCATTAGCTGAGAAACCTGCATACCCAGAGAAATGGGTACAAATAGCTATTCCAGAATACACCGGTAAGAATAGGTAGTGAAAACGGGGAAATTATATCAACCATTATGCTCATGTGTTATCTTTATATACTAATGCCTGAAACTTCCTCATAATAACTGATAAACGTGAAAATAAGAAAAAGAAGCTCAAGTTCTGCATAACTTGTAAAATTCATGATTATATACATGTATGTGTATATATAATTCATGTAATGATTCACATTAAGATTAATGATTAATGATAACCACATACCTTATTAAACAGTTAGATAAAATGAATTCTCAATTCTCTATCATGGACCCCAGGAAGAGACAGAGTAAGAAGAAAAAGAGAGATACTAAATCACTGCTACTAGCCCTGAGAAGAGATAAAAAAGGAAAAAAATTTTTAAATTCAAGATGTTAAAAGTCTGCTTCATTGGCCTAGAACTCTGTTCTAGGTGAGCTGATAGTTTAATGCTGAACATTCAGTTAAATATTAACAAGATGTAATTTTATTTTTTCTAAACATTGCTCCAAATGTGATTGGTTTTTGCTTTCCTGCCTCTGAATATCTCAGGCAGAGTCCATCAATGTTTGATCATCTCCATGATTAAAAAATACATAAAATTTTAACTAGTCTAAGCTAGTGAAACTGGTGATGCACAGGGGTCTAGCTTGACCCTTCTCCTCTGAATCCAATGTCATGAAGCCAAACTGGGAACTTATTAGAAATGCAAATTTCCAGGCCCAAGTTAAGAGGAAAAAGTTCCTCTCAACATGTGTCATATGCAATTAAATGCAGAGTCTCCCATTCTGTGTTAAAAAAAAAAAAAATTACATATAGTTGCCTTGATACCACACTGCTTGGTCCCAAACTCTTGGTCAGGTATTTTTATAAATATTATTAATAACATTTTACCTAGCCCATATTTCCTACCTCGAGTGAGATTTCAGTATGTCCAAGGTTTTTTAAATTACATTTAAGATAGTATATGTAATTCTATAGAGAACTCCCGAATATATTTCAGTACCTTCAACTAAGGTTTTATTAAATTGTGTTTCTATTTCATGTACCAAGAATCCCTGTTCTAATAAATCTTCATTGAATTTTATATGTGCTCAGTGCTCTGCTTTGAATGAAAGATAAGTATCTTAGGTTGGGTTCCCAAGAGGCAGACTCTGAGATGAAGATTCATGAGCAAGTGATTTATTAAGAAGGAGCTCCCAAGAGAAATCAGTAAGGGAGAAGGGAAAGCAGAACAGTGAGAGACCATGAAAAGATGTGTTTCAGACTAAATCCCATGGAAGGTACCCTCACACCCTCAGGAAACTCTGACATTTATCCAAACAAAGAAAAGGAGCTGGGATTATATATTCCCAAGCACATGAGTCATGAGACAAGGAGCCTGAGGTTGGCTTGGCAAAGAAGGCCAGGTGCGGGCCATTGGAATTAAATCCATGCCAAGGCTGCAGGAGGGGCCAACAGATAGGTGAAAGATATACAAGACGATCAGGGTGGAGCACCAACAGTCTATTCTTTAATCAGCATAAAATGTGTTTGCTTTCCACTGGCATATTACATTCTATGTGAATAACAGATAATAATAATAATGACATCAACAGCAGATGATAATATTAACAACTGGAAACCAATATTAGACCAAATATAGCCAAGTACAAAGTTAAGGTGCAGTTGACACACATTATAGCAAAACAAAAGCAGTGGTTCCCAAAACTTTACTGCACGTTGAAATCACTTGGGGGTCTAAAATACACTGAGGGCTGGCTCCCGATACCTAAGGATTCTGGTTTATTTGGTATGGGGTGTTACCTGGGCATTGGAATTTGAAAACCACTCCTACCTCCAGGTGATTCTAATCTTCAGGAAAGCTTGGGAACCACAGCAAGAGAGCAGTGTGAACTGTTTAGAATTGGGAAAGAGACATCAGGAAAGCAGTGAGGCTTGAACTGGGTCTTGAAAGATGGTTAAAATTGGGGAAACAAGAAATAAAAATGGGCTGACATTACTGGAAAGAGATGCAGCATAAGTTAAAAGATAAAAATTAGGATGACTAATAAAGGAAAATAAGAAAACCAACTTGAAAAGTTCTTTCCGAGACTAGGGAAAACAAGGTTTCACAGATAAAGTGAATCCCTATTACAGTTGGCCCAGAAGCCAAGGAAAATATTTTGAACTTGACCTAGTGGGTAACCACTGTAGATTTTTTAATAAAGGATGAAGTGATAAAAGTGGTGTTTAAAGAAAACCATTCCAGCAACGATACAAAAGATAGATTCAAATTGCAAGAGACTTGAGTCATTGAGGTCTGCTGAGAGGCCGTTTCAGTAATCCTGGTATTTGATAGGGTCTTCACTAGGGCAAGAGCTGTCAGAATTGAAAGGAAGGCATAAATAAGGAAGTGTATTTTAAAGAAAAGAGAGGTCTTGGATCTTGGATATAGAAGCCAAAAAGAGGAAGGAATTAAAGATAAATCCAAATTTAATAGGCAATGGGAAGTACAAACTGATGTGTTTTTTCCACATGTACATTAAGCTCCAGCTCACTTTAAAATGATCTGGGAGACATGAGGCAGATTTTGTTCTATTTAAGATGTCAAAGTAGTATAAGAGAAAAAAAGACACCAAATCCTTTCCTTTAAATGAATAATAATAGTAGTAGTAGTAGTAGTTGCATTGGGAATATAACACCAAAGATTCTCAAGGAAAATTGTTAAGAAAGTTTTTTCTGCCCTCCCTCCATGTATACTCTCCCTGGAAAGGAAGAAAAAAATCAGATGGGAAGAAGAGGGCTTAGGCACTCAGAGTACAGACTTGAGACACTGTCCATCCCCATTTCTCTGCCTCTTTCACATTCCTAAGTTCTGTGGGTCAAAAAGAGTCAGAAAGATGTACAACTCTCCTTTATTCTTAGGGACCCAAGAATAGAGTGGAAGGGTACCTTCCTTTTTGCCCCCCGTGATGCATCAAGGCTTGTGATATCTCAGGTACACAGGTTTTGATGATGTTCCTATATCTCGACAGCCCTGCAGAGGGGTCCTCAAGAAATTGAAGTTATTTGAGTTGGTGGCCCAAAGAGGTGTCAGATATGGTGATAAAAAAATACTTGGCAGCAGAAAGTGACATTGGACCCTCAGTTCACACACTATGGTGGTACCCCCAGAAACATCTCAGCAAAAGAAAGAACTGATGTTCAAAGCTGATGTCAAGAGGATTAAAAATCTCAGCCAATGGCAGCTTGGGGCAGATCAAGACTGAGATAGAGATGCCTCCCACCAATAATGCATCATCTGCAGTGAAGGGAAAAAGAGTAGGAAATACTAAATATGTAAAAATATAATATAAATATGCATATAAGTATATAACATAAATATTAAATATGCATGACTGGGAGATCACTGAATTTGATTGAGTTTAACAATTAAGAAATCATTAAAGTGACTGAGTTTTCCTAGAAGTGATTGGGTTGCTTTGTTACTATGAGAAGGAATAATGCATGAGATGAAAATATAATTACATTTTCATTATAAGAAAATAAGAATGTTATATTTTACACATCTGAATTTTCACTCTTTGAAAATCATACTGACTTCATAAGGTTTTGAGCTAATATGACAGGAAGAATGGTGGCGCCAAGATGATGAGTCTTGCTTGGGGGCATGTCAATTTTAAGTAACAAGACAGGCAGTAGAAAATATGCTGTAGGTTGCTGGAATGCAAAACTAGAGCCAGACTAGAAGATAAAGGCAAAGTTATAGGTTCATTCAGTAGTTATTAAAATGGAGGTGATAATTCCAGCCAGGGTGAATTTGCAAAGAAAAGCAAACCAGCAAAATCTCTGAACCTCTAAATCATTCCTTTAGGACATAAAAGTAAGCTTTACATTTTAAATATTGGTGGAATTAATCAAGGATATAAAAGGACATGACATAAAATGTACACATTTTTTCCTGTATCTTTTTCACTATCTGATTAAACTGAATAAATCATAGGAATTTAGTAGGCTTGTATTTTTCAACTATTTATTTTATATATTTATATCAAATTTAAGTACATGGAGTAGGAAAGAAATCTCAGAAATGAAAATGTGGATTGCTAAAATACATGACAAAGGTTGAGAGATAAGGTTTAGAAAATTTCCCACAGTAAAGAGGAAAAACAAAATAAAACAAAATCCAAAAGGTAGAAAATAAGAGAGAAATGACAGGAGATATAAACAAGTCCCAGGAGGTCCAATATGCAAATAATAGGAGTCAGAAAGAGAGAGAAGAGAAGAAAAGAGAGGAGAGGAGAGGAGAGGTAAGAAGAGAAGAGGAGAGGAGGGAAGGGGAGAAGAGATGGGGGGGAGGGGAGAAAATATAAGAATAAATATTATTTAAGAAATAATACAATTTCCCAGAGTAGTTTTTTGAGTGAATAATACTACATGTTCGTGGTATGATAATCTCTGTTCATTGATTTTTATTTCACAGAATCAACCCACTGACAAGTCATAGAAGATATCATTTTAATTCTAGAATAGAGCATAAATCCTACGAACCTTGACAATGTTTGTATTGTAATTTAATACTGACAGTTTGAGATGTGGAAACCGAAGAAGAGACCCAATGTAAGCACTGAAACCCATCTGTCTTCACATTAAATAGCACAGAGAAAAGAAAATTGTTTCAAGGTAACAGACTACAAAACAAAGTTTTAAGAATATTATTAAAAGTCTTAATAGTAACCAACAGAAACCCTAGAAATAACATTATATCTGACTAAATATGGGACAGAGAAGATGGAGGGGGTAATACTGTGTGGCTAAGCAAAATTCCTGTGACAGGCAGCCTCCAAGACGGTCCCCAATGATCCCTTCCTCTTGGTATTGTAATCCTCAGTGTAATTCCATCCCCTTGAGTGTAGACTGGACTCAATGACTCACTTTAAACAAACAGAATACAAGAAAAGTGATAGAAAGTCACTTCCTAGATTAGGTTATAAAGAGACTTTGACTCCATCTAGGGCACTCAAGATATCTCTTTCTCATTTGCTCTGAGAGAAGACAGCTATCATGTTGTGGTTCCCCCATGACATGTAACTGAGTGGGGCATCCAAACCTTGAGGAACTGAATTCTACCAAACAACCATGCTAGTAATCTTGGAAGTAGATCCTCCTTTGGTTGAGAGTTCAGATGAAAATGCAGCTCGAGGTGACACCTCAATTTCACCCTTATGAGAACTCTGAGATGAAGGACATAGCTAAGTCATGCCTGGACTCCTGCCTCCATAACTATGAACTATACTAAAAATGGAAATATTGATTTAGAAGAAAAATCAAAGAAGCCATCTAGGATGAGAAAAATATGTGCAAAAAAAAAGAAAGTTATTAAAGCAAAGATAATAGACAAAAAAAATCCAACTTAAAAAATAGGTATTTTCAAGGAAAAATGAGAACAAATGGAGTCAAAGCAATACTCAATGAAGGGAAGAACATTTTCCTGAACAATAAAAAAGATCTGAGCCTGTAGTTCAAAAAAGCTCGGGATGTTGCATACAACACTGATGAAGAGAGACCCATGCTTAGAAATCACCAGGAAAAATCATTTCGGGGATGAAGGGTGGGAAGCGTATAAACATTCAGAAAGAATACATAGAATCAAATTTTTAAAAATGAATAAAACTCATTCTCCTCTCAGACACTGGCCACTAAAAGACTGAAGTAATGTCTATAGAGTTTTGAAGAAAAAGAGGCTATGTTATAAGGTTGTTTGTGAGCATAAGCTCCTGGTAGGCACCCTAAGACATAAAGGAGCTATGAAAATAAACAACTCATTAACTCCTGGCTTTAAAAACTATACAGAGATGGGGCACCTGGGTGGCTTAATCATTAAGCGTCTGCCTTCAGCTCAGGTCATGATCCCAGAGTAGGGATTGAGCCCACCCTGCATCCGGCTCCCTGCTCAGCAGGAAGCCTGCTTCTCCCTCTCCTACTTCCCCTGCTTGTATTCCTTCTCTCGCTGTCTCTCTCTCTCTCTGTCAAATAAATAAATAAAATCTTTTTAAAAATAAATACATAAATAAAAAATATGCAGAGATAAAATTTACCCAATTAAAAAATCAATAAAAATATTTATTCGAAAATAAGAAAAATAGGATACAAAAGGTTTATGGGGAAACATTTTTATTGGTTAAATAAGTGGGATGAAATCTAAATAACGATATGTTAATATTCAACTGATACTAAAAGTAAATGTGTGTGAATTCTTCATTGTTCATTCATAGCAATAGTTTCAAAAATAATTTCATTTTTACTGAATTTGATGAAGACACTGTATTCTAGAAGGTCTGAAAAAGTGAAAGAGAACCAGCAAAAGAATTTATCAGTTAAATTTTACTGTATAACAAACCACTCTAAAGCTCACTGAGCCAAAACAACAACATTTAGCTCATGATTCTGTGGGTAAGCAATTTAGATTGTGTTCAGCCAGCCAGTTGTTCTCTTCTCAGCTAGCATCACTAATCCATCTGTGATCAACTGTCAGGTGGCCTGGGAACTAACTAGTTTAGGATGGTTTCTGCTGGGACAGCCCATATTTGCTCCATGTTGTCATACATGTTCCAGCATGATAGCCTATGCTTTCTAACATAGCAATAGGAGGAAGTTTTTAAGAAATCAGTGGGAAACATGCAAGGCCTCCTCAGGTCCAGGCCCAAAACACGGTTACACTTTGCATTTTGTTGGTCAAAGCAAATTATAAGGCCAGCCCAGACCTGAGGGATACAAAAATTGACTGTAACTTGTGAAATTCTGCAAAATTACATTGCAAAGGGCCATGGAGACAAAAGGGAAATAATTGTGGCCAATTCTGCAAACAATCTAGCACACCCTGATGTCTGGCCATGATTATTCACACCCCTCCAACAGGCAAAATACACTCACTTGCCCCCCACCCCCGATACAACCCAAAGTCTAATCTAATCACTGCAATATGCTCAAAGCTCAGAATTTTAAGATCTACATCTGTCTGCATGCATTCTTCTTGACCTAGAGACCTCTAATCTAAAAAGACAAGTTTATCTATCCCCTATACAACAACCTACAATAGTGAAACAGAGCAGGATAACCACAACAGACACTTTCATTAAAAAAAGAGAGAGAGAAGGATCAAAGATACATAGCAGTTATATTCCATATAAATTCTGAAATCCAGCCCAGCAACTGTTTCTAGGATCCCCTACTCAGAGGTAGGAAATGTTCCTTGATTAAGTCTCAGTTTTGATCCCTGGAAGTAGCTTCCCAATAAATTTTCTTTGTGACTCTTGGCCCCACTGTCTAGATGTCCTTTCTTTTTTTAATCCTGCCACATCACCTTAAATACAAGCCTGCTTGATAACATGGTGGCCCTGTGGCCTCTTTTATCACAACAGCTGACTCCCTCAACATCCTCAAAAGAACCACACTGTGAATGCATGAAGTCCAAAGGAGTCATCAAAATTCACTCTAAATTGCTGACCCACAGAATCTGAGTTAAATAAATGTTGTTTTAAGCCACTTAATTTTCAAGCAGTTTGTTAAACCAAAATAATTCATAAAGTTTTTAAAAACAGTGTTCCTACTACGGAAGATAAAGCAAAAAAATCATAGTCTTTATAAAGAGAGAAGATAAAGCCAAAAGGAACATACAAATGAGATGACAGCATCAGCATATTGTTCATACC
Organism: Potos flavus; assembly: GCA_028534135.1. Lineage (NCBI taxonomy): Eukaryota > Metazoa > Chordata > Mammalia > Carnivora > Procyonidae > Potos > Potos flavus. The sequence continues at coordinate 125,744,810 of CM052883.1, read as the reverse complement.
AAATAAAAGAATTAATCCCTCAGGTAAAAACAAAATGCTCTCATTAAGTTCAAAACAAATTTCAACTACATGTGGCTAACAAGAAACATCTAAAATGACATGATAGAGAGCTGTCCAAAATAAAATAGTGAAAAATTAGGCAAATAGAAGCAAAAATAAATAGGTGGTTGAATTATTATTATGTAATTAAAGACTCAAAGCATTGCAATGGTCTCTTTATTTTTTAGAAAAAATAAATCAATAGGAAATACATACCTGTTCTGAATCATTACTGAATATCATCAAAATATATAAATATTATAAATATAAAAAATGAAATATATTCACAAATTATCAAACTTGAATCCTACTAAAAGATCGAATGATTTAGAATACAATATCCTATATAAAGAAAGCATATAAAGAATACATTATTCTCGGGGCACCTGGGTGGCTCAGTTAAAGCCTCTGCCTTCGGCTCAGGTCATGATCTCAGGGTCCTGGGAGCGAGCCCCCATCGGGCTCTCTGCTCGGTGGCGAGCCTCCTTCCTCCTCTCTCTCTCTGCCTGCCTGCCTATTTGTGATTCTCTCTCTCTCTCTGTCAAATAAATAAATAAAATCTTAAAAAAAAAAAATACATTATTCTCAAGCATCCCTAAGACATGTCTAAAATTTGATCACATAGAAGATCAACATAGAAGTTCAAAAAATCCCCAAAATAAAAAATTTCAATGGCTCATTTTCTGACCCTATGGCTGGGGCCCTTAATCAGAAGTCTACGTACAGGCTTCAGAAAATCTATGCACTCCTGACACAGAATTTTGTCTTTATAAGCATTTTTCTCAGTATTGAGTGCATAGTATTCATCAATTTTCCAAAGGGCTCCAATCTCTCATAAAAATTAAATTGGGAACCAATAAATACAATTTTAAGTGAAATACTAAAACCCAGTCACACAAAACTGGCTTATTTTTTAAAAAGAATATTCTAAACAACAGTGTTAAAGTGAATGTAATACACAGTTCGAACTGTTATTCCCATTTAGTGAACAGGTAGGTATGTGTAATCAAAATTGCTTTGGGTTTGGCAGTGGATATAAAGTTTCATATCTATTAATCAATTATCCATAAATAAAAGCATTTTTGTCATTATATTGAATCCAGCTGCATACTGCAACATGTAAATTGGTTTATTGTTCTTTGTGTATAACTTTCATCAACTAGAACTTTTCCATTGCAAGTAAGAGAAAACGTAATTCAAAATGGCATAAGCAAAAAAGAATTTGATGATGATGAAATTGGAATTTCCAGGAATAGATTTATCTTGATGCATAAGCTCAAATTGTGTCATCTGGAACCTGGCATATTTCCAACTCTATTTCCTGGTCTATTTGCAGATAGGCTCCTCCATTATATAAGCAAGAGAGCTTGAGCAACTCCAAAAACTTATACAACCTCATATTCCATTTGGGTGGCAAATTGCATCTCCCTCTACCCCAAAAGTCTCTGGAACCAGTGCAACCACTATAAAAAGTGGTATGGAGGCGCCACAAAAATTAAATATTGAACTACTATATGATTAAGCAATTCCACTTCTGGGTATTTATCTGAAGAATACAAAAACACTAACTCGAAAATATATATGCATGTTCACCGCAGCATTATTTGCAACAGCCAAGACACGGAAACAACCTAAGTGTCCACCAACAGATGAACAGATCAAGAATTTGTCAGGCACTTGTGTGTGTGTGTGTGTGTGTGTGTGTGTGTGTGTGTGTGTGTGTGTGTTGAGAGAGAGAGATATTATTCAGCCACAAAAAAAGAATGAAATCTTGCCATCTGTGACAACATGAATGGATCTTGAAAGCATTATGCTAAGTGAAATAAATTAGTGAGTCTGACAGAGAAAGACAAATATCAAATGATCTCACTTACATGTAAAATCTTGGAAAGAAAAAAACACACACATGAACTCATAGATACAGAGAACAGATTGGTGGTTAACAGAGGCAGGGGTTGGGGGTTAGTGAAATGGGTGAAGGGGATCAAAAGGTTTACAAACTTCCAGTTATAAAATAAATAAGTCATGGGGATGTAATGTACAGCATGATCTGTACTTAATAATATTGTATCGCATATCTGAAAGCTGCTAAGAGAATAGAACGTAAAAGTTCTCATCATAAGAAAAAAAAGTATGTAACTGTGTATGGTGACAGATGTTAGCTAACTGTGATGATCATTTCACAATACATACAAAGATTGAATCACTGCACTGTATACTTGAGACTAATATATGTCAATTATACCTTAATAAAAACATTTTTAAAATAAAAATTAAGGGGGTGCCTGGGTGGATCAGTTGTTAAGCGTCTGTCTTCGGCTCAGGTCACGATCCTGGGGTCCTGGGATCAAGCCCTGAATCGGGCTCCCTGCTCAGGGGAAAGCCTGCTTCTCCCTCTCCCACTGCCCCTGCTTGTGTTCCCTCACTCACTATGTCTTTCTCTGTCAAATAAATAAAATCTTTAAAAAAATGAAAAATAAATAAAATAAAAATTAAGGATACATATACTGTCTGGCCCAGGAGTTTCACTTCTATGAGTTTACCTGAGAGTACTAATATTGCATAAAGATGCACATTGTTTTAGTGGCGAGAAAACAAACTGGAAACAACATAAATATCCACCAACCACAGAATAAACAGATTGTGGTATAACCATTACATAGCTTGTGAAATTAAAAAAGAATCTACTTGCATATCATGAATAAATCTTGAAAACACTGTTGAGTGAAGAAAACAAAAACCTGTATTTGCATTATCTCATTGTTCATATGTTGAAAATAAAATCAAATAAATGCCTAAATTTTAGCTGTTTAACTAAACCTTGAACTCTTTTGATGTTTATCATCATTTCACACATTTCAGTAAAGTCAAATCAGACTAATTCATAGTTCATATTCCTGGGAGATACTGGAATCTAAAAATAATTGAATTCTTATAACTGAATTTCTACACATTGTGATTTTAGTTATAAATAAGAGAATATCTTTGTAAGCATTCTCTTATTTATAACTAAAATCACAATGTATAGAAATTCAGTAGAGATAATTAATGGGAGTTAAAGGATTCTTTTAAAAAGAAGTTCAATTAAGTGGAAATGTCACATAAAAGAAAAGCACAATATGAAAGTTTAAAAAAAAAAAAAAAAACTAGCACACTGAGAGTAGACATGGGACCAAAAAGTGTTCAAAGAATGTCTAAGAGCTTAACCTTTCTGACCTCAGCATAGCAGAGAAGAAAATAAAACTTATTTAACATTTCTTGGGCTTCAGAATGTATTATACATTGAAGGAACACAAGATAAATTATTTAGACAGTTTCAACCGAGATTGGCAAAATCCCAACCTGTCATAAACAGGGTTTAAAAAGCTTGATACTGCATAAATAATTTATAGTTTCTAAACCACAAAACTTTTAAATTTGAAACCCTGCATTGAATAGAAGACTCTATATCAACCACAGGGCACTTATCTCCTTTCAGGAGTTGACTGAGATACTTTATAAAAAGGTCACCATCATAAATAAAAGCACAATATTTCGTCTCTTATTTCCTATTTTCAGAAATGTAAACCAAACACAGGATATTAAGGAAATATGTCATAGCAATTTTTAAGCAAGCGAGAGCAACAAAAATGCTACCTATACATTCTTATATTTATTACGCAAACTGCATACCAAATTACCTTGTTTTTTCTTTTTATAGGAGGTTCAGGTTAATTTTATATTTACCCAAGTTCCATATCATAAAAGATTCCCATGATACAATGTGCTTTTAAAGTTAGGCAAGAATTATAAACTCCTTAGGAAGAAATCTGACTACAGAGTATTTCTAGATTTTTATAAGAATTTGTTATCTTTCACATTTTCTTGCCCACGACAAACTTGATATAACTTTTTTTAATAACTTGCCTTTACCAACTACACCCAAAGCATTCAACTAGGCTAATATACAAGTATCTCTTTCTTCCCACATTCATGTTTCACTGGTTTACATAATCAGCTTACACGATAGAAATAACAACTATAACTGACAAACAGGTTTGGGAACAAGCACATTTTATCTCAGGGAAAAACAAAACACGTTAGGACACCTGGTGAGAGCTGACCTGCATTGGCATAGCCATGGCATTTCATGAGGAACAGTCAAAATGTTTTACAAAAGAAATAGAGACCTTTGGTTAATCTGGTGAGTGTATTAAGTGGAGGTCAGATAAGAACACTTCCACAGTATAATAAGGAAAATAGCTACTATCTGTGACGTGTTCACTATGGACCTTGGCACTATTCCAAGTGTTTTACTGACCATCTGGCTGATTTAAATAAATCAGCAGGCGATGAGACGTGTTCCACGTGATAGTGTCCTTAACACAGAAGCAGATTAACTAATTTTTTTTTTTTCAAGAGTGGTCAAGGTAGACTTTCCAGAGTTCCTTTGTATTGAAAACCTTGCACAACTCAGCCCCAAATGACCTGACTAATCTTACCTTCCACTGCTTTCCCATCTAAACCTACTACTCCAACAAGAACATCTAAGCGTCACCCCCATAACAGGGCTGTGTCCTACAGCAAAGGGGTTAAGAGAGCTTTGATTTTTCTCATACTGTTGGGTTGTCTCCATACTGTACCTTAATGGCAATGGGACCATGGCTGGGTTGCCCAGCCTTTTTGAATCAGTTTCCTTATTTTTTAAAAAAATAGGAATAATACAGTAATGAAGATATACAATACCTACCTCATAAGTGAAATATTGCCTGTAAGGTACCTGACCAATACTTGGCACATGCTAAGTGCTCAATAAATGTTGCCTATTATCATTGTTTTAGAATAGTATTAATACTATTTTATAATATATTATTAATAATTATTAATATCAAGCATTAATTATAAAGAAGTCTGAAGGGTGCCTGGGTGGCTCAGCCGGTTAAGCATCTACCTTCAGCTTCAGGTCATGCTCTCAGGGTCGCAGGACCGAGCCCCACATCAGGCTCCTGCTCTGCAGGGAGTCTGCTTTTCCCTCTCCCTCTGCTCCTCCCACCCTGCTCCTGTTCACATGCACGCTCTCTCTCTCTCATAAATTAAAAAAAAAAAAAAGTTTAAGAACAAACGGGCACTTTTGTCTCATATTTTCTACCACTTAAAATAGGACAACTCTGAATAACCAGGTACTGCTTTTTTCCTTCATGTAATAAAAATATTGCCAAACTCCAAAACTAATTTATAGCATTCCTGGTTAAACTAAAAAAGACTAAAATAAAAAATACACATTTAGGGAGTGCCTGGGTGGCTCAGTTGGTTAAGCATCTGCCTCTGGCTCAGGTCATAATCTCAGGGTCCTGGGATGAGTCCCAAGTCAGGTTCCCTGGTCAGTGGGGAGTCTGCTTCTCCCTCTCTCTCCCTCTGTCCCTCCCCACTATTCATTCTCTCTCTCATTCTCTCTAAAATAAATAAATAAATAAATAAATAAATAAATAAATAAATAAATAAATAAATAAATGAAATCTTTAAAAAAAATACACTTTTCGACTTTTGAAGTCTCACATAAAGGTACCAATATTTTGCTTAGTATCAAGTAAACAATACTCCAAAATAGTCAACAGTAATAAAGTATTTCTGTGTGCTTTATATTGACTATCTCATTCAACGTCCAGAAAACAATAAGTAAGCATTACTATTATCCTTTTTCTTTTCATGTGAAGAAAATGAAGCTTAGAGTTCTTGATAACTTGCCTAAAGTCACATACCCAGTGAGTACTGGAGTCAGGATTTGAACTCAGTCTAACTCCAGAGCCAAAGTTTTAAAGCTCTGTGCTATGCTGCCCAGATTCTCACTGATGAAGATAAAAAATTCAAGGGCTTACAAGGTTAGATCAGAGTTCCAGAACAAGGGTGAAGTTTGCAAGTCCTACTGATAATGTTCCTTCCAGCCCTACTCCAAGTGCTGTTTCACAGAAATAGGAGAGATGTTATGATGTATTGGGAAGACCACAGATCGTTGGGTACTTGGGAAGTAATGTAAATCTGGGATGTTGCACAACCTTTGTGAAAGCTTTTCTTTCTGAAAGGGATCCATTTTAGGACAATGTCTGACTCTCATGGTTTGAGGAATGCTGAGAACTATAAACATTTTCTAATGTTCTGCTAGCAAATATCCTGTACTGTAGGGCCCATAGTTATGGAAATGGAGACAGGGATAGACATGGTTCCTGATTATCTAACAATGACGGAGTTTTTAATTATAATAATTGTTGTGGTTTATTTACTACTAGTGTTCCCACTACACTCTTGGGTCTTCCTTCATGCCATCTCTTCCCCACTCTAAATTCCTGACATTTCCTATTGTTTAAATAAATCTATCTAATTATACCCAGTCACACCCTGGGCAGCTTTTCCTGACTGTACTAGCTCACCATGATTGTTCCTGGATGTGAATTCTTATAGTGGTTGCTGTCCGCATCCGTTTTCACATTGCTGATTGGTTTTTCAGGCACACTTGCCCTATCTCTACGTATACAGAGATTATAAATTCCTTGAGAATTGCACTATGTCTTATATGTCCCATCATCCTCAGTATCTTCCTTGTGAAACACATTCGACCAAAATACATTGATTTTCTACTTGAAGGAAACATAACCACAGCATGGCAGCACTGGAAATCATTTCGCATTCGGATCTTTCTTACTCACTATTGTGACTGGCATACCAAAGAGGAGGAATAGAATGTGATGTGATGGAACAGGCAGGGAATGGGGGCAAGCCTGTTCGTTGAAAGGAGTTAGGATTTCACTCTAAGGTCCTGAGAGAAGAAATTTCAGTTACCCCATTGTTAACATAAACAATCCCAAAATGAATAAACAGAAAAAACTAAGCCTTGATTATTCTCTAAGTTATTAATGCTGGAGACCCTTCGACATAGCGTGAATCAGGAATTCCATGGCCTGCAAATGAAGTAGCAATGACAGCACTCATGTTACTGAAGAGCCCCTGTCCGAAAACACAACATCAAAAAAAACCAAGGCTCAAAGATGTTAGCTTATTTTTCTCTAAAAACAGAGCTCCTTAACATCAGCGCTTAGATGAAAATGTGGGTCTCATTTCTTGCACTGTCTCTCATTGAACAATATGTAAATGAGTATCAAAAAATATTTTATTTTCATTTTATAAGACTTGACTCATTATAACACTAAAAAATAATCTAGGGTATCATTAGAACCAATTTAGGATTATTTAAAATAGAGTCAAGCTAATAAGGCTCTGCCACGAGTTCCCTTATCCCTCACTAGGACCTTGACATTTTAATGAAAGATGCAATTTCAGTAATTACTTTTTCAAATTATATATTTATTGCTTCATTTTAACCTTTAATCTTAAGGTAAAAGACTGATGGGATATTTCAGTTTTCATATAATGGCAAGTAAGGCTTTTTCCATTTTTTAAATTTCAAAATACATTTAAGTTATTTAAGAATAATTTTCAAAATGATGAAATGTGCTGGAAAAAAGAAAATAAGAATTATAGCATGGAAAGCACGGCCACCAAAACATGGAAGTCACCAAGAAGATGAACCGATAAGAGCAACCAATATGCACATACATCAAAAGATATAAAGTCCTGATGTTGATGTTTAAGCCATTTTGGTGGTAAACCTGTCTTCAAAACAAAGCTATTTAAAAGTGTACCCTTAATTAAGAAAAATTAAAATTTTCATTAAAAAACACGCTCTTAGAACAATATTGAAGGATTTCTGAAAGGTATTTAGTGAAGACTCACAAAGCCTGTCTTCGAGTCAGTCTCCAACCGTCCCTGCTCCTCGCTACAGCCCAGCAGCCAGTCCACCAGCAAGGTCTGCCTGCTCCATGGACACCAGCATCTATCTCTAAGTCTCCCTGTCTCTATCACTCCTCTCTTCCGCATCACTAGCATCTCTTATCTCTGGACTAATAGCATTGCTGCTTTTTAAGTTTACTTTTGTATTTTCCCCCTTGGTTGTGGGTACTCATATCTTCTTTTCTATATGTTCTCTATTTTCAAAATTTTATATAATGAATATATATTATTTAATAATCATAAAACCTTGAACGAATGCTTTTAAGATGCATATTCTATATTATTAAATATGTTTATATTTATATATTTGTTACATAAATGTAATATACATTATAAAATACAGATTTAGCACTGAGCCAGACACTTTCATGCTACCCCCATTTATCCACTCCACAAAACTGTCCTCATTGAGGTCATGAATGACCTCCACATTACCAAGCCCAGTGGTCAGTTCTCAGTCTCCAGCTTATTTGGTCTATTGGTGGTATTTAGCACTCCCTCTTCCTTGAAAAATTTTCTTTATTTGATTTCCAGCACACCCAGTGCTCCTGGTTTTCCTTTTACTTTCTTGGCTGCCTCCTCCTTTACTGTCTCCTCCTGTTTTCTCTCAACTTCACAATATCCCAGGACTCAATCCTTCAACTGTCTCTTCACTGCCTCTGTAATCCAATGTCGTAGTTCTAATAACTGAAACCTCCTAAATGTGTATCTCCTGCCCGGACCTCTCCCCTGAAAATCCCGCTCCTACGGCCAACTCTCTACCTACCCTCTGCACTTAGATGTCTTAGGCATCCCAATAAACTTGATCCTGGAAATTCCCTTGGCCTCTTATTTTCAGAACCCCATGTCATCTTCCTGGTTTACATCTTTGTTTTGGTGAAAATTCCCTAATAAATTTCTAAGAAAGGATGCATCAGAGGCAAATGATTTGAGGCCTTGCCTTCAGAAATATCTTTATTCTACCTTCACACTCGATTGGTAGTTTGGCTGAAAATAGAATTTCAAGAAATGTCCTGTCTCTATTTATTTTTGCTCTATCTTCCAGAAATTTCTCAAAACTTGTAATGAATTTTTTTAAAAAATCACTGTTCCTTTTTTTTCCCCAAGGACTCTTTTAATTCTCCAAAGGTACTTTTGTTTCTAGTATCCTTTTCTTGTTGAGGATATGCAATACCTTCTATGGTACTTAATACTAATGTCCAATAACATCTGATTCTCCTCTTGTTGAAGACACAGGTGGGATTGCATTTTCTTATCCCTTGAAGTTAGCATGGCCATAAGTCTTGCTTTGGCCAAATAATTTGAGAGTAAGTGAGTCTTGTCATTTCTAGATGGAAATATTTAACTCCAGTGCTGAAATTCTCAGCCTCCCTTCCTTATAATAGTGATGGTGGAAGTATGTATTGATATGAAGATCAAAGAAGCTTGGAACTGAGCTTGGAATACATAGAAAACAGCAGCCCAGGAGAAAAATGTGGGCCTGCAGCAGACATTGCATGAACAAGCCAAAAAAAAAAAAAAATTTGTATTTAGTACCCAGATTTGGGGGTTGTTTGTTATTACAGTCTATGGTATGCTATCCTGATTGATTCAATCATTGGTATGTACCACAAGTGGGGTACTACCATAACAACAAACATCAAATATATAACATAAGTTTAGTGGATAGAGAGCAGATGCTGAAGAAACTGATATCAAAGGCAGGAAAGACGGTGATTCATGCTATGCAATTTCAAAATCGTTGGTACAACTATGAATCAGGAGTCAGACTGTATTGTTATTGATCTCACAGTCACAAAGGTACGGGTAGGAAAAAACAGAACTGAATTCTGTGACAGGTTTCTGTGGGTAGTGTTTGACGAGATATAAGAAATAGATGAGAAAAGAAAAGAATTGTCCAGCTTTCAAGTAACAATGAAAAGAAAAAGAGTCCAGAAATCTGAGGACATCTTAGGAGTAAACTAATTTTCAAACACAAGCAGTATGATATAAAATTGAGAAAGTCCTAAAATTAGGGAGGCTCATTAAAACTCAGTCTTAAGAAGGGATTAAAGTTATGATATAGTTGCCATAACCATTATCAAAGCCTCTGGGTAGTTTAAGTCTTGGATCATCCAGTAAATTCTTTTAATTAGATAAAAAGCAAAAGGAGATGCTTTCTTATTGAAATCTAATGACCAAAATCCTAAACTGCTCAATTTCCTCAGAGATGAATGCTTCAATCTCCTGTCTGGGAAGTATAAGCCTATCTAGGAATAATCTTACTGAGTAGAGGAAGGGAGAAAACTGAGAGCTTTCCATTCAATATAAACATTTTTATTTAATCTCCTTGTTCTTCAGGATAACACCCAAAACTCCAGAGAATAAATCTCTATTCTCCTATTCAATACACATAATGTAGCTATTGTTGTCTCCCATCCCATAGAGATTTTTTTTCTGAGTTCATTCCTTTTTGTCTCTTCTCTGTCATTTTTTTTGGAATATGGGAGGGGAAAAGGAAAACATAAGTGTCCAATGAACCATATTTAACCAGAAGTCTACAATAGCCCTTACCTGATCTCCCTATTTCCTTTTCAGTACCCTATGAACTATTCTCAACACCACAGACAGAATGATTCTTAAAACATAATTCATATAATTTCCTTATATTAAACCCTCTTGGGTATCCATTACATTAGAATAAAATTCAACCCTCCCACCCCCACCAACCATGATCTACAGGTCCACACATGATCTGAGCCTTGTAGATATTTTTTTATCGCATCCCACCACATTATCTCCTCATTTTCTATGTGTAAGCTACTCTAGATTTGTGTATGTTCCTTGAACATGACAAGATCATCTCTACCTTAGGGCTGTTTCTCTCGCTGTTTCTTCTAGGAACCCTCTGTCCCTAAGTTAGTACAGGGTCAGTTCTTTTTCATTAAGTTCTCAGTTCAAATATGACCTTTTCAGAGACGTTTACAACAGCCTGATTTCACCCCACTGCCAGTCTCTATATCATACCCCTTGGTTTTATTTCTTTCTTACAGTACTTATAATTCTCGGTTATCCCATTAATTTATGTTACATATCCATTATCTGTGTCTCCTTCCAGTCAAATGCCTTCCAAAAGAATGTGAACTTAAGAGACCTGGTTTGTCTCATTCATCAATATTTACCTAGTATGGAATATTAGCTGGCAAGATTAGGTACCCAGCATATCTTTAAATCAATAAATCCATGACTAAGGAAATCATTTCTATATTATGTTCTAAATTAGAAGTATTTTTACACTTTATTTATCATTTAACTCTGTCAAACTGAACTTAAAAAAAAGTATGTATTTTTCCTTTCTAGCTACAGCAAAAATATAACTTACAGAAGAGTCTTGCTGAGAACAGCAAGAAACATGGGATAAAATACTACTACTACTATTACTATTACTAGTAATAGTAGTAGTAGTAATAATCAGAGAGCCATAGAGACAATAATTGAAGGAACAAGATCATGGACAGAAAAAAAAAAATCACAAATCAGTAGGCCAATGTTCTGTGAATTCATTTTTCTTAAGGTATTTGTCAATTGCAGAATAGCAATTACAAGATTAGAGACCAGAAATCCTAATAAAGCAAAACCCCTAATAGGAGATAGAGAGTCCTGCAGAGCTTTTGGCAATATTATTGCAGCAAGAAAGAAGTGCAGAACACCAGAAAGAGTAAGTATGAAGAAAAATCTAAATGAATATTAATTGTACTAAACAATAATAATGTCTTGTGAAGGTTTAGGTATACGTAGGATTTAAATGACTTAAAAAAATAACAAATGGCAGGATTAGTGGGAGTAAATGTAGTTTAAATATTCTAAGTAGAGCACGTGTCTGGGAAGTGGAAAAATACAAATTTATATTTGACTTTATTCAGCAATGAATGCATATTTTAAACACTAAGATAACTACTAAGAGAACAAAAAAAAGTGTGTAACTAAAAAGATGACTGGAGAAAAGGGAATAACTTTTTTAACTTGATTAATCTAAAAGAAGGTAAGAGTATAAAAAAAGATAAAAACAAGTGGGAAATTAGGAAATAAATAAGATTATATATATAAATTCAAATAAATCGGTAATCAGTAATTTGATTAATTAGTCCATATTAAGAGAGTAGTATTATCAGATTTAATTAAAAAAAAGACTAATGCTGATTATGAGAGTCAGACTTTAAATATAAGAACACAGGTAGAAAAGCAAAGATGGAAAACATGAAAATAAGGACCAAGAGAACATCATTGTAGCTATTCTAGTGTGGCAAAGTATTCTTAAAGACAAGAAGTATTTCTAATGACAAAGACCATTCCTTTACAATGAATAATCAATTTACCAAAGACATACAACAATTCTAAATTTATATGCACTCAATAATGTAGCTTCAAACATATAAAATAAATGTGCACGAGTGGGAGACTTTAATATATCTCTCTCAATAACTGGTAAAAGAAATACAAAAATCCAGTAAAGATCTGACAGACTATACATGTATGTGTATACACACACACATGAAAAAATATATATATAATATGCATTATCTATTATGCATATATGCTATATATATATATATATATATATATATATATATATATAATATGCATTATGATATATACACACACACAATCCTGCCCTGCCCCAAGAATGTCAGGATAAATATTAATTTCGGGAACATTACATTAGTGTAACATTTATCAAAACAAAACATATGTTGATCCATAAAGCAAATAGCACAGGTAAAGAACTGAGATCTTTCAGAGTATCTTCTATGACCACAAAGAAATTAACTAGAATCCAACAACAACAAAACTAGAAAATCTCCACATTTTGTAAAAATGAGGGGATAGACTTCTGCAGCCCATGAATCAAAGATACCTAGCAAGGCTAGTAAGAAAAAAATATATGTTGGGAAGATCCAAGGAACCAATATTAGAACTGAAAAGGAGGACACCACACCATAGATCATACAAATATTAAAAAAGATAATGAAACGATTTTATGAAAAAACCCTAGTAACAATAAATTTGAAAATTTAAATGTAGACGAATTTCTAGAAAAGCTTAACTCAGCAAAAAGAAAGAAGTCTGATTTTTCTTTGCATTTTTCAAGATATTAACTCTTAATTTAAAACCGTCACATAAAGAAATCTCTAGACTTATATAACATCACTAGAAATAAACTTTCGAGGAAGAAACATCAATCTTGATCTTCCACAAACGCTTCCAGAAGTTAGAAAAAGAGAAAACACTTCTCAATTCATTTTATGAGATCACTGTAAAGCAAAATCTAATTGGGCATCACAAGTTAGAAAAATCATAAGCTAACTTCTATTGAGCATGTATGTAAAACCCCTAAGTAAAATATTAGCAAACCTAACCCAGCAATATATAAAAAGGATAGCACACATCATGACTCTAGGGAGTATTCAAGAAATATGAGATCAGTTTAACATTTGAAAATCGATGTAATCTTCCATAGTAACAGAATAAAAAAGAATTATAAAAACAGTTCAATAAATGCATAAAAATATTTGATTGACGAAAACACTACAGCAAACATAATTTCTTTTTTTTAGGATTTTATTTTTTTATTTGACAGAGAGAGAGAGAACACAAGCAGGGGGAACAGCAGAGGAGAGGGAGAAGCAGGCTCTCTGCTAAACATGGAGCTCGATGTAGGGCTGGATCCCAGGACCCTGAGACCATGACCTGAGCCGAAGGCGGACACTTAACCAACTGAGCCACCCAGACGCCACTCAAACATAATTTCTATGGGTGAATTTTTGAAAGCTTTTTCTCTACGATTAGGAATAAGAAAAAGGTGTTCTTATCACTACTTCTATCTTTTATCCTTTCTTCTCCACCTCCACTGTTGTATTTTTTTCTTTTGATCAAGTGCATATGGTTTAACTTACATTAGCAAAATGCGCACAATAGGAGGCTCTATAATATTTGAACATGGGACAAAATCCTCTTCTCAAGTACATTCTGACGGTTTTTCACATGGGTAAAATACATTGTTATTGAAAAGGTTATGTGTTCTATCTCTTAAGCACAATTACCCTAATTCTATATAAATATTTTTTTCATTCAATTTGGGAAACACTAAATGCTAAGTATGACCTTGGGCAAGACACTTGCATTAACTGTAAAGAAGGGATAATAGTTTCTGGCTCATAGAGCTGCCATTGCTTGGAATGGAGCCCAGCAAAGGGTAAAGTGTTATATAAGTATTTATTAAATAAATAAGTAAATAAAACTACTGATTCCTCTGCTATTAACACTTTAATTAAGCATGTAACTTCACAATAAGACATTCACACTAAAAATTAAAAAGACTTCATTACCTCCTTTATTTATAGTAGTGTCTCTGCTACTTTATGTGATAACAAACCCAGTTCAATATTACCTTCAAAACACTGCATATACTTTTCATTCATATTTGAGTGACTACCTTAAGCTGATTCAGCACTCCCCTCTGAAGCTCTTATCTAAGAAGCAGGCCTTAATAAAGCTCCAACACATTCAGCTGGTCCATGCCCTCAAGCTTTGGGGACAAAGGCCTTTTCCCAGATTCAACACTGTTGGATGTCCTGTTGAATTAACTATCCCTGCCAGTCATCTCTGCATGGAACCATGAGGCAGACTCACCTTATTTGTAAGGTACCACCTACCAGGCCCTTCAAAGTACAGGGGAAAATACATGATAAATAATAAAACACACAAACAGAAAGGCCAAAACTAGCTCTCAACAATATGCATTTCTTGCTGATCTGAACAGGAAAGAAGGGAAGAAACCATCTATATATAGTATATACCAATATCACATTATTATAGAAATTTCATTAAAAAATTATATGTAGTAAGTTTCAAAAAATTTGATCACTTACATTTTATAAATGCAAAGCAAATAGCTATTCTAAAATAGTTTAATGCCTAGATAATATTCTATGTACTGTTTATGACTGTCTTCCCTCATATTTTGCTTATCCTACCTATGTGCTTTGGACTAAACTGTATCCACCCCCCACCTCCAATTCATATACTGAAGCCCAGTATGATGGTAGTTGGAGATGGGACCTTTGGGAAGTAACTAACTTGAGATAAGGCCATGAGGGTGGGACCCTCAAGATGGGATTAGTACCCTTTTAAGAAGACACCAGAGCACACCTCAAACATGCTCCATCTCGATCTCTCTCTCTCCCTCTCTCCCTCTCCCCCTCTCCCTCCCTCTCCTTCACTCTCCCTCTCCTTCTCCCTCCCTTCCCCTCTCCTGCTTGCTCACTTGCTCTCACTGGCGCGCTCTCTCTGGCATGTGAAGATAAGGTTCAAGAGTCATCTAGATGTCAGGAATAGTCCTCATTAGAACCTGGCCATATTGGCACTCTAATCTTGGATTTCTAGCCTCCAGAACTGTGATAAAATACATTTTTGTTGTTTACGCTGTCTAGTCTATGGCATTTTGTATGGCAGCCTGAGCTAAGACATTATGTACTATATTGTGGTGGTGCAAAACACTGCATTTTGAATCTTAGCTTTTTTGTTTCTTGGTTAATGACCAAGGACAAGTCACCTTAACTTTTTTCAGATTAAATCAGTTTATCAGAAAATGTTGTCTTGTGTAGACTTTTTAGAAGAAAATGATATATATGAAAACTCTTACGAAAACTGAAGAGAACATTTTCTAAAGCTATTTCTAACTCAAACCCAATGCAAATAGGAATGTTAAAAATAATTTTATTTTAAAATCTCATTGACATTCTTTGCATTTATTATGACATATTGTGTTATCTATATAAATTTTAAAAGGCATTTTATACATAACCCACATAATCATAGAAAACATGCACTGCAGAACCCGAGAAGGGACACTTTCACAGATTTCCTCAAGTTGTTAGAACATAAGCCCTATATGTCAAGTGGCAGCACCACAGTTCTCCCTCCTATGTCTTTCTAGGAGAGCTGATGAGGGGTCCTCACACACTGAGGCTCCACGGCTCAACTCTTTCTGCTGCTGCTGTACTCTGTTTATTACTTCCAGTATACCTGTGGTAACTTAATAATGATGCTGATATCATACTCAGATCACTGTTATGTGCTTAATTGTGTCCTTCCCAAATTCATATATTGAAGAGCTAATTAAGTTAAAATGAGGTCATATGGGTGGGCCTTAATCCAATATGACTGGTGTCGTCATAAGTAGTAGAAATTAGGACACAGACATTTTGTGCACAAAAAGAAAAGACCATGTGAAGGCACGGGGAAAAGATGGCCATCTGTAAATCAAAAAGAGAGCTCTCAAGAAACCAAATCTGTCCACATCTTGATCTTAGACTTCCAGCCTTCGAAACCATGAGAAAATTAACTTTGGTTGTTTAAGCCAACAAGTCTGTGTTTCATTTTGTTTTGTTTTATTTTGTTTTGTTATGGCAGCCATAGCAAACTAATATAGTGATCCTAAGTACAGTCCTGCCCCAAGCTTGATCTTGAGCATCGCATCTGACATTCTTCCTTCTCCATGTCTCCTGATGTAGATCTGCACCCTCAACAGTACACTGTCTGGTTCCTCTCCACTCTCTTTTCTTAGTTCCTAGCTTTTGCAGAGGATCTCTAGGAACACAATTCCCTCCATATAACCTTGCATATTCCATAAGATGCATAAAGGCTTTTAAAAGGCAGTCACAAGGGAATTGGAGTCAGAGAGGTCTCAAGAGCAGCTTCACAATTTATCCTAAACTATAGCTTCTTCTTAACCTTCAGAACCTCTGTTAAAGAGAAAAAATTTTCTTTACCCTTTAAGATTCTTCTAGCTGGTCTAAGAATTAAATATGACATGAGACAGATTAACAGGAGAAAATCAAACAAAAGTTTTAATAACATCTATACCTCCAGTATACATAGAAGAGACTCAGGAAATTAGATCTCCAAAATGACCTAAGCCATCACCCTACATACCATCTTCAAATAAAGACAAAAGTTGTTGGGAGTGGGGATACAACTGTGGGAGGTTACTAGGAAAAGCACAGTAAACAAGGGTAAGATTGTTACACAGATTTAAATCCATGCTTTCTCCTTGATAACAGTTTCTAGAGATTTAGGGTCATCCTCCACTTTCTGGTATAGTCAGGGAGACACAAGTAGAGATTTCTCTTATACATGCAATGTCTCTTACAAAAGGGTAATTTTTACTTACTTTTCAGAGCCTCTCTTGTGTCCACAGTTTTTTAAAAATAACCAGCTTAAAATCATCAATATGCCAAGACTTCTGGGAAGCCGGTAGAGTAGGAGGATCCTGAGCTTATCTCATTTCATGGACACACTGAGATAACAGACACATCAGTGCAACTCTGAAAACTACCCAGAATCTTAGAGAGCAGACTTTCCACAGTTAATTATAGAGAGGAGGGTCAGGGATGCAGTTGGGAGCCAAACCCCAGGTGAGACTATCACCTCAAATGGGATGGACACCACAAGCAGAGAAAAGTAAAAGGATCAGACCCTAACCAGGCACCCCAGGCATGGGGGACCCATACCAAGAAGATGATTCCCCGAACATTTTGGTTTTTAAAACCAGTGAGGCTTAACTTTGTGAGTTTTTTAATCAGTGGGGCTTAAAAATCAGCAAGCTTAACTCTAGGAGAGCCGGTGAGCAATAGGGAATTGAGCTCCCACCTTTAAAGAGCCAGCATAACAAACGAAAACAAAAAAACAAAAAACTGACCACATATAGCATAGAAGCAACATTTCAAAATGTACCTGGGATATAGGACATTTACTATTTATTTGCTAATCTCAGAATATGTCCTGGAGAAGCAGGGATCTGGGAGAGATTTCTCCAAGAACAAAAGTATTGATGGGCACCATTTCCCACTCCTTCTCCAGCCCATATATCAAGACACTTGCAGATATCAGCAAGCACACTCTCTACCTATTTTGCTAGCATTGGCCTCCCTGCACCCATGTTCTCCTGTAGATCCATGCCATCCAACATGCCGCACTCTATAGGCATCCTTTCAAAACAGTTCCTGCCCTGACAAACCCTGCAAGCAACCCCAGCAGGGATCAGTGCCACTCCAAAGTGACTCTTGCCTTGGGGAGAAGGGAAGATAACTACACATATCAGCGTATCCAGAGCCTCAGCAGACTCAGCAGCCAAACATTACAGCTGGCAGCACAGAGGGTGTCCTACCAATCAGTGCCACTGAAGCCCTGGTAAACAGACATGGGGCAGGGATCTGGTCTGACTGCTGGCCCTACCCGCCAATGAAAACTTCTCAGGGGGCAGCACAGGGAGAGAGCCTGCAGTTCAGTGTGACTACAGCCCTGGAAAATGGGCAGGCGTATGGTCTGACTGCTAACACCGTCCAAATACAACCTCCAGACAGGCCCCTTAACAGCACAGGGACCAAACCCTACCTAGTATGTCCACAACAGGCAATGTGGGCCAGCACAGACCAATGGACTGACGGCAGATGTGGCTCAGCCACAATGGTAAGAAACATGCAGCCCACATTAGAGACATCCCTGAAGTTCCTGGTTCTAGTGACAGGGGACACTGTATAGGGTACCAGAGGACTTCTTCACAAGGCCACTACTTTCATAGATGACTTTCCTAATACATAGAAACAAACACAGGGAATTGAACAAAATGAGGAGACAGAGGAATTTCCCCAAACGAAAGAATAAGACAAAATTACAGCAAAAGAACTAAAAGAAACAGGGTTAACCAATATGCCTGATAAAGAATTCAAAGTAATGGTCATAAATATATTCACTGGGCTTGAGAAAAGAATGGAGAATCTCAATGAGACCTTCAACAAAGAGATAGAAAACATAAAAAAGAACGAGTCAGAGATGAAGAACTCAATAACTGAAATTTTAAAAATATACTAGAGGAAATCAATAACAGATTAGAGGAGGCAGAAGGACAGATTAGTGATCTGAAAGGATATTGGGAAGCTACTAAGCTAAACAGCAAAAAGAAAAAAAGAATAATAAAAACTGAGAATAGGTCAAGGGAACTGAGCAACATCATCAAGTGTAATAACTTCACATTATAGGGACCAGGAAAAGGGAGAGAGAAGGGGGCAGAAATTTTATTTGAATAAATAATAGCTGAAAATGTCCCTAATCTGGAGGAGGAAACAGACAATTAGATCTAGGAGGCACAGAGAGCACCCAACAAAATAAACAGGAAGAAGTCAACACCAAGACACATAGTATCTTCCCTTCTCCCCAAGGCAAGAGAATTTTAAAGGCAGCAATAGAAAACAGTTACATCCAAGGGAAACCCCATAAAGCTATAAGCTTTATTTTTCAGCAGAAAATTTGCAGACCAAAAGGGAGTGATATAATGCCTTTATAATACTGGGGGGGGAGGGGAAAGAACATGACAAAGAATACTCTTCGAATACCTACAAGATTATAATTTAGAATAGGAGAGATAAAGAGTTTCTCAGACAAAATAATAATAATTATTATTATTAAAGAAGTTCCTTACCACTAAATCAGCCTTACAAGAAATGATAAGAGAATTCTTTCAGTGGACAGGAAAGGCCATAATCAGAATTAAGAAAATTATGAAAGAAAAAAAATTATGAAAGGAAAAAAATTTCACAGGTAAATGCAAACATATAATAAAGTAGTAGATTAATCACTTATAAAATCAGTATGAATGTTAAAGCACAATAGTAAAATCATTTATATCTACAGATATCAGTCAAGATGTTTTATATGAATTTAATGGTAACCACAAATCAAAAACCTACAGTAGATACACAAAAGAATAAAGAAAAAAATTCAAGAATAACACTAATGAAAATTATCAAACTACAAGGGAAGAGAGGAAAACAAGAAGTTAGGAACAGAGAAGAACTATGAAAACAACCATAAAACAAGAAAAAATGATAACAAGTGCATACCTATCAATAATTACTTTAAATGTAACTGGACTAAATGCTCCAAGCAAAAGACATAGGGTGACTGAATGGATAAAACAGCAAGCCCCAACTATATGCTGCCTACAAGAGACGTATTTCAGACCTAAAGACACATGTGGATTGAAAGTGAGGGGATGGAAAAGCATTTATCATACAAATGGAAGTGACAAGGAAGTTGGGGTAGCAGTACCTATATTGGACAAATAGACTTTAAAATAAAGACTATAAGAGACAAAGAAGGACACTACATAATGATAAAGAAAACAATCCAACAAGAGGCTATAACAATTATAAATACCAATGCACCAACGTGGAGCACCTAAATACATAAAGCAACTATTAACAAACATAAAGGAAGAAACTGACAGTAACACAATAACAGTAGGGTACTTAAAGCACCTCACTTATATCAATGAATAGATCACCCAGACAGAAAATCAACAAATAAAACAGTGGTTTTGAATGACACATTAGATCAGAGGGACCTTACTGACATATTCAGAACCTCCCATTCAAAAATACATTCTTTTCAAGTACACATGAAATATTTTCCATAACAGATTACATGTTAGGCCACAAAACAAGCCTCAATAAATTCAAAAAGACAAATCATACCATATGTCTTTTCCAAACACAACACTATGAAACTAGAAATCAATTACAAGAAAAAATCTGGAAAGAACGCATATGCATGAAGGCTAAATAACACGTTATTAAACAATGAATGGAACAACCAAGAAAACAAAGAAGAATCAAAAAATATGTGGAGAATAGCACAATGAAAACACAACAGTCCAAAATCCTTAGGACGTAGCAAAAGTCGTCCTAAGGCGGAAGATTATAGCAATACAGGCCTACCTCAAGAAACAAGAAAAATCTCAAATAAACAACCTAACCTTACACCTAAATAAGCTATAAAAAGAAGAACAAACAAACCTAAAGCCAGTACAAGAAAGGAAATAATAAAGATTAGAGCATAAATAAATGAAATAAAAACTAAAAATAAAACAATAAAACAAATCGATGAAAGCAGGAGCTGGTTCTTTGAAAAGATCGATAAAATTGATAAACTCTAGCCTGACTCACCAAGAAAAAAAAAAAGGAAGAAAGAAAAAGAGGACTCAGATAAAATCAGCAGTGAGGGAGGGGATATAACAATTAACACTACAGAAATACAAAGGATTAAAAGAGAACATTATGAAAAAGTATATGCCAACAAATTGGACAATCTAGAAGAGATGGATAAATTCCTAGAAACAAATAACTTTCCAAAACTGAATCAGAAAGAAATAGAAAAATTTGAACAGACCAATTACCAGCAATGACATGAAATCAGTAAACAAAAAACTCCCATCAAACAAAAATCTGGGACAGATGGCTTCATAGGTGAATTTTGCCAAAAGTTTAAAAAAAGAGTTAATACCTATTCTTCTCAAACTATTCCAAAAAATAGAAGAGGATGGGAGTGACTGGGTGGCTCAGTTGATTAAGGATCTGACTCCTGGTTTCACTCATGGGTTGTGGTATACAGCCCCGCACTGGGCTCCCTGTTCAGTAGGGAGTCTGCTTGGGATTCTCTCTCTCCCTCTCCCCCGACTTGTGCTCATGCATGCTCTCTCTCTCTCTCTCTCAAATAAATAAATAAATATTAAAAAAAAAAAATAGAAGAGGATGAAAAGCTTCCAAATTCATTTTAGGAGACCAGCATTACCCTGATGCCAAAGCCAGATAAAGACACTACGAAAAAAACAAAACCAAAAAAAAAAAAAAAAAAAAAACCTACAGGCAAATATTTGTGATGAACACAGATGCAAAAATCCTTAAAAAAATATTAGTAAATCAATCCAACAATATATTAAAAAAAATCATTCACCACAATCAAGTGGAATTTATCCCAGGGATGCCAGAGTGGTTCAATATTCACAAAGAGAAAGAACAAAAAACATACAAGCATCTCGATAGATGCAGAAAAAGTATTTGACAAAGTACAAATCCATTCATGATAAAAACTTTCAACAAAATAGGTTTAGAGGGAACATATCTCAACATAATAAATATCACATATGAAAAGCCCATAGCTAACATTATCCTCAATAGTGAAAAACCGAGAGCTTTTTGTCTAAGATCAGGAATAAGACAAGGATGCACTCTCACCACTTCTATTCAACATAGTACTGGATGTCCTAGCCACAGCAATCAGATAACATAAAGACATAAAAGGCATCCAAATTGGTAAGAAAGAAGTAAAACTTTCACTCTTTGCAGATGACATTATACTACATGCAGAAAACCCTAAAGACTCCACCAAAAAACTACTGGAACTGATAAATGAATTTAGTAAGGTCACAGGATACAAAATTCATACACAGAAATTTGTTGCATTTCTTTACACTAATAGGGAAGTAGCAGAAATAGAAATGAAGAAAACAATCCCATTTACAATTGCACCAAAATAATGAAATATCAATGAATAAACTTGAGGAAGTGAAAGACCTGCACTCTGAAAACTATAAGACATTGGTGAAATAAACTGAAAATGACAAAAATTAATGGAAAGATATTCCATCCTCATGGATTGGAAGAATCAATATTGTTAAAATGTCCATACTATCCAAAGCAATCTACAGATTTAATGCAATTCCTTTCAAAATACCAACATTTTTCACAGAACTGAACAAAGAGCACTAAAATATGTTAAACCATAAAAGACTCTGAGTAGCCAAAGCAGTTTTAAGGAAGAACAACAAAGCTGAAAATATCACAATCCCAGATATCAAGATATACTACAAAGCCATAGTTATCAAAACAGTATGACACTGGTAAAAAATAGACACATAGATTAACAGAACAGAATAGAGGGCCCAGAATTATACCCATGCATATATGGTCAATTTATCTACAACAAAGGAGGCAACATTACATAATGGGACAAAAACAGTGTCTTCAACAAATGGTGCTGGAAAAACTGAACAACTATATGCAAAAAAATGAAACTGAACCACTTTCTTACACCATACACAAAAGGAAACTCAAAATGGATTAAAGACCTAACTGTGAGATCTGAATCCATAAAACTAGAAGAAAACATAAGCAGCAATTTCTTTGACATTGTCCATGGAAACATTTTTCTATACATGACTTCCCAGGCACAGGAAACAAAGCAAAATTAAATTATTGGGACTACACTAAAATAACAAGCTTCTGCACAGCCAGGGATATCATCAACTAAACAAAAAGGCAACCCACTGAATGGGAGAAGACATTTGCAAATGATATACCTAGTAAGGGGCTAATATCCAAAATATTTAAAGAGCCTATATAACTCGACACCAAAAAAAAACCCATATAAATTAAAAAGTGGGCAGAAGACATGAATAGATATCTTTCCAAAGAAGACATATAAATGACCAACAGACACATGAAAAAAGATGTTCAACATCACTAATCAACAGGAAAATGCAAAAAATGCAAATCAAAACTATAATGAGATATCATCTCACACCTATCAGAACGATTAAAATTAAAAAAAAACAAAAACAAAGAAACAAGAAAGCAACAAATGTTGGCAAGGATGTGGAGAAAAAGGAACCCTAATGCACTGTCAGTGGGAATTCAAATTGGTGGAGCCACTGTGGAAAATAGTATGGAAGCTCTTCAAAAAATTAAAAATAGAATTACCATATGATCCAGTAATTCCACTACTGGATATTTACCCCAAAAGACACCAGTGCAAAAAGATATGTACTCCTATGTTTACTGCTGCATTATTTACAAGAGCCAAGATATGGAAGCAATCCAAATGTCCACTGAAGGATGTATGAATAAAAAAGATGTGGTATAAAAATATAGTGGAAAATTATTTAGTCATAGAAAGGAATTAAATCTTGCCATTTGCAACAACATGGATGGACCTAGAAAGTATAATGTAAGTGAAATAAGTCAGACCAAAAAAAGACAAATACCATATGATTTCACTCATATGTAGAATTTAAGAAATAAAACTAACAAAGAAAAAGACAAAAAAAACAGACTCAAATACAGAAAACAAGGGGAGGTAGATGAAGGGATGGGTAAATTACAGGAGATTAAGAGTACACTTATCATGATGAGCACTGAGTAATATATAAAATTGCTGAATCATTATATTGTATACCAGAAACTAATATAACACTGCATGTTAATTCTACTTCAAATAACCAAACAAACAAATAATCAATATGCCAAAAAGGCATATCTTGGGGTGGCAAATTTGTTCCCCTATACCTCATAAAGTCTGGTGAGATTTCTTAAACCTAGATGTATGATTTTTCTTTCAGAGTTTCCTTTGTCCTCCCCTCTAATCTGGCTTCTGTCCAATCCAGCCTCTTCATTAGACTTGTCTGTAGACGGATGGACCTCTCCAATGGCCAGGATCCAAGTTTGTTCACAGAAAGCTCCTAAATCCCCATGAAAATCAGAGATGAGACCAGGTATTACTTTAGGGTCCTTGAACGTTCTCTGATATTTATGTTCATTAGTCCACAGCATCCTTAAAACCCTTGGGGTAGAATCCGTAAGAATCCGTGAGAGACCCAGCTCTGTCTCAGGTGATAAACTCTATCACATAAATATTCCATACTACTATTTTACTATTTGTTGCAAGAATATTGTGGAGCAAGATTAATACTATTCTACTTTATAAAAGAGGAACTCAAGGCTATGTATCAGGTTTACTTGCCTAAGGTTACTTAGTGTGTGTGTGTGTGTGTGTGTGTGTGTGTGTGTGTGTGTGTAGCCACATGGAGAGAGAGAGAGAATAAATATATCTAAAAAATGTTTCCACTAAGAGAGCTTAAAATTTCATAGAATTTTATTTTTATGTCTTTTGTATTTACATGCATGAAAGTCTGCTTATAGAAAAAATTACAAAACAAATATATGGCACTCAGTCTTATCTGAACGGAACTAACCTTGTGAAAACAGAAAATGCATCTCACCAGTTCTAATTTACACTGTTACAATAGCACCTTGTAAATCTTTTTAAATGTATCTAACATCTCCCAATAAAAAAAAAAAAAAATCTCACAGAGTACAAACATACTGTTCACAGACCATATTTTTAAAATAATTCAAAACACTCCATGTAATATAAGAGCTCATTCCATACTTTTATGTTAAAAGCTTGAGTACTCACAGGATTTATTTTAAGGCAATGACAGACTTTAAGTCTTGAACTCTATAGAGATGCACCCAGAGCAGTGATAGTTTTACACCTGCTATAATAGGATCCAGTCTCCCAAGGATGCAGGATCTATAGCATCTGTTAATCAGAAGGGAGTCTTGTGCACAGAGGTTAACTTCTCCACCCCAAGTTTTATGAATTAATTCAATACAAGCATAAAGCTTCCTTTTTTATTTCTTCTTTAGCAGCATTACTTCAATGCACAGCCGGCTGAGGATGGCAGAAAGCTAGAATACTAGCGCAAAGACAGAAAATTGAGGCCCCTGGGTTTTTTTCAAACACAAACACTTCCTTCAAAATAATGATGATAATGATGCAGAAGAAAAACTGTCAATATGCACATGAAAAGATGTTCAACATCATTAGTCATCATGGAAATGCAAATTAGAAGCACAATAAGATACACTACATACTAATAGAATGGCTAAAACAAAAGGTTGACAATCTTATCAGTAAAAACAAATGGGAAAAAAAAACAGTAAGGATAAAAGCTTTGAAAAACTCTATCAACTTATCTTAAGTGATATCCAACAAGTATCCAACAAGGAATACATAGTCTTTTCAAGTGCACATAGCTATTTAAAATAGCTGTATAGAGTCTTGAACTTTTTTTAAAGATGGTTCCAACTATAAAACCTGATTTTTGACCACTCACTTGAAAAGCTGTTCAATTCCTAACCATATAAGACTTGGGACTTCAAACTGGTCTTCACACCAGACCACTGCAAACAACAGTTTAAAAAAAAAAAAAAAAAAGCTGAAAATTTCAAACGTAAAGCAGAGCATTATGACCAACAGAAATGTCACCAAAAGGTAACTCCTATAAACATTTTGGTATGTTTCTCATTTTTCTTGTGTGTATTTTAAATTATTATTTGCAATTTCAGTTTTTTCACTTTATACAAGTTTGCATGGAATAAAAACTCTTCAAAAACAATTTAAAGGTAAATATATTCCACAGAGTAAGTATATCATTTTCTTAACCTCCCATTCATATTAAGTATGTGGCATGCATCCAAAGTGTTGATATTTTTTTTTAAGATTTTATTTATTTATTTGACAGAGAGCGAGAGATTACGAGTAGGCAGAGAGGCAGGCAGAGAGAGAGGGGGAAGCAGGCTCCCCACTGAGTAGAGAGCCTGATGAGGGGCTCGATCCCAGGACCCTGAGATCATGACCTGAGCCGAAGGCAGAGGCTTTAACCCACTGAGACACCCAGGCGTCCCCAAAGTGTTGATATTTTAAATAATATTATTTTATTACTTATTATTAAACATATTGTAATACACTATTCTTTCAAACGATATTATGAACATCTCACAAAAATACATTTATAGTAATTGTTTTTGCTAATTAAAAATAATATTATTTTCCTGACCCGAAATTGGCACATTCACAAATAAATTTGGTACATCACTGCTCATATAGCCTCTTAAATCCTCAGACTTTATACCTCACATTTCCCTTACAAGCAAAATTGAAGTGGAGCATTAAGGAAATTATCTAAATTTATGGGAAAAAATAATTAAAGGCTTTTCTTTACTGGAATTATCCACATTTGCAACCTACGTTAATTCCATCACAGGCTGACTTGACATGATCACAACATTAACAGGTGATTGTGAACATTTCAGACTTTTAAAATTGATAGATTTAAAATGAATAAATATCAGTGAAGAGCTGAGGATGAAGATGGGAAATGGAGAAAATAAGGTTGGAAAACTGGTCAGAATTTCAGAGGCCTGACCCATAGCCAGAGTGAAACAATGAAAGCTTAAGCTTTAATATAATCTATAAAACAGTGGGTTGGGAGAAAGGAAGCAAGAGACTTCCCCTTTGAATGACATAACATCTGACCCAGTTTCACAGAGAAAGTTTAACAACACAGCCACATTGCCCAGAGTCTCTATATAACAAGTGCCTTGAGGGACATCATCAGACCACACAAATGTCCAAAGCAACCTCTTTCTCCAGCCTTTCTCTTTCTGCCTGACATGCTCCATTCCCAGAAGTTAGATTATGAATTCATATATAAAATTCACATGCTACAAAAAATAAGATATAATCTTCTAGCTTTTTTCCCTTAGCATGTAGTAGTGAATTTAGAAGATCAACTAATGGCCACTGAACAAAGTAAGAGCTCCTACTCTGAGAGCTGAGCTACAGAACAGACCTATTATTACAGTATGTGTTGACTAAAGAGAAACAGGAGCCTAAACACATAAAGCTTGGGTAGTAAAAGGGCTGCCATTGACCTGTGTGGCTTACAAGTGGCAGATCTCAGGCCAGAGGGATCTAAAACAATGACTAAGGACCAATAAATCACAAAGAAGGAAATGGGGAGAGATGGATGTATGCACACGGAAGTGCATGCATGTGTATGAAGGATGGAGAGACAGAGAAGAAAAGTCTACATCTGTACCTATAATAAAGGCAATGAACATAAAATGAGGAGCTGGATATAAAAGACAAATTTCTGTTTTGCAGAGGGGTAGCTCTGATTTTTTTACTTTCAGAAATAGTTTATTTTGTTCACCTGTCATAAATACTCTGGAAAAAAGCCTTTAGCCATAATTTTCACGGAGTAATAATCCAATGGTTGGAGATCTTCATGAAAAATAAAAGAGCTCAGGTTAATCAATAGAAGGAATGAAGGAATTCTACACATTTTCAAAAAGATGGTTCCTTTTGTTAAGTTCTCTGTACTGGAAACTACAGCATAAATTTGTCCTTGGCATTAGAATAAATTATAGCTCAGCTCTTCCTAGGAAAACTGTATTCCTGTCCACTGTGCTTAGTTGAGGTAAGCTAGGAAAAGCTTATCAGATTACACAATATTACTAAATGCATAAGGCTCTCATCTGATTGCTTTTCAATCAGAACCTCACATCTTTTGCCAGATATAAATCATCTTATATAAAAGAGCTTTAGAATACAAAGTCAATGAAATATTTTTTTTCCTGGAGGCCTTAATGCAATCTTTATTTGATTATGAAACCCAAACTTGCCCACTATGGTTTAAATAGACAAGGTATGCTGTGTTTACAAAGTATGTTTCTGTAATACAAATGATACAAGTACAAACTACATGACCTTGTTACTAAACAGCAAATTATTCAAATGTAGTTCCACTCTAAATTGGAAAAATAAGTCATAGTATACTTTTTGCCTCTTCCAAATTATAGTGTAATTACAAACATAGTTTCTAGCTCAATTCCCAAGAGCAATGGAGAAAACAGAACACTGGTATGTGCACGAATACATGAAGGGGGAATTGTGTTGGAGAGAGGAAGAAAGGGAGAATGGATGGACAATGGACAACAGGTAATAAAACTCTGCCTCCCTGATCTCCAAGTCGGTTGGTAAATATCCCCAAGTGTTCTGGGATTGACTTAATAACCAAGTATCCTGGGTTCAAAATAAAGCTCTAGGACTAACTTACTCTGAAGTCTCTGGTAAATTACTTTATGACATTGAGTCTCAGTATTCTCAGCTATAAAAACATAATAATAATATGGTTGGATTTTATCATATCTAGGAGTTTTATTATTTTCAGATAAATTGAGTATACTGCGTACATGGCACAATTGTGATCTTTACTTGTTTGCCATATTTTTAGGTACTGCATAAAATGTAAAATAAAAATGGAAAAGACAAATAAAAATAAATACCTCAAATCATTTTGGAAAAGCATCAAGTTCGTTATTCAACAATTACCCACTGAGTACCTACCATGTATCAAGTATAGCACAGGGCGCTAAATTGTAAATAAAAGAATAAATGGGTGGTAGAATAAACGGCAAATGAGAAAGAAGGGAGAGAGGGAGGAAGTTAGCTAGTTGCTTAGTTGGATACCCAAGCCTATAACAAATCGGAGTGGGTCAGCATTCTCTCAACAGATGGACTCCCACAATGTTATCAGTGTTCACAGGAAATAACCCTAAGAGCTTCATGGGGGTAAAATGGTACTAGAATAAGGGATATAATACAAACTACCACATTCATGAGAATCTACTCTGTGCCATGCTTTGTACTTAACATTATTTCTAGTTTTCATAACAACCTTGAAGGTAGAGCTTTCTTGTTTGTTCCAATTTTATCTATAAGAAAACTGAGACAGATACATTTTAATAAGTTTTCTTAGATAACACTGAGGACACAGGCATAAATGAATTGAGCTCTTACACATTGTTACTGAAATAAGTTTTGTTTCTATCTGTGGTATAGTTTTCTACTTTAGATCAAATGTTTATAAAGAAAAACATTTCTAACAGTTCTGTCTGTCTATGAAATAAAGCAAACTTAGCAGTGGATATAGAGATATGAGGCCTACTGGCAATTACAAATGTGATCGGAAGACTATACACTCTACCAAACAGAACATTCTCCCCAGAGATATTTGAGAGGAGAACAGAGGCTGAAGCAATGAGGTGCTGACTTTAGGTAACTGGGAAAAGCCAAAGTTCCTGTTTTAGCCTCAAGGTCTCTAATATGAAGAACATCCATTCACTAAGGCACCCCAAGCTCAGAAAGGACTCCTGAGAACTCTGTTTTGGATTTCAGGCTGCCTGTCTATTTTATCTATCCTTCTAAAATTACTTAGAACATAAGTACTTAATCTAGCCAAAATAATTCTTGAAGCATAACACAAATAGAAGTATTGGCAATATGATCTATAACACCAGATGATCTTAACATTACTATTAGGTGGTAGGAGAGAAAACAGAATAAAAGTGCTTAGGTTTTTCTTTAGATTGATTTTACACCCTGTCAGAAGACCATAAGCTTATGTATGCATTGATCTTACATGTGTTTCAAAAAATTTAGGGTATGAAGACAAATGGAGCATGTAGTTTTCATACGCCCTAAAGGTGTAATTAAAAAAAAAAAAAAAGGCAGACAAAAAGATAAGAAGAAAAGAAAAACAAAAGAAAAACAGGAAAACATACAAGAAGATAACATTAATAAGTCCAAGGTGAAAGGATTCAATTTCTGAAATAGAGAGAGATCACACGGACCACATGGACAGAAATTGAGTCTCCACCAGCCTTTAGCCAACATCAGTGGGCAAGCATGTGGGTGAACAGCCTGCAGATGATTCCAGCCTCTAACCTTTGAGTCTTCCAGACATCATGAACAGACACAAACATGCCCATGGCACCCCATCCGAATTCCTGATTCACAGAATCCATTTCTGTTTGATGCCATTAGGTTATAGAAAAAATGTATTATGTAGCTATGTTAATAAAATACATGCAAACACACACACACACACACACACACACACACACACACACAGAGAAAGTACTAATGATGGGGCGCCTGAGTGGTGCAGTCGGTTAAGCATCTGACACTTGGTTTTGGCTCAGATCGTGATCTCAGGGTCAGGAGATCAAGCCCTTCAGCGGACTCTGTGCTCAGCACAGTGTCTGCTTACGACACCCTCTCCTTCTGCCCCCTATGCTCTCACTCCTTCTCTCAAATAAATAAATCTTAAAAAAAAAAAAAAAGAAAGTACTAATGATAAAGCAAATGGGTCAAAATATAAACTATTAGTGAAAAGCCTGGTAAAAGCCATATGGTAGTGATTTTTACTATATTTGCAACTTTCTAGAGATTTGAATGTATATCAAAATTTAAAGAGAGAAAAAGAGACAAAGAGATGAGAGACAGAGAACGGAAACAAGACAGAGGTAACAGAATGAAAAGATGTAGCCTATGTCCAGAAATTTTTTTTAATGGAGAAGAGACAGATGCAGGAAGGGCAACATAAACAAGATTGATGAAAAGAAATCAACTTGGTAGATTAGAGTGAAGCAGCAAAATACTAAATACAAAAGAAAATCTTAAAAAGCGCCAGAAAGCAGAAAGACTACATAAAAAGGAAAGACAATTAAGCTGACAGGAGGTTTCTAAACACGAGCAAGTCAGAAAATAATGAAATCATACCTCAAAGTGTTGTGAGGAAAAAACACAAAACACTTAGCTAGACCTTTGTACCCAATTTAAGAATAAGGGAGAAATTAAATATACCCTTAGTAAGCAAATTCTAAAGGCTGCACCTCAAGAAGAAAAATTTCCCCAGAAGAAGGGAAGAGAAGGAATGGTGAGCAGAGAAAAGTGTCAAGAACGCAGGAAAATATGGTGAATGAGGTGAAGCACCACACAGTGTCCCTTTCATGGAAGGTCTAGATGCTCCAACAATTAGAGAGCTGTCAGCTCACAGCCTTCATCTCTTAGCTCCTCAAGGGAGCACCCAGTTAAAGAGAAGCACCTTACTCCAAGTCAAAAAGCAGTCCACATAACGATTGATCAAGGCAGGGATATAAAGGCTGTCATTTTGGACAAACCTGGAACTCTGGCAGGCCATTTAGCTCCTGGTGAGGTCAGCTGGGGCCATCATTAGACCTGCATTACAGCTCCAGTCCCTCCAGTTTCCTTTCCCTTCCTTCCACAGGTGTTGATCCTGAGGGCACTCCCTAATAAGCATCCTTCACTCGAAGGAAAGGAGGGAGGGAGAGAAGTATGGGAGAAAGCAAAGAAGGAAAGGAGGGTAGGAAGGAAGGAGGGAGGATAGAAAGAGATGGAAGAAAGGATGAATGGTTGGAAGGATAGAAAGAGGGAAAGAAAAGGAGAGAGGAGGAGGGAGAGAGAAAGAAAGGAGGGAGAGCAAGTGAAAGAAAGAAAAAAGGAAAGAAGGAAAGGAAAGGGAGACAGAGAATCAAAGGAAGTAAGGAGGGAGAGAGGAAGATAGGGAGGGCGAAAAGGAAAGAAAGAAGGAAGGAAAGAAACAGAAATCTTAAATTATTTAGAAATAAATGAAAAATAAGAACACTGCACATCAAAATCTGTGTATGTAAGCCACAGCAATAATACAAGGAAGATACTTAGCCTCAACTGTACTTGTCAGAAATCAAGAGAATGGAAAATGAGTGAAATGACATTAAAATTCCAGTAGCTAATAACAATAATACAAACAAGTTACGACAAAAGATAAAACAAATGAATGAAGATAAAAATAGAAATGGAAATAATTTCATCAATATAACCAGAAGCCACCTTTTTGAACAGGTGAATAAAATAAAACTTAAAAACCTTTGCAGGTGTGGTCAAAATAATATCATAAATGCAAAATGAAATATAACTACAGATACAGAAAATATACCTGAAGTAGTAATAAAACGGTATGTCTTATCATTTCGTGCAATCAATTTGATCTTGAATAATTTTCTGGATGAATACACAGTGCTTATTATTATTAATGCTTATTATTATTAATGAATACACAGTGCTTATTAAAATTATTCCAACCCAATGAAGAAATTTTGAATAGGTCAATAATCAAACATAAACTATAAAAGTGGTCAAATGTCTCTCTCTCAAGAAGTAAGAACAATCAGAAGTTTTACCAAATCTTCAATAAATAATTACCATATACACGAGTGTTCTTTTCCAAAACATAAAATAAATAGCTTTTTAAAGCATTTTTAAATTGAGGTGCCGGATTGGCTCAGTTGGTTAAGCATCTGCCTTCGGCTCAGGTCATGATCCCGGAGTCCTGGGATCAAGCCCTACATTGGGCCCCCTACTCAGTGAGGAGCCTGCTTCTCCCCCTGCCTGCCTCTCCCCCTGCTTGTGTGTGCGTGCTCTCTCTCTCTCTGTCAAATAAATAAATAAACTCTTGAAAAATAAATAAATAAATAAGTTAATTAAAGCGTTTTCAAGTTATTATACAAAGGGATCATTACTGTCATGCCAAGATTGAACAGGATAGCTCAAGAAAGGAAACAAATTTAAGGACTTAGGTGCAAATGCAATAAATAAATTAGCAAATTAAATCAAAAGTGTACATTAAAAAAAAAATACTTATCTTGACCAGTTGAGTCTTAACCCAGAAATGCTAGAATGGCTCAATTTAACAAACCAATTAACGTAATTCATTATATTATCATATCATGGGATCAAAAAATGTAATAATAAATCACATAATTATGTCAAGAAAAGAAAGGCTTAATAAAATCTCTTGTAAAAATGCTTAGTGAAATATAAACTAAAAATCCTTAACGCAGTAAAGTATATTTATAGGAAACCTGACATTTAATGATAAACTATTAGAAGCATTCCTGTTAAAGTCAAGAACAGAGCATGAATGTCATCTAGCAACCTTGTTTTACAAACTGAACTGTAAGTCCTCAATAAGGGGGGAAAAAAAAGATTGTAAAGAGACAAACATCATTATTTATAGAGGAAATCATTAATTCTCAGAAGATCAGCTGAGAAATAATTAGCATTCATGAGAGTTCACAGGCATTCAACACAAGACCAAAATACACACACTATTAATAGATTGCTAATATACCAGCAATGATCAACTATAAAATAATATAGAAAAGTACATTCCACTGACAACAGAACAAAAATAAGACACCCAAGAAAGATTCCAATAATATAAAAAGACACATCACATCCCTTTCACATTTACCTCTTTATCCATCTGAAGTTTATTTTTAGTATGATATAAGTTAACAGCTAACTTTTCTTTACAATTAGATATCCGACTGTATCAAAAATATAAATGGAGAGGTGCACCTGGGGGGCTCAGTCAGTTAAGTGTCTGCCTTCAGCTCAGGTCATGACCTCATGATCTCGGGGTCCTGGGATCAAGCCCTGCTTAGGGCTCGCTCAATGGGGAGTCTGCTTCTCCTTGTTCCTCTTCCTCCCCCGCCCCCCCAGCTCCTGTGTGCACACTTGCGCACGTGCTCTCTCTCATTCTCTCTCTCTAATAAAATAAATAAAATCTTAAGAAAAAAAACTATAGGGGCGCCTGGGTGGCTCAGTGGGTTAAAGCCTCTGCCTTCGGCTCAGGTCATGATCTCAGGGTCCTGGGATGGAGCCCCGCATCGGGCTCTCTGCTCAGCAGGAAGCCTGCTTCCCCCCCTCCCCTCTGCCTGCCTCTCTGCCTACTTGTGATCTCTCTCTGTCAAAGCCTCTGCCTTCGGCTCAGGTCATGATCTCAGGGTCCTGGGATGGAGCCCCGCATCGGGCTCTCTGCTCAGTAGGGAGCCTGCTTCCCCTTCTCTATGTCTGCCTGCCTCTCTGCCTACTTGTGATCTCGCTCTCTCTCTGTCAAATAAATAAATAAAATTTTTAAAAAAAACAAACAAAAAAAAACTATAGTAACTTAGATCTTGAGATACTAGAACCATATTCAAATCAGTGTGGAAAAGAGTAAGCTATTTAATAAATACTATTTGGACAATAAGCCATTCATTTGAGGGAAAAGGAAGTAAATGAAACCATTAAGTATAAAAACAGTGGACCATAATTTTATTGTCATAAAAGGTCAAACACAAAAGCCAAAGGAAAACAAAACCGTGTTGTTTAAGGAAGACAAAACCACAGCCTTTATTTATAAGAAAGACTAACATTTGAATATAAAAAATGTATAAATTCTCTCCAAAAAAGGACCACATAACCTTATTTTTAAAGTAGACAAAGAAAACTCTACAACAAATAAAATACAACAAGTAAATCTAAGTATAAAAAGAATTCCTATACATCAGTAACGAAAAGCCAAAAATGCAATAATAAAAAAAGGGATCAAGATATGAACGAGCAATTCTTAGAAGAAAAAATATGACAAATAGATGTTAAATTTCCCAACCTCACCAGTAATCAGGAAAATATAAATTAAAACTATAATGAAATAAAATTTTTCACCCAATCCATTAGCAAAAAATAAAATATTAATGATTTAGCTTTAAGGAGAGTGCTGGGAATAGACACTCTACTGCAGCAACACTCCCTTGCATGCTTTGTCAAAATATAAATATATAATGGCTTTTTGGAGGTAATATTAGCCATATTTATCAAACTAAACACCTTTTGACACAGTGATTCCAATTTTAGGCCTCTATCCTAGTAAAGCAGTTATGAATGTTCTCTAAGAGACATGCAAAAAAAAAGTAATTCCTGTATCATTTATAATGGTGAAAAGTAAGAAACATTCTAAACAATCACCAGTGATGCAAGAATTAAATTCTAGTAATATCATGAATTGCTTTGCAGCAATTAAAAAACATGTAAATAAAATCTATATGCATTTGTATGGAAAGATCTCCCATATATTTTTGAGTGAAAAAAGCAGTAAATAGAATACTTGCAAATGAATCCTACACATGACCTCAAAAATAATATATTATTTGTCCTTATGCATAAAATACATGGAAGTGAATAGCAAACGGACTGGAAGAGCCCCTGGGTGGCTCAGTCAGTTAGTTGATCAACTCTTGATTTTTGTTCAGGTCATGATCTCAGGGTCATGGCATCAAGGCCTGCCACTGGACTGGCTCACACTCATCGCAGAGTCTGCTTGTCCCTCTCCTTCTGCTTGTGCTCTCTCCCTCTCAAACAAACAAGTAAATAAATATAAATAAATAAAGTTTTAAAAAAGAAAATAGACTGGAAAAATGTATACCACACTGATAATGGTGTTTACTTCTGGAGAAGAAAATGGGATTTTGGCAAGGAGAAAAGATCCTTAACCTCTTAATTCTTTTTCCCGTATTGTCAAAAAGTTTAACTATGGGAATTTATTTATTCATTGCTCAAGTAAAAAATAAAAATAAAAAAATCTTTTAGCTATGTAAATACTTGATTTGTATGTTATTTTAGCATATTTTATTGGCACATTTCCCTCAGAGTAACTTCTTCAGCTCAAATGAATTCTCTGAACTATAAAATATACTTCCAATCACAGAACACAAGTAAGCTTATATGATTTTTTTTTTTATTTTTTGGCACTCTTACCTAATCCTGACTAGCCCACAAATTAAATTTACCAAATGACATGAATAGTAATCTAATGCTGTGTTTCATAAATCAAAGAGGTAAGTATAGAATATGAAACTGTGAAACTGTTACAGAGCCTCAGTTTGATGATGGTTTGAAAATTCTGATTCTAAAATTTAAGTATATGATTGCTATGCTGACTTTTGAATGTCTTAGCAATTGGTGCTTTATAATAGGAAGGACTCAGCATTTAAGGTCAAAAGACCTTAATTGTATGAGTGTGGGTGAACAAATTTTCATTATGTTCTTTCCAATCACACTTCTAAATGTATAAATCTGGATAAGTTATTCAACTTTCTTTATGATCATTTTTTTTCTTCTATAAAGTGGGAAAAATAATAGTAATACCTGTTCCCACACAGTTAATTTGAAGACTAAATGAGATCACATGAATAGAAGTTCTTTGTCACCTATACAGCACTATTAAAGGTCAATTAATACAGTAGTAGTATTTCTTCCAGGTAAAATGGTATGTGAAGACCAAAACAAAGACACAAAGAAACTTCACTAAAGATAGATTATAAACTTTCTAAAATGCAACTTTATGCTGCTCCCTATAATGCTAAATTAAAAAACTATTTTTTTCTGTTACTACTTGTTAATATGTGAAGGTAGTACACACAATACACATTATTTAACTTTTTTTCTAAGTGAGATCTACTATACCTAAGGAAAATTAAGAGAATTTACAAGCTTTTTTTTCTTAAATTACCCTCATTCAAGAGCAGACCCTATAGAACACAAGGGGGCAGTATTTCTTTTAAAAAAAAAATCTCACCGAGGTGGTACAATGGAAACATCTTTTAATGATATGTCAAGATTAAAACAATTTAGCATCCACGTCAACTATAACGCACAACCATTGGGGGGGAAAATCACAGTACTACATTTCTTGGAACACTTGAATAATTCCTAAAACAAGAAGTTCATGAGTTAACAGAGATGAAATGTCTGCCAACCAGACCAGAAAGAATAAATCTGTAGTTCTAGTCGCATTTACTTAAGCCGTCTTCACAGTCAAGCAGGCTGGAGAGCATGTTGCTGTTTCAGCAACAGCAGCAACAATTAGTAGGTGCAAAAGAAACAAAACCAAGTGTGACTTCATCACCCTAATAGGGTCCATTAGGGAAATACCAAGTAAACTAAACGGCTGTTTCCCTGGAAACAGGCAGGAAAAATTCTTCCAAAGGGCTCTCTACCCCATACTTAAAGAACTGACTTATATGAACTTCAGTTTAATATATATATATAAGTACCAGGGATACATAGCCCTATGCTCCTTTTTATGGTGGATCTAATGGCATTTAACCCATGGGTCAAGTCATGGATCAACAGGAATAACCTCTCTAATGGGTTTAAAAAGTAACATAGAACACCACAGTACAGGCTGAAACTGCAAATCGCTGAAACTGCTAATCGCTGAAATGATTCTAAATATAGGTCAGAAGGCAGAGCAGACCAGCCTCCTCAAGGCAACGTGATGTTATTACCATCTATCTAGTGCTCATGACGCCAGGCTATCTTAAGTTTCATTTACTTCATTTAATCTTCTCACTAAGAATATGATCGGTACAGGTACTGAGGCACAGGCTAAATAAATAGCAACGGTTGAGCTGGAGTCAAACCCAGAAGGTCTAACTCCAGAGCACATGCACTTAATCAGCACATGATACACGGCTTTTCACAAGGCTGAGTTCTGTGCGATCCAGGCAGTCTGGCTTTCAATCTTCCACTGACACTACACATGTGAGGCTGGCAAAACTGCATCATTTCTGGGCCTCAGTCCACCCTCTCCACTTACCAACCACCCACCACCATCACCTCCATAAATAAAGGAACCAGAATAGGTAAGGAACAAGGCCTTTTTTTGGCTCAGTAATTCATAACAATATTATGAAAGCAGCTATTGAGTTGATGCAGTGTAGGATCTTATATTTTTAGATACCTGCCTCTGTGATCACTGATAGCAGCAAGGAAAACTTGTTTTTGTTTTTTTTTATTTCTCAAAGGTATACAAAAAATCACCAGTTTACTTCTTTAAATAAACTTAGGGCTATCTACTATCTATTCTTTATCTGTAAGCAGGTTTTTATATAGAGAACTATATACAAGTACTGTATATCTATAATTAAATGGGGATTCATGGGTACTCACATCAAGAATGTAAAAAAGTCACCAAATATGGAAGTTCTGGGCAGTAAACACGAATTTCATCTACCATAGTTTATAACTTTGGCTTCAGCTGGCTCTAATCCTCCAGCTGGGATTTAAACAATCTGACAACTTTGAGAAGCTGTGTAGCATAACATAACAGAACTCGCATGCAATTTGTTTACATGGGATAAAGATTTTTATCTTTAAAGATTTTTTTACTGCAATTACTGACTTTTTAATTAAAATTTCCAAAAATTTAATGCAAAACCGGGATCCTATTAGATAATCTTACAATCATTTTAAGGAATCTCTAGATATTCCCCATAGAATATCAACTGTTTCAAATTCATCATGACATTAAAATTGTTTCTTAAAAGCATAATTTCAAACTGGCCATTTTTACCATTTGAAGGAATACTTCCTTCTTTTAATGCATTTTCAACTGAGAGTATCTTAAGTCCTTTGAGATTTTTAAACATAAAGTCAATTTATTTCTGTTATATTCCTGTTCAAGCTGATGCTGCCAGAGGCTTATTTTAGGGAAAAAAAAATAAGACGAAAAAGAAAGAAAAAATAAAACAAACATTATTCTTAAATATATAAAAAGAAAATTAGAGTACAAGTAAGTACCAAAACTGCTAAAATTTCAGATTTGAAATAAATGTTAGAGGCTAAAAAAAATCCAGGGAGTAGTTTTTTCAATAAAAATTTTAAATCTTTAGTATTTGGTGCTCTATTTATTTATGAAATGGCAATATCATTCTGGCAGACTTTATAATTTCTGATTCATGAATTAACTTTGGCCTTTCTCTCCATAATATAACTGTTCTAAAGACAACTATAAATTTTGGGAAATGAGCTCCATTAAAGTTGAATAGTCCTCCTTTTCTATCTTCTTAATAATTCACTTCTTGTTGTCTGGTACATATATAAACTAGAAACTCAGTAAAAACTAGTCCTATATGATAGTTCTAAGGACTAAAAATATTCTATCAGAAGCTATGCAACGCTGATAGATTTTGCCCTTCAGCTTATGCTGTATTTTCCTCCCTGGTAGTAAAAAAGTGGACATGGGATCTATGACATAAAAACTGAAAGAACTTTATTTAGTTACTATGAGAATCTTAGGATAACCCTACAAATGTTAGGGATAGTGAACATGATTATAATCATCTTAAAGATTTACATATGTATCAATGACTATTTTTTTAGAGTAGCATGGAACTAAAAATGGGTTAAAATTCTCATGAAATATTTCTCTGAAATCCACTGGAGTCTAATTGTTCTCAAAAGGCACCTAAGATCAGACCAAAAAGCTTTTCCCAAAGTCATAAACTAAACTAGAAAACAGGACTCCAGACAGTAATAACATAATGAGCAAACTAGCTCTATTTGTGCTAAAATTAATTGAAAAAGTTGTTTGAATTGATTCTTAGCTTGATTTAAGCTACATTTAAACAAACCAACAAAAAGCAAAACTGTATAGGCAAGAGTACTCAACTTTAATAAACTTCAAAAGCCATTTTGAATTTTACTACCTTGTTCTCATCTTGTAGATTATGCTACAATGCTTGTAGATTATGCTAAGGTGTCATGTTTAAAAAGAGAAAAGGAAACTAACATTTATTACGTTCCAGCAAAGGGCCTTTGGAAACTGAATTTTCTCATTTAACCCTCATAACTTCCCTGGAAGGAACACATCATTTTCCAGAGATTTCAAATGAGGGCCTCGAAAATAATGATACTATTTACTGATGCGCCTAAAAACACTGACCTGGGAGCAAGAGGCTTTCTATAGCATACGTCTAAGTTCTTTTGCGGAAAAATCTCTGAACCAAGTGATTAATTTGGACGAGAAGTCATAGGATTGGTCAACAAGAGTGTGCTGCTGTTCAACAAATATGTACTGAGAGCCCACAGTGGCCTCGCCTAGAACTGGGACTAGAGGTAACACAGAGTCCCTGCCCTTAAGGGGCTTATACCACAGGACATATTAGAGAATTATTTCAGAGTTAAGCACTTACTTAGCTTTCCATAAACATCTGGTCCCATTAAGGTTCCCTTTTCTAACCCAAATTTCTCCGAAGTGCCTTCTAATTATAGTTAACTAGAACAGATCCCAGCCATGCTTCTGGACTTTGATGACATCTTCTAAATCTCTTACATACCAATATAAACTCGCCTCTCTCTGAGCACAGTGCTATTTCTCAATGACTGCAGCAGCTCTTGGATCTCTTCCCCAATTACAGGATGGCAGCATCCAGTTATATGAAACTGAGGCTCTCCAGACTAACTGCAAGAAAGCTCATGCTGCTGCTGATAACATACACAACTTGGAGACTGTGTAACCATGGCTCCATGGTATCATTTGAAGGATATAGGAGTTAGTTCCTTTCCAGTTCCCAAAGAGCTCCTTTATTTGCTTTTAACAGTGCCAGCAACTACAATTGCAGTCATTCCTTTCACTAGATCTAGGAAAGAAATGCCAAATACATGGAAAGTGTGTGCTCTTTCCTCCTGTGCCACAGTAGGCATCAGTTATCAATCACAACACCTTCTCCAGGTGAGTGAGGACACTACCGTAGGGTCCTTCCCAAAATAGCATTACAATCCATCTACTGAAGGAGGTTCGCTGGCCTTTTTTTTTTTTTTTTTAACATATAATGTATTATTTGTTTTAGAGGTACAGGTCTATGAATCATCAATCTTACACAATTCACAGCACTCACCATAGCACATAACCTCCCCAGTGTCCATCACCCAGCCACCCTATCCCTTCTACCTCCCTCCATCTAGCAACCCTCAGTTTGTTTCCTGAGATTAAGAATCTCTTACGGTTTATCTCCCTCTCTGGTTTCATCCCATTTCATTTTTTCCTCTCTTCCTCCATGGTCCTCTGACTTCTTTCTCAAATTCCACATAATCAGCGAGATCATATGATAATTGTCTTTCTCTGATTGACTTATTTCGCTTAGCATAATACCCACTAGTTCCAACCACGATTTCATTTTTTGATGGCTGCATAATAGTCCATTGTGTATATATACCACATCTTCTTTATTCATTCATTTGCCGTTACAATCTGTCTATTGAAGGAGGCTCACAGGCCCATCTCTTATCTAGAGAGTGTTTGCAGCATGATGCCACTTACTTACCAGCCCTGCCTGAAAAAGCACTCTTAAATGCAAATATGCAAATTCAATATGGAATTGCCATAATAGATTCCAATAGTCTCTGTTGCCAGTTAAAAGAAAGAGATCTCTGCTCCAGCTGATTCCAGACTGACCCACACAATAAGCAGAGATCTGAAATTCATTCCGAGACCAGGTCTACTGCCTTCTACTCACACAACCATAACTCCGATCTAACTTAAAAACACCTAATTCAGGGGTGCTTGGGTGCGGGAGTCCCAGGATCAAGCCCTGCATGGGGCTCTCTGCTCACCAGGGAGCCTGCTTCTCCTCTGCCCTCCACACCGTGCTCAGGCTTGTGCGCTCAGGCACCCGCGCATGCTCACTCTCTCTCTCTCTAATAATAAAATCTCCTAAAAAAAAAAAAAAAGCACCTAATTCAGAAGGTTGGTGTGAGGATGGTCCTGAGGCAGGTTTGGGGGGACAAAGGTCAATGCTAGAAAAATTTCCAGTGAGAACAATGGAAGCCCTGCTATTTTTTCATGCCATTTATCATGTTATATTAAACTATATGATTTATCTGTTTAGTATTGTGTAGGAAATTGTTCACAAAGAAGGTCTGATGGATTGTTCTTTAAAAAGGCCTGCTTACTTAGCTGGCCCTGGTAAGCTAGATTTTGGAATGTTCCCTATTTTACTTACTAATAAGGTTGGTTTGTATCCTGGGGGCACTGAGCTCTGCTTGCCTAGGCTATTCATGAAAACAGAGTGATTTATATTGATGAATAACTGCTTTCCTTCTGAGAGTCTGGAATTTTGGTAATGTGTGGCTGATTGCATATAGCCCATAATAAAAACTTTGGACTCTTGAGTCTCAAGTGAGCTTCCCTGGGCAGAAAACAAAGCCATTGCACATGTGTTACTGCATTTCATTGCTGGAAGAAGCAAGTTCTCTGTGACACGTCAGCCCCTGGGACAAAGAACTTTGGAAGGCTATGCTGAAATTCTCCAGACTCTGCCCAATGTGTCTTTTCCCTTGCATATTCTGACTTGTATACATAGTTGCGACTACAACTACCTCTGAGTCCTGGGAGTCTTTCCATCAAGTCACTGAACATGTGAATGATTATGTGACCTTCAAAAAATTATGTTCCTCACTAATGTTTCCTTCCCCATTAGAATGTAAGCTCCATAAAGGCAAGGATTTAAAAATCCCTTTAGCTCATATCATATATCAATATAAAATCTTTTTAGTTCACTGATACATCCCCAGTGCCTAGAACAATGCCTGACACATAATGTATATTCGGTATATATTTGTTGAATGAATGAGGAATAAAGCAAATATTCTCTTATGAAACAATTTTTTAAATAAATAAAATATCAATTTATAATCTCAAAGATCCTTAAGAATACATTGTTTCTATAAAGAGAGAACACTGCTATTGGGAAAAATTCCTTTTAAATGAAAGGCAACAGCTGAATTACAAATATTATAGTTACAGCAAAAGCAGATTACATACTTCAGAAATACCATGAACATTAATGAAACCAGCTAGAGAAATTCTCCTAAACTCAGAAGATAAGGGTAAAGAGATAAACATAACAACTACCAATAAGTAAATTTCAAAAATCAAAATTATAACTATCCAGGGAGGAGAAATCAAGTTATCCCCACTAGACACGGACATAGTAGACTCACAATAAGTAACTGTTGAGTAATTGAATGAAATAGGAAAAAATTATATTGGTATCAGTATATACTTTTCAAATATAAAAACAACTGAAACACTTTAGAATAAAAGATAGTGAGTGACATAAGAACTCAACAGATAAGTGAAAGATTATATGTGGGGAAAACAAAAAGACCTTCCCAAATACTCCTAAATACAGAAAATATAACAATTATGAACTCTTCCTAACATTTACTTAAGGAAATACTCCTGCTGACTAAGAAATTAATAAAAAAACAAATTAAAGGAGCAGAATAACCAGCATCATATGAAACCGTAATAATAAATAACCAATAACAAAAACATTTCTATTAAATTAAGAATCAAGATAGGGATTTAATTGGCATAAATTTATTTAATATAGTTTTGATTAGGCTTCATTCTAACTTTTGTAGGTTCTGGGACAAGAGAACAAAAAGGGCCCATGTACTATATTACTAAATAATTAGAAGTTAAAAATCA
The DNA here is from genome assembly GCA_028534135.1 of Potos flavus. NCBI lineage: Eukaryota > Metazoa > Chordata > Mammalia > Carnivora > Procyonidae > Potos > Potos flavus. The sequence continues at coordinate 125,701,441 of CM052883.1, read as the reverse complement.
AGCTATTCGGGTACAAAATCAATATGCAAAATCTGTTGCATTTTTACACACTAATAACAAACTCTAAAAAGAGAAATTGAGAAAACAATCCCATTTACAATTGCATCAAAAAATAAAATACCTAGGAATTAATTTAACCAAGGAGATGAAGATCCATGCACTGAAAACTATAAGGCACTGATGAAATAAACTGAAGAAGACATAAATAAATGGAAAGATAGTCAATGTTCGTGGATTTAAAAAATCAGTGTCATTAAATTGTCCATACTACCAAAAGAAATCCACAGATTAATTGCAATCCTTATCAAAATTCCACTGACATTTTTCACAAAAATTGAACAACAATCCAAAAATTTGTATAGAATCATAAAAGACTCTCAATAGCCAAAGCAATCTTGAGAAAGAACAACAAAACTGGACGTATCATGCTCTCTGACTTCAAGCTATATTACAAAACTATAGTAATCAAAACATTATGGTAGTAGAATAAAAACAGACACGGTATGAATGGAACAGAATACAGAACATAGAAATAAACCCACACATACATGATCAATTAATTCACAACAATAAAGGAGCCAAGAATATACAATAGGGAAAGAACAGTCTCTTCAATAATGATGTTGGGAAAACTGGACAGCCACATGCAAAAGAATGAAACTGGACCACTATCTTATACCATATTCAAAAATCAACTCAAAATGAATTAAAGACGTGAACACAAGAACTGAAACCATATAACTCCTAGGAAAAAAACGACGGCAATATGCTCCTTGACATCAGTCTTAGTGGTGATTTTTTAGATTTGACACCAAAAGCAAAGGTGACAAAAGCAAAAATAAACAAGTGGGACTACATCAAACTAAAAAGCTTCTGTACTGCAAAAAAAAAACCATCATCGCATATTGCATGGAGCACTGAGTGTTATGTGTAAGCAATGAGTCTTGGAACACTACATCAAAAACTAATGACGTACTATATGGTGACTAACATAACATAATTAAAAAAAAACATTATCAGGAAATTCAAATCAAAACCACAATGACATATCACTTCACACCTGTTAGAATGATTGTTATACAAAAGACTAGAAATAATAAGTGTTCCTGAGAAGGTGGAAAAAAGGGAATCTTTGTGCACTGTTGGAACTATAAATTGGTGCAGCCTCCATGAAAAACAGTACTGAGGTTCCTCAAAAAATTAGAAATTGAACTACCATACAATCTAGCAATTCTACTTCTGGGTTATTTATCCAAAGAAAACAACAACACTAACTCAAAAAAATATATGCACCCCCATGTTCACTACGTCATTACTTACAATAGACAAGATATAGAAATAACTGGAGTGTCCACTGATGGATGAATGGATACAGAAAATGTGGTGTACGTATATAATAGAATATTAACCAGCCATAAAATAACAGGAAATCTTGCCACTTGTAACAATGATTAAACTTAAGGGCACCAAGCTAAGTGAAATATGTCAGACTGAAAAAGATAAACATCATATATTCTCACTTACATATGGAATCTTAAAGAATCATAGAAACAGAGAACAGATCGATGGTTGCCAGGGGATGGGGTCAGGGATTGGGCAAAATGGGTCAAGGAGGTCAAAAGACAGCAACTTTTAGTTATAAAATAAGCTATGTTACGTTGTAAGTTATAAGTCACGGAGATGTAATGTACAGCATGGTGACTATAATTAATAACACTGTACTGCATATTTGAAAGTTGCTATAAGAGATCTTAGAAGTTCACACAAGAAAAAAATTTATAACTACTTATAGAGATAGATGTTATCTAGATTTAATGTAGTGATCATTTCATAATATATAAAAATATCAAATCATGTTGTACATTTGAAACTAATGTAATATTATATGCGAATTATATTGATAAATTTTTAATTAAAAATCAAAACTAGGCCAAAAAGCTGGTAATTAAAATATGTTCTATCTCATAACTTGACAAATACACCTCTCCAAGTTGTGAGGTCCCTCACTGTCTTAGGGTGCTTCCCAACACAGCATTACAGTCATATATTGAAGGTGACTTGCAAGTACATCCATAATCTAGAATGTGTTTCTTGGTTTCACCTACTTACCAGCCCTGATAACAACAAAAAATGTTTAAACTATATGATTTAAAAGTCATCAAAATACCAAAGATGGCTAGATTTAACTAGGTGCACCTTAGTATTCTGTTGATACGATGTAGACATATGAGTAATAAAATTATAAACAGTATAAAAATCATTATAGATTTATTCCATAAATCCATTCTCTTGCTTAATTTCAATGAGATCAATAATTAGGCTCTTATGGTCCAGACTTTAACATAATTTGTATTCTATTAACAATAACACCAAATTGGACAACCTCCCCTGACTCATCGTATATCTCAGATAATTTTTTTGACAATTTCAATTTGGAGAAACTTCATTTTGCTATGACAGCAGCAACTGAAAGCATCAGTAAAAAATCTTAAAGTAATGCTTGGATTCAGAAATGTCCACGAATTCTCCATATTATGTTCAAACATTACAATGGGTCATATGTTATAAACTATGATTACAGAAAATATTATAAAATACTTATTTTCATTGTCGGCTTATAGCACTTACTTTGAAATTTTCACCATCACTGAAGCAACATCAGATCCATATAGTAAAGAATTGTATTAGTTTTCATACATTATACCTAGATCTACATGTATTGCAAAATTTAGAGTAACGATTGTTTAATAATGCAAAATGTTCCTCAGTTGCCAAGCTCAACTGTGGCAAAAGTTGTAGTAATTCATAAGCACTCTAAAACTGACTTAGAATATAAAGAGAAGCAAGAAAACGGATACACACAAAATTCTATCACATTCACACTATATGACAGAAAGGATTTTTTTGAGTTAATAAGTATATCTTTTCCATGACCCAAGCATTTCCATTGTTCAAAGACTTCTTGCATTCCAAAATAGTATCCATCACCAATGTCAGCTGTGGCGCAATCTACAACTCCTCACAGTAGCCCAATCTCCAAAATTTTTATCAGCTTTTGTTTCAAGGGTATTGGACAAGAGTTGGGGAGAAGCATTTCTCTGGAGCCTGAACAATGTTAAACAACAGATGTTTAAGATTACAGATTGCACTATATCAGGACTGAGTACAGAATCCCATAGGGCAGTGATACTTGTAAGTTCTTTAATAAATTAATTTTTATGTCTTCTTGAGATATGTGAAGCCCTAGAAAGTATGAACCTCAAATATGGCGCCTCTTTGGCAGTGCTAACCAGTGTATCTAGACTTACAAACTATATATTATAAATTTTGGAATGAAGAAACTCTCAATTTCTACACATGATTATTTGTCTACAAAATACAACTGTATTGGTGGAAGAGCTATGAGAACTAATTATTTCAACAACCTGTTTTGATAAGGACTACATAAATACTAATAACAATCAACAAAAAAATGGGGGAAAATGCCATTCACAAAAGCAGTGACGACAATGAAATCCCATTAACACATGTGAATAATATGAAGAGAGTTATATGAACAAAACTATAAAACACAATCTAAATCTAAATAGTATAAATGGGGACTTGAATGGAGAGATAAATCACATTCTTAAATAGTGTAGTGGATCATTACATTTTCAACTTGGTTAAGCTAAAGCTATATTCCCAGATTCCTCCTCTCTGTGTGCTTCTGACCAAAAGGACTGACCAAAAGAAATATATGAATAGTATTTGGGAGGTAAAAGTAAAGTAGCAGCTATTACTCTTTGAAATTGATAACGGTCATGTGCAGTGACAGGTAGAGAGGTTTCAATGAGTGCCAGCTTGTCCTCCCTCGTTTGCACCATGTCCAGCACTTTCTCCTGACTGCTGCCATGCTAACCAACATTGGTTCTGGCTCATTACCAGATACCATCAAATTCTCCCCTCCCTGAATAGGTATGTTACGCCTTCCATCAAGAGGCAGAATTTTTTTCTCCACTCCTTGAAACTGGACTAAATCTGTAGCTTGACTTGACTATTAAAATGCAGTGGAAGTGACACTTGTAGCCTTGAGTCCAGGCTTTAAGACACCTGTGGCTCCCATCTTTGCAGTTTTAGAAGCATGTTGCCATGCTAAGAGGAAGTCCAAGCTAGCTAGCTGGAGAGGAAGGCCATGTGGACAAGACCTAAGGCACCTAAGCAACAGTGAGGACTAAGGCTCCAAACATGTGAGAAAGTTCTCCTCAGACCTTCCAGCCCAACTGCAGCAGAGCTCCCAGTTGAGTATGACACAGGCAATCTCAGCCTACAGTGCACGGAGCAGAAGAACTGCCCAACTCCGCCTAGTGAACCCACTGAATTGTGAGAAATAATTGTTCTTGTTTTAAACCGCTAAGTTTTATGGTGGCTTGTTTCACAGCAATGGGTAACCGAAACGAGGAAACTTATGTTTTAAATATAACAGTAACATTCTTTCCCCCAACCTCCTTTGGGTCTTAATAAAAGCATTCTAAAGGTCATCTGTAAGAATATTCAGCAATTGTAGCCAATAATTTTTTGAAAACTAAAATAATGAGGGCATATTTGCCCAATGAACCTTAAAACATTTTTAAACTTTAGTAATCAGAAAAATAGGAGCTATCATTTATTGAATGTTTACCATGTCTTAGACATTGCTTAAAGTACTGCCATGACAAATAAATAATGATATTATTCTTCTGGCCTCCAGATGAAAATATGAAAGTAATTTTTCTAAACTTTTATGTTAATAATTATAGGGCATCAATGATAAACCAGAATAATAGGAAAGATACTCAATAAAACTACATATGTAGTAAGTTAGGCCAAGTCAAACTGTCAGAGTTCATTAAGCTAAATCAAGTATGTAAGAACATTGGGCCTGTCCACGCTTGTACTAAATAAATAATCATCAGAACTAAAGAGCCCTCAGCCTTCTGAAAAGTTTCCTGAGGGATCTAAGACAACCATAATTCTCACCTAAGGCAAAAAGATCAGGAGAAAAGAATGAAAACTCCATGATTTCAGCCACTCTGTCATCTTGCTCTGTACAACAGGGTGTAGCAGGAAGAGAATCATCAGGGGAGGATAAAATAATGTCTCTGCTCAGCATAAAACTTTGCTTTGGGAGGAAAGCCCATCCCTCAAGGCAAGGAGTAGATTTCCTCCATTCAGAAAGTAAAGCTGAAAAAAACCCTTTGAGATCAAAGAGCAATTTATTTTTCAGATGAAGGAACTCATGCCCTGTGGGTAATGTGATTGGCTCTAAGTCATTTACTGGTGCCAGAGCCGGTCCCCAGACCCCAGCTCCCACTCTACTCCAGAGTGATTCTTCCTCTGTATCTTTTCCACACCAAACCCATTTGGAAGCACCCTCTCCAGCCCCAACCACTTCACTTTTATGAACTGACAGTAATTTAAACAAGGAAGAGAGCCAAGGCAGTGGCTGGCTTGTTCACTCTGTCTCAGCACCTGGCTCTATTCCTCCCCATAGAATGCACTCAAAGATCATCGATGGGGCAAAGGAAGTGAAATGCATCTTAGCCAACAATTATATTCAATTCTCCTGAGCAAAGGCAAGACTCTATAAAAATAGTTTTGTTGAATAGGTCAATCATCTGTTAACATGCAAGTATTGATTTCTAGCTACGTTAATAAACCACAAGACAAAATAATGTTATCTTCTAAAAGCAAATATTTGTTTTTCCAGCATAATTATGATTTTGCCTTCATAATTAATAGTCATTAAATAGGATGAGTTGTTTCTTTTCATTTATCACCAAGAGGGCAAGATGTTTACTTATAATTAATGACGAGAATGCTCTGAGGTGGGCAGCCTGCACTTTGCCTGAAGTGCCATTTCATCTGCAGGAATATGACTCTCAGTTCATGAAGCCACATTAAAACCATATGTTTCTTTATTTAAAGACAACTGTTCACAGAAGGCAATGCCAGGACGAAATTAAAATTCAAAAGAGATCAGAATGTATTACTGGTGAAAGGGCGCTTCAGGATCGCAGGTTTTTACAATATCCTAAGCAAAGAAAATCCCTGAAGCCTTCGGACGGGTCAAACTACATGCCATGTCATAATATTTTCTTCTTTGAATAATTCTTAAACTGAAGAATTGTGTGCTGCTCATGTTTTCAGAAATTGTTCTGTCATCGGCATCCCGGTGTCATTACCCTAGAAAGTCTTGGATATTCCCTAATCCGTCTAAGCGTTCTTGGCAGAGACCACCTATCTGTGTTTCTCCTCAATGGCACTTATACAATTTGGCTGGAAAAGTTCTTGCTGTTCAGGATGGTTCCATCAACCGCTGTCCACTAGATGTCCGTAGCGTCCCCAGTCATAAAGATTACCAAAAACATCTTCATTTTTCTCGATTTAGAGAGTCCACCAGGCTACACCTGGGCCCACCCCTCCTCCCAGCAGGCCACAACCTGGCACTCTCTCATGTAGTAAGTTGGGGCCATTTTTCCCATTTCTGAGATTACTGTCCTTCATCTGATATCTTGAAAACCACTGTTTCATGTATTTTGTCCAGTTTTATTATTTGTTTCAGATCAATCAAAGTCAGCAATTGGTTGTATTTTAAACTTAATGTGGATATGGATATCATTCTTTTTTTTTTTTTTTTTTTTTTTTTTAACAAGACCCAGGCTTTAATGGAGATAAGAAAGAAAGGGGACCTGAGAGACCAAGAACATCTGAGGGGAGAAAGGTTTAGGGGGTGGAAACAAACAACAGGAAAGCATCATACACTAATCTACTCTACACCCCAATTTTTTTAGGGACAGCCCATGAAAAAAGAATTCAAAAACACTAGACTCTACGGCTGTGTCTAGGCTTATATATATGATGTAGCATTTACAACAATAAGAAAGCAATTCTTCGCTCACTAAGACTACCTGTCTTATGCTACACAAATAAGAAGCTTACATAAAGCCACCTTCTCTATGACTGGTGCTCTGTAAATTGTCCTTAGGTCTACACTTGCTGATGAGCAGCTCTCTGCAAGGTGTCCATACTCCAATGTGGAGATAAAGCTATCATCAGCTCCCACAACAGAAGAAACTAGAAACACCCGTGCTCTGCATATTGACCTCCACCATCCCTCTCAGTCTCCTTCAAGGTCACAGATCATGTAATAGTTATCTGACTGACCAAAGCAATCCCTGACACATGACTGTCATTCTATCATACGTAAAGCTTTACAGCACACCCTCTTGAATAATGAAGCAGGTATGCAGATGAGTTTCGGCAAACCTAGCAGTTTCAAAAGTAGATTCTCCCAGTGCAGTGAGCAGAAGGGACACTTAATGAGGTTTTTTAGTTGAGTGCAATTTCCCAAGAACAGAAATGTAGTATTACTTGTACATCCAGGAAGTTTTCCCTATAAGGGTACTAGGGCCCTGGCCTAAATTTATTAGCAGGCTAGATGTAAAACCATTAGTAAAATAATAGTTACTGATTCATGCCAATGAGGAGATGTGAGTCTTCTCTAGTGCCTGCCCATGGATAAAATGAACCAGTTCCTTATCTCTTCATTTGAATAAAAACAAGATTTCTGTCATCTGAATGTTAATCCATGCAGTCTCACAGATGTTACTTGAATGAACGGAAACTGTCAGCATGGCTCCATTTAAACAGCATGTTGCTTGGACTTTTCTGCATGACAGAGCAGGGCTGAGATGTGGCAGGTGTTGATATCCCAAATGACACACTGAATCAAGCCATGCTCAGGGGGATGAGTCTGATAATGCAAGCCATTAACGGAAAGGAAAAAATACGAAATAATAAATGTGTTCTTAAAACACAGCCTCAACCACTAACTTGGAAGAGAAGAAATATGGTTATACTTAACAACTGGGTTGCTTCAGAGAGTCTGCTAGGAAACCACATAATATAACAGGCTCTAATCTGCCACTGGCCCATGGAGAACAGCAGTGCTTAAGATAACATTTCTATACAAAGTGCCTTTATGTGTGGCCTTCTATGTAAAGGGTAAATGTTATTTATAATAACAGTAACAAGAAATGTATCGTTACTGCAATATCTTCTATATGCTTCAGTCCAAGTTCATGTCCAGAAATAAAATGTACAGGCACCATGAACTCTATCTCACATTTTTAGCCATACTCAAACTATAGTCTCTGATAGTCATAGGTTTTAGCTCTAAAATTCCTAAGATAATTACATACAGGGTATGAAGTGCAAACAGAATCTCCTTGATGCTTGCAAATTTAATTTGCTGCAGAAGATTTGCCGTTTGGCAAGCATAAGCCCTTAGGTCCAGTGGGCCATCCAAGTAGCACATAGTATTCAAATCCCTACTGGGTTCACTCAGGCTAGAAGATTTGCTTCAATATCGGACTTAGTACTATAGTGCTATTAGGGGTGTCCTATTTAACGAGGATTGTGAGCCTGGTTAACTATTTGAAACTGTTCATTTACGGAGAGCTGAAACCCTGCCCCCTCTGATCTCAGCTGTAGTCTGGGGTCTGGTTTGGAAAAATGGGATGATCTAGAGAACTCATTCTGATGCATCTTGAGCTTCACACGTCAGCACTGCCTAAATCCTTCTACTGCTATCTACCATCTTTTAAACTGGACCACCACTGAGCCAAAGTTTACTCTGGGGATCATGCTGCTAACTATCCAACTTGAAGCAAATCTTAGGCAAAGATTGTTCTCTCTAGATCCACATAACTCTGGATGATTCATGGATAAGTTTCAATCTGTGAACCGTCAACATTAATTTTATATATAGTTTTGGGTATATGCAAATTAATTTCAGCAAAGTTTCAAAGGATCCATGGCTCAAAAGAGGTTTAAGATCCATCATCCAGGAGAGAGACCTGTTTTTCCTGTCCAGGTTCCTCCTAGTCTTAGTTTCTTGTCCTTACTGATAAGCAACACTGAAATTCTATTTTTTTTAAGGATTTTATTTATTTATTTATTTGAGAGAGGGCACAAGCAGGGGGAGCGGCAGGCAGAGAGAGAAGCAGGTTTCCCGCTGAGCAAGGAGCCCAATGCAGGACTCAATCTCAGGACCCTGGGATCATGACCTGAGAAGAAGGAAGACCCTTAACCGACTGAGCTGCCCAAGTGCCCACCATCAAAATTCTAAAAAGTACAATGAGCAAGAAAGAATTATAACAACTATAGAGCAGGTTTTATAGGTCAATTACATCATTCTAAAATATCCCCTTTAATCCAATTTCTTCTTCACATTTCCTACTTGCAGTTAAGAAAATCAGCAACTGCTATTACTTAATGACACAATATTCTAAAACAGCTCCTTAACAGACAGACAATTGATTTTCATCCAATTAAAATATCTGCTTTCAAATTGCACAGGATGCTAGTGAAATTGTTTTACACTAAGCCCATCCCCCACTACAGGTGGCAAGGCAATTCTGCCCAAACTGGGTTACCTGAGTAACAGCGTGGCAAGTCCCTCCCCTGAGAAGGCAGGCTGAAAGAATGAGAGGCCAAGAACCCTAAGATCCCTATGAAAAAGGTGCATATTGCTTGGATTGTGGTCAATAGTTTGGACTCTGTACATTCTCTCAACCACCTCTCACCAGAACGACTAGGAGGAGGAACCCCAACAGAGGAAAAATTCAGAGACTGTGACCTCTGCCACAGAACTAATGGATATGGACATAAGCAAGATGTCAGAAATAGACTTTAGGGTAACAGTTATGCAGACAACAGCTAGGTTGGAGAAAACCATTGATGGCAACAGATTCTCTAAGGGCATAAGTGAGAGCTGATCTGGCAGAATTTAAAAATGCTATCAATGAGATCCAATCTAAACTAGATACTCTAACAACTAGGGTAGTTGAGGCAGAAGATTGAATTAGTGATCTAGAAGACAAACTGATAGAAAAGAAGGGTCAGGAGGAGGCCTGGAACAAACAGCTTAGAATCCATGAAAAGAGAATTAGAGAAATAAATGATGTCATGAAATGTCCCAATGTCAGAATTAATGGAATCCCTGAGGGAATTCCAATTAATGGAATCCCAGGATTAATGGGATCCCTGAGAATTACTGGAATCCCTGACACTGGGAAATGTCCCAACGTCAGAATTAATGGAATCTAGTCTTCTCTCTAATCTAGAGAAGACCAGAAGATATAGTTGAGCAAATCACAGCTGAGAATTTCCCTAATCTGGGGAATAAAACAAGTGTTTGTATCCTAGAGGCAGAGAGGGCACCATGCCCCCAACAAGATCAAGGAGGGCAGACCAACCCCATGACATGTGATAGTGAAACTCATGGATCTTAAAACCAGAGAAAAAATCTTAAGAGCAGCTACTGGAAAAAAGAGTCCTTATGTACACAGGGAGGAACATCAGAATGATGTCACATCTGTCCACAGAGACCTGGCAAGTCAGAAAGGGCTGGCAAGACATATACAGGGCACTAAATGAGAAGAACACACAGCCTAGAATACTTTATCCAGCAAGGCTATCATTTAGAATGGATGGAGAGAGAAAGAGCTTCCAAGACCGGCAAAGACTGAAATAACATGTGACCACTAAGCCAGCCCTGCAAGAAATATTAAGGGGGGGTTCTATAAAAGGAGAAAGACCCCAAGAGTGATATAGAACAGAAATTTACAGAGACAATCTATAGAAACAAGGACCTCACAGGCAACAAATCTTTCAATAATCACTCTCAACGTGAATGGCCTAAATGCTCCCATAAAATGGCACGGGGATGCAGACTGGATAAAAAATAAAAAGACAGGACTCATCCATATGCAGTCTATAAGAGACTCATTTTGAAGCTAAAGATACATTCAGACTGAAAGTGAAGGGCTGGAGAACCATCTTTCATGCCAACGGACCTCAAAAGAAAGCTGAGGTAGCAATTCTAATATCAGACAAATTAGATTTTAAGCTAAAGATTATAGTCAGAGATACAGAAGGACACTACATCATTCTTAAAGGGTCTATCCAACAAGAAGATCTAACAGTTGTAAATATCTATGCCCCCAACATGAGAGCAGCCAACTACATAAGCCAACTGTTATTCAAAATAAAGAGACATATTGATAAGAATATGGTAATTGTAGAGGATCTTAACACTCCACTCTCAGCAACAGACAGATCATCCAAGCAGAAAATGAACAAAGAAACAAGAGCTTTGAATGACACATCGGATGGTGCTCATAGATATATACAGAACATTCCACCCTAAAACAATAGAATACTCATTCTTCTCGAGAGCACAAAGAATTTTCTGCAGAATAGACCACATAACTGGGTCACAAATCAGGTCTCGACCCATACCAAAAGATTGAGATTATTCCCTGCATATTCTCAGATCACAATGCTTTGAAACTGAAACTTGATCACAAGAAAATTTTGGAAGAAACTCAAACACTTGGAAGCTAAAGACCATCCTGCTCAAGAATGTATGGGTCAACCAGGAAATCAAAGAAGAACTTAAACAATTCATGGAAAATAATGAGAATGAAAACACATCGGTCTAAAACCTATGGGATACGAAAAAGGCGGTCCTAAGGGGGAAATACATAGTCATCCAAGCCTCACTCAAAAAAAAATAGAAAAATCCCGAATACACAAACTCTCTTTATACCTTAAAGAACTGGAAAATCAACAACAAATTAAGCCAACCCCATACACAAGAAGGGAAATAATTAAGATTAGAGCAGAGATCAATGAATTAGAAACCAGAGATACAGTAGAACACATCAATGAAACTAGAAGCTGGTTCTTTGGAAGAATTAATAAGATCGATAAACCACGCAAGATTAATCCAAAAGAAAAGAGAAATTACCTAAATTAATAAAATTATTAATGAAAGCCGAGAGATCATGACTAACAACAAGGAAATAGAAACAATCATCAGAAATTATTATCAACAGCTATCTGCCAATAAATTAAGCAACCTAGAAGAAATGGATGCATTCCTGGAAACCTATAAACTTCTAAGACTGAAACAGGAAGAAATTGACAACCTGAATAGACCAATGACTAGTAATGAGATTGAAGCAGGGATTAAAAAAAACTCCTAGAAAACAAGAGTCCAGGAACTGCTGGATTCCCTGGGGAATTCTACCAAACATTCAAAGAAATAATACCTATTCTCCTGAAGCTGTTTCAAAAAATAGAAACAGAAAGAAAACTTCCATACTCTTTCTATGAGGCCAGCATTACCTGGATCCCCAAACCAGGCAAAGACCCCATCAAAACGGAGAATTTCAGACCAATATCCCTGATGAATGTGGATGTCAAGATTCTCAACAAGATCCTAGCTAATAAGATCCAACAGCACATTAAAGGATTATCCAGCACAACCAGGTGGGTTTTATCCCTGGGAGCAAGGGTGGTTCAACATTTGCAAATCAATCAATGTGATAGAGCAAATTAAGAAAAGAGAGAAGGACCACATGGTCCTCTCAATTGATGCAGAAAAAGCATATGACAAAATACAGCATCCTTTCCTGATTAAAACTCTTCATTGTATAGGGATAGAGGGAAAATTCCTCAACTTCATAAAATCTATCTATGAAAAACCCATAGCGAATATCATTCTCAATGGGGAAAAGCTGAGAGCCTTTCCCTAAAGATCAGGAACGTGACAAGGATGCCCACTCTCGCCACTCTTGTTCAACACAGTACTAGAAGTCCTAGCAACAGCAATCAGACAACAAAAAGAAATAAGAAGCATACAAATTGGCAAAGAAGAAGTCAAACTCTCTCTCTTCGCAGATGACATGATACTTTATGTTGAAAATCCAAAAGACTCCACCCCCAAATTACTAGAACTCATACAGCAATTCAGTAATGTGGCAGAATACAAAATCAATGCACAGAAATCAGTTGCTTCTTATACACTAACAATGAAACTGTAGAAAGGGAAATTAGAGAATCGACTCCATTTATAATAGCACCAAAAACCATAATATACCTTGGAATAAACCTAGCCAAAGAGATAAAGGATCTACACTCAAGGAACGACAGAACACTCATGAAAGAAATTGAAGAAGACACAAAAAGATGGAAAAACATTCCATGCTCATGGATTGGAAGAATAAACATTGTTAAATATGTCTATGCTGCCCAGAGCAATCAACACTTTCAATGCCATCCCGATCAAAATACCATCGGCATTTTTCAAAGTGCTGGAACAAACAATCCTAAAATTTGTATGGAACCAGAAAAGACCCCGAATCACCAAGGAAATGTTGAAAAAGAAAAACAAAGCTGGGGGCATCACGTTGCCTGATTTCAAGCTTTATTACAAAGCTGTGATCACCAAGACAGCATGATACTGGCACAAAAACAGACACATAGACCAGTGGAACAGAGTAGAGAGCCCAGATATGGACCCTCAACTCTATGGTCAAATAACCTCTGACAAAGCAGGAAAAAATATCCAATGGGAAAAAGACAATCTCTTCAATAAATAGTGATGGGAAAATTGGACAGCTATATACAGAAGAATGAAACTCGACCATTCTCTTACACCATACACAAAGATAAACTCGAAATGGATGAAAGACCTCCATGTGAGACAGGAATCCTTCAAAATCCTAGAGGAGAATATAGGCAGTAACTCTTTGACATCGGCCACAGTAACTTCTTTCAAGACATGTCTCCAAAGGCAAAGAAAACAAAAGCAAAAATGAACTTTTGGGACTTCATCAAGATAAAAAGCTTCTGCACAGCAAAGGAAATAGTCAACAAAACAAAGAGGCAGCCCACAGAATGGGAGAAGATATTTGCAAATGACACTACAGACAAAGGGCTGATATCCAAGATCTATAAAGAACTTCTCAAACTCAACACCCAAAAAACAAATAATCAAGTCAAAAAATGGGCAGAAGACATTTCTCCAATGAAGATATACAAATGGCTAACAGACATGTAAAAATGTTCATCATCATTAGCCATCAGGGAAATTCAAATCAAAACCACATTGAGATACCACCTTACACTAGTTAGAATGGCAAACATTAACAAGGCAAGAAACAACAAATGTTGGAGAGGATGTGGAAAAAGGGAAACCCTCTTACACTGTTGGTGGGAATGGTAGTTGGTGCAGCCACTTTGAAAAACAATGTGGAGGTTCCTCAAAAAATTAAAAATAGAGCTACTCTATGACCCAGCAATTGCACTACTGGGTATTTACCCCAAAGATATAGATGTAGTGAAAAGAAGGGCCATATACACCCCAATGTTCATAGCAGCTATGTCCACGATAGCCAAACTGTGGAAGGAGCTGAGATGCCCTTCTACGGACGAATGGATAAAGAAGACATGGTCCATATATATAATGGAATATTACTCAGCCATCAGAAATGATGAATACCCAACTTTTGCATCAACATGGATAGAACTGGAGGAGATAATGCTGAGTGAAATAAGTCAAGCAGAGAAAGTCAATTATCATATGGTTTCCCTTACTTGTGGAACATAAGGAATAGCATGGAGGACATTAGGAGAAGGAAGGGAAAAATGAAGGGGGGGAAATCGGAGGGGGGAATGAACCATGAGAGACTGTGGACTGTGAGAAACAAACTGAGCATTTTAGATGGGAGGGGAGTGGGGAGATGGGTTGGCCCAGTGATGGGTATTAAGGAAGGCACGTATTGCATGGAGCACTGGGTCACTACATCAAAAACTAATGACGTACTAAAGGATGACAAACATAACATAATAAAAAATAATAATAATTTAAAAAATAAAAAAATAAAGGGGAAAAATATCCAAACTCAATTGTAGTTAACATTGAAGATTTTAAACACATACCAATTAGCTTTATTTGAATAGCCATTCTTATACTTAACATTGTGATCTTTGGAAACTAAAGTTCTATTAAATCACAATCCATAATTTTTCTCACTTCTTACTGATTTCTCTTTCCTTCCATTTTTAATTGCAGTAAAATATACATAACTTATTTACCATTATAACCATTTTTCAATTCTTACTCATTTCTACAGAATATCATTCACATGACAACAAAAACAATTTTTATTAAATTTCATTTTCATTCGAAATACTAAATATGTTGATTTATTTTTTTTATGTTGATTTATTTTTATCAGATATTTTTCTTCGATCTATGTCTAGCACTCTCCTAACTCCTCCCCAGAAATGAAGTTTAGACAGCTCACTGGTTGGTTGATTCTGCAGAAAATTAACAAGAAAAAGAAAGACTCCTCTTCTTGGACCCTTCTATGTTGTCTTTTTTTTTTCTTTCAGGTTTTGATTCTTTAGAGCCAAATAACCAAACTACCCACAGAAACTACCAATAAAAGCCAACAGCAAAGAGAAAATATAATACATTTCCAGGTATGCTAAGAATGAGGTCAAGGTCTGAAATTCCTTACAGTAGTAATACTTTTGTTTCATATCAAAAATTATATGCAATGTATTTGAAATCCTAATTTAAAAATAGCCTTTTCATTTACTAACATGTGAATAAATCGAATTTAAAACTACAACTTCCAACAAATGAAGTCTTTTGTTTCAATAAATGAATTCTCAACTGAAAAGTTGAGCTATATTTTTGTTTCGAGTTTTTATTTAAATTCTAGTTAGTTAACACATTGTGTAATATTGGTTTCAAGAGTAGAATTTAGTGATTCATCACTTACATATAACACCCAGTGTTCATTGCCACAAGTGCCCTCCTTAATGCCCACCACCCCTCAGATTGTTCTGTATAGTAAAGAGTTTCTTATGGTTTGCCTCCCTCTCTTTTCCTTTCCCCTTTCCCCTTTGTTCATCTGTTTTGTTCCTTAAATTCTACATATGAGTGAAATCATATGGTATTTGTCTTTCTCTGAGAGACGTGTTTCGCTTAGCATAATACACTCTAGTTTCATCCACTTTCAAATGGCAACATTTCATTCTTTCTGATATCTGAGTAACATGCCACTTCTTTTTCCATTAAATACCTAGCAGTGCAATTGCTGAGTTGTAGGGTAGTTCTATTTTTAACTTTTATGTGGGTGTAGATATGTGTCAGAATTTGCTCTATTTTGTTGTTACTGATTTTTTAAAAGAACAATAAATACATATATGTATGTGTGTGTGTGTACATACATTCCTGTAGGCAACTGTTTTCAGCATTTCAGGATGAACACTGTCAGTACAGAGCAAAATGAAGGTCTGTGTATTAAAAAGGTAAACAATGGCAGAGAATACAATCTATGAAGCTAGCTTTAGAAATGAAGTTAAAAAAATTTTTTTAAAAACCATAAAAACATTTATAGAGCTTTGGAGAAGCCCCTTCCCCTTTCTCCTAAGATCTAGCCATAAAAGGCCTCACTCTACCAAACTCCTGGGAAGAAGTAAAAACACATCTCCCCATATTTCATTTCCAGCTATGGGACTGTAATCAGGATCATAAATGTCTTCAAGATTGAGCAGCCAACATAAATAACTGAAACTGTTGTGTATTTAGTAACAGGCAGTGGTGGTGTCAGTGGTAAACTGAAGACTCCACACCTGAAAGTCTTCAAATGAAAGAAATAAAGGAATAAAGGAGTAAAAGAAGGTAGGAAGGTAGGAAGGTAGGAAGGAAGGAAGGAAGGAAGGAAGGAAGGAAGGAAGGAAGGAAGGCCGGCCATATTTGCCAAACAAAACATACCAACAGAGTACACTCGGCTGTGGTTCCATCCATTTTTCCCCAAGACCGCTTCACACTCCCCAAATCCAAGCTTCTGATGCAGTTCTCAGGGCCTGGGGTGGAGCTCCAACAGAACATGGCCTAGTGAGGTTCTTGAGAACTGGAGTGATGATAAGTAAGGCCACCGTCTTGGCCAGCACCCTGTCACCCCTAATCGCCTGAAAGCCTCGAGAATTATCCAAGCTACTTCTACTTTTGGTACTATATCTTTTGTTTCTGCCTAGGGCTTTTCTCTGGCCAAATGAGAGAAATAGCAATCTCACAGGATTTACCCTTTTCTCTTGGTCTGAAAGCAAGCATAAAACTATTTTTGTGGCTTTTCTCACAGTTTTAATAGTTAAAGATAAAACGTGATTTAAAGATAAAATATGACTTACATAATGCATATGTATGTCAAATCACCATAATGTACACTTTAAATACCTTAAAATTTTATTTGTCAATTATACTGTAATAAAGCTAAAAAATAATAAGTGAATAAATCAAAATGTGACTTAAAAGCCTGCTTGCTACACACCTAGTTTATTTTTTTCTTATTTTTCTGCTCCAATGCTAGTAGAAAAGATAAAGAGGACATAGATGGTAAGGGCGGGGTTATGCAGTAAAACAAGCCTTGTGTTCAGATGAATCCTAAAGCATTTCATAAGAGCATATGGGGCATAGTCTCTTGGTGAGAAGCTAAATGGGGAAAGGGGTAGGTTTTGAGAAATGAAGGGAAACAATCCAACAATCTGAACCAGTCTTGGGCTAAGGGAGAACAAGAGTAAGAAAGGAAACAGCAGATGCCTTAGTGGCTTATAGGCTGACTCTTTCCCTATCTCTGTTCAACCTTTTCCCACTTGCTTCCATAGAATCTACATGAAAGCATAGTGAGAAAATGAGCAATGGAAGTTTTGAAAAAGCAAGAGACAATCCTAGGCTGTGTAGTCATTCTCATGAATGGGAAGGAGATCCGTCCTTAGTTTGGGCCGACATCCTGTGTTGGCGATACTAGCCAAGCAAATCTTTCAGCCTTTCACCTGTTTTCAGGGCAGGCATGCCGCAAACATGATAGCAATAATGTGAACCAAGCATTTCCAAAGAAATGTCCGTGGTTAGCCAATATTTGAGCATTGGTTTCATTCTACTTCCCGTTTGTGTCTAGAATTATATGACAACTGAAATTATACTACTAAAACAACTGAGAACAATATTTTGAAATAATCACTTGGTTTCAAACATAGGGTGGGGTGTGTGTCAGTGACTAAGCGTGTGTGTGTATGTGTGTGTGTTTATTCTGGCTGGTTTATGTTACTAAAGTCAAGCAGATAACTTTTCTGTATTCCTTTAAAAAATAATTACATAAAGAACTTAACTGACAGGCAAAAACTCTGTGAACAAATTAATCCAGAAAAATTAAGAGGAAGAGCAGAAGTTGGTCTGTATTCATTTTTATAAAACTAACCAAAACATACTAACTGGAATGTGTGACCTTCACTATTTCGAAAGGGAAAAAGGAAGTCAACATCTCAGACTGACAATTTTGTTGGAAGCCTCTCTCAAGCAATTTTTAACTTAGTTGGTACAAATGTTTTCTGCCAATTAAAATTGTGCAATATTCTCATAGATTAAAATATCCTTGGTAACTACATCTCCTTGGAAAAAAATAAAATTAAGAATTGGGTTTTTTAAGCGCTTAATTTAGGAATGTCTTAAGTAGACCTAACCACTAAATATTCATTTTTAAAATATAATAAACATTTTAAATTACTATTTTGAAGCACTGAAAATGAAGACCCAGAAATTTCTCCATTATCAAAACAAAACATAAAATAGTCCCTAATGGTTTGCTACATCATTGTACAAGTCTAAGAATTTCTAAAAATTATTAAAGTCATTTCCTGTTGATCTGCTCCAAGTTGGGTCTTTTGATCTGCTACAGGTCCAAGGCATTGGAAACACAACAACAACAACAAAAAAAAAAAAAACACTCTCATTCAGGTAATAAAATTTCATCATCAAGTGGCTATGTAAATAAAGCAAAGGACAAGGGATCTGAAAAATAGATCATCACATAAAAAGAAATCCACATGAATAAACAAATGAAAAAATGTAACATAACTCATAACTCTTAAGAGTATGAGGCCCTAGGGGCGCCTGGGTGGCTCAGTTGGTTAAGCGGCTGCCTTTGGTTCAGGTCATGATCCCAGGGTTCTGGGATCGAGCCCCACATCAGGCTTCTTGCTAGGCGGGCAGCCTGCTTCTCCCCCTTCCTCTGCCTGCCTGCAGCTCCCCCTGCTCGTGCTCTCTCTCTCTGTGTCAAAAAAATAAATAAAATCTTAAAAAAAAAAAAAAAGAGTATGAGGCTCTAGATTCAGACCATCTGGAGTCAAGTCTAGGTTATCACTTCCCAGCTGAGTGACTCTGGACAAGTCATTGATCCTTCTATGCCTTTTGATCCACAATATAAGGATCAGATATTCTAACTCATAATTGTCATGGTATATGCACTCAATAAATATTAGTTATTATTACTATTATCAGAAAATAGACTCAAACTCATTAGTAATCAGGAAACTGTAAATTAAGATTTAATTTTACCATATTTGAGTGCTAAAATTTTATAAAGGAATTAATAGTACCCAGTGTTAGCAAGAGAGTGAAGAAAGTAGTACACATGTATAGAATCAGTAGAAATACCTATTGGTTTTGCCCCTTTGGACAGCAATTCAGGGTGAAGGAGGGAAGTCGGTTGTCGAAGAGAAGAAAGGCAAATACGCATATGCAGTGCTCCTAAACTCATCTTACTAAAGGATGTTTTTCATAATCATCATCATTTGTTACAGCCTACTCCTTGTAAGTCATTTACCAGAAGTTGTTCATTTAGGTACTGTATTTCACAAACCAAAATAAGATCAAAAGAAACCAAATACACAAAAACACGCTGTAGTCATGTGAGTGCTCTTTTCTAATCCAATGACACAACACTTTTCTTTCAGTGAGTCCCTGTAGATCTTTAAACTGACTCTGTATTTAATAAAACAACCATGTGGTATCTACTGGCTCTTTATTATAAATAGTCCTTGATATATAATACCTAATCTAATTTTTTCTTCTTCCTTTCTCTTCTTTTTCTATTAGGAAATATGCTCAAGACTTCATTCTTCTAACCGGAATCAGACTAACTTCATACATTATGGTTGGGAAATTCCCTTGGCCACAATCTTTTATAAAAATAAACAAAACATAAAATAATAAACTGTTAAATAGTAGCCGTGGCTACGTGGAAAGAAAACTAGTCCAATCAAGAAGCCTAAGTTGTGCCATTTTGAGACATCAGCCAAGTCTCTTAACCTGGCTGAGACTCAATTTTCTCGTCTGTAAAGCATAAGAATACTATGATTTCCTAAAAGCATAACACGGGAAAAAATATATCAACCCCAAACTGCTGTTTTGTTAATATTTGAAACAACTTTCTCCTCTCCATTTCTATGGCAACAGAGACATGACCTTGCCGAGGCCTCACTTGATCTCATCCAAGTTCAGGAAGAACAAGTAGTTCTTCAGTAGGCCAGTGCTGTAATGGCATCCTCCAGTATTCACTATTAGATCAATATTACAATCAATGATTACCAGCATTGTGGGAAAGGGTTAGGAGGGAAGGGACGGATGAGAGAGGGGAGAGGAAATGATTTTTAAAGGGGATCAAAGTTCATTCCCTTCATTTGATTCTCACAGAGAGAAACAAAGGGATTATCAATCAAGCCAGAGGGATCAATTCTTTCTTTACTGCCCCAAAAAGGAAGAGTAACATCGAGAAAGACCCAAGACGGATGATGGGGTGAAAGAAACGCAGGAGGGGCAGATGGAAAGAAGCTCAGGCCTAAAACGACCCTAGACCTTAACCCAGCATAAAAATAATCCCTCAGATCTTGGATATGAGGACACAAGAACGAAGCAAGAACAGGTGCAGTGGCTGAGATTTCTTTTGTTTTATTCTTGATGTTCTAAGCAAAATCCTAAGCAACTCAAAGGGCATTTGAGATTTTGAGATTAAGGATTTGGCTTTAACTTGCTCAATAAAGGTTCAAGCTTTAAAGTCATGCAAGATCTGGAACTGGCTCCTTCCTTTCTTTCCTCCTGTTTCTTCCTTCCAACACGCACACAATAGTACACTTCCACATACACTTCCTGTGATAATCTTTCACTCCTAATGTAGGTTAGGACTCTGGGGACAAAGCCCAGAGGCCTAGTCTTTCATTCCTTGGGGCCTCTAGATGTAGGACGATCTGTTCTAACAGAGCTTGGGGCTCCAGGAACAGAGCTTTTGTTATTCTTTTTTTAATCTCCATGATCAATAGCACCTCCCTGGTAACCCTGAGTGCAATCAGAATCCCCAAAAGGACACTCCCTCTGGAATTATTCCTTCATTTGGGGCATTAAAACTATTTATAAAGATTGCTAAGTTACCAAAGGCTTATGTCTCAAACCAGAAAGTCCTACAAGCATCTCAAAGTAAATGTTCTACAGAATTTCTGCATTCCCAAGGATTTATTCTGAGTAACTCTGGGGAACAGTATAGGAAGTACAGGGAGTACTCATTTGGATCATTAAAAGTGATAAATGTCCACCATTACTTGCTGTCATGGGTTGATGCAATCTGAGAAAGTGTCCCAAAATAATAAATGGTGTTATTTAAAAATTAATTAGGTAATACATAACATTTTTACTTTTATATGTCTTAAGATCCAGAAATTGGTGATGCCCAGTTTAATGTCAACAGGGCAGAGTTAGCTGTAGGCAAATTTATGAAAAAGAAAAGTTTTCTTTGGCCCCCTCCAAACATCACTTACTCTCTACTCTGTCATTTTATGCAGCACTTCAGCACTTAAATCCCTCTTAATGCATCCTGGTGGGCCAGATACTCCCATGTAGTGTCCTTCTCTGACTGGCCCACCTAAAGTAGGACTTCATTACTTAGGTCTTTACCTCACAGTAACTTCTAGGCAAAACTTAAGTTGTCATATATTCTACTCTTACTACACTCTTTTTTTTTTTAGCTTAAAAAATTGTTTATTACTAAGAAGTTAAAGTCTGTTAAGCATTATTACTCATTGGCTATAGTTGCATTATTAAACACTAATATATTAAAAAGAAATTCATAAGATCCACAGTATTTTTCCACAAGACCCATTGTCAGAGTTAGTGATGAAGCAATCATAAACAGCACTTCCACTTCAAATGCCGCAAGCAAAGGTTCTGTCATGTATCAAGGCACAACGCCATGTTAGGGGTACACAGCAAGGCCACTATGAAATGATGCCTTGAACTCACGCTCTTCCTCAGTATAAACAGATGGAACATTTTATGGATGGAATTAAAGGATGACAGAAATATGGCATTACATTCTCCATTTTTTCTTCTCTTTGGCAAACATTTGGGGATCCAGCCTTTTTTTGGGGGACATCTTTGACCATAGTTAGCTAAGGGAATAAGAGTACTACCCCCAAAGAAACAAAGGACCTCATCAGGATGGCCAGACCTAGGTCTTATTGTAATTTCAAGGGATAGTCATAAAAGAGGTAACTATGCCTCACTCTCATAGAAAGAAAACTGGAAAAAAGATTCAGGATAGAAGCCCCGTTTAGAAACAGAGTGTCTTTGACCAGGGATGTTTTCATTATCATATCTCTTGAGAATATAAGTTCAGCAACAGTGACTAGAAGGTAAGTGGGTTTAATGGAAGCAAACACAGTTTCTCAGTGAATTACTCAGTTTTCCCCGCTAACAATAAATTACATTATTCTGTAATTATTTCTTAATCCCTTCTTGTTTTGTTGCCTCTACACATAATATCTAAGGAAGAAATCAGTCTCTCTTTTTACTCCCAGTTCATAAAATGAATTTCTCCTTGTTTTTAACATTTGGTAAGCTAAAAAAATCTTTCTCTTTCTCTTCTTCTTGCAGCCAGAATTTAACCTCCATCCTCAATCATTGGTATTAGATCACTGGAAATCCAGAGGTCTGGGTCCAAATCCAGAGTAAATAACCTTGACAAAATAAGCTCCTATCTGTCAAAACGTTCTCACCTTGTCAGTGGAGACTTTTTACCTTGCACTATTTTCCCACTGAGCACTAGAGGCATAATGATCTTGGCCTGTGATATTTGAGTGCCTTAAAAAAGTGAGATTATAAAAGTTATTAGCTGAATGCTAGGAAAGGAAAGAAAATTCAATAATAGTTGGAGACTTTGATATTCAACTTTTAATAATGGGTAGAACAGTTATGCAGATTAACAAGGAAATAGAAGAGTGGAACAACACTATAAATCAACTAGACTTAACAGATATTTATATGATACTTCACCCAGCAATGACAGAATATACATTATTCTTAAGGACATAAGGAAGATAGGATAGATCATATGCTAGTCCATAAAACAATCTCAAAAACTTAAAAGGATGTAAATAATACAAAATACATTTTGACTGGGTTTTCTAGTCAAAATGGGATGAAAGTAGAACAACAGAAAAAGATTAGGAAAATCCACAGATATGTGGAAATTAAACGACATCTGAATAATCAATGAGTCTATAAAGAAATCAAATAAGAAAACAGAAAATATTTTGAGATGAAGGAAAATAAAGATACAGCATACAAAATTTATGGGATTTATCTAAAGTAATGCTTAATGAAAATTTTATATCTGTAAATGCTTACTATGTAGAAAGAAGAAAGATCTCAAATAATACACCTAAGCTTCCACCTTAAAACACTAGAAAAAGAAGAGTAAATTAAATCTAAAGGAAGCAAAAAATAAAAATTATTTTATTAATAAAAATTAGCACAAGAATTAATGAAATAGGGAATACAAAAACAATAGTGAAAAATCGATAAAAACAAAACCTAGTTCTTTATAAAGATTGACAAGTTTAACAAATCTATAGATAGATTAACCAAGAAAAAAATAGAGAAAAACTCAAAATACTAGAGTCAAAAATAAAACAGAGGATATTATTACCAAACTTATAGGAAAAAAGAGTATTATAAAGGAATAACATGGGGCGCTTGGGTGGCTCAGTCCATTAAGCATCTGCCTTCAGCTCAGATCATGATTCCAGGGTCCTAGGATCAAGCCCCGCATTGGGCTCCTTGCTCAGCTGGGAGCCTGCTTCTCCTTCTCCCTCCCCTCACTCATTCTCTCTCTCTCTTCTCTTTAAATCAAATAAAATCTTTAAAAATAAATAAATAAATAAAGGAATACTATGAACAACTGTATGCCAATAAATTAGATAATCTAGATGAAATAACAAATTTCCAGGAACACACAAACTACTGAATTGACTCAAGAAGAAATAGACAATCTCAAAAGATCTATAATAATTGAAGAGAACAAATTACTAACCGAAACCTACCTAAGGAAAGCCAAGCCCAGATGGCTTCACTAGGGAATTATACCAAACAAAGAATTAATACCAATTCTTCACAAATTCTTCCAAAAAATATAAGAGGAGGGAACACTTCCTAACTCAACACTTTGTATTACCCTGATGCAAAAATCAGACAAAGACCTCACAAAAAAAAGAAAAGAAAAACCCTACAGACCAATATCTCTTATGAATATGGATACAAATATCCCCCCAAAAAATACTACCAAATTGAATCCAGTAACTTATTTTTTCCCCAAATACTTTTATTTTATTTTTTCAGTATTACAAGATTCGTTGTTCATGTACCACACCCAGTGCTCCATGCAATATGTGCCCTCCTCAATACCCACCACCAGGCTTGCCCAACCCCCCACATCCACCCCCAGTAACTTATTTTTAAAAAACTTATACACCATGACCAAGTGGGATTTACCCCAGGAATGCCAGGTTAGTTTAACATCTGAAAATCAATTAATGTAATACATCATATCAATAAAATGAAAAATAAAAATCACATTATTATCTCAAAAAACACAAGAAAAGTATTTGACAAGTCCAGTGACTTTTCATGAAAAAGACACAAGACAAATAAGGAATACAAGGGAACTTCCTCAACTTGATAAAAGTCATCTTCGAAAAGCATATAGTTAACATCATAGTTAAGGGTGAAAGACTAGACACCCTAACCCATAGTTAAGGGTGAAGGACATCTAGTCTTTCTTCTTGCTTGATCAGCAACAAGACAAAAATGGCCTTCTTTTAGCACTTTTGTTCAACATTGTACTGGAGGTTCAAACCAGGGAAATTTAGGCCAGAAAAAGAAACAAAATATATCCAGGTTGGAAAAGAGGAAGTTAAAACTATCTCCAGTCACAGACTGCATGATACTATATACATGAAATCATAAGGAATGCACTAAAAAATGATAAAACTAAAAGAAATGGAAAACAGTATGGAGGTTCCTCAAAAAGTTGAAAATAGAGCTACGCTATGACCCAGCAATTGCAGTACTGGATATTTACCCCAGAGATACAAATGTAGTGACCCAAAGGGGCACCTGCACCCCAATATTTACAGCAGCAACATCCACAATAGCCAAACTATGGAGAGAGCCCAAATGTCCATTGATAGATGAATGGATAAAGAAGATGTGGTATATAAATACATACAATGGAATATTACACAGCCATCAGAAAAATGAAATCTTGCCATTTGCAATGACGACAATGGAACTAGACAGTATTTTGCTAAGCAAAATAAGTCAATCAGAGAAAGACAATTATCTGATCTCACTGATATGTGGAATTTAAGAAATAAAACAGGATCACAGGGGAAGAGAGGAAAAAATAAAAAAAATGAAACCAGAGAGGGAGACAAACCATAAGAGACTCTTAATCATAGGAAACAAACTGAGGGGTGCTGGAGGAGAGGGGGTGGAGGGATGGGGTAACTGGGTGATAGACATTAAGGAGGGCATGTGATGTAATGAGCACTGGGTGTTATATAAGACTGAGGAATCACAGGCCTGTACCTTTGAAACTAATAATATATCACATGTTAGTTAACTGAATTTAAATTTAAAAATCTTTAAAAAACTGAATTCAGCAAGTTTTCAGGATATAAAGACAATACACAAAAATCAATTGTAATGGAAAAAAATCCATGATCATGGGTTAGAAGACTTAACATGGCATTATACCCCAAATTGATCTACAGATTCAACACAATGCTTTTGGGAATTTCAGCCAACTTCTTTGTAGAAACTGAGAGACTGATTTTAAAATTCATACATAATTACATAAGAACCAGAATAAACAAAACAATTTCGAAAAAGAGAAACAAAGTAGGAGGACTTACACTTCCTGATTTTAAAACTTACTACAAGGCAATGGTAATCAAAACTGTGTGGCACCTGCAAAAGGATAAACAGATAGATGAATGGAATAGAATTAAAAGTCAAGAAATAAAATCATGTGTCTACAGCCAACTGATTTTTGACAAGGGCACCAAGACCATTTAATAGTGAGTATTTCAACAGATGGAGCTGGAATTACTGGATAGCCACATGCAAAACATAGGACCTTTGCCCTACACCACATACAAAAATTAGCTCAAAATGGATAAACAACATAATTATAAAACAATAAAACTCTTAAAAAGAAACCAAAGGATAAGTCCCCTTGGATCTGGAGAAGATTCTTGGATAGGACATCAAAAGCACAAGCAACAAAAGAAAAATAGATACACAAAATTTCATCAAAATCAGAAATGTCTGTGCTCCCAAGGATACCGCTGAGAAAGTAAAATGCCAACCCACAAAACGGACAAAAAAATAAATCATATACCTGATAAGGGACTTGTATCCAAAGTATACATGGGGCACCTGGGTGGCTCAGTTCATTAAGCGTCTGCCTTCGGCTCAGGCCATGATCGCAGTGTACTGGGATCAAGCCCCGAACTGGGCTCCCTGCTCAGTAGGGAGCCTGCTTCTCTCTCCCTCTGTCCCCCTGCTCATGCTCTCTCTTACTCTCTATCTCAAATAAATAAATAAAATCTTTAAAAGAAACAAAAAACAAAGTATACCCTCAAACATTTAAACACAGACTAACCATATGATCCAGTAATTCCATTTCTTATATATACACAAAAGAATTGAAAGTAGTTGTACACAAATACTTAAGCAATACTGTTCACTATAGGCAAGAGGTAGAAATAACCCACAAGTCCAATTGATGAAAAGATAAACAAAATGTGGTATATCCATACAATGGAAATATTATTCAACCACATTAAGTAGCAGACTACTGATACATGCTAAACATGAATAAATCCTGAACACATTATGCTAAGTAGAAGAATCCAGTAACAAAAGACTGCATATTATATTATTCCATTTATATAAAATATCCAGAACTGACAAATTAGTGGTTGTCTAGGGCTAAAGGGGGAGTGAAGGAAAACAAGTAGGGAGAGTAAGAGCTAAAGTGGATGGGGTTTCTTTCTGAGGTGATGAAAATGCTCTAAAATCTGTTGTGACTGTAGCATTTATCTGTGAATGTACTAAAATCTGCTGAACTGCACAATGTAATGGGTGAATTGTATGTAAATGATATTTCAATAAAGATCCTTTTTAAAAAGCATTGTTCTGGCTTGCAAAACAAAAGTTAAAAAACACAAAACTTTTGAGTTTTGTGACTCCAAACACAAAACAAAAAAATGTCCAAAAGGGGCACCTACGTGGCTCAGCCGTTAAGTGTCTGCCTTCATCTCGGCTCAGGTCATGATCCCGGGGTCCTGGGATCGAGCCCCGCGTTGGGCTCCCCGATCCGCGGGAAACATGCTTCTCCCCCTCCCACTTCCCTGCTTGTGTTCCCTCTCTCGCTGTGTCTCTGTCAAAAAAATAAATAAAATCTTTAAAAAAAAAATGTCCACAAAATAAATGTTATGTTTATTTCATATATTGTTAAATTTAATACTAATAACGATTTAAGGACTCAGAACAATTTGTAGGTTAGATTGTCTCATTTCAAAATAGTTCTCTAGTAAGCACAATGATTCTTTAGAAATTAGAACTAAACATAATTTCAAAAACAAAACTATAAAAAGCCTTTACATCCTGTTCACTATGCAGGTATTACATTTAATGAGACATATGGGTACACTCAAGAATGTTTCATATGATGTAGAGAATGATTTCCAAAAGTTAAGTGTTGCACACTAACAAACTCTTAAAATATCCCTGCTTTTACCATGTCTTTCGCCACAGGCACATGCCCAGACACTGTGCTTGTCAGTAAAAAAAAACATTACTAATTTCAATGTCATTCCTCTTGACTCAACACATTTTGGTTTCCAGGGACTCTTAGCTCTAGATTTCTCCTCTGGGTTTTGATCAAATTCTTTGTCACCTTTCTGCACACCAAGGCTTATGCTTTCAGGTAAGAAATAAGGAGAATGTGAACAGACAACCACTATAATATGGATTGAACAGATGAAGGACTACAACCTGGACTGGCTCACTTTCATGCAAATGTCTTTATGAAGATAAAATGGCTTTATGTCAAGAAAGAAGGGTTAAAAGTGCCAATCTATGCATTCCTGAAGTGAAACTGGAATCATACATAAAATTATTCCTCTTGAGATAAAATTGTAGCTAGTAAGTATTTTAAATTTGGCCAATCATCAAGATAGAAAGCTTAGGGACACTTTGGAGACAGATTATCCTAGGTTTGGATACCTTGTCTTTCATTTACTGGCTGGCTGATCTTGAGCCAGTTGCCCAAATTCAATTCTCTTATTCACATAAAAGAGGATAATAAATTATGCATACGTCATAACATCATAAGGAAAAAAGGACTATGTCTAGCAAAAGTAGGCATTCAAAAACTTTTCTACCTTAATATTCTGGAATCTCAGTTAAAATAGCAGTATCCATAATGGCACCATTGGCCATTCAAGAAATGTTACTAATAATCCCTAATAACTAAAAAGATTTATTCTCTGTTTATTCTAAACACCAGAGATAGATCAGACACTACTGATAGACTACAAATATACCCTCTCCCTACTGCCTTATACTCTCTAACCTTTTATAATATCTAATGAAATAGTTCCATTATAGCTTACTATGAAAATTGAGAAGTATAGACTCCAGAAGAGGGCAATCACTGGAGTACATGTGATAAACAGGCAATAGGCCCTCAAGTTTACTGAAGTAGAATAACTCTGGTCATTTCTTCCTCTCTGGTATAGCATCGCATCTACAAAGTGCCTTATGTCACAGGGATGTTGTAAAGAACTAAAGACCTAAAAGAAACTTATAAGATGATTATAGGCACCAAATGCCTAGTGAATTAATGAATGAATAAAAAAAGCATAAAAGAACTAAAGGAAGGGAAGGCACAAAGTAAAGATGAAGTTATCTTCAGCTGTAGAATAAAGGAAAAACAACTTGAGTAAGGTCAAGAAAACATGTTCAGTAGAATAGCTGAGAGAAGCCTTCTAAATGTTTCTAAATATCAGATGTAATTTTGTTTCTTTCAACTTGCATTTCTTTTTTATTCCTCACTTTCCTTCACAAATCAACACTTGTGAAATTATACTGTACCTATAATGGAAGGGCACAGACACACTCCAAATTTTCTAATGGAGTAAGGTGCAGAAGATAGACTCTGACCTTTTCATTTGCCTTCTCCAGACCCTTTCGAAGTTAACTTTAAAAGAACTGGAGTCAGGAAGAGCTGGGGATTGATTTAGTTAAGTCGATTTCTAAAGCAATTTGGAAATGAACCACACGGAAGAGAAAGGGATTTGCTTGTTTGTGTTTATATTTTCCCTTCTTCAAAATAAGACTATGTACTTCCTACTACTGGAGGAAGGAAACAGATAGTTCTGAAAGCGTCTTTATAGTCAAAATGATTTATGAAATGAACTGTGGCATATCCTTAATCAATACATCAGAATCTATACACTGTTCAAAAACCATACCATATTTTTAGTTTTTAAAATTGTAATTAAAAAAGTACATAACATAAAATTTACCATCTTGGAGAATGTGGCCAGGTGGCTCGGACTGAGCATGGTTTTCCTTGCCACTGGATTCTGTAGAATGCACTGCCAGTCTCTTGTCTGCTGTTCACCGTGGCTTCTTCTGATATCCCAGTGAAAGAACTGGAGAAGCATGCCTCAGGCCAAGCATTTGAGTTGATTTTCAGCCCTCGACCAAAAGAATTCATCCTAGAATTCCCCATTTCCCCTCCAAAGAAGAAGGATCTTTCCCTAGAGGAAACTGAGAAGAAATGAGAAGCTGCAGAAGAAAAACACAAGTCCCATAAAGTGGAGGTCTTGAAGCAGCTTGCTGAGAAATGACCGCATGAGAAAGAAGTGCTTCAAAAAGCAATAGAAGAAAAGAACAATTTCAGTAAAATGGCAGAAGAAAAACTGACTCACAAAATGGAAGCCAACAAAGAATCAGGAGGCATAAATGGCTGCCAAACTGGAGTGCTTGTGAGAGTAGGACAAGTACTTTGAAGAAGTGTGGGCAAACAAAGAATTCAAAGATCCTATCAATAAAACTGACGCTGACTAATTTGTTCTGAGAACTGATTTTCTCCCCTTCCCCTTTCCAAATATCCAAAGACTGTACACCGGCCAGTGTCATTTTACGCTTGCCCTCCTAACAAATATTCTAGAAGCTGATGTAGAACTGTATCGGTAGATCTAGACAGTATGATGTTGTTTTATGGGCTAAAGGGGAAAAACTGAATGTGGCACTCTTTTTCTAAAGTACTGAAGTCTTTGTAATGTAGCTTTTTTTCTTGTTGCATCTCTTTTCTACTTCAGTACACTTGGAATCCTGGGTTAGTGGCTAGTACCGTACTGGCTCTATGAAAACACGTTTGTGAAAAGAGTATATAGTGGCTTCTTTTAAACTGTTAGATGCTGAATATCTGTTCATTTTAAACCCCAATTCTATCCAGATCTTACCAGATGCTACTGTACTTGAATGGTTAATAAAACCGCATAGTGCTGTTGAAAAAACAATTCACCATCTTAACCATTTTTAAATATACAGTTCAGTAGTTTTAAGTATATTCGTATTAGTGAAACAGATATCTAGAACTTTTTCATCTTGCAAATCTGAAACTCTATAGACATTAAATAACTCCTATTTCCTCCACCCCAGCCCCTGATGACTACCACTCTACTTTCTGTTTCTATGAATTCTATTATTTTAGATACCTCATATAAAAGGAACCAGATGGTATCTGCCTTTTTGTGACTGGCTTATTTCACTTAACATAATGTCCTTAAGGTCCATCATGTTATAGCATGTGAAAAAATGTAAAAAGGATCCCCCCTTCCTTTTTAATGCTGAATAATGTTCCATTGTATGTATATACCACATTTTGTTTATCTATTCACCTGTTGATAAACATTTGGGTTGCTTCTACTCTTCTTCAATATACTGTGACTAGTGCTGCTATGAACATGGATATGCAAATATCTCTCTGGGTCCGTGCTTTGAATTCTTTTGGATATACAGCCAGAAGTAGGATTATTGGATCATATGGTAGTTCTGTTTTTAACTTTTGAGTAACTGCCATACTGTTTTCCATAGCAGTTGCATCATTTTGCAATCCCACAGTGTACAAGGGTTCCAATTTCTCCACATACTCAACCAACATTTATAATTGTGTTATTTTTAATAGTAGGTATGTTAATGAGTACAAGGTAGTAAGTCATTGTGGTTTTGATTTGCATTTTTCAGATGATTACTAATGTTGAGCATCTTTTCATATGCGTGTTGGTCATTTGTATTTCTTCTTTAGAAAATATCTATTCAAGGCCCTTTGCTTATTTTTTTTCCTTTGCTTATTTTTAATCAGATTATTTTGTTGTTGTTGTTGAGTTGTAGCAATTCTTTATTTATTCTGGATATATTAATCACTTATCACATATATAATTTGCAAATATTTTCTCCCATTCTGTAGCTTGCCATTTCACTCTGTTGATTGACCCTGATACCCAAAAGTTTTTCAGCTTAATGTAGTCTTATTTTTCCCTTTTGTGTTTTCTGTGTTTTTGGTGTCATATTCCAAGAAATCACCGTCAAATTCAACACAAAGAATTTTTCCCTCTTTGTTTTCTCCTAAGAGTTTTATAGTCTTAGATCTTTATGTCTTTAATCTAGTTTAATTTTTGTATATGGTAAAAGATAAGGGACCAACTTAACTCTTTTTCATATGTATACCCAGTTTTACCAAAAATATTTGTGGAGGAGACTGTTCTTTTCCCCATCGGGTAGTCTTGGCATGCTTTTCAAAGAACATTTGACTATATAGGTAAGGATTCATTTCTGGGCTCTCTATTCCATTGATGTAGTTGACTCTCTTTACACAAATGCCACACTGTTTTGATTACTGTGGCTTTATGATATGTTTTAAGGAAAAGTGAATTGGGGGAAATCAAAGGGAGAGATGAACCATGAGAGACTGAGGACTCTGAGAAACAAACTGAGGGTTTTAGAGGGGAGGGGGATAGGGGGATGGGTGAGCCTGGTGGTGGATATTAAGGAGGGCACGTATTGCATGGAGCACTAGGTGTGGTACATAAACAGTGAATCTTGGAACACTGAAAAAATAAAATTAAATTTAAAAAAAAAAACAAAAAAATAAAATAAAATAAAATCAAGAAGTATGAGTCCTCCAAACCTTTTTTTTTTTAATCTCAAAATTGTTTTGGCTATTCAAAGTCCATTGAGAATCCATTAAAATTTTAGGATAAATTTTTCTATTTCTTCAAAAAATGCTGTTGGAATTTTAATAGAGATTACATTGAACAAATAGATCAGTTTTAGTACTATGGACATGTTAACAATATTAAATCTTCCAATCCATGAACATGAGATGTCTTTCCATTTATTTGTGTTCTTTTAAATTTCTTTTAGCAGTGTTTTGTGGTTTTCACTGTACAAGTCTTCCACCTCCTTGGTTAGATTTATTCCTAAGTATTTTCCTCTTTTTGATGCTATTATAAATGTAACTGTTCTCTTATTTTCCTTTTTTGGATTGTTCATTGTTATATCTGATAGATTTTTAAATAATTCACCATTAGCTGTCCTTTTTAGCCATGATTCCTTTCTATGGTGAGTCCACTTATTCATGAGGCAGAACAGGATGCTAGGGTCTATGTTCTCCTGACGTATACCCATTTCACTGTCAGCATTCTCCCGTTTCCGACTATAGTGACTTCAGTACTTTAGGAGAACAGAATCAAAACATAGAGTCAATCAAGATAGTAACATAGGAGGCTCCTGAGCTTTTATATCCATAGATATACCAAATATATAGTTACACATGGAGCAATTCCCTGTGAAAAAGATCCAGAAACTAGTCGAGTTACTCCTGTATATTGGGCAAATGAGAAAATACATTGAAATGGGTAGGAAAGGCTGAGACACACTTTTGTCATAAAACTTATGCTCGGCACAGTGCCATACGATCAGAATGGAACTCTCAACTGCCAAATTCTTCCTGAGGAACAAAGGGGGTTGGGACCCCACATCTAACACTCCAACTTTTACGACTCCCACATTTAAGACAGGTTCCCAAACACCTAGTTCTGAAAGCCAGTGAGGTTTTCATCCATGAGACCCACAAGAATTATATCAAACAGAAAAGCAGTTCTAACTGGCTATCTTGGCAAAGGTACGACATAGAGGGAACAGGCAAAAAATATCCATCTCCCATTTTTTTCCCTGAAAGGACTTTATCTGCACATTTCAAAAGCTGCTGCCTAAATGTCAGGTCTATAACTTAGCAGGCATCTAGGGGCTCTGATCCTCCCTCACAGACCTGGAAAGTTGGCACACATTTCCCCCATCTTCTCCCTCAGGCCTACTCCAAGTCACTAGCGATTCCCTGAGAGAAGCTTATACATACATCCGTACCTCATTTTTTGCAGCTGCTGATGAAGGGATGGGTCCCTGGACTGCCTGGCTCTGACAGCCAATGGAGTTTCCATTCATGAGTTCCACAGGGATACAGCAAATAAAGATGCAAATCTTAACTAGCTATCATCCCAGAGCTTAACACAAAGAAAGCAGGCAAAAATGCCCATCTTCCAGTCTTTCTCTGAAAGGAATTTACTTGCATACTTTAAAAGCTGCTGCCTGAGGGCCAGGTTTCTAATTTAGCATGTCTCTAGTGGCTGGCAGCCATTATCTCCAGACACTGGGAAAACCAACAGATACCTCCCGTCTTCTCCCTCTAGCCTGCTCCAAGTCACTCACCAGTATCTCCCAGAAAGAAGCTTGTACACATGTCTGCACTCCAACTTTCACAGCTGTCTCAAGGGATAGATTCACAAATCACCTGGATCTCATAGCCAGTGGGGCTACCTTTTGCCAAGTCCCACAGAAATGTAGGAAATAAAGAAGAGGTCTTAACTAGCTATCCCTCCAGGGCTCAACACAGAAGAAGCAGGCAAAAATGCTCCTCTCCAGGTTTTCCTTGAAAGGGATATAGCTGCATACCTTAAAAGCTCATGACTGAGCTCAGGCTTCTAATTTTAATACATATCTAGGTCTTGACTGTGAAAAAAATACATACTTTCTCAGCTTCTGCCTGAGATTCCAGCTTCTAATCAATCTACATCTAGGTGCCAACTGTAATCCTCCCTTTTGGAACACTGATGGCCTTTTCCACTGGGAGCTACTAAAACAAAGAAGGCATCTTGGTGAATCACAAATGTTTGAGAGAAAACCAAGAGCTTGGCTGGGCTGATTAACAAGGTTGATATCCTACATGAGATATTATGTCAAGAGTGCAACAGGTGGCTATTTTATGTAATATACAGAAAAAGAGTCTAAGGAAATGAAGAACAGAGAAAAATGTACCAAACAATAGTACAAGATAAAACTCCAGAAACAGACCTTAATGAAATAAAGATAAGTGATTAACCAGATAAGGAGTTCAAAATACTGGTCATAAAGTTGCTCACTGAAGTCAGAAGAACAATTCGGTGAGAATTTTGACAAATAGAAAATATAACAAAATGTCAATCAAAAATCGCAGAGCTGAAGAAAACAATAACTGACCTGAGAATTTCAACAGAGGGACTCAAAAGCAGAGTAGATGAAGCAGAAAAATAGATCAACA
The DNA here is from genome assembly GCA_028534135.1 of Potos flavus. Classification (NCBI taxonomy): domain Eukaryota; kingdom Metazoa; phylum Chordata; class Mammalia; order Carnivora; family Procyonidae; genus Potos; species Potos flavus. The sequence continues at coordinate 125,666,669 of CM052883.1, read as the reverse complement.
AATTCAAAAGGCAGGGTAGTAGAAGTTAGCCAACTAGAGAAGTTAACAGAAAAAGCAATGAAAAAGAGTGAAAACAGCTTAAGAAATTTATGAGACACCTTCAAATGGGCCAATATTTACATAATAGGGATCCCAGAAGAAGACAGAAAGCTTATTCAAAGAAATAATGGCTAAAAATCTCCCTAACCTAAGGAAAGAAACAGACACCCAGGTCAAAGAATCCCAGAGAGTAAAAAAATAAGAGAAATCCAAAGAGACCCTCTCCAAGACACATTAAAATTAAACTGTCAAATGTTAAGGTAAGGAAAGAATCTTAAAACCATCAAGAGAAAAAAAAAATTGTGATATACAGGGAACCCACATAAAACTATCAGCAGATTTTTCAGGAGAAAGTGCAGGCCAGAAGGGAGCTGGATGATATAGTCAAAGTAATTGGGGGGGGGGGGGGGGCGGGGAACAAAGATTGCCATCCAAGAATACACTACCTGGCAAAGTTGTCCTGCAGAACTAAAAGAGAGATAAGAGTTTCCCAGACAGACAAAAGCTGACAGATTTTATCACCACTAGACCAGTCTTACAGGAAATGTAAAAGTGACTTTTTTAAGCTGAAACAAAACGGTGCTAATCAGTTGCATAAAAACATATGAAAAGATTAAACTCAGTGGTAAAGGTAAATATATAGCTAAATGAAGAATACTCTAATATTGTAATGGTGGTAGGTAAATCACTATTAACTCGAGGATAAAAGTTAAAAGTATTAAAAAAAAATACAACTACAACTATTTGTTAATGGATATGTGATGTAAATAAAAAGATGTAAGTTATGCTACCAAAAACAAAAAATGCTGAGGGGAACTTAAAAATGTAGAGCTTTTGTATGCACTCAAAATTGTTCTTCCTAGCTAAAAATAGGCTGTTATAAATATAAGATAATTTATATAAGCCTTAGGGTAATTACAAGGCAAAAGATATAGTAGATACACAAACAATAAAGAGAAAGAAATCAAAGCATACCATTACAGAAAATCATCAAATCACAAAGAAAGTGAGTAAGAGAGACAGAAAAGAACAAAGGATTTACAAAGAAACCAGAAAACAACAGCATAGCAAGAGTAAGTCCATATCTATCAATAATCATTTTAAATATAAATGAACTAAAATTCTCTAATCAAAATATATACAGTGGCTGAATGTATAAAAAAAAAAAACAGACCCAACTATATGCTGCCTACAAGAGACACATCAGCTTTAAGGACACACACAGACTGAAACTGAAGGAATGGAAAAAGATATTCCATGCAAATGGAGGCCAAAAGAAAGAAGAGGGAGCTATACTTGTATCAAACAAAACAGACTTAAGCCAAAGGCTATAACAAGAGACAAGACCATTAGATAATGACAAAAGAGGTGAATTCATTAAGAGAATATAACATTTGTAAATATTTATACAACCAATATAGAAGCAACTAAATATATAAAGCTTATATTAACTGATATAAATAAAGAAATAGAAAGCAATACAATAATAGCAGGGAACTTCAACAATCCACTTTCAACAATAGATAGGTCATTCAGACAAAAAAAAAATCAATAAGGTAACATTGGAGTTAAAGGATATATTAGAGCAGATGGAACTACCAGGCATATACAGAACATTCCAACCAACAGCAGTAGATTACACATTTTTCTCAAGCACAAATGGAACTGCCTACAAAATGGATCATATGGTAAGTCACAAAACAAGTTGTAATAAATTGAAATCCTATCAAACATTTTTCCAACCACAATGATCTGAAACTAGAAATCAATAAGAAAACTAGAAAATTCACAAGTATGTGATTGAACAATAAGCTCCTGAACAATCAATAAGTCAAAGAAATCAAGAAATAAATCAAAATAATTTTGCGACAAATGAAAATGGAAACAAAACATACCAAAACTTATGGGACGCAGTAAAAGCAGTTCTAAGAAGGAATTATATAATAAATAATTCAGTAAATAAATACATTACTAAATAGTAATAAAGTAAAAAGAAAGATCTCAAACAACCTAACTCTACATCTCGTGAAACTAGAAAAAGAATAGACTAAGCCCAAAGCTAGTAAAAGAAAAAAAATAATAAAAATTAAAGTGGAAATAAATGAAATAGAAATTAAAAAGAGAATAGAAAAGATCGATGACAAAAAAAAAAAAAAGAAAAGATCGATGACAATAAGACCTAGTCTCTTTGAAAAGATAAACAAAATGGACAAACTTTTCCTAGACTTACCAAGAAAAAAAAGTAGACTCAAATATATAAAATTAGAAATAAAAGAAGTGACATTACAACTGATATCACAGAAATATAAAGTATCAGAAGAGACTATTATAAACAATTATACGCAAACTAATTTGACAATGTAGAAGAAATAGATAAATTCCTAGAAACATACAACCTACCAAGACTGAATCATGAAGAAACAGAAAATTTGAAAAGATCAATCACCAGTAATAAGATTGAATTTGTAAATAAAAACCTCCCAGCAAAGAAAAGTCCAGCACCAGATGGCTTCACTGGTGAATTCTACAAATATTTAAAAAGGAACTAATACCAACCTTTTGTAAACACTTCCAAAAAACAGAACAGTATGAACGTTTCCAAATTCATGTTACAAGGCCAGCATTACCATGATACCAAAACCAGAAAAGACTACCACAAGAAAAGAATATTGCAGGTTAGTATCACTGAGGAACACAGATGAAAAAGTCTTCAATTTAAAATATTAGCAGAGTTCAACAATATAAAGGATCATATACCATAATCAAGTGGGATTTATTCCAGGGTTGCGAGGACGGTTAAACACTCACAAATCAATATGACACATCACGCTAATAAGATGAAGGATAAAAATCATATAATTGTCTCAATAAATGCAGAAAAAATTCAACATCCTTTCATGATGATAACACTCAATAAACTGGGTACAGAGGAAACATGTGAACATAATAAAGGCCTATATGACAAGCCCACAGCTAACATTGTATTCAACAGTGAAATGCTAAAAACTTTTCCTCCTAGATCAGAAACAAGACAAGAATGCCAATTTTATTCAATATAGTACTGGAAGTACTAATCAGAGCAATTAGGAAAGAAAAAGAAATAAAAGATATTCAAATTAGAAAAGGAAAAAGTAAAATCATTTCTATTTTATATATGATAACATAATATCATATATAAAAAAATCCTAGGGATGCCTGGGTGGCTCAGTTGGTTAAGCAGCTGCCTTCAGCTCAGGTCATGATCCCAGGGTCCCGGGATCAAGTCCCACATCCGGCTCCTTGCTCAGCAGGGAGCCTGCTTCCCCCTCTCTCTCTGCCTGCCTCTCTGCCTACTTGATCTCTCTCTGACAAATAAATAAATAAAATCTTTTAAAAAAAAAAATCCTAAAGAATCTACCGAGAGCCTGTTAGAATAAACAAATTTAGTAAAGTTGTAGATTACAAAATCAATATACAAAAATAAGTTCCATTTCTATAATCAACTATCAGAAAGAGAAATTAATCCCATTTACAACAACATCACAAAGAATAAAATACTTAGGAATAAATTTAATGATGGAAGTAAAAGATCTACACACTGAAAACCAGAAGACACTGATAAAAGAAACTGAAGTCATAAATAAATGGAAAGATATCCTACATTCATTGATGGCAAGAATCACTATTATTAAAATGTCAGTACTACTCAAAGCAATCTACACTTTCAATGCAATCCATATCAAAATTCCAATGAAATTTTCCACAGAAATGGAAAAAAAAATACTAAAATTTATATGAAACTGCAAAAGACCCTGAATAGCCAAGGCATCCTGAGGAAGAACAACAAAGTGTACTGCTGGAGGCAGCACATTTTTTTATTTCAAACTATATTAAAAGCCATAGTAGTCAACACAGAATAGTACTGGCATAAAACCAGACACATAGATCACTGAAACAGAATAGAGCATCCAGAAATAAACAATTACATAGATGGTCAATTAATTTCTGACAAAGAAGTCAAGAATATACGATAGTCTCTTCATAAAAAGGTGTTGGGAAAACTGGATAGCCACATGTAAATGAAAAAAACTGTATTCCTAACTCATACTATACACAAAAATCAACTCAAATGGATTAAAGACTTGAACATAAGACTTGAAATCCTAAAACTCCTAGAAAACAATACAGGTGTGTAAGCTCCTTGACTTTGGATGTGGTGAAGGTTTTTTGGATTTCACACCAAAAGCAAAGGTAAAAAAAGCAAAAACAAGCAAGTGGGACTATACCACAGTAAAGCTTCTACATAGCAGAAGAAACCATCAGTAAAAACAAAAAGGTAGGGGTGTCTGGCGTGGCTCAGTCGGTTGTGTCTAACTCTTGATCTCAGCTTAGGTCTTGATCTCAGGGAAATGAGTTCAATCTCCATATTGGGCTCCATGATTGCTATGGAGTCTACTTATAAATAAATAAATAAATGCAACTTACAGAATAGGATGGGAGAAAATATTTGCAAATCACATACCCAATAAGCAGTTAATATCTGAGATATTCAAGAAACTCATACAACTCAATAGCAGAAAGAAAGAAAGATGAAAAGAAAGAAAGAAAGAAAGAAAGAAAGAAAGAAAGAAAGAAAGAAAGAAAGAAAGAAAGAAAGAAAGAGGTAAAAGACCAAATAGACATTTTTCCCAAAGAAGACATATGAATGGCCTGCAGGTACATGAAAAGGTGCTGAATATCATTAAACATCAGGGAAATGCAAATCAAACCATAATGAGCTAATACCTCATACCTGCTAGGGTAGCTATTATCAAAAAGACAAGACAATACTGACTCCAGGGGAATGCAATGCTTCATTGACCTTGCTCACATGCTCCTCTAGTTGGGTAAAGGGATAGTGCTGGTTTTCTCAGTTAGAAAAGCAATCCCAAAGAGAAAATTAAAGTCTTCTATGAAAGGACAAGTTGAGAAATGGACACTGGGAATATAATCAACAAATGAACACTCTAAGAGTGCTACTTGAAGTATCAGTGCCTGAGTTGTTTGTTACCAATTAAGGAGAATGTAAAAATTGTACTATAATGGAAATCACTATGCCACTAGATTAAACATAGCTTAGTTGATATTTATTTCATAATAAGACTCAGTGAAATTAACATCATATGCCTCCTAACATAATGCACTGAGGGCAAAAAAAACACATCATCACTTTTGGGGCTTTCCTATCAAAATGCACATATCACCTAAATCTCATCATGAGAAAATATCAGACAAATCCAAATTGAAGGGCATGCTACAAAATAACTGGCCCATACTCTTCAAAAATGTCAATGTTATAAAAGGCAAAAACAAACAAACAAAAAACAAACAAGCAAACAAATAAAAAACACCTGCGTAACTATTCTAGATCCAAAAAAAGACAAAAAAGACAAAACAACATGTTATCTAGGACTTCCTTTTGCCATCAAGGACTGGTAAATTTGCAAAAGCTGCCTAAGATCTATAGATTAGATGATAGTATTCTATGAATGTTAATTTCCTGATTCTAATCATGTTATGGTTACATAAGAGAATATCTTTGTCTTTAGAAAATAAATGCCAAAGTATTTAAGGGTAAAGACAATTTTTATAGCTTCCTCTCAAATGATTCACACACACACACACACACACACACGAGCGAGGTGGTGAAGACAGAGAAATATGTGTGCATATGTTTGTGTAATGGAGAGAAAGAAAGAATGATAAAGCAGATGTGGCAAAATGTTAAATGTGAGAAAGCTTGTTTAAAGACATATACAAATTTGTTGCACTATTCTTATAAATTGTCTGTAAGCCTGAAAGTATGTTTATTTAAAATTAAAGGAAAATAAAATTTTAGAATTCATAAAGAGCAGCAATAATAAGGATGATTCTATTTAAATATTCACTCGACTTGCTTAAAATGCATATGTAATTTTTTAGCTACTGCCTCAGGGTCTTATTTTTATTTTTGGAGTGTATAATTCAATATACATGTGAGCATATGTGAGAATATCAACTATTTGAAATAAAAATGCTCTTTTTTTTTTAATAGAAAGCCAGAAAAACAGACATGTAGGGATGGTCTTAGAGTGTGAAAAGTGAAATTTTAATACTGGTTTCATGAAATCGGGGATTTAAAAAAAATTGCTTAATTTTTAAAAAATTTTAAAAAAAATTGAAATCCTGCCTATACTTCCAGCAAACCTCCCGAAAGCTTTTTAAAGATAATGTTAACACCTTCAAATATCAGATCCAGAAGAAAAAAAAAAAATGAATGCAGATTTACTTGGGTCCAGGGCCCTGCAGATGTCCAGAAGTCTCACCCAGAGTAACCTCCAGAAAGGCCCCATCTCATCTTCGGTCCATCACTGCAGAGATGCCCATGGGTATTCGACTTCTGTGCCAGACTTAAAGGCAATGAAATCCTGAAAAACCTGGGGTCCTGCCACCTTAGTTGCCCCAGCAGTCATTTTTTTGCAATCCTGCCATCTTACTTTTCCTTCCACAACAAGGAACCACCATTGAATGGGGCCTAAGTTCCTCATACTTGCAGACTTACTCCCCTCCAGCTTTCTCTCTGTCTTACTATGTGAGCCTCTCTTCCCCCTCCACTATGGCAATCTCCCTTCTAAGTATACCTGCCTGCAAAAAACAAAAGCCAGCAAAAATCTTAGGCCGAGTGGTTTCTATTTCCAGACCATCACTAATTTTCCCTAAGGAAGGTGGTCTCTATCTACCTGCATGCTTGAAATGGGGAAAGTAGAGAGTATAAGGAAAACAAACTCCTTATATTTTCATTTCATATTCATGAACCAAGACCCATTTTTGTTGCGGAGAAGAAAGAACATTTGTTCAGTAATCTTCCTGATATGCAGTTTAGCTATTTTTAACTCGCCCTGGAATAGAACAGTGCCAGCTACTGTTTCAAATGGTTAGAGCAAACACTGTTGACACTGCGACCATGTCCCTTGGCCTCTGCAGAGTCTACCTTGGTGGACTGTTCCCCTATCGGATTTTTAGCACAAGCACCAGCATCTCTCTGCCTGAGGCCTTTCTCTGGCTACAGAAGCAAGCTTAGCTGGAATGCCAGCCAGCCTGCCAGAAGAAATTAACTCCCTCAGGAGCAACTCTTAGTCAATGAAGGATCACACTGTCCCATTAGGGGCAATTACGAAGTATGTTCTCTATGCCGTCCAATATGGTAGCTACCAAAAAACGTCCTTATTGAGCCCTCAAAGTGTAGCTGGTCCAAACAGATAAACACTTGAAATGTAATTTTTTAGCTTGAAAATGTAAAATATTTTTTACTTGAAATGTAAAATATACCCTGGACTTCTAAGATGTAGCATGAAAAAAAGGTAAACTATATCATTAATATTTTTATTGATTAAATGCTGAAATTATAATATTTTGGTCATATTTTTCTAAATAAAATTAACATCAAAATTAATTTTACCTTTTTTTCACTTTATTTACTAGAAAATTTTAAATTACATATGTGGCTTATACTACATTTCTTTTAGACAACACTATATATAGCTTATTAAAAGTTCTTCTGCAGAAATGAGCTGCAAATGCCCACACTAACAGCACAACCATTTTGATTTGATATCTCCCCCACTTTCGTCTGTACTGAAAACATTAATTTAGAAACTGTGACACACTATAAAAAGGTGGGGTTTTTTTGGATGGAGTCTTGCATAGATGAAATCAGATTGAAATCTGTGCCTGTTGTAGGCATGGCAGAAAATTTGTATTTGGGGAAAGATAGCTCCTTGGTAAAATAATATATTTTTATAGCCCTTTAGGTTAGGCAAAGCAAAGGAGAAAATGGTAATGGAATGCATGAGACAATGAGAGAGGAATCTGCTCTATTTTCCTTGTGGCTATGTGTTATCCCTGAAGAGATTATGATGATGTTGGCTGGTTTTTGCTTTTCCTTGAGAAAGCTCGAGACAGAGCAAATGCGGGACCTTCACTCCTGAGAGGGAAAGCAGGAGTAAAAGAGACATCCATCTGGGGAAAATGAGTCAAGCCCTGAGCCACAGAGACAAAGCAGGGGAAAGGAAGAAGGAAGCCTCCTAAGGAGACTCTTTGGAAGGCAGCTCTAGGAGAAATGGCACCCATTACTTCATCTAACGTTTCTTTTCCTGAATTGCATTATCATCTCTTGAATGCTTTAGTAAAGTTTTATAAAGTGCCTAAGCTGTGCACTTTGGGCAATTAAGGGTTAGGAGCCAAGTCTGTTCTTGAGGCAATCACTAGTCTGGTAAGAAAACTAGATAAACCACTAGATGGTGATGAGCAGAAAAGCCTGAAGCAGTGATTTTGTGGGGAAAAGTGAGCAACACTTTTCCAGCTAATAATAATAATACATTCATGTTTTTTAAGCCAGACACCTTTGAACTACTAGGTTCCAAGTATTTTCATAGATTATCTCATTTCATTCTCACAATAACTATGTAAGTAATATTATTATTATTCCTGCTTTATAGATAGGAAAACTGAGGTACAAAGATACTAAGTAACTTAATTGGGATCAAACAGCTAGCAAGTCAGGTACAAAGGCAGAGTCAAGGTACAAATTCTGGTAGTCAATGTTGTCATAGGGTCTTAACCGCTGTGATATTCTATCTCTTGGGACAGGTTTGTGAAACAAGGACCTACTCCCTGTGGATTTTCAGAAATCGGGAGGGAAATCTTCTAAGAGAACTGTATAGCAAATCAGGTCTTTCACAGACGCTCTCAAGTAGATGGAAAAAAAAAATCATTTTTCACAAAAATTTGAAAGGAGAGACAGAAAATTTGAAAGGAGAGAACCAAGTTCCTAAACTTCACATACATAATAATTCCTAGTTAGTGATCAAACGCACAAATGTGAGAGATGTCCTTTATTTCCTTTTATACCTAAATGTCCCAATATATTAAACATTGACTTTTAAGCTGCCCAAACAGCATTTTTTCCTAGCACAACTTTGTGTATGACAGAGTATCTGCAGTATTCTAATATAGTGTAACTAATTTTGCTAACTACAGATATATGACTTAAAGAATACTACTAAATGATATTAAATTTTAACTCAATATAAACCTCAACTTCAGGCAGTGAAATCTCCATTATTGCTTTTTCAGGGTACTTTCATTCTACTTAATCCAAGGATTATCAAACACAAGCTGCAGGCCTGAATGAGACTGTAGAGACCTTCCCTCTTCATTATTATAGTCTAGCCATTCTCCTTCACTGAATTGCTTATTCAGATGTCCACAATTTTTACCAAATTGCTTATTCAAAAGATTTAGAAAAAAAGACCTTTTTAATATGCTATACATGATTTTAGCAGGAGAAAGCTCAGCCATCACCACTCTTCCTTCCTGGGTCCACTCTTTCCCTATGATTTTTCCTATATATTTGTTCTCCATCCCAAACTTTCTGTTTCTGTAAGGATCTAGGCTTTTGGAAACCAAACCAGGAAGACCCGCAGGCCTGTAGCATCCTATTTTGTCATATCTTACTGCTCAGGAATGAGCCAAGAAAAACCACTGTTTGCATGAGATAAAGGAAAAATCCTAGGAGCAAGAAACTGACAATATTTCAAAATTATTATTCTGCATAAGGTACCACATTCAGCATTTTACATACACCATCTTAGTTCATCCTTAAATAACCCTAATGTTTATCGTGCTGTTTAATGTTACTATTATTATTTATGCTATTACTGGTATTATTTATTTATCCTCATTATTGCTATTATTTATCCTCATTTTTGAGTGAAGGAAACTGAGATGTGGTAGTTTGGGCTACCTAGCTGGGGTAATAAGGCAGCCTCTGACATGACCTCTGGACTTCACACCCTTGGGTCATCCCCTCCCCCTGAGAATCAGATGATCCTAGTGACTTGATTCTAACCAAAGGAAGATGGTCAGAATACTGAGATGTCACTTTTGAGATAAGTTGTGACTTCTCTCACCCTTTCTCACTCGTTTGCTTTGATGGAAGCCAGCCACCATATTGTGAGCTGTCCTAGGGAGAGATCCACATCAGTGGCAGGGAACTGATGACGCCAGTCAACAGCCAGTGGGAAGCTGAGGTCTACCAACCACCACATGAGTGAGCCTGGAAGGGATCCTCTCCCCCATCTGGGCCTTGAGTTGACTGAAGCCCTGGCCAACACCTTGACTGCAGTCTTGTGAGAGACCAAGCCAGAGGACCTGGCTAAGCTGCACCTGAACCCTGTCTTGCAGAAAGTGTGAGATAATAAATGTTGTTTTACGCACTAAGGCATAAGGCATAGTGCACTAAGGCACTAAGGCTACTTTTAAACCTTAAAGTAATGTATTATGTGACAATAAATAACTAGAATAGCTGGTAAATTTAAACTCAGGTGATCTGGCTCTGGACATCATGTTTTAGCCAGCATGCTCTTCTGCTCCCTAGGAATTGGGATTGGTTCTCTCAGCTTCTGTCACGGAGGCCACCATGTGCAGCCAGTCCCAGTATGTTCCCTCCTGTCTCCCAAAGGCCTGAGCAGGGCCAAGACGCCAGCACAGAGCACACACCACCCTCAACTCATTCTCTTGTACTAAAGAAAGATTCCTGTCCTTTTGCTTGCACTACAAAGTCATTGGTAATGCCTGCTGGATTCTTGTATCCATTCTTGTTACCATGTCATTTATTTCTCTCCAATTCCCTACTTTTCTTTTTTCACTGTTTTTCTGCTCCTTTTTTTGTTCTTCACTCTTAGACCTCATTTTCCTCTTCATTTCCACTTTTTCCTGTAAACTGTTTTCTCCTGCTTCTATTTTCACTTACAGAAAAAGGCACTATTTGCCGCCTGGAAACTTTACTGCTTGTCTGAAAAGAACAGCTTTCTGGAAACATCAACAGAAAGAAAAACACAGGTGGAGGGTGGGCTTGGGGGGTGGTGCAAGAGAACCCTCTTTAGTGGGTTTTTTTTGTTTTTGTTGCCACCCCCTCCCATATCAAAACATCCTTTAGGGCAGTTAAAAGCTGCTGGCCACCCCAATTAAAGTGTTTTCAAAGAAACTGTTAGAAATAGTTCCAAGAGCACTTTTAACTTATTACATGTGGGTTACATAAGCACTGGAAGCTTGTTAAAACATTCAAAATATGATATGAATTGAGTCACACAACAGCGGGTCAAAGATTTAGCTTTTCAGTGTGACTTACACGATCGTCTGGGACTCGGGCACCCTGGACAAAAACAGATCTTAAAGAAAATCAATTAAAGGATATCTTTTGCTCCTTCGGGGAACCTACATTCCTAACTTTAAAAATATGCCTATAATTCCTTTGTATTTGCATTAACTGTGCTTTTAAGCATAGCTGTAACAGGACTGCTCATATTACAAATCAGATATGGGAAGCAAAGGTAATTCTTTATTTGATTTAAATGAATCTTACCTTCCTCAAGAGCCCTACGCACTAGGTTGTGTGGAAAGAAAAAACAAAACAAAACAAAAACAAAAATACCCAAGCTGGTAAGCCGCTCCTCTAAACCCAAATGAAGAGATTTAAACAGCCCCTCTCATATTTCTCATGATAACTCAAGTGTCATGCTGGGTAGGACAGTTCTGCTTAGAGCTTGGCAGGCATTTAGCACCCTCTCCCTCTCATCACCTCCTTCTACAAAATGCCAGTAGCAGCCTTTCCTGGCATGCTGACAACCTTAACTACCCTTACACACTTCCAAACCACCCCCATGTGGGTCAGTACTGCCCTCCCTCTAAAAAAATAACAAATCTAAGTAATGCTTAGGTATTTGGGTAAATTATTTAGTGTACGAGATCCATCTCTCTCCCCCATCTCCTCCCCAAGATGGCATCTGGGCTTTACACAAAAAGGAGTTACCCAGGATCCTTAAATCAGTGCAGTGTTCCCAGGTCCTCAGGTCTCCAAGGCAACGGTCATTACTCAGCTGGCTGGCCTCCACAGTTAAAGTCAACAGCTAGTGTCATTCCTGAGCTGGTCTCCATATACAGTCAACCCTTGTTGATGCATGATTCTTTTTTTTTTTTTTTAAGATTTTATTTATTTATTTGACAGACAGAGACAGATCACAAGTAGGCAGAGAGGCATGCAGAGAGAGAGGGCGAAGCAGGCTCCCTGCTGAGCAAAGAGCCCAATGTGGGACTCAATCCTAAGACCCAGAGATCATGACCTGAGCTGAAGGCAGAGGCTTTAACCCACTGAGCCACCCAGGCGCCCCGTTGATGCATGATTAAAGGGGAATTATTCTCAAATGTGACACTTCAAGTATGACTCTGTTGCACAATTGATTTGTCCAATGTACCCTGGTACAAGGGAGGAAATATTCTTATCAATCCCATGTAAAAAATCACAGTGCTGTGAAAGTAAAGAGACTCAGTAAAAATATGTTTCTCAATTCTTAGAAGTCAATGAGCATCAGATCCTAAAGGCAGAGTCTACTGAAGATTTGAAATAGCTTTAAAAAAAAAAAAAAGAAAGGACTCTCTCCTATGTCTATGAGAAATACATTAAAATAATACCAAAAATATTCTGAATAAATTACATTAGAATGTTCCTCATTAATTTATTAAGTCCACTTTAATTAATATTTATTTTAGGGGCATCTGGGTGGCTCAGTAGGTTAAGTGTCTGCCTTCGGCTTGGGTCACAATCTTGGGGTCCTGAGATGGAGCCCTGTCGGACTCCCTGCTCAGGCCCTCTCCCTGCTTATGCGCATTCTCTCTCTCTCAAATTAATAAAATCTTTCTAAAAAATACTTACTTTACTCTTCCTTGGATCAAGCAATTAGTTTTGATAAAGTGTATCAGCTTTTGGACAAAAAAGAGTCTTGCAAATTCTGACTTGGGTTTATAGGTACAGACTGAAAGTTTCATAAGCAATGTTACCTTGGAAGATTGTACCCAAGTCTCTGTTCTTTGAACTATCCATAGTTCAGAGTATCTACTGCAGTCTCTTTCCACAGGGCCCTGAGACTGTCTCTTCTTAAAAACACATTCACTAGCTTGTTGCCTGAACTGAAATCTCAGGCAAGCTTCAAAGGGAAGCAGAAACTTGTTTAACGATGAGACTGAATTGCTATGGACAACTGATTAAAGCACCAACAAAATCAGAATGAAGCACAGTAAAATTTTGTATTATCTATTTTGTAGGGATTTAGTCAATGTTTCCCATGAACTAAGAACCTATTGTGGACAGTAAGGGCAGTGACAAATTTCCAAGGCCATCCCTTAAAATATAATCTGTGAGATTTTTATATAAACTTATCCTAGGGAAGGCTGAGGTCTCTTCTGCTCTCACAATTCTTCCCATGCAATTGTTACAATAGTAATATAGAACATACCAAACAAACCTAATAATACCTAGCATCTCTCCAGTGCTAGTACCTGTTGTGTAAGATACAGAAATGCAGCATTCAGACATTCACATCCCTCTTCAAGAGAGGACTTGTGGCCTCCAGCTATTGACTCCTTCAGGTTGGCTTCTGCTTTTGAGCTCAGGTCATGGTCCTCAGCTAATGACCAAGGAAGATGTGTAACAATGTCCTAGAGTTTCACCCAATGCAAGACTCTTCTTTGTATTTATTTATTTATTTATTTGTCAGAGAGGGAAAGAGAGAGCACAAGTGGGGGGGGGGTGTAGCAGGCAAAGGGAGAAGCAAGCTCCCCAGTGAGCAAGGAACCTGACGTGAGACTCGATCCTAGGACCCTGGAATCATGAACCGAGCCAAAGGCAGATGCTTAACCGACTGAGCCACACAGGCGTCCCTGCAAGACTATTCTATTAGGCAATCTTCACTCTGGACCTCTCTGTTGAGGTTTCAGAGACTTTGTCAGATTTGCATCATAGTACTGTTGACTGTTCTTGCTCAATCCTATTTCCTGTCTTTTTCCTTTCTCAGGTGTTACTACCACATAAACCATTTATATGCCTGTCTTCACCTCAGTGTCCACTTCTCAAAAGACCCAACTGACACAATGGTACCAGGAATGACCAAAAAAAAAAAAAAAAAAAAAGCAAGTGGTAAGTTGGGATTTTGAGACTGTACCCCTAACTGCTTAACTGGCAAAGATGAGCCCATCCCAGGTGGTATGTGCAGCACAATTAGTCTTTGGCACAATACGGTAGCGCAACTGCTAAGCATAACACTAGATAGGAAGAGTTTATTGATTGGGGGGTACTCTCTTGGAATACAGAATTGAACACTCTGGAAAGGATCCAAGGGGATAGAGCAAATTCACTGGTAGGGTGACTCCCAGACACCTGGAGAAAGCAATGACTTGTGCTGAGTAAAAATGAAATACCTAAATGTCACAACTGACCCCAGAGAAAAGAAATAAAAAGCCCAGAAAAGTGGACACGCTAGAGTAAATATAGGAGGCCAGAAAACCTATCAGAAAAGTATTTCCACAGGAGGGCTTGGAAAACATATCATTCCACAAGGCAAACAGGAATGTGCTAGTTACAGGGGCATTAGCATCATGAGGATGTCCAGTGCCAGTTCCTCTTTACAGGTAAGAGCTGACAATAGAAAAGGCTGTCATGCCACGTTTGAAAAACCCAAAGCTAACATCATCCTCAACGGTGAAATACTAAGAGCTTTCCCCTAAGATCAGGAACAAGACAAGGATGTCCACTCTCATCACATTTATTCACCATAGTACTAAAGTCCTAGCCACAGCAATCAGACAACAAAAAGAAATAAAAGGCATCCAAACTGGTAAGGAAGAAGTAAAACTTTCAATATTTGCAAATGACATGATACTATATATGGAAACCCCTAAAATCTTCACCAAAAAAAACTACTAAAACTGATAAATAAGTTCAATGAGATTGCAGGATACAAATCAATATACAGAAATCCATTGCATTTCTCTACACTAATAATGAAATAGCAAAAGTAGAAATGAAGAGAACAATCCCATTTACAATTACAACAAAAATAATTAAATACCTAGGAATAAACTGAATCAAGGAGGTGAAAGGACTATACTCTGAAAACTGTAAGACATTGATGAAAGAAATGGAAAACAACACAAATGGAAAGGTATTCCATGTCCATGGACTAGAAGTACAAATATTGTTAAAAATGTCCATACTACCCAACAATGCAATCCTTATCAAAATACCAACAACATTTTTCATAGAACCAGAATAAATAACCCTAAAATTTGTATGGAACTACAAAAGACCCCAAATAGCCAAAGCAATCTTAAAAAAGAAGAACAAAATAAAAAGTATCACAATTCTAAATTTCAAGGTGTACTACAAAGCTGTAGCAATCAAAACAGTATGATACTGTCACAAAAACGCACACACTGGAATAGAACAGAACAGAGATCCCAGAAATAAACTCACAATTATATGGTCAATTAATCTTCAACAAAGGCGGCAAGAACATGCAATGGGAAAAAAAGATAGTCTCTTCAACAAATGCTATTGGGAAAACTGGGCAGCTACACACAAAAGAATGAAATTGGACCACTTTCTTACACCATACACAAAAATAAACTCAAAATGGATTAAGGATCTAAATGTGAGACCTGAAACCATGAAAATCCTACAAGACAGCATAGTCAGTAATGTATCTGACATCGTCTGTAGCAACATTTTTCTAGATATGTCTCCTTAGGCAATGGAAACAAAAGCAAAAATAAACTATTGGGATTACATCAAAATAAAAAGCTTCTGTACAGCAAAGGAAACAACCAACAAATCTAAAAGACAACCTACCATTTGGGAGAAGATATTTGCAAATGACATATCCAGTAAAGGGTTAGTATCCAAAATATATAAAGAATTTATACAACTCAACACCATAAAAACAAATAATCTCATCAGAAATGACAGAAGCCATGAACAGAAATTTCTCCAAAGAAGATACAGAGATGGCCAAAAGACACATGAAAAGATACCCAACATCACTCATCATCAGGGAAATGCAAATTAAAACCACATGAGATATCATTTTGCACCTGACAAAACAGCTAAAATCAAAAACACAAGAAACCACAAGTGCTGGTGAGGCTGTGAAGAAAAAGGAACCCTCTTGAACTGTTGGTGGGAATGCAAATTGGTGAAGCCACCAGAGAAAATAGAATGGAGGTTCCTGAAAAAATTAAAAATAAAATTACCACATGACTAGTAATTCCACTCCCAGGTATTTACTCAAACAACATAAAAACACTAGTTCAAAAAAAATATATGTAACCTATGTTTACTGTAGCATTACTTAAAATAGCCAAATTATCTACCATCAGAATGGAATCATACGCAGGCCAGGTAACAAATGGAGTTATGGCCAAAGTCTGGCTCACAATGGGTCCATTGGGTTTACAGATCAACTCAGTGGTCATTTACCCAATCCCAAGTGTATAATTGAAATGTATATACCTCACAGTTGGGAGTCATTTCCATTTATTGTCCTTGGCCTATGGAGTAAGAGCTGTCACAGTGGGAAAGGCCAAGTAGACGTCTTTGAAACTGCCTCTCCTGGCTAAGAGAGTGTAGCTAAAATGATATCACAATGCCAGAGATGGTGGAGATTAACAACACCCTTAAGGATATAAAGGATGCAGGAATACTAGTTCCCATCACACCTTCACTTAATTTGATACTCTAGCTTGTAGAAACCAGATAAATTAGTAGAATGATTGTTCACTACTGGAAGTTAAACAAAGTAACAGCCCCAATTGCAGCTGCCATGCTGAGCGAAGTATCATTGTTAAAGCAGGATAATATGGCCTCAGGTACACAGCCACCGATTTGGAGAATGGATTCTTTTGTATGGCAATCAATAAATACAATTAGAAATACTAATATACAAATGCAATAAAGACACAACAATATGCATTGACACTTTAGCCCCAGGGCTATGTTAACTCACCTTTCTCTCTCATAATATAGTCCAAAGAGATGTGGATCACCTGAAAATCCTGTAGGGTATCATAATGATCCATTATATCAATGACATCATGCTGAGTAAACAGGCTAAGCAAGAGGTGGCTAGCATGCTAGAAGGTTTGTGCTCCAGAAAGTAGGAAATTAAACTTATGAAGAATCAGGGATCTGTCCCTTCATCAAAGGGTTTAAATGCCCAGTGTTCTGAGGAGTGCTAGAACATCCCCTTCTAAGTAAAACACAAATTGCTGCCTCTTGTATCCCCTACAAGAAAGAAGAAAGCACAGTGCCTAAGAGGCTGCTTTGAGTTCTGTAAGCAACATACTCCACATCAAGGAATATTTTTTGGGCCTTCATGCCAGGTGACATAAAAACCTGCCAGCTTTACAACCTAGCAAAAGAGCTCTACGGCACGTCTGAGTGGTGGCACAAGCAGCCTTGACACTGTGGTGTAGGATCTGGCACATTCGAGGGTGTTAAGAGTTGTCACTTTTAGAAAAAGACGTATAATAGAGTTTATAGAAATCTAAGTAGGAGAATAACAGTTAGGGAGCCCAGAGTTCTGAAGCAAGGTTATACACCTTAAAAAATTAGGTCTTGGCATACTACTCGAAAAAAAAAGGGAATGTTTGACCACGGGACACTAAAGGATACAAAATGAAATATGTCTTGTTGAGCTCATCATGTCATAAATTCTGGAGGGCCAAGTCATAATTCATCATAAGATAAAAGTATTATATTTGGGATGAAGCACAGAGAAGAAGGCACAAACAATCCACAGGAACAGACAATCCAGACCTTGATGTCACCCTTCAGTTGCATCAACACCCCTCCCTCAGCTTGCACTGATGGCCATATGGGGTAGGGGTAGTGTCTTGAACAACAAGCTGAAGAAAGAAAATGGCCGAGCTTAGTTTACAGCTGAATTGGCTAAGTCTGTGGATGAAACCTGACTGGACAGCAGCTACAGTATAATCTCACTCTGGAATAGCCCTGAAGACAGCAGTGGGACAAGCTTCTTAATGGGTAGAGCTTTAGGAGAAGAGCATGGGTACTTTAGGAGTACTTTAGGAGTAGAGCATGGGTACTTTAGGAGTACTTTAGGACTTTAGGAGTAGAGCATGGGTAGTGCACTTGGTCATCCATTTTGTATGAGAAGGAAAGTGGCCTGATGTCAGAGTATAAATAGACTAACAGGAAATGGCAAAAAGCTTGGGTGGCTGGTCAGAGGTCTGAAAAGAAAGAGATTTTTAAAATTGCACATGAGGAGGTCTTAAATGGTTAGAGGTATTTGGATATGAGTATTGCTGTGGGTAAAAAGTGTGAAGATATTTTGAACACACATCAATGTCCACGAAAAAGCACACATTATGGAAGAAGCACTAAACAACCAAGTAAACAAAATTACTCAGCTTGTTGATGTCAGCCTGTCTTTGTTTGTGGCCACTCCAGGGCTGGCACAATGGACACTTGAGTGAAATGGTCATAGTGACAAAAATGGAGTCTATACATGGGGTCCATGAGCATGAAACCCATTTACCATAGCTGACCTACCTACTGCCTCATATGCACGTTCAGCCAGCAGAAGAGAGCAATGTTGAGCTTCTAACATGTCATCAAGTAGCCATTCCGTGGCATGTTGACCACATTGGAAACTTTCATCCTGGAAGGGGCAGCAGTTCCATCCCATGGGAGTAGATAACCTATATTGGGTATGTGTTTGCACTTCATACCCACCAATCTTTATTCAGCACCACTATTTGGGAACTTATACAATGCCTGATTCACAGACATGGAATACAATACAATATAGCATCTAACCAGGTAATCACTTCACAGTAAA
Organism: Potos flavus; assembly: GCA_028534135.1. Taxonomy (NCBI): domain Eukaryota; kingdom Metazoa; phylum Chordata; class Mammalia; order Carnivora; family Procyonidae; genus Potos; species Potos flavus. The sequence continues at coordinate 125,647,881 of CM052883.1, read as the reverse complement.
GGTAGTGTAGGAGGGTGCCTGTGAACATAGGTTCCACTAGTTATATCACATGCTGCATTTCCCAGAACTTGGAGGCCTACCAGAGCACTGGTATGGCCTGCTGAGGATAAAGTTCAAGCACCTAATAGGAGACAATACAAGGAAGAGGTGCTGTTCCCCCAGATGCAGGAAGACTTTGATAGGGGTTAGAGTCCCCGCTAAGAGCAATACATGGGTCCACAAGACAAGGGATTAAAACAGGATTAGCCCCATTTACCATCATTCCCAGTGACCCATTCCTGCAATTCTGAGCTTTGTGGAATTAGAGGTCTTAGTCCTCAAAGATGTTATAGTCTTGTTAGAGGACACAGCAAGAGTCCCAATGAAATAAGCTTCATCTGCTGCATGGGAACTTTGGACTTCTGGAGTTTAGGAACAAGTATGCAAAAAGAGGAGTCAACACCTTGGTAGAAGAAGCTAACTCTGGTCAGCAGGAGAATGTAGGCTTGATGTTACATAACAGGTACAGGTAAGAAAATGTGTGGCACTCAGGTGATACATGTGGGCATCTCTTAGTGCTACCTTGCCCAATAGTGACTATAAATGGGCAAGTGGAGCAACACCTGCATGAGAAGACAATTATTACTATGGGCTCAATTTTCTCAGGAACTAGGGTTTTCACACCACCAGTTTAACCACTGAGACCAGCAGAACTGGTAGCTGAGAGGGAGAGGAATTTAGAATGAATAGTGGAAGAGAAGGGTTCAGCTGTGGCTCAAGACCAACTGCAAAGATAGGGACCCTGGTTTGTTCCACTAACTTTTCTAAGTTTCTCTTCAGGAAGAGAGGCCACTGGAACCCCGGAGGAATTACTCCCTGAATGTATACACAGAGTGGATCTAAATGGTGAAAGGGGTGGACTGTGACAGACAAAGAGATATTCTGCTCAGATACCTTTTCAAGAAAAGGCTCTGCTAGGAGTGTGGTTAGGTGACAGACTTCAACTGTTAACACTTCCAAGCACATTTCAGGTGTTGAATGGAGGCCACATTTTTCTTAGGGGGGCTCCAGCCAATGACTGAGCAAGACTGTGTTACAAGGGCCGAGCCATTTTACCACAGTGTGGGACTCTTCGTCTTTACTCTGGTGCTACCCATGCCCCATTCAGTTTCTTCCCTTTTCCTTTTACCATTTTACATTCTGAACCCTATATTACAGTTTGCTTCCTGGAGCAAATTCCAAAAGGACAAACTTGTCTTTTCCATCTCCATCTAGCTCCCCTAGCTTCAACTCTAACTTTCTTATTTCTATTGATAACTGTAGAGGTGGTATTGTGCATTTTTTTCAGATATGGAAACAAATATTTACCAGATTCATCTCCTGTGCCCTGTACTGGTACAACTAAAATCTATTCACTTACATATTTAAAGACACAAAAATGTACTTTAACTATGGTCAAATATGTTAAATATGAAAAAGAATAGATAATACTGTTATGTAGAGGAATTAAGTCACATACATGAAGTGTATCAACTAATTCAATTCTTAAAAGTATTCTATGGGGCAGGTACTAATTTTTTTCCCTACGTAACAGAAAATGGGCACACACTGTTGTCCCAGAAATAATCATCCAGAAGTACACCAATAGAAAGAGTTAAACATAAGTAGGCCGACTCCAGTGTCTTTACCTGTAATCGCTATACTCTTCTGCCTCAAAGAAAGGGTCAGTAGCCTAAGTACTCTAAAATTCTAATAAGAGAAATTTCGGAGAAACCAGGTCTGGTGTATTAGAAGGTTGGGTAACATAAAGATACAGCTGCTTAGGAGAAGAAAATTTCCAAAACAGTAAGAAATAGTAGTTGAACTTTGATTTTGTTACTATTGTAAAAAATAAGAAACTATTTCACTGATTACCTCTGATCTCCCCACCGTCTGCTATTTCCAAGTTGGCCGCCCAGCCAATCTCCTTACCCTCAGGATGTCTTGCCAGCTGGTACCTTAAACTCAAACAGAGGCATCATCCTCTCTACAAAATTAGCTTCTCCTCATTACTTCACTTTGTTTGTGGTCCAATAGTCGCCCATTCCCGTAGGATTGAAATCTTGGAACTTTAAAGACACTTAACGCTTCTGACATTTTTGCATATATAGGTTCTTTATATAACTACTGAAAAGAGTCTAAAAAAGGTGTCTGCTCTTCTTAAGATTTTCACGGAAAAGTGACTAGAAAGGTCTATTTTTTGCCAACTGTAGAGTACGAGCTTTAGAGTAAATTTTGCCAGAGCCTCATCACTATGTTTCAGACGAGCCGCCCGGATGTCCCCGGAGCCTACCCAGAACTACAATTCCCATCGTACATTGCGACCTCCACAGCCTAAAAAAAATTACAATTGTCACGTCATTTCCGCCCTCACAGGCGGCGAACGCTGGACTTTGTAGTTTGAGTTAACTCTCTTTTGTCGCCGTCTTGGAAAGAGAAATTTGAGGCCAGACCAGCTGCTCTAAATCTGGTATTACGAAAGGGCATTTAAAGTAAGTTACTAGGATAACGTTTACAGTGAATTTAGCGTCAGGTTTTTAATGTATTTCACGTACCGCCTTCCTCGTACTGCCGGGCCGGGAAGGGGAAGTGACGTGAATCCGGTGTAATGGCGGCGCGGTGTAGCTCCAGGTAATCACCGAACTCTGTAGACTCGCCTCAGGCAGCGACCCGCAGTGGGGGTGGCAGGCCACCGGTCCGGGTGGGAATTTAAAGGGGACCAGGAGTGGGCGCCGGCTGGCTGAGACCGCCGTGGGCAGCGCCACGTTATGCGTGGCTTTTCTGTAGGGACCCGCCGGCCGGCGAGGCCGAGGCGTGAGTGCCGGTCGGGCGGAGGAGTCTGAGCGGGTGGGCAGTCTGAGCGTGAACTCCGTCCCTGACTGCGCGGACGGACCTAGTTCCCTTGTGAGGCTCCTAGACGTGTCTCTCCGCGGTGTTTTTGTTGCTGAAGTCCAGCGCAGCGCTGGGCTTTTTGTCCTGTCCGCGCGGATCACTTAGAGCTTGTCCCGTCGTTTGGGCTTCCCAAGGCCCCTTTTTTAGTGTCCGGGCTCCAGGCCGTGGGAGTGAGATTAATGAACTGTAGTTAATTAGAAAGTAGCGGAAGTTCCACACTTAATACCCCTTTCTAGCGTAATATACCTGTGACGGCTTCTTTAAAATTTCATTAGTCGTTCTTTTCTATTCATTTGCCCCGTAAAGGTGCTTTCTAGTGTTTAGTCCTGGGGCTCTTCATTCCTCATTAAATGAGCTCTTTATCCTCTTTTATCCTTCCATAAACTTATCTACTTCCAATAAGGTGATATTCCCCAGCTTGGGTCTCCAGTGTGTCCAACTATCGAGCTTCGGATCCTACAATACACTTGTACATGTCGGTAATAGTTCATTTTGCCGAGTCTAACTCCAATAACCACTTATTTTGACTTAATCCTCACAACGACTTTTTGAGATAGAGAAGGAAAAACTTTGAGAAAGGATATTCCAGATGCAAGAAATAAGTAATTGAAAGCGTAGTAAGAGTTCCTTTTACATTTTTAGGTGTCCCACAGACTGACAACAGCAGATAGAAAAACAAGCAAACTTGGCCTTTAGAAAACTAGTTAACCTGTCTCCTCCTCATCGTGTTTAAGCTTGTTTTAGGATTGCCTGTGAACTTGGAAGTTAACCTCAATTATCGTCCTACTGTAGAAAAGCGAATTTAGAATTGGCATTAAAAGTGTGACTTTGTTTGCAGAAGCTGTGACAAGCAGCATCTGTAGGAGAAGGAGACCTACTTGTGTTGATGCTGGATGATGGACTAGTAAGCCAAAGATTCCAGTCTTGATTCAGCCCTTACTAGGTCTGTCACTTGGGGTACGTTACCTAACATCTCTAGTCTCAGCTTCTTTATCTGAAAAATATGAATGATAATAATATCTAACTTAGTGAGTTGTTTTGAGGATAAAGGAAAATGATGTGTATAAGGCACTGTGCACAGTGCCTTGACATACAATGTAGCTATTATTGTTACTACTGTGATATAGTCTGTTCTTGCCCTTTGGTTTTGAATGTTGCCCTTCCAGTTTTAAGTGCCCATGCTGCTTTCATGAAGCATTTCCCACCTCATTTGGCTGGGATCTGGTTAACTGTCCTCCGTGATGATTGCACATTGCCAGGTGGTATACATTAACTTGTGTACCTGAGACCATCTAAGAGAGCACACATTTATAATGTTGGTGCCCTAACTTAAACATTATTTTCTGCTTATTACCTACTTGTATCTAGAGACTGAATGTTGTACTACCTGATATGTCCTTAACTTGATATAAGTTATGGCTGGCCTAGAGCTAGTTTAAGAAAGAGGTGGCTATTGGCAATATGCTGATCCTACTGATGACTCTGTGGGCTTTCTTGTTGCATTTCTCTACCATCTAAATTTGAAAATTTTAGCATGGGAAGGTGGTAAAACAAAAAGGCCTCTGGCGTATTAGTTTCAGCAAACTTCTGGATTTACTAAATGTGTAGCCTAAATATTTTATCAGGTATATATTTCCCACGTGGACATTAGAAGAGATAACTCATTGCCTACAAGAAAGTGCAAATTTTCAAAGCATTTTCTTCAAAAATAATACATCAGGAGAGGAAGTGATGGATTAAAGCAAGCCTTTGCTATCTGCTATTTGTAAAAGTTAGTCTTTTCTCAGAGAACAGATACCAAAAATATAGCATAAGCTGCCTTGGTCTGGAGACATTAGGGCTCCTGTGATTATAGAAGCTAATGGGAGCAAAATTATGCAAAGAGCCCAAATGTCCATTGAGTGATGAATGGATAAAGAAGATGTGGTATATGTATTATATTGTGGTGTGTATATTACTTAGCCATCAAAAGGAATGAAATCTTGCCATTTGCAATGACATGGATGGAGCTAGAGTGTATTATACTAAGCAAAATAAGTCAGAAAGGGACACCTGGGTGGCTCAGTCGGTTAAGCCTGTGCCTTCGGCTCAGCTCTTGATCCCGGAGTCCTGGGATTGAGTCCCACATTGGGCTCCTTGCTCTGCGGGGAGCCTGCTTTTCCCTCTGCCTCTCCCCGCTACTCCTGCTCTCTCCCTTTCTTTCTCTTCTGACAAATAAATAAATAAAATCTTAAAAAAAAAAAAAAACAAATACCATATGACTTCATGCATATGTAGTATTTAAGAAACAAAACATGAACATAGGGGAAGGAAGGTAAAATTAAATAAGATAAAAACAGAGAGGGAGGCAAACCATAAGAGACTCTTAACTACAGAAAAAAACTGAGGGTTGCTGGAGGGGAAGTGGGCAGGGTAATGGGCTAAATAGTGATGGACATTAAGGAGGGCACTTGCAATGAGCACTGGGTGTTATATGTAAGTAATGAATCACTAAATTCTACTCTTGAAACCAATACTACACTGTATGTTAACTAACGTGAATTTAAATAAAAACTCGGAAGATAAAAAATAAAATAAAACTCCCCTTGGGGGGAAAAGAAGCTAATGGGAGGAAGAAACTCAGTGAAGATTCATATTTTTCTTAACTTTGGACCTAATTCAAATGGATCAGGATAGACAGTTCAGCACTTCCAGGTGAAAGGTCACCCTGTGAGTCCTTCCCTCAATTATTTTATCAAGACAGTTTTATTCTAGATTTGGTGAATCTAGATTTGGTCTGGGAGCTACTTCATAAATTTCTCAGTGGAGGCCACCACTTCCAAGTTTTCTTTGAAGACTTAGATTGTGGTTTACTAAATGGCCCTTTAATAATCAGAAAGGCCACTTTCAAAGCTGTGCTGTGAATGTTGGCGGAATATATTCAGCCCATATACTTACTTAGGCAAGCGGAGGAACACATTTTTGGGGAGGAGGAATAAAGCGGTATGAATGTTTGAAGGCGTGAAATATACTCAATAATAGACATGGTTTAGTAAGTTGAAGTAATTACACCTTCAGGGTCAGATTTCCTCTTACAACGCCTTTAAAGGAACTGGTTGGTTTTTTTCGTTTTTTGTTTTTGTTTTTTTTTGGTAACATATAATGTATTATTTGCCCCAGGGGTACATGTCTGAATAATCAGGCTTACACATTTCACAGCACTTACCATAGCACATACCCTCCCCAATGTCCATAACCTCCCTACCCCCTACCCCCCCAGCAACCCTCAGTTTGTTTCGTGAGTTTAAGAGTCCCTTTTGGTTTGTCTCCCTCCTGATCCCATCTTGTTTCATTTCCCCCAGAACTGGTATTTTTTTCATTTCGATAGGGAAGTTTATTCAGGCAGCTCTCCAGGTTAACATGGGGTGAAGACAGGGGATGACACTTGATGGTAGTGCTGTCTTGATGCAGTTGATAACAAAACAGCCTGGGGGTTCCTAGAAGTCAGGGTTGATAGGTGAGACAAGTCTGTTGTGATGTTCTTTGGTAAAGCATCTGTCAAAATACCATAATGGGGAGTTATGTGTAGGAAAAAATAGGGATAATCACTAGAAGTCTACGCGCCCCCCCCCATATTTAATTTTAGAATTGGAACCTATTAAGTGGCAAGCATTGTCCTAGGTTCTTGATACACTGTAGTGACCGAGAACCTCAGAATCCAGGGGTCTCATACAAGGTCTTTTCATGCTTTAGCTTGTTGAATCTCATGTCCATCTCATTTCTGCTCAATCTTCTGTATTCTGCTCAAACAGCTGAGAATCCTCTAAGCTCTTTTATATCTCGAGTCTTTACACATGCCGATTTCATTGCCTGAATGACCTTTTTCCCCTTTCCATATGGGAAGTGACCTTCCCCCCCACTTGTTCTTCAAGATTTAGCTTCTAGAACCACTTCTGTATGCCCTAGACCCACCTGATTGCACTTCCTCTTTTCTAGAAGTACTGTCTATTACATTGCTACAGTACTTAGACTTTTCTTCTCTGCCTGAGGGTAGGAACTTTCATCTCTCAGACATCAGTGCCTTGTGTGCAGCGTAATATATGTATCACCTCACTATTCACAGACACTGCCTTTAATCTCTATTCTTAATTTGTTTCCAAAGAATAGGAGATAAAGTAAAAAACTAGAAAGAAAAAGACCATGACCATACTATTCTTTCTCTTAACCTTATACTTTCTTATTTTTTCTGTAAGTACTTTACTGTACAACTTCTTAAGGTAAGTGTCAGGTTTTCGCTCTATCCTCATTGTTTTTTTAGTCCTGTTTACCTGTTTGTGTTGTACAAAGTTTCTCAATTTTTATGACCTCACAGAAGAGTCTCTTCTGCACAAATTCAAACTTTAACACAAAATGAGCAAGGAAGCATTCAGTGGATGAAAAGAAGCACTAGAGCTATTTCTTGACTACAAGGCTGTTCCTTTACTATTAAGTGGTGAGGGTTACAGTATAGATTTGAAATTTTAGGTTTTATGTCTTTTTTGTGATGGTGAAAATGGATGTAAATGTAGTTTAATCACTAGACCAAGAAACCCCAGAATGATAATATTTGTTCAATGAATGAAGTTGCTGGAGTTAATGAGGAAAGTTAAATCCTATTGCCATGCAGTTGATTTGTGAACCAAGGAGTATATGGGCAAGATGAGGTGGGCTTAGGAGAATGTAAATGCAAGTGATTGAGGATACTGTAGTAGCAGAGAGCTCCCTTAGGATTTGTTTTTATTCAGTAATTAGAGGAGTGCTACTAAACAATAATCATATGTAGAAACAGATTGTTGATAATTGGTCCATTGAGACAGAATTTCCATTATAAAAGCTAGAAGGTAACTTGAAAAGCATGAAATAATACTGAATGTATTGTGGTGGGATGTGCTTTTAGTTTAAGGACTAGATTTCCCTATGGACAGCTTTGCAGATATTTAAAGGAACCTTTTGTCCTATATGGGCGAAATACAATGGAAATGGACCAGTTCGATGTATACATAAATAATTAATATTTTAGAGGCAAATTGGAAAAGTTCTTATAACCTAGACATAAAGAAGACCTTGTGAGAAATGTTATTACAGAGGTCAAAAGAAATTTACCTTCCTCTGAAATGAAATTAAGGTTGTCTGATTATGGAAACTTTTGAAACTGAGCCTTCCCCGTACCTTCTTCTGTATGCAATGACAGAATGAGGAGGGGGAAATACGTTTGATTCTATGTCCTATTTATAAACTTGAAGGTAGCAATATTAGGATTTGGTGACTAATTGGGAGGAAGGAAAAGGAAATTGTCACTTATCTGGCTTTGTAGGTAATATCTTAGAGGAAGATGTGGTTGAGGAGAAGAAGAAATGATGAGTACCAAAACTTCCCTATTTCTGAGGGCCTTTGGGGCATCCACATGGATTTTTTTTTTTTCTATAGACATTTGGACATAAAGGTTTGGAACTCTGTAGAGAAGATGAGGCCAAAGTAAAAGTCATTCTTGTAAATGTTAGTTAAAAGTCTTCCAGACAGAATCTGGAGAAAGAAAAGATAAAGACTATTCATTTGTTCATTTAACAAATATGTATTGAGGGCTTTCTCTGTTAGGAAAATGGAAGTGAACAAAACAGACGAAATGCATAAGCAAAAATTAAACTCTACAGAATAGTAAATGTTAGAGGGGTAGACAGGAGAAGAGAGACAGGGAAAACCAGATAAATAAGATGATATTTGAGAACTTCAAGAAGAGGGATTTAGCAGTACCAATTGCTAGACCAATGTCAGGTAAAAGAAGGAAGTGGCCCCTGGATTTAGCAACAAGGAAGTCATCGTGTAACTTTAATAAGTACTATGAAGTAGTGGGAGTGGAAAAGCAAACTGTGGAATGTAAGAAGGGTTAATGGAAGGATAAGAATTGTAGGCATCAAGTGTAGACTCATCTATCAAAATAAGCATTAATAAAATGTTGGATATGTAGGGAAAGAGAAAGAGAATGGAATTTGAGAGGGAACAGCATAAAGGGAATTTGCCCCATAGATGTCATAATTTATATTTAAGTGAATTGGTAAAGAAGTTCAGTATGTAGAATTTTTCTTGAAAATCAACTAAATCGGAAATCAATACTATGAATCAAGAAAAAGCTGATAGAAATTTTGAAAAAAAAAATTGACAAATTCCTTCTCTTAAAGAACCTACATTCTGGTGAAAAGGAGTACATTAGAGGATCTTCCTATGTACCAACAAAAGAATTTTTTTTTTTTTAATTAAGTAGCATACTGAAATGGTCATATCACTTTTTTATTTGATTAAGTACAGACCATTATGGACCAGCTTCATGATACAGGGAAATGAATGAAGGATAATAACTCCTCTCTCTTTATAATGAATAATTTTTAGTATGGCTATTGCTATCACTGAGTTCATTAAAATTTTAAGAACTTTTAGATTTCTCTACATAGAGTCAGAAACTAATCAGAGTCTTATATTTTCTTCATTCCTATACAAAGACAAACAGTAATGCACGTACTATCTGCACAACTTTCATCCTTGTACTTGAACATGGGAATCTTCAGTCATTCGAATGGTTCTAAGTCAAAAAGCACACCTGATGTATGCATTGACTAGGAAGCAAACAACAGAGAGTACACGTCTCCAATTCTTTATTTGTAATTCTTGGAGCCAGAACTGTTTCGACATTCAGAATTTTTCAGATTTTAAAGAAACACGATGCACATGTATTTATGAAGTAATCGCTTTTTGGGATTCAGGGTAACATCTTCTAATCAAACACGTTAATATTTCTGGGAAGAGTCACCTTAAGTCTCAGGCTGTGCCAAATGAGTTTCCCATGAGCTTAAGAAAAATCTTTGGAAGTTATGCTGAGCACAGCATAATGCTTAAGAGTTGTCAAATCCCGATGTTGTGCACTGAAACTACTATAACATTGTTTGTCAACTATACTTCTATTAAAAAAAGGGTAAAGAAAAACCTTTATGTTTTCAGAGCTTTTCAGATTTCATAATTGCAGATAATTAACAGGTAACAGATTGTTACCTGTACCTGGTGACTTTTTCTCAAAATGATGGTAGTATTTGGGTGCTTTTATTTTCTTGAAATTGTAAAACTATGCTGAAATCAAATTACATCATTTTTCCTTATGTGACATATTATGGGGCATATTTCTCACTAATATGTGCACATTTTTAAAAATAGCAAGAAAAAAAAGAAAAAAATAGCAAGAAAAAAACAGGAGGAAAGCTGTTTTCTTAAAAGATTTTTCCTTCAATACAGATATGTAAAGGCCATAGCAATCTTGTCATAGTTACGACATATATAAGTTAAAAAATGTGCCCAATCCGTTTTTCATATTTGTTGCCTGGGAAGGAAAATCACCATGTGGAAGGGCCAGGGGATTGGGTCCTATTTGGGGATTTTCTTAAGGATCCCATTACCACCTCCCACCCCCATTCAGTTTTGCATTTAGAACATATTCAAAGTAGTTTTTCTTTTGAATGCTGTTTAATATTATCATTTTCCCAGTTGAACAACTAAGTTGGTTTTAACTCTGTTAAAATGGTTGAAGTTTGCCAAGTGTGCTGCTATGTAGCACGCAGAAGAGCAAACTAAAGGGAATCTACTTTGTTGACTCCCTTTTAATTTTTGATAGTAAGTTACAGCAAGTTCCTTTAACATTGGTTGAGGACACCTAAGGGACAATGTTAGGAGTTTCAACCGAAGTCATTGAGAAACCAGTGCATTTCAACCAATAGTTGAGTATGAGTTTTTGAGATAATAGCAGAATTTACAATTTCATAGTTTCCACTTAACAGCCTAAAGTGCATCCTACAAATGTTATTAAATATTTTGCTTTCTGATGCTTGCTGAAACTGATAGGAAAATTATTTTTAAACTTCATCTCCTTATTATAAAATACCCTCCTTGTTCAGGGGAGCAGGTGTGGTTTTGTTGAGTTGCTTACTTGTGACAGGAGAGAGAAATTTAATAATTCATCATAAAATCCACACAGTGATACTAGGAAGAGCAGCGAGAGCTATAAACTCTAGATAAATTGCTCTCATTGCAGGAATTTCCAATTAGTCTAAGTATCAAGCATGCACATGTTAAACTCTCAGAATTTCCCTATGGGCATATTCTGTATAAATCTGGAAGATGATAGGACTTTATGCATTTTGCGTTAGAACTGTAGTAGCAGTCTACTTTATAATATTGTCAATTTCACAGTTACATTTTGGGACATGGAAATCTAACAGATTGTGTTTGATTGCCAGAAAACTACTTAGTGATGATGGGTGAATGATAGAAAGGGAAAGACGATACACACTGATCAGAAAGAAAACTCACCAAATTTAGATAAGTAAGGTAATTTTAAATAAAATACACAGAAGATTGCTTTGTGTATGTATGTGTAGATAGTTGAAAAGAGAAGCCAGGTTTCAGAACCAAGAAGGATAGCCAAGGAAAATGTTAAATTTTGTACAATAGAGTTAAATGACTTATTTGCTTATAGAGTGAATTCTAGATATGCTGATTAAATAAAGAGAATCTTTAAAATACTATTTCACATGTTTAAAAAGAAGTAGGTAGGCCTTATATTAATATCAACACCTTTGCTATCTGGAACTTAAGAATGGATCAGTTTAGGATAGGAAAATTTTCTATATCTGTTTACATTTTGTAGTTTACCAATTTGGTATCAGTATATTAATGTTACCATTTTCATTGGGTTGCAATACCAAATGGTTTTGGCATCAGAAAAATCTTTTGGATTTTAGCTCTGCCATTTACGAGCTATAACTTACTTGGTGTTGTATCTTTGTGGCTGCAGTAATTTATCATTCTTTATTGCTGTTATCTTAATTTAAATTATACATTTCAGACTTCTAAAATGGGAAGTATATGTAGTTAATTGGTTAATTTCTGGATATCTCAGGAACCTTATTGTAATGTGCTATAGACTCTGTTAGTGTCAATGGTAAATTAGTTTGTTGAAGAGCTACTGTGTACATTGACAGCTCTCCTATTGGCTGGTTTTGAACAGTAATGGTTAGCCTACATTCACCACTGCACATCAGCTTTGGGACACTCACCATTTTATTATTTCTAAATGACTTTTGTATCAATAGAACGTGTTTATATAGTTGAGGAAAATACTTTAAAAATTTTTTAAAGATTTATTTATATTAGAGAGCCCCCACACATTAGCGTGAGGGAAGGGCAGAGGGAGAGAATCTTTAAGCCCCCTGAGCATGGAGCCTGATGTGAGGCTCCATCTCATAACCTGAGCCAAAACCAAGAGCCAGCTCCTTAACTGACTGAGCTACCCAGGCACTCCAGAAAATGCTTTTTATTTTATTTATTTATTTTTTTAAAGATTTTATTTATTTATTTGACAGAGAGAGATCACAAGTAGGCAGAGAGGCAGGCAGAGGGGAGGGGGGGAAGCAGGCTTCCTGCTGAGCAGAAAGCCCAATGCGGGGCTCCATCCCAGGACCCTGAGATCATGACCTGAGCCGAAGGCAGAGGCTTTAACCCGCTGAGCCACTCAGGCGCCCCCGGAAAATGCTTTTTAAAAGTTTGTGTATCATTGGCATCAGAGCTGGTATCTCCATTATCAACTTGGGCACAGTATTTAGGTAGCAGGTGATTTTGAAATGACCCTTATTTCAGGTACATACTAAGATAAGTCTTCTTGAATAGAAAATATGTAATAAGGATTTAAATAATTCCAAGAGTCCATATCCCACCCCATCTTATTCTTCCCCAAAAAACCATGATGTGAATATGCTAATAATTTCAACAAGTTAACAATCGAACTAGATTTGAAAATGTTCTTCTCCAATATTTCATCCTTTATGCAGAAATAAGAACTTCAGTTCACCTCCATTTTAAAAGGAAAGTTGGGTAGAGTTTATTAGTCCTTTGAATTAGTACTGAATTCAAGTTAGTAACATGAGTTCTACTACATAAATACATCCCATTTTAGAGAAGGGAAATTGTTCAACTCAGGATCTAAACAAAGGCCACACATTACATTACATTACATTAACTCTGTTAAGTCTCTTTTGTTCTGTAATAACTATCTTGCTTTTTTTCCTTCTTTTTCGTTTGTCCCCCTCGCATTAAATTGTTTGAAAAACTGGGTCATTTGTCATATACGTTAAAGCTCACCAGTGAGTAATCACCAATAACATACCTAGTTAGTAATCCAAGTCAAGTTTATTAATTTGACGCAGCAAGTGAGACAACATACTCTGAGGGACCATGGAGTCCTCAAAAAGGGGGTTTAAGAAGGGTAACTTAAATAGACTTTGTGAGAGTAGAGGTAGTTATTAGATGGTCTTGGCAGGGATTAGGCAGAAATTGTAAACTAGTGAGTTGCTAGAACAGTAGATGGTCATATCTTTAGAACATACAGGTTCTTACAGACATTTTGTGGTCTTACTTTGGAACAGATGGGTCTAAAGTAACTAGAAATAAGAACTTGACCTTAGCTAATCCATGATAAGTATATTGTGACTTAAACTGGCATGATATTTCTGATTTGCAAATTAGTGGAATCCATTTTACAAGTAGTGGTTTACATTTCATTTGTTAGTTCTCTCTTCATAGCTGTCATCAGGGTTATTTTTAAATTTTATTACTACCCCTGTTTACTCAGCCTACGTTGCAGAATAGACCTTTATCTTCTGGAAATGCAATCAGTCCATATATACACTGTTGTTTGGTGGGTCATGATCATGTTTGTGATTGTCATAGCATCTCTAGTGGCAGATTTTCGTGCTGTTTATGTTAAATGATCATTTGGCATTATGATGGCTGCACTGCATTTAAGACTCTGGAGATCCTACATTGGTGATTGCAATACAGACAAACTGTAGGACCAGGATTATTATATTATCCCTTATTTTCCAAAATCTGAACCTTTTGGAAAATAACCAAGTGACTTTTCCTATAAATTGGATATGAGTTATTTTGCTTTGTCAGTATCTAAAGAATTAACACCATATCTGGGTATCGTCAAGGACAAGGATCTTGAAGTACCATGACTAAAAGGCCTTAATGTCTAGTAATCATTTAGAAATATGTTAGGCAATATGTAAAATCTTACAAAAATGATTTTCTCAAATCCACCAGGCACATTTGAAGTGCTCAATAGCCACATGTGGCCAGTAGCGGTTGTGTTAATGAAGTGGTGACTGAAGGTGTAGAATATGAATCTTTCCATTAATACAGAAAGTTCCATTGTACAGATTTAGAAGCATCAACCAGCAGAGAGGGAAAAAATAAATAACCAAGAGGATAAAAAACAAAAATATGCAAAGAAATAGCGTTTCTAGCATCAGGGGAAGGAGAGGCTTATTCTGATAGCCTTGGACAGAAGTAGTTTTCAGTGTTTTCTGCTTCTGGACCCAAAAAGTCCTGGAAATCAGTCACAGGTGATGTGTGACAGTGATGATGGCAGCAATATCCATCAGGGTTTTTCCTGTAAATAGTGAACAGTACTGAGTAGAGTCTTTCACACAGCTTTCTTTTGATGTTCTTTCTGCATAATTCAATTCTTAATGTTTATAGAAGGAATGTTTAGGTGAATGTAGGGAAGCAGAAACTCCTGTGGACAATAAGTGACTCTGATTAATTTATATGATAATATTAGAATAGAAGAGAGTGGAATCCTCCATGGAAGTATAATATAGTATCAATTTTATAAGGACTTAGTCACTGATTATTCTGGACATAAGAACAAATTAAGGACACTGACAATTCTCTGGGATTTTAATTTGTCCATAAAGTATATTCCAGAGCTCACTAATTAATAAGCATATTTAAACCTATAGGCAAAAAAATTTTTAGGGAAATTTTTTCAGTCCTTGTATATGAATATATATGAAATTTGTACCTGGTTTACCTAGGAAGGTGGTTAATGTAGGTTTTTTTCTCTTTTCCTTTCTCAATTTTTCATGTATTATATTCATTTTAAGAATAATAAAAGCATTTTCTAAACATTTTGTCATCTGGATAACTCCATTTCAGTGCTTAAATTTGTGCTTGTGCCCATGTTGCAGTAGGTAATATTACTTAATTATTATGGTATATATCTTAAACTCCCAAAGAACCTGTGCTGCGGCAGTCATTGCATAACCAGTGAGAATTTTCTCCCTATGAGGTGTTGCCAGAATGTCTCAGACTTTTTTTTTAAGATTTTATTTATTTATTTGACAGAGAGGAGAGAGATCACAAGTAGGCAGAGAGGCAAGCAGAGAGAGACAGGGGGAAGCAGGCTCCCTGCTGAGCACAGAGTCTAATGTGGGGCTCGATCCCAGGACCCCGAGATCATGACCTGAGCCAAAGACAGAGGCTTTAACCCACTGAGCCACCCAAGCGCCCCCAGAATGTCTCAGATTTAAAAATCACTGATATTGGTATTCTTTTGCATCCATACATATGCTTCTTACCAGTGAGTTAGTATGGATTAATACATTTGGAATATATGTATCCCTTTCCAAATGATTTATGACTATGTACTTCACTGTTACGGAGGTAGGCTATGAAGTCTCTGTATTTTATCTAAGTAGTTCATGGTTTACAACAAATTGAGAACCAAGATTTCTCATCCAAAATTGGAAAGCTGAGGAAACCTGGAGAAGAGTTGAATACTGGAAATACCTTGGGGATGCTTTCATAGAGCCAGCATGCCTAGGCATCCCTTCTGCTCACAGGTACATATACACACACCTGATGTAGTATAAGTCAGGTGGGCCCCCATATATGTACTAGTACTTCTATCACACAAGTGTTCATAATTTAATATAACATGACTTAGGGAACCAGCTTTACATTAAGTAATGGTTTGAAACTAGCATATATACAAAAAAAAAAAGCCCAACAGGCCACTTTGCTTGAGCAGCTTAGTTAAGCTTTCTTATCAATATAGATTTATTTTTTATAACTAGAATATAAGCTCCATGTAGGCAGGGGATTTTGTTATGGTTGTTCACTGCTATCCACCCCGTATGTAGGAGATGCCTGGCAAAATAATAGAAGTGTAGTAAATATTACTAGTTGTCAAATAAGTGTATATATAAATAATGCTGGGTGATAAACATGATACGGATTTGTTAGACATGATACGCTCGTTGTGCTGATAGGGGTAAAAAAAATAACCATTACCTTTAGGCAAGAGTTAATTGAGTAAAATTTTGAATTTTATGGCTCTGTACATTTATAGCCATAAAAACAGGACCTTTGAAGAGAGTCATGTAAAAAAAGAAGAGTCATATGATTTGCATATTATGGCACAAAGTCATCTTGTTGTGAAGGCACACGGGGCCTAAAACCCATCTAAGACAAGGTCTGTGCCTTCGGGGTTGCCTCCACGTTAGGGGAGGGAGAACTTTTGTTAGACATGTTTGTTTATAAATATTTGATATAATTAACAGTTAGATTTAGGTCTGCCATCCTTTTTTTTATTTGTCCCTTCTGTTTTTTGTTCCTTCTATCCTGTCCTTTGAAATTATTTAATATTTTTTAAATTCCATTTTAATTTATCTACAGAATTTTTTACATTACTTTTTTAGTCATTGCTCTAGGAAACACAATATATATCCTTAACTTTCCACTTAACTTAAGTGTCTTAGAGTTGATACTACCATCACTTCACAAAAAAATTTAGAAACTTTAGATCATGTAGGTCTATTTTACCTCGTCCTCCTATATGCTACATATCACGTATACTCCCATGTACATACCCCTCAAGATGTTAATTTTTGCTTTAAACAGACCAACGTATTTTAAGTGAAGGAAAAAGTAGCCTTTTATACTTCCTGAGAAAGTTACCGTTTCTAGTGTTCTTCATTCCTTTTTCAAGTCTCCATCTGGTATCATTTACCTACAGCCTGAGAACTCTCGCATTTCTTGTAGTACAGGGCTGCTGGTGATACATTCTCTTATTTTCCCTTAGTTTTCTTTTGTTTGTTTTAATTAGTAAATGTCTATTTTCATTCTTAAAATTTATTTTTGCTGGAATTGTAGGGTAACAGTTTTTTATCTTTCAGCACTTTTAAGATTATTTGTCTTCTGGTCTCCCTAGTTTCTGATGAGAAGTCAGCAGTGATTTGAACGGTTATTTCCTTGTATGTAATGCATTTTTCCCCCTCTTGCTGCTCTCAGGATTTTCCCTTTATCTTTGATTTTCAGCAGTTTGACTGTTAACTGTTATCTATGACTATGTGCATAGGGGTGGTTTTCTTTGTATTTTTCCTATCTAGGATTCCCTGAGCTTCATGAATCTGTAAATTTATGCCTTTTGCCAAATATGGGAGAAATTTGCTATTTCTTGAAATATTTTTTATTCCATTTTTTTCTCTCTTTCCTTGTTGGACTTCAATCACACAGGTATTAGGTCCTTTGATATTGTCCCACATGTCCCTGATATTGTTCATTAAAATTTTTTTGTGTCTCTGTTTTTAGATTGGTTAATTTCTTTTGATTTTACTTCACATCCATTGACTTTCTTTTATCTCCATTTTGCTTTAAGTCTTACCAGTAAATTTTTCAATTCATATATTTTTCAGTTCTAGAAATTCAGTTTGGTTCTATTTTCGTTTTCTTTTTGTTTTCTTTTGTTTTTGCTAAACTTTCCTGTTTTTATTCCTTGCAAGCATGTTTTCCTTTGCACTTTTGAATAAGCTTTAGAAACCTTGTATGCCAATTCCAACATCTGGGTCATCTCAATGTTGGTCTCCTTTGATTGTCTTTTTTCTTAAGCTTGGACCAGTTTTCTGATAAGTTATTTTTAATTGTATCCTGGACATTGTTACTGTTACGTTAAGACTGTAGATTCTGTTATATTCCTGTGAGGAGTGGTGACTTTTTAGGTAATTAACTTGATTAGTCTTAAATTGTAAGTTCTCTTAGGTGGCTGTTCCTATCACGGTTCACTTCTTTGATCCTTAGCAGTACTCTGTTTTGTACATGTGTTGGTTTAGAGGTGGTCAGAGATTTGGGCACCTTGGGCTCCTCTCCTCTGGCTCTCTCCCTCCTTGGAGTCCCCTAGTGGCATGTTAGTCTAACTGCAGCTACAAATACAGAAGTGGTAATGTGCTTTAGATTAATTACAATTATCTTTTATAGATTAAGTTTGTAAATAATCTCATATATATTGCTTATAAGAACTTCGATGGCATGCTAACTGCTGTAATGGAAACTTTTCTTAACCTAGTGATTTGTGTACATCCCTATCTGCATTAAATGATAGTAGCTCTATGTCACTTTATAGTGTCAAGATTATTTGTGTATGTGATCTAGTGGAAAAAAACTTTAACTGGGCATCCTTAGGCTATGTTTCTAGTTATAGGTTCACCACTAACTGGTAGTATAGCTTTGGACATTGAAAGGACTTACCCGACCTTCAGTAGTTTTGTCTTTAAAAAGGAATTGAACTAGATAATCTATAACCCTTTCTGGCATTCAAATATAAACATTTTCCTAATTATTTTGGTACTGGGCACAGTTCTTTCTGTATATTCTCTACCTCTTTTAATTTTCTTATTTTTTTTATCTCATTTGATTTTTGTGATTTCATTACCTTACACCAAACCATAAACCACTTAGATATGTAATTATAATTAAGTACTCAAATGGTAGTTCTCTGTTAACATAAGTAGCAATTCAGCATTTTTCAAAAATTCCTAAAATGTAATTAACAGATGGATATTGAAAAAATTTTTGTTTTAGCATTTAATGTTGATGACTAGGTTTACTCTGAGCCAAATAACTTAGTTCTCACACCTGCATATATCTAAAGTCATGTGCCTTTGATAGATTACATTAAGATTTAATTATTTTAATTTAACACCTTATATTTTTACTCGGCATATTTATTTCTGAGTGATCATTACAAGAACATTGGATAATTCATTCTTAGTTTATATAGAAACATGGGACATTTTATACTCAGTTTATATAGACTTTATCTTATATAATTCTGTTCACTTGTTTGTTTATAATATCACAGTACTGTTTTATAATGCGGGTTTAGGTGTCCCTCACTGAAAACAATTTGAATAAAGTTATCTGGCATCACTTACTAAATTAGTTTTTGTTCCTCTCAGTCATTAGACTAAAATGCCTTATGGTGCTTAATAAGCCCTTATTATTTGCTCCCTTATGCAGACTCTTTTCTATGATTGTGTTCTTTATACATTGGTATGTGGAACTGTTTAAGGAATTTTTGAATTTTTATTTAATTATTGACTATTTATCTGTATGCCTACTAATTAAGAAAAATAAAATGGCCAAGTGTTCATTGTGTGTAAATAATATGTTGTTATTTCATATATATTTTATCACTGTTAACAAAGCTTTCTTTTGTATACCTTTCAGGTGACATTTGCAGACAAAAAAAGTAAACTGTCAAGGAATTCATACCATTTAGTACCTGTTCTTTGGAACAACTTAAGGAATCTTTGATTTATCAGATCAACTGGCAACAGAAAATGAAAAGTAGTGTGGCACAGATAAAAGTAAGTGTTTGAAATTTATAATGAAGAACATAAACTTGTACCTGTCCTTTAATCAAAAAATGCATTCATAGAATTAGGACATTAGAACCAGACAGCAGAATGGCATCATACACATATCTAACTTACACAGTTTCAAGTGTAGCTACATGGTCAAATAGAAGCAGTAGTGCGCAAGAGGGCAAGTGAGAGAACGTGGAAGATGTATGATGTGTGTGTCCATGTACATATATGCACATATGTGTATCATTACCTGCACAAATCAAGAATGTGCATGTGAGTGAGCACCTGCAGAAGAATAATTAGCAGGGCAGGGAATTCCACCATTCTTCTTAAAGATTATACTTCCTTGAATGAGCATGAAATGGAAGATAGGCATCTCCTTCCTCAGTTAATCATAGTTCCTGCATGTCTATCTACAAGGGAGCCTTTTATTGCATTTCTTGTGCATAAACAAGCTCTTTATTCTGTGCTCTCCTTTAGACATTATACACTCATTTATTCAACAAATATTCACTGAATTCTTATTATGTCCCAGTGACTATTCTAAGCACTTTACATAAAATGGTGAACAAAACAGAAATCTGTGGCCTCATGGAGTTTGCATTCTAGTGTGGGAAGACAGAAAATAAATTATAAACTTAATCCATTAGTAAATGGTGTGGGATAGTGGTATTAAGAGCTAGACTCGTGCTACGGACAAAAGAAATGGGATAACATTGAGCATTAGCATTGGGGGTTGCAATTTTTGAAGGGAGAGCCCACTGAAAAGGTAGCCATTTGAGCAGACTCTTGAAGGATATAAGGAAGTTAGCCATGCAAATAACTGGGAAAAGAGTGTGCCAAGCAGATGGAACAGCAAGTATACAGACAAAGAGTCCAGTGTGGCTGAGGCAGGTTATAAGAAAAAGAGAATAGTCAGAGCTATAAGAGAAACAAGTTAACTCCATCTACTCTCAGAACTGTTCCTCTGCCTGTCAGTGAACTTAGCAGGAGAGCAAACCATTCCATTTCTATTCAACTGCACAGATCTACAAGCAGACACATCACTCCTTGGGTCTTGGAGTCACTAAAGGGGAAGATGTATTTTTATTAATTACAGATCTAGGCCCTGCTTCCTTCCTCTCTCCTCCACCAGTTCTGCCCCTTAAACCTCCTTCTTTAAAGAGAACCAGTAGACTGAGCTTAGCAGGAGACATCAGGTACTAGGCCTGGTGCCTGTTAAGTGTTTAATAAAAGGAATTGATAGACTTACAGACTGAGGCAGGCTCTGCTGCCATCTTTTCTAAATTCTGTCGAGTATGATACTGTCATATATAAGGCTTGGTAGACACCAGCCCGTGCTTGCAGATCTCTTTTGATGGGAGTTCACTATCTCAAGCTAGACCCATCTGTCAGTAGATTCTTTCATATGTTGTTCTGAAATCTGTCTCTTTGGGGCTTGTACTCATTGGTCCAGTGGCACTTAAGCAGTTAATTAATTGTGGGGCTAGTAGGTGGCAGACTGTGCTAAAAGCTGGGGACATAAAGAAAGGGGAGACCTGGTATGGAACTGGCTCTTGATTGAGCCATATTAGACAAGAGCACTCAGATTTAGCCAGATACCTTTTACATAGAGGGAGATGTGTCTAGTCTTTTCAGAATCCTCTTCCTGCTCCTCTTACTCTGTGCCTCTCCACCTTTACCTCCTCTGGTCCCGGTGGGTCCTCGGTGGTACCCTCCCATCTTAGGAGTGGGTATCTTCAGTCAGCATACCCTCCAACCTTAGTGGCTCAGCTCTGTCTGCCATTTGTAGCCTAGTCTGTCTCCCTTTCTCCATCCCGTTAGCCACAGGCAAGTCCGCTAGCTGGGCGGGGCCCATTTTTACCTCAGGTAAAGCTCACATCTTCCCCTCGATGTTCTACAGACTCATCTGCTAGGTTCAGGAGCGTTCAGCTGAGGATCCCTTGTTTTTCCATTGATCCTTAGCTATCAAGAACCAAGTTTGCTACTTGTTTCAGCCCTTCCTGTCCTTGCTCTTAAAGACTAGTTCCTGAACCTAATGGATGCTCAGAGGTCTGGACTCAGGCTCCCTGCTCCACTCACCTTCTCATACTGCTGTCTTTATATTGTTAGAGATTATAGGTAACCACATGGTATAAACATTTGTTTTGCTTAATGAACAATTTAGAGAATTTCTAAAGGTAATTTTGACAATATATTATTTTCAGTGCCTACTCTGATTTATAATCTGAACTCTTTGGTAAAGGAAATAGGAAAATTCAAGTTACTATTTGAATCACATCTCAAAATGATAGTTTACTTAGTGAAATCCTGTTCATCTACCAAAGCCTAGTTGGCATCCTCCTCTACCCACTGTCATCCCTCAGTATTCAGTTATTGTTCCCTACTCAGGATGTCCTGTTAGCACTTCTGTGTGTGCCAGTCACGTTAACTTAATCATATTTACGAAATCCTGATTCACGACTTCAATATTTTTGGTTTCCCCCCTTGCTTACAACAGATGTTGCGGAGATGTGTTAAAAATCATTAGCACAGAACTGAGGCCTTCTCCCTAATGTAATCAAAATAATTGCTTTGCCTTGTAAAAGAAAAAGTAGACTGCGGTTTTGTTCTCCGTCTCTCTCCCTTCCTCCTCTCCTTGCCCTCGTCCTTCTCTTCCTCCTCCTCTTTTTCTTTTCTCTGTTGCTCTCTTAGGAACATATAATCTGATACGTTTAATTGTGGAAATCTTTACAGCTATCTTTCTGCCATGAGATCATAAATTCCTTGAGGGTTTTTCCTAACTTGTATCCTCCAGAGTGTCCGCACAGGAAGGGCTATGTCTTAAAATAAATGATCAGTAAATACCGTGTTTGGTGTTGCTGTGGATCAGATGAGTCTTGTGCTCCAAATTTGGTTTGGGATCTTGAAGTCAAGTTTTATAGAAAACTATGTCATATATGTTGAACAATTTTACCTCATTGTGTTGGTAAGTTAAATAATTTTTAAAACTTTCTTATATACATTAGAAATAGGATTTTAAGATGGTTGCGTCCAGTATAAAATAGCCAAACTATGGCTACCATAAATTACAAATTTTGATCACATGCTTACTCACCTACATAGATTAGTCTAGTTTGTATATACTATTAGAAAAATTCAATAGTTAAAGAGACTGTTTGGCAGTTTACTTGTGGTAATGTTAGACTCAAACTGCTGTTAATTAGTCATAAAATAAGAGGAAGTTGGAACTTGTTTATATTTCTGTGCAGTATAATTTTCTATTTTTAAATGTTTCTTTTTCCCATTAAGGAGGCAAGCGTATAAATATCCAGAACAAGTTGTTCATTATTTGATTTCCTTTTTCTTAGCTTTTAAGGTAAAGTTACTTTTAAAAAACATAATGTTTTTCCTTTCTTATAGTTAAGGTTAGTTAAAATGGTTTTAATCCTTAAAGAAAAAACTGGTCAATATGAATGTTCATCAGTGACGTAAAAAATTTACCTATTTACAGAGATAAATATGTTGGCTTTTTAACTGTATTTGGATTTTTAAATTAGGATTTGTTTTCCAACTGGATAGTTCATATCTCTGTGACGTTTCTCTTCAGTTTCATGTTACAGTGGAGTTATTTATTTGTATATCTTGTTATTTTTCAAAAGATTTGAATCATGTTTTTCAAATCTGTAATATAGTGCCATACATATCAGACATTCAAACAATGTTTCCTGAAAGTGAAAATGAATTTTCATAAATATATTAGAGTCGGTTTCTTCTAGCTGTTTATTTTATACAGATTTAGTGACCTGAACTAAAGCGGTTTTTATAAGCCAAAGTAGATCCAGGGAGATAAGTGCAGTATTATAAGACTTTGATATAACCACAGGAGTGAACTCTTCTTGCTGGAAGACCTCTGGCCCTTAGTCGTGTTTTTAACCAAGAAAAAACTTTGGTCTTGTTTTTCACCAAGAGGTGTTTATAAAAGTGATGTTCTATATATTTAAAACTTAATATAAAGGAGTAAAATATCAACTAAGTGGCATCAAAAATTTGAGAATTATTTTCTTCTACCTTGAATTTTTTTTAATTAAATAAAGTATGTGGTCCATAGTGAAAACAGATTATCTGCCACAGATATTCACCTTGGAGGGCCTGAAAATTTTGTTTTATCTTGCATACTGTTTAGATAACATGAATTATTCTTATGATTAAAAAAAAAGTTTTGAAATAATTTATAAAGCATTACCGATTTTCTGAGATACATATTTCATTTTCTGTGTGTTTCTAACATAATTTTTTAAATAACCCCTCCCCCTCTTTCTTTCCCTTTGAAAGCATTCTTCTGGTCATGACAGAAGGGAAAATTATAATTCCTATCAGAGGACCTCCTCTCCAGAAGACAGGTAAATAATTTTATGTGCTCCTGCAATTTAAAATTTTTGTAATAAGTTTTAAAAAATTATTTAGCTCTTAGGTTCTTCATTTTAGGGTGAAAAATTTCTTTTAGATGGTTTACAATATTACCTGAATAAGCTTGAGGACAAATCATTTTTGAATGACTGTTCTAGGAGTTCCTAGTAAATAATTCTAGATTTTATCTAATTTTGGAGGTGAGAGAGAATAATTTCAGCATACCCAATACTACATAAAAATTTTATGAAATGAAATGAATACTGAATGAAACAATAAAAGAAAATTTGTAAAATGGAAAACTGAGTTGAAATCACCTTATCTCGAAGTGCTGCTTTTACTGTTACTACTATCCTTTACATAGATCTTTATAGATTTTAGAATACTTTTTATATATATCATAACTTATAATTGGGTTAAGATGAAAGATCTAGAAATATTGTTATTAATGTTCATCAGACATTCATAGTAGTACTTCAGTTATTTCACTTAGTGAGCTACGATCATTAAAATAATTTATGAAGGTAGAAGAATCCTCTAAACTTCATTTCAGTGGTTTCATCTTTTCCTTACCCCATATGTACTTTCTTCTTATTTCATGCTGTTGTCTCTAAAAACTTTTGTTTCATGGACATGAATTAATTGTCATGGTTTGCAACTACTTAGTACCTTTCATCAATTACCTACTTTCTATCGTAAAAAAAAAAACCTCTCTACATGCACAGAACACACATGTAGTTCTGTATGTTATATAAATTAAATATAGATGTATACAGTTGACCCTTGAACAGCCTGGGGGTTAGGGGCACTAACGCCCCCACCCCAGTTGAAAATCTGCCTCTATAACTTTTAACTCCCCAAAAAGCGT
The DNA here is from genome assembly GCA_028534135.1 of Potos flavus. NCBI lineage: Eukaryota > Metazoa > Chordata > Mammalia > Carnivora > Procyonidae > Potos > Potos flavus. Next base: position 125,623,167 of record CM052883.1, on the reverse strand, counting down.
AGCTACTAATATCTGCTGTTGACCAGGAGCCTTACTGGTAACATAAACAGCAACTAATATTTTGTATATGTTACATATATTATATACTCTATTCTTAGAGTGAAATAAGCTAGAGAAAAGAAAATGTTATTAATAAAATCATATGGAAGAGAAAAATACATTTATAATACTGTGCTGTATTAGGAAAAATTCCATAAACCCACACAGTTCAAACCCGCAACTGTTCAAAAGGTTAACTGTATATAAAATATGAATTAGTATATTTATTACTATGTATATTTATTATTTGTGTATGTATTTAACTTCTCTTAAGGTTCTCTGACTATTGATATTTAAAGTTCAAATGGCAGATCTTATACTGTCATCCTTGTTTGCTAATAATTTCAATCCTTTCCAACTGCTATTGGGTAAAGCAGGTTTAAAAATAATAGCCGATGTTTTTTGGATGTCTCTTGGAATGAGTTAAACTAGTCTTTATGGAGGCCAACCAATGACATTGGTCTCATTTGTTTATTGCTTTGATAATGCATTTGCAGGGTTGGCTTTTTCCATGCCAACTATATGATATCCAGATATATATCTTTTACTTAAGACAACGTGAATCAGGATGACAGGTTTGGTTATGTAAACTCCAGTAGTTTTGTACACAGGCTGAAACCTTTTATAATCAAGACTAAATGACTGGTATCAACAAAATAAACCTTTAAGAAGTTTGGTAACACATTGTTCAGTCATAGAGTTGCTTTAGCATTATCAATATATGATTTTCCTAGGTATTTATAACATAGTAGTTTTCATCTTATAACTTTGTTTTTCTTATTTTCTGTGTTAGATATGCGGAACAAGAAAGATCCCCTCGGGATAGAGATCACTTTGATTACAGCAGGTCAGACTATGAGCGTTCAAGAAGAGGACGTTCTTATGATAGTACCATGGAGTCACGGTTAGTATTGGAAATTTTAACTACAGAAAAATCATATTTGTTTAAATTTTCTTTATGCTTCATAAAAAAACAGTAATAATAGCAGCTAGCATTAAATGAATGTTCTTAAGTGCCAGGTTTTCTAATAAGAACTTCATGCTAATTAACTCCTTATTACAGTAAATATATGAAGTAGTTATTATTGTATGTTTTATAGATGAAGAAACTGAGGCAGAGAGGATTTAAGTCATTTGTTTGTGTTTTAGAATCATATCAGTGGGAAGTCCAGGTCTATCTGACATTGAGCCTAAGCTCTTATTCATTATATGAGACTGTATTGGCTGATGAGTTGGCAGTGTGAGTTTTTGAGATTCCTTACTGAATGAAAGTCGTTTACATCATATAACACAGAGTGATCAAAATATACTTTCCTACATGATGGCTCTGGGAGAGTGAGAATGAAGTTACCAGTCTAGTTTTTATCTAAATAGAAATTATTCTGGGACGCCTGGGTGGCTCAGTTGGTTAATCGGCTGCCTTCGGCTCAGATCATGATCCCAGGGTCCTGGGATCGAGTCCCACATCGGGCTCCTTGCTCAGCAGGGAGCCTGCTTCTCCCTCTGCCTCTGCCTGCCACTCTGCCTGCTTGTGCTCTCTCTCTCTCTCTGACGAATAAATAAATAAAAAATCTTTAAAAAAAAATATATAGTAATTATTCTTTCTTGGGCCTTGGAGAATTTGACTACCCACCCTGTTAGTCACCGAGTTTCAAAAACTTGTCTACTAAATGTTATTGTTCATGAAGGTCTGTATCCTTTTGATGTCTCCCTCATATTACCCACTCCATGACTATCAAGACTATACCACCACTAAAATTTTGATGAAACTCCTCTGCAGTTTGGAGCTAATCACTTTATTTGATATCTGCAGCCTAAATTTCCTTCTTACTGCTTACTTTCTAATATTTACCTAAAACTAAAATGTCAGATTAAATTAACCTCCAAAAGCCAGGCTCATCTGCTGTCACCTTAATGACTCCTCGGGAGAACCAACTACTGCCACCATAATTGGTGAGCTAAGCATTTTGCATTCTTTCTCAAATACCATTAAAACTCTTACAAACTAGATACTATTTTTCACAATTTTGAAAAAAAAAAAGTGAAGTGGGTTTGAAGTAATTAGGTAACTTACCTGAATTTGCAGTTGCCTACCTGATAAACAATAAAAGTGGGATTTGAACTCAATTTTGACTCCAAAGCCCATGTTTTCTTCCATAATCTCTGACTGTATTACTTCATTGTAACTGTGTTTGGTCCAGTGTATGTACATAAGTCTCATTTGATCCCTACAGACACACTGAGAAGTAAGCAGACTGTGTATTATGTAGAAAATAAAAGCTAACAGTATGAAAGTATTGGAAGAGAAATATTTCTATTTAGACTTGAAGAAGACTCTATTACCTCTGCATTCTACAGGAACAAACAGTGAAAATTGTAAAGACGCAATTTTATCAGCCAGTTAGCTGTCTTACCTAGTGTTTCTCAGAAGAATCATAACCAATGCCAGTAAATCCCTGCTGTAGTTACTCTCTTGAAACATACTACACTCACAATAAGAAGCAACTTAGTTACAAATCAGTGCTTAAATTGCAGTGCACCTGCCTTTGTAACTAACTGGGATGTCTCTTTGGAACTACTTTTTTTCCCCCTTCTGTTCACTCTGTTTTCCTGTATACAGTGGTCTACTTCAGTTTCAATACAGCTCCTCTGAATCTACCTGGCTAGGTGACTCCTTCTCTCTTTCTTTGTAAGTTGTATTACTATATATTAAGACAGACTATCTCAAATACACCCCCCACCCCAAGATCTAACTAAAATCTATCAAGCGGTTTCCTAGTAATAATGATAAATGACACTCGTTTTATTTACTGTATTCATTTAACTAATGGTTGCACAAAGCATTAGCTGAATGATTTAAGTTTCCAAGGCAGTATAGGTAAAAAAAACAGTTAAGTGGACAAACTCTTCTCTTGGGAAAGATAGCAAAAAAGCAAGAATTTACTCTTCTGTTAGTTCTTGATAGTTTCAGAGAATAATAACCTTGATTGTTTTAAAAATGTTAGCTTAAGAAAGGATACTCACCTACAATAGTCAGGAAGAGTTATAGCTGGAAAATAGTTAATTTTTTTTCCCATTGTCTCAAATAACCAGATGTTTCTGATATTCTGAGGTTTTAAATGCCAATTCTATCAAAAAATAATTTCAAATGTTATAGTTTTTTAGGACATTTTTTATTCCTGAATTGCCATTATTAGAAATACACTCTGGTTTCTTCTTTATACAGTTTATCATGTACATCATGGGCTAAATTGTCTTCTTAAAATACTGTTTTCATGTCACTATTGCACTCAGAAACTATTGAGTCTCCATCAACTCTGTTGTAAAAAACTTCAAAGTCTGTTTCTTGTCTTAAGATTTCATAGTTTGACTCAAACTCATCTTTCCAACTACCATTATACATGATTCTTTATTGTTTCCTGACAGTATACTTATTAGCTTGAACACCCTACTTCCTTTCCAGTAGTTATTCTGTTCTCCACTAGTTGCAGAATGCCCTCCTTCCTCCTCCACCTTCCCACCCTTGCCCCAGTATAAATTTTGTCAAGCCTTGAAGCCCTAGTTTAAGTTATATTTTCTCTATGAAGCACTTCCTCACCATTCCAAACCACTTTCCCTTGTCTTGCTCAAATGGTCTTGTTCATTTGGTATGCAGCTCATTTAAGTATGTAGGGCGCCTGGGTGGCTCGGTTGGTTAATCAGCTGCCTTCGGCTCAGATCATGATCCCAGGGTCCTGGGATCGAGCCCCGAGTCCGGCTACCTGCTTAGCGGAGAGCCTGCTTCTCCCTCTCCCTCTGCCTGCCGCTCTGCCGCCTTGTGTTCTCTATCTGTCAAGTAAATAAAAACCTTAAAAAAGAAAAAAAAGAATGTAATTTATATTGTCTTTTCTCCATTAAAAAAAATTTAATATTACAGAAATAGGGACCGAGAAAAACGCAGAGAAAGAGAAAGAGATATGGATCGTAAAAGGTCTCGGAAATCTCCAACTCCTGGGAGAAGAAGCCCAGAACCATCAGTAACCCAGAGTTCCTCTGCTCAGGATGAACCTACTGCAAAGAAGAAGAAAGATGAGCTGGATCCTCTTCTTACTCGCACGGGTGGAGCATATATTCCTCCTGCAAAGCTCAGGATGATGCAAGAGCAGATTACAGATAAAAACAGGCATGTCAATATCACCGAATATATAAGGCAATGATACTCTCGTTGAAAAAAGTCAACTGTGGTCTAATTAACATTGGCTATTGAGAGTTTACATTATTAGTCCACAATGGTAGAGACCTCAAATTAGGTTTCTCTTCTTTACTCCATAAGCTCCCTTGGAGCTCTGCTTACTATTTGCCCTGACATTAGCTCAACTTCTTTAAATGAGTGTCGCTCTGTTCCTATGAAGCTTCTTTACAAAAATGGACTGTAGGCTGCATTTGAGTCATGGATGTAGTTTGCCAACCCCTATACTAATCTATGAAATGAAGTTGACTATGAAATGAAGTTGAATCTTCTCTACTCCATAGTTGTCTTAGACCATACCATCTCAGACTGTAATTTTTTGCTAAGGCAAACAATCAAAATTCATTTGTGAACATTCACTCTCAAAATACCTTCACTTCCTTTTCAAAATGATTGAGATGAGAGGAGCTATATATGAAAGTATCACTAAGTTTTCAGGACCTCTTTCTAATTACGAAAAGTGTGGTCCAAGATTGAAATGGTCACTCAGTTGCCAGTTAGGTAATAAAAAGATTGGGATAGAGGATAGCTACACTTTAAGAAAAATAGATTTCTAGGTAAGCCAAGAAAGAATATTCCCACATCTTGATAGGTATTTTAATGGCAACTTGAAAGTACTTGAGACCCTTATATAACTTAAATCTAAATTTACTTAATGAAATAGCTTAAAGTAGAAATGTCACGTATATAAAGTATAAATGTTTGAAATAAAATTTTTAAAATTTATGAGCTAGAAAGAAACATTAGTTGACATTAAATTTAAAACTAATTGGTAAGTTTCTCTATATGTGTCATATTCCAGTACATGGTAGTAATGCCGGCAGTGTTATGTTTAGAAGGGATTTGGACATAGTTTCTATGGTTAGCAGGAGCTTCATGAACATGTAGGCCTTCTGCCCTCTGCTCTTAGGAGGAGGCGGTAGTAGCAGCTTTAGGGAGAGAGTCATTGTCTCCAATCCAGTCCAAAGCAATCCTAATTAAAAAAGACAAACATTGTTATTAAGCCATGTCTTACTTCCTTATAAATAAAGTAGGTGGAGAAGAGTTCCCAGTATACGTAATTTTACACTGTTTCCTGGAAGATAATTTTATATACAGTTTAAATCTACTCGTAGGTTGTAAAGGGGACAAGCTGAAGTAGAAGTCTCTTAAGAGAAGTCTATAGACTTCACTTTTAGTAGATACTAAGGGGAATTGTAGGCTTCTTAATTAGGAAGTACAGTTGTACTTGATTATAGTTGTTTGTTTGTTTGACCAAAGTTTAATAGGAGAGATTGTGATTATATAACAGCAGTCTTACTAATTAGGCTAGTTTTTAAGCCATTGATCTTGTTTCTCAAATGGTAGCATACCAAAGGGTTGGGGTTGGGGGACCCTGGAAGTGTTGCACCCACCTCAAATGCAGGCATTTAAGGAGCACATGATCTATAGGGAATTTAAAAACAATATAATTAACTGCAAGTCAGTCTACTTTTTGTCCTCACTGTCTGCTGAGGACAATGTCAGTGATAAAATACTCTTCCCCACCAGGGTAGACTGCTCTCACCATCTCTCCCTTGGTATACCACTCCAGAACAGGGATCCTTACCCTACAGACCTTCAAGAGGTGCATAGGTAGAATTTAGGCAATACATGAATGTAAATGGAAGGAAAAATTGCATCTTTATTTTTACTTATCTCTAACTAAAATTTAGCATTTCGTTCTATCAGGAATGTAGGCAGCAGACTATAGCATTAACAGTATTTGCTGCAAATATCTCAAAATATTGCTTATGGCCATGCTACTTGGAAATTAAAAAAGTTATTAGGCCTACCATCACTTCTTGTTATTTAATGTGTTAAGAAGCACATAGAATTCTTTATCAAACTTTTTTTCTTTTCATGCTTTGAAAACTATTTAAATATGATTGGTATCCTTTGTAATCCTATATATTATATATATTACTCCAAGAAGTCCTTCAGCTTCATGAGACTACCAGAGAAGTATAAGGAAGATGAAAAAAATAAGACTTTTTGCAGCTAAAATCATATTCCACAGAGAAATAAATATAAAAACCGTAGAATTACAGAGCTTTAAAAGACCTTAGGTGTTACCAAGTTCAACCTAAACAAATCCAGTTAGGCTAAATTATCTGCTTAAGATCTGAGTTGAAAAACAAGCAATACAGATGAGGGACTACTGCCTAAAGGCAGAGATGTTCTTTAAAATACAACAGTCCTTCAGCCCCATGATTTCATGTGACTCCCTTTTCCTGTAATTATTGCCATTTCTTTACAGTTTAAAATATTTAATCTTGTTTTCCTTACCATGCTTTTATAAGAAAGGACATAATAAAAATCTCCTTTTTATGACTTATACTTGGATACTTCATAATTTAAAATTTTTAAAAGTTGTCATTTTAAAATATTTTCTTTAAAGACAATTTTAACTAAATGAAGTATTACAATGTAAAATAAGTATGTACTGAATCTAATAAATGAATGTTATGATTTCCAGTATACATAGATGTAAGAACAAAACATTATCCTTACATATCCTATATAATTTTATTATGTTATTAAAGAGAAGTGATCTATAGTTGAGCATATGTACAGAACATCAAATATAGGTTTACGTATTCATATAATCATTTAGTTTACTGCGTTTTGAGGTCATTTAGTGAAAATAATGTTAAAAACAAAGGAACTCTAAGTATTTTTTATGTTCTTATTATAATCTCTGGTTATTGTAATTGTTGACTAAATTTTCTTCTTTATTAAAATCAATTCTTTTTAGCTTAGCATACCAGAGGATGAGCTGGGAGGCTCTAAAGAAGTCAATCAATGGTCTTATCAACAAAGTCAACATTTCTAATATAGGTATTATTATTCAAGAACTTCTTCAAGAAAACATAGTTAGAGGAAGGTAAGCATCAGCTCTTTATAGTATTTCATAGCAGTTTTTCAAAGGAACATTATATCTACATGGACAATAATCATTGATTTATTGTGCTACTTCAGTAGTAGTTGAGAATAATTATTTAAAATGCAGTTCTTATAAAAATGTAAACTACCAACAAATAACTTGTACTTCACCATTAGAAATTGTGCAGTTTTTGCTTTTTGAGAAGGCTTGATGTCACATAATGATTTTTGTGCAGACATTTGTTTACTGAATACTTCCAACAATTTAAACTCATAAGGAATAATGAACATTTTATTTATATACATATAATTTTAATTTCTAATGAAAACAAAGTGAGAAGGCGTAAGAAAAGAGAAAGATCAGTGACCAATCTTAGAAAAGCAGAAGGGAATGACAATCATTTTTTGTGACGTTTTAATTGGTTGTGATTTTAAAAGGATCAGGAAATAAAAATATATATATATTTTTTTTTATTTTGAAATCCGAGGGATGTTTTCCTGTGTCATTTCACATGACTCTGATTTATCATCTCCAAAACATTGGTGAGGGGGCATATAAAGTAAGATGTAACATGTTGTGGGGATATAGAAAGTTGACCAAGAAGCAGCTGCTGTCCTCAAAGGTAGGTAGGTAGAGTGCTCCCATTTTAGTCAGAAAGCAGCAGAGGCTATATGGGTTGCTTAAGATCTCACGGTTTATATAAGCTGGGTTTTCTTTTCTCATTTTCTACTCTGTTCAGTTGTCAAAGTTAAACCTGATAACTATTAAGATACTGTTCTCTTGCGTTTTGGCATCCAATAATGATTTGTCATTACGTTGCTAGAAATAACTTTGCATCTCTCCCTTTATCAAATGCATATAGAACCATGCTCATTTCAAAATGAGTTAGAAGTGGAACCTTGTTGACTCTTTTTTTTCTTTTATAAACAGAGGCCTGCTGTCCAGATCTGTTTTGCAAGCTCAGAGTGCTTCTCCAATCTTCACCCATGTTTATGCAGCGTTAGTGGCAATTATCAACTCAAAATTTCCACAGATTGGAGAATTAATCCTTAAGAGGTTAATTCTTAATTTCCGAAAAGGCTATCGAAGAAATGATAAGGTATATATGATGGGCTTGTAAGTCAACAGCTACATAGGGACAGACTAATAATCCAGTATCAACAGTGATAAGCAATGTTGATTGCTCCTTAGGAATTCTTTTTAAAAACTGCATTTCATGAGAACATTTTTTTGTTCCATTAAATATCTCTGGCCGCTAACAGTGAACCACAAAAATGATGGCTATAACTGTAGGATTATAATTATTTAGCCAGAAATGACACTATTTCACATTTAATAGTTTTTATAACTTTCTTATATTATAAAAATTGTCCTGTGTGCTACATATTTTAGAGTATATAAATAAATAAGCTATAAATTTAGTAGTTAAATGAAAATTGGTTTTAGTTTATAAATTGTCTCTACCTTCACTTTTCAGCAACTTTGTCTTACTGCTTCAAAATTTGTGGCACATCTTATTAACCAAAATGTGGTAAGTAATTCTCAAAATTTGGTACCATGCAGTGGCCTTAGACATCACATGCTTGATGCCACTTCATGGACACATCTCTATATTTTGCCTTGTAGTCTTTCAGAAAAGTATCTTGGATGATATTTTAGTTTTAAAACTAATAAATGTATTTAATATTCTTAAATATAAAAAGGAACCCAGAACAAGTATTTTATCGAATTGATCTGACTCTTAGTATTGTACATGATTATTCAACTACAAATTATTCCTTCAAAGAATGTAATTTAATCATATTTATAAGACAATAAAGTTAATATTTCCTCCACTCTTTTCTCCTGTACCTATTGTTCAGAATGTAATACTATCTGATATTCTATAAAAAAATCTTTTCTCTGCAACAACTAGTATATATATTCTTAGAATCAGTTTATAGGGGCACCTAGGTGGCTCAGTCAAGCATCTGCATTCGGCTCAGGCCATGATCTCAGGGTCCTGGAATCGAGTCCCACATCAGGCTCCGTGCTCGGCGGCGAGCCTGTTTCTCCCTCTCTCTCTCTCCCGCTCATGCTTTCTCTCACTCTCACTCTCTCTCTCAAATAAATAAATAAAATCTTAAAAAAAAAAAAAAGAATCTGTTTATAAAATAAAAATGAAGTAATTTTAATCTGTTTTAATTGCAAGTAATTTTCTCTTTTTATGTTCAGGTTTTGTGTTTATTTTGTATTCATCCATTCATCTATTTGAGAGGTTTTTTTTATTTGAGAGTTTTGAGTTAGCTTCTATTTAAACTAAAAAATAGAATTTCTCTTATTCATACTCAAAGGTTTCCTTCAGATGTGTATTATGTTTAATTATATATAAGAGGAAGAATTTTGAAGTCACATTTAATCTTATTTATCTACCATTAATATTTTAATTCTTTCCTACATGAAATCCTTTCCCATGTTCATTCTTAAAAACCCATTAGATTTTAACCTAATGAGTTAAATTATTATAATGAAAACTTGTTTCTTAAGACCATGGGGGGGGCGCCTGGGTGGCTCAGTGGGTTAAGCCTCTGCCTTTGGCTCAGGTCATGATCTCAGGGTCCTGGGATCAAGCCCCGCATCAGACTCTCTGCTCAGCTGGGAGCCTGCTTCACTCTGTCTCTCTCTGCCTGCCTCTCTGCCTACTTGTGATCTCTCTCTCTCTCTGTGTCAAATAAATAAATAAAATCTTTAAAAAATAAAATAAAATAAAAATAAAAAAGACCATGGGGACTTAATTTCACGTATCTATGTGAAAGCACAGAAAGTAAGTTTTAGTTTCTGAATGTGTATTCATTTATATTGAGGGTATTTTTGGCATTGCCACAAAACAATTAAAATGTTAAATATTTTAGGTCTTCCAACTGTGGTACAGGGCAATATTTTCTTACACTGATATAAGACTAAGACTGTTTGATCTCCCCACCATCCTACAAAATAAAAGCAATATGTATTTTTGATGTTGCGCTCAATGGAAAGGGTATTTTCCTAAGTTAAGACTTAGACTGTTTCCTTCCCCATCTCAAAGAAGTATCCGACCTTAGGAAGGCATATGTACAGTGTCTTGAAAATGCTTCCTAGTACATTTCCTTTTCACAGCAAAGCTGCTCAATAGAATTTTATTCCTACCCTACGTGGCATTGTTTTTAAGTATTAATTTTTTAACATAGCTAGTGTCAATAACTTGACCTAGTAAAAAAAAAAAGAGAGAGAGAGGGAAGTATTTCAAAACCATCCTTGAGTCCCAGAAACAGTTAAGATATTTTCTGATAAAATTATTCATGTAATTTAAGAACTATTTGCTGTATAACAGAATTGGTGATAGAATGAACTAGGAAATGGATATAAAGAGTTGTGGTTGTGGAGAAGGGCATTAGAAAAAGTGTAGCATAATTTTAACTTCTATTTTGAAACTAATTATGGCATTTCCTGTAGATATTGTATTGTTTCCTATATATAATATATAAGAATTATTTCTTCTGAAGATAAATTGAGTAGTTGTATTTAATGTAATCAATTTAGATTTTTTTGGAACAATCATCTGGAAATTTTTAACAGACATAATGAGAGTGAAAGAAAATTGTATCCCATATTTGGAATATTTCTGTATGCATTCTAAAACTTTGCTCATCTTACGTATAATATTATTGCTACAAAAGCCAGATTTGCTAATTTTTTAAATTACTATCAGTAGTAGGTTAATATATGTAAAAGCATTTTCTCAATTCCATATGTCTTCATTCTGTTTAAGGCACATGAAGTTTTATGCCTAGAGATGCTCACTTTGCTCCTGGAAAGACCAACAGACGATAGTGTTGAAGTAGCTATTGGTTTTCTCAAGGAATGTGGCCTCAAATTAACACAAGTGTCACCAAGAGGAATCAATGGTAAGTATATGCCCTTGGTTTGATATTGAGCTTTTGTTTGAGTATTATAATATCTTTTGCTTATTTTATTGCTTTTTTCTTTCATTTTAACTTTAGCTATATTTGAGCGCCTCCGAAACATTCTCCATGAGTCTGAAATTGACAAAAGAGTTCAGTATATGATTGAAGTGATGTTTGCTGTGCGGAAGGATGGATTCAAGGACCACCCTGTTATCCTAGAAGGACTTGACTTAGTGGAAGAAGATGATCAGTTCACCCATATGCTCCCTTTGGAGGATGACTATAATCCAGAAGATGTTCTTAGTGAGTTAGAGTTGGGAAGGGGCAGGGTGCAGGGTGAGTTGGGAAGTGGGGCACCAACAAATGTAAATAGAGAAAATAAACAATTTTTAATTTATTTTTTTCAGATGTTTTCAAGATGGATCCTAATTTTATGGAGAATGAAGAGAAGTACAAAGCTATTAAGAAAGGTATGTAGAATTTTATAATCTATTTTAGATAAGTAGAAGCAATTCATGTAGTTATATAATACTGGTAGAAAAGTTTAGATCACTGACCTAAGGAAATCTCTGCTATTATGATGCCATTCTCTTCACTGTTTTCCCATGCATTATTTTTCTGTCTGGTGCTTGTTTGTGGTATTACTTCATTCTAAGTTATTTACCTCATTGTCCCTATCCTCTTTCCCTCTATTTAAATTGTACAGCCCTTAAGTCTCATTCCTCTTAAGAAATGTCTATATTGGGATGCCTGGGTGGCTTAGTTGGTTGAGCATCTGACTCAATTTCAGCTCAGGTCATGATCTCAGGGTCCTGAGATTGAGCCCTGTGGCAGACTGCGTGTTCAGCGGGGAGTCTGCTCGAGATTCTCTCCTTCTTCTGCCCCTCTATCTGCACGCTCTCTCTTTCTCTCTCTCTTTCTAAAATAAATAAATAATATAAGTAAATAAATAAATAAATCTAAAAATAAATAAACCTTTAAAAAAAAAAGAAATGTTCATGTATTACTAGTGGCCCTTATTTTAACTTCACTACCACTTAAGAATTGGTGCTTATTGTCCAATTTAATATTCAGCTAGATGCTATACTTTTATTATAAAGTGCTGTACTTCATTATTTCTTGAGAACAGGTTGATACCCTGGTAAAATCAATCACAATTCCAGATAGGCTATCAGTGCTCAATAACTTTATGAATTATTATTATCATTTGTACATCATCAATATATTATAAGCACTAACTTTGGACAGACTTTGGTTTGTATTTTGTCTGTGCCATTACTAGCTAAGTGACCCAGCACAAATTACTTGTTCGATGTAAACATTACTTGTTTGTTTAAGGATAATTAAAATACAGTGCTTTGTATTATCATAGAGCAAGTATTTAGGCAATGCTTTGTTGTGGGGTTTTTTTGGACATTTGTATCGTTTTTCTTCTAAAGCTAATTTTCAGGGCTACCTATATAATTATAATTTTATGAGTTCATTTCCCTTGAGTTGTGATTTTATGTGATAAGTACTTACTGTTCTGAAAGCTTGGGAAGACAGCAGGAGGCCTAGAGCTCTGTCACTTCCTACATTCTGGCTTTAGTCAGGCTTGGAAGTAGAATGAGGTAGAAAGTAAGGTGTAAGCAGCTTTCCATTTCTATACATTATTCTAAAAATCTGGTACAATAAATAGATTGCTCTCCTTAGGTGCCAGTTTCCTAGGGGCATTTCACTGCATTAGCCAGATTCCTTTTGCTATTACAATTTAGTTTCTAAACATGGAGAATTCCTTAGACCCATTTTGCCTTCTTATGGACTTCTTTTTCTGCTGTATCACTCAAAGATTCTAAATGGTTTTATGGAATTTTTATCATACCTAATGTGATTTTTTTTTTTTTAACTTGGAAACTCCACAACCATTTGTTTAGGGTATCGATGGTTGAATAATGCTAGGAAAGTAGTACTTTTCCTTATTGTAGCACTTAAACTCTTTGAACTTAAGTTCCCTTTATTCTCTTGAAAATTATTTAGGACTCTAAAGAGCTTTTGTTTGTGTGGATTACATCCGTTGACATTTACTTTATTAGAAATTAAAACTGAGAATATTAAAATAATTTCAAAGTAAAAGTAATAAACAGTGTTACACATTACATACTTGTATGAAAATAACTACTTTATGAAACAGAAATTTAAGAAAAATGGCATGTTTCATATATTTTATGCAGTTTAATGTCTGACTTAATAGGAGATGGATTTTCATATTGTTTGTGATTTCAGTCTCTTACAATAGGTTGTTTTTATCGAAGTATATGAAGAAAATTTAGCTTCATGGATAATATGTATTTGGAAAAGAGAGAAGCACTTTAATAACCTTTTCAGATAGTGTGTATATTCTTGCTTAATACTGTGCCAGTATTTAAAAGCTAATTGTTTCTTCAAGATTAATTGCAATGTGAAACCTGAAACAATATTCATGAATTTCCATACTCTATTACATTAAAATCCATTGGCCTATCACTTTGAATGGATCTTTTACCCACGCGTGATTTTGCAACATGTTCCATTGGTCATTTAGAAAATATCCATTCACTCAGTTATGCATATCTTCTAAGTGTTAATGTGTTAACATTATCAAAATTAAATTAACACATTAACACAATATCAAGAAATCACATTTGTTAGTATTGCCACCTACCTCATCAGAGAAGTCTAAGTATTGGGAAACTATCAAGCTCACAGGAATGGATCCAAGTTCTCCAAAATTGTAATTTTCTCTTGAGAACTCCCATTTTATCATGGTAGTAAGTACTGTTAATTATTTTCCTTGAAGTGACGGTCTCATTTTGTTTATATTTGAGAAAATGTCTGCCAATTGCCTAACAATTTTAGTTTGCCAGCCATTCTTTCAAGTAAAAATGGAAAACATCACTAATTGACCTTGCAAGTCAGAGTCACAAAAGTGCTTTTCTTTGAGGAAACCGTCACCATTCTGCCTCTGTCTTTAACAGAAGGGCTGTGTATGAACTCATGTTTTGCTACTCAGATGATTGTATATGCTTATACTTCAGGACTGAGATTCAGTGAAATTAGCAGTTTTCTACTTCTTCCTCAAGGGCATGGTCAAACTGGCTCTTTTCCTACCACCAACAGCATGGCAGTAAGGAGCACAGTGACAGCTAGTGAGGTTTGGTGCCTTGATTTGTGCTCAGGTTGCAGCAGTTTCAACTCCCATTGCTTTCAGACCCTTGTAGATGGCAGTACAGAGAAAAGGCAGATAATGTCTGAGTGTTGTCATGAAAATAGTTGTGACCTCACAGACCACCTGACAGGTCTAACTGATCCCCTAGGGACTCACAGACCATACCTTGAAACCGCTGCTTCATTCAGTTAATGAAATCCAGTTGTCATTGCCTAAGTGATTTCAGTAAGTAGATTCTTAAGTGGAGAGTGAGGAGAGGATGATGTAAATGACTAGACAATTCATTTGACCTTCATTCTTTCATAAAATGTTCTTCTAGAACTGGCATAAAAAAATGGCCACAGCAGGAAGTGGGCACAGCTTTAGTAATTAGCACCTTAGCGTGACCCAGGTGCATTTGTGTTTTAGGTCTTACAGCATTTGGGAAGACAGCAGGAGTGCCTGTCTTCCTACTATTGAATACTAAATAGCTTCCTCTCTTAAAGTCTGTCTGAGCCACATTATGTAATAGGAAACTAGACACTTTAGATTATTTCTTGAAGTCACATTTGTTAGAGATATTCTTGGGATTTGTGTGTCAGCTAAGGGCTGAATGACAACTCTTCATTTCAATAAAATGATTTATTTTTCACATGTGAAGTTTTCTGATAGCATGAAATATTATATGTGGCTCCTGATTTATAGTGCTCAGTTAAATATAAGAAATTAGAATTTCCCTAAAAGTAAGTTCACCCTAAAACTTTATCTTAAAAACTCTGATTTTAAAAGAAATGCAAAAGTGAAGTGTTTGCCAGGTTTGTAAAATCTTTTATCAGATCAACAGAGTACACACCATTAGGCAAAATATACCTTTAGGTTTTTTTCATTTGTTAACTATTAATGTGATGACTAGCCTTAGGTAGTCTCTTATTTACATCGCTGTTTTCATCCAGTTCTAGATGTGAGCTGTATTTTAAGAAGTCATTTTCCAGTGAAGTGCTCATCTTACCAATTTTTTTTTTTAAGATTTTATTTATTTATTTGACAGAGAGAGAGATCACAAGTAGGCAGAGAGGCAGGCAGAGAGAGGGGGAAGTAGGCTCCCTGCTGAACAGAGAGTCTCATGCGGGGCTCGATCCCAGACCCTGAGATCATGACCTGAGCCGAAGGCAGAAGCTTAACCCACTGAGCCACCCAGGCGCCAACCAATTTTTTTTTTTTTAAGGCTCTTAAACTTCTGTTTCTGATATGGAAAGTCGTGAGATTAATTGTAACATTCTTTTTAATAGGTACACATTAGAATAAAAATCTCATTACTGTTTATTTAAAGTAAATACTAAATTATGCAATTATTTTTTTCTCCCTTCTTTGTCTTTCATAGCCTAAATTCTTGTTTTCAATATCTAGCCTTAGCTTTGTATAATAGACTGTCTCCTTTCTGATGCTGAACTAATAATATTTTGACTCCAGTGTACTAGTTTCCAATCATAACTTGTTTTTCCGGTGCTCTTGCTCTTTTGGAATACTTCATCTACTTTTTTTGTTGTTCTTGTTCTTCTCATCCCTTCCTTATTTTATGACCATTTTCTGCTTGGCAGAAGAATAATACATATGGCTTTCTGACCACCTGAGCAATAACAGGAGGCCCGTGTGCTCACTTTGTTGGGCGATAAACTGTAGCCACTCTGGATTTTGGCGAACTGAGAATTATCTTCTCAGAATGAGATTCATGTGTATCACTTGCTCATTAATATTTTCCCACACTTTATTCTGATAGAAATTCTTGATGAGGGAGATAGTGACTCAAACACAGACCAAGATGCTGGAAGTAGTGAAGAGGAAGAGGAAGACGAGGATGAAGAGGGAGAAGAAGATGAAGAAGGTAAAAGTACAACTCATTCAAGTAATACTTTAAAATACTCTGAAATTAAATTAATTCTAATGCAGTCCTCTAAAATAGTGATTCCCAATCTGTGGGGGCTGGGGACTGCTCCTGCCCTCTAGTAGGTGAAGGCTAGGGATGCTGTTCAACATCCTCAAGTCACAAGACTGCCCCCACCACAACAGAGTGTTATCTAGCCCAGAATGTTAGTATTGCTCAGGTTGAAAAACCCTGCTCTAAAAGTATTAAAATCATTTTGATAAAGGAAATCATTTTGTAATATCAGCATAATTTTAATTTGACATTTTATGCCTTTGAGTATAAACTGTGAAAAAGATGCATTCGTGTTGAGTGCATGTGATTTCTGTAGCCTGGACATGAATGTGACCAGTGAGAGTGGCCAAGTACTTATTTGCTGTTCGTTTTGGCAAAATAGAGTGGGGAGGCCAAAAGCTGTGTCTGCACAAAGTAGGCATGATGTTCTTCTTCAGCTTTGATTGCTTTATTTCACAGAAAAATAAGCTCAGAACTTTATTTTGGTTAAGTCTTAGTTAAAACATCAGAACATGTTCAATTCTTCTACAACATATTTTATAAAAATAAATTCAATCTTTTTCCAGTGTCTTTCTTACTTAAAACATTTCCTAACTATGTACTACATTTAGCTGTAGGATTTCTTTGTTTTATGTGAAAATACTGTTCAAATAAGAAATACTAAATATAGGGGAAGTTGTCATGCATTAGATAAGAGAAAATTTTGACAAATACACATATTTATATTGGACCCATCTAGTCTGTCATGATGACCCAGTGTTCTCTGAGACTCAATTTCTACCCATAATTTACAGTTCTTCCAAATTATCAAGCTATTGTTTATAATTCTAGAAATAATATTTTACCAAACAACAGCATGAGTGCTGCCTTTTATGTCTAAATGAGCAGGCGACACAGAAACAAAAATAATATTTCTGGCTTGATTCTAGACTTCTTTGAACTGACAAAACTTATTAAAATACCCTAAGATATGGCAAAAGACTAGAAATGGCTACTTTGAGCTCTGCAAATACTATTTTACCCTGTAGAAAAGAGCATTATTGTTAAACTCATAGATTCTAAAGATTTATGAAAAATTATTATCTAGAGATACATTTTCAGTCCTTCACATTTATTTTTGTAGTTTCATAATTTTGTTATGTTTAATTTCTTTCAGGACAGAAAGTGACTATTCATGACAAAACAGAAATTAATCTAGTCTCGTTTCGTCGTACAATTTATCTTGCTATTCAGTCAAGGTAAGATACTGTAGCTTAGTTGATCTTTATTTTTGACAGGGGATGGACAATAAGATGGGATTTTTAGAATCTGATGACAGAAAACTATATAGCACTTTAGGGATTCCCAAACTACCTGCCCAACTTCATAGATCTCTGCTGTTGATTCTTTGCTTCAAGAGAAAATTAACTTTATTTGTTTGTGTTCCATAATTTAAATAGGTTTGCTTTTTAACTCTTTCATTCCTTATAGTTATCACTAATAAAAACCTGAAGACAACTTGGTGTTACAGAGCTGGCACAATATGTAATTGTAGTGGAAATTTAATATTTTTTTAATTTGGTTTCTAATTCTGATTCTAAGCAGAGAAGCACTGTTATGATAACTTTTGGACACTGATTTTTTTGTGTGTGCAGATGGGAATGAATATATATGGAAATAGGAATTAGGAAGGTTTTGAGGACCCTTTGAAGTAATGTTAAGTAAGAACTACTGTGATGTCATGTGAATATCTTATTCCCTTTGAAGGCTATGAGTTTGGTTTGGAAGAGAAGTAAATGAAATATTAAATGCTTAGTACATCTGTTGTTTTTTATGCGAATCAGCCTATTAATTTAATGGGCACAGTGTTTACATTTTGCACCGGAGGAGGAATGTTTTCTCAGTTTTGTTTTCTTACTAGGTTTTGTATATTTCCATTTAGTATGATGTAATAGCAAAAATGATTCATACGTAGGAGTCATCCTGTTTTTATTCTGTCTGAAAACTTTTTGGCTTAGATTCGTCTTCAGAAAGAGAAATGTTAAAAAGCAAAACATTGGCTAGAAATATTTTTGGTTTATCCTTACCTATTTCTTTGCCTTTCACATGGAACAAAAATCTATTTATATTTTCATACAAACTTAAAGTGGAAAATGAGAATTTTTTGTTATAGGTAAAAATTCTTAGTTTGACCTTTCATTTATCCTTTTTTAGAAATTCAACAGTAATCTGTTGTAAACAGCAGATTCACTGTTTTAATATTGCTGTTAACATTAACTTTGAAGAGTTACAGTGGAGGTGTTTGGATAATTACTTAAAGGAAACTGTTTTTTTAGTTTGCCAAACCTTGAAAATCCTTAAACCACACAAAAGATTTAAAAAATGAAAGCATTAGACAGGTGACAGTCACAATTACAGAGTGATACCAACTCTAGTAACAGCAATACTGTTCCATGTGTTGGTATTTGTTAAGTGTTCTGAGCCCCTGAATGTCTAGTAAAAATAACTTATATATGACAAAGTTTACTATACTTAAAATCTCATACATATTTAAGAAAGAACCACAAAGATTTTGGTAGATGTATAACGGACATGGTTGAGGGATTCATGTAATGGGATTCTGAATCATAAAGTTACTGAACAAATATCACTCTAGACTAAGAAGTGCTATTATTTGTCAATAAAACAGATTTACTTTTTTTTTTTTCAAAGCAAAAGTACTCAGTATTAATGACTTTAGTGAGATACAGGTAAACATTGGTGGGAATTTAAATTGATACGCTCTTTATGGAAAGCCTTTTAGTAACAGGAATCAAGGGCTTAATGTCCATGCCATTTGACCATTCTTTTTTGAAATTGACAGAGAATTATATATAGAATTGTTCAGTACAAAAAAAAAAAAAGACCATCCTGTCCAATACAAATAATCAAATGTCTAGTTTATGCCACCATTGAAAGTTAGGCTAATGAGTAATTGTTATTGATGTTACAAGTGGTCTGATTTAATGTGAAATGGGGCAAAAACTGTATAGACTATATAGTACTATACCAGTAGTATTATCTTAACTGTTTAAATAGGTAGACAGATTCTAGAAGTAATACATTAACATATCAACTGTGGTTAACTTGAGAGGAGATTGGATTTTTTGTGTCTATGTTTTCCAGTTTTTTGTATTTTTCAAAGGTCTTATGTTTACAACACACCATTCTCTACCAGATAAAATATAAATCAAGAATGGAATAGAATCATCTAGTCAGATGGCAGTGAGGGTATTTTATACAGTTTGCTTTTGGAAATCTTACTAACAAAATTAAGGTCTGACAACTGAACTGTGTGGTGATTTTTTTTTTATTTTTTCCTTTTATATTGGTTGACTGATCTCACCAGTACTCTTATCTTCTTACTACCCTGGCTCCTTAATGACCCTCTCTCATTTACATAAAACATAAAATTATGCAGTTGATTTTGTTACTGAAAAGTAAACATTCCTGTTTGTTCTTGCTTTCAAATGATGCTGCACTTTGATTTTGCATCATTGAAGCTGTAGCATCAGAGGGAGGTGGGTCTACCATTTTCCCACCAAAGTTTCTTAGATTGGAACATCAACAAAACCATTTGTAAACACAGCTGGAAAACTAACATCATGTAAAATCATTTTTCTTTACTCTTCCCTCAGTCACTATTTATTTGTATTAAACCTGAAATTCATTTGATTTAGCAACCTAAGATAACTGAAATATCAAGCAAATTTAACTCATTTAATCCTTACATTTAGTACAACTTCAGAGCAGTCCTTTGTGTAAGATGTTACCAGATACTTTTCAAATAAAACAAAAACAAGGAAAATAGACTATCATACAGTTAACTTTCTCACTGGTACGTATTAGATAAACAGAAAGTTGTAAAATATTTTTCTTAATTAATTGACTCATTTTTCAGAAATTGCAGGGTTTTTTCCTGCATACTAATTCTGTTTTTAAAAAAATTAAAACTAAAAAAGAAAGTGTCACATCTTTCAAAATACTTTTTGGTAATATTGCAGTATTGTTGAAGTTTATCAACTACAGTTTAATAGTTTAATCTTAGTGCCAGATATTGTTTAATATTACCTGTTGCAAAAGCTCTTTCTGATATATTTCTTTCTTCATTTTAGTTTTTTTTTGTTTTTTTTTTAACTCCATTACATTGTACCATCCTGGGTTATTACTCTTTTGTGCTTATGAAACAATAAGTATCAGAAGCCAAGGAATCAGATGAACTATAAAACTAAATTCATAGTCATTCTATTTCAGTGACTAATTATTTTTTTACTGCTATTATCAAAAGAATGAAGGTTTGAACATTCTACACAAAGTACAAATATATTAGCAGTATTGCGCTCACATGAAATTTGGTAATTCTCTTAAGTATATTGGAAATATTTTTAATGAAACTTAATGAATGTTGTATAAAAGCAAATTTTTTTCCTTGTAAGTGATTTTGATTATTTACTATTTTTATACTTAGTTTTTGAAAATGTAGAAGCACTGTGGTTGGGTATGAATCAAGATAACTTGTAAATGTGGTGATTAAGCACTAGATGTCATGCTGGGCTCTGGAGCATCTTTTCCCTCTTCCTGACTTAGGTCAGAGATAAGTGGAAATATTTAGCAACGTCATAAAAATTTGTCTACTTTCTGTCTATATATTTGCCCATTCTGGGCAACTTATATAAATGGAATCATACTTTATGTGGTCTTTTATATCTGAGTTTTTCACTTCACATAAATCAGAGTTCATCCATGTTGTAGTACGTCTCAGTACTTCATTTTTTGTAGAATTAAGAGTTATATCTTTTCTATATACACGATACAGTCCTGTGAAGTTACAATATAAAAGTTCTTTTAAACGATTATTAAAGTAAGATCCTTGTTTATAAAAGAATGCTATAGTTTAACAGTGCTGCAAGTTTTTAACCTAACTATTGTGACCACTTTATCTCTACAGTTTAGATTTTGAAGAATGTGCTCACAAATTGCTGAAAATGGAGTTTCCTGAAAGCCAAACAGTAAGTTAAAATAATATTGTTTATAAAAATGTTGAAGACAGTTAATACAGGTTTTATGAATTGAAATAACTCAGTATTGAATATTCATTTTTTAATGTAGATATTCTAAAATTTTAAAATAAAACTTAGTTCTGGGGTGCCACATAAATGCTACTCATTGCAGTGAATTAAATGAGCTGCTTAAATGAGAATGTAGGAAAAGGAGGAAGTCTCTTTGATCCATTGCACTTGCATGAAATTTTGAGTGGTTGCCTGTAAGTCAAATGGTGGCTTAAAATATTGGAAATTTATTCCTTAATGAATTGCCTACTCCATCTACTTACTGCACTAAAGCATTCTTTTGTGGTAGAAATTATAATGATCACCATACATGTTTTTACATCACTTTAATTGGATATAGAAAACTCTATCATTTCTTTTCATTCATTAGTTCAACAAAATGTATTCAGCATATACTACCTGTCAGACTCTCTACAGGATATCAGGGATTCAGTAATCCAGTACATATTAGCCCCCTCTTAGTCCATGGGACTCATAATCTTATAATTTAGTATAGACTTCATTGTTGAATAAAGTATCAAGTATCATAGAACCCTAATGCCAAAAATGATAAAGACTGGATTGAGTAGATTATCTGGGGTGTTTTTTCTAATTGCATTCTTTATCTATATTGCTCCCTGCCCATCTACATTTTAAATCCTTGGAACCTGAGCCAAGGCTTTTGGGGTTTTGTTTTTCATACCCTGGTTTACACATGGTAGACCCAGCAGAGATGCCGGAGTGAATATATCAACTCTAGGCTGTTTCTATTTCTAAAAGATCTTGACAATCTGAGCTGTTACCGTTATGTGTAAGTGCTTTGTCTTAAGGCTCTAAATGTGATCTGTTATGGGGATTGGCAGACTGTGGCGCAGGCCCACTATCCATTTTTGTAAACAAAATTTTATTGGAATACAGCCATGTCTGTTGCTTGGTGTATTGTGTATAGTTGTTTTCACCTTATGGCAGCAGAATTGACTGGTTGCGACAGACACCTTATGGCCTCTAAAGCCTAAAATATTTACTATCTGGCCTTTGAAAAAGTTTACCAGTCTTTTTCTAGATTATAGATTTCTTCTTGAAATGCCATGGTATGTAATTTTGAGAAGAAATTATTCTTTCCAAATTTAAAAAGTTCTTTTTTCCCTCTTAAAGTTTGTTTATATTAGTAACAGTGTACCTATTTGTACCCTGGATGCACTTGATGTGTTCACTTTTGAAAGGAAATAAATTAGTGAATTAACCTTTAAAATTATAATTGAAACTGAAATTACTATATGATCTTGTCACATTATTTGAGGAGTATAATTAAGTCATTATAAGTTTTATTAATATTAATTCAGAGGGTAGTTGTTCTAGAACTAACTTCAACATATTTTGATAGCGTTTGGAAGAATGTCTTAGTGCATTTATTTTCATTCACTCAAAAGACTCTCCTAAAATTGCTATAGTATTTAATTAAAATGTTAAAATATTTAATTATTATAAGCCACGGGGAATAACTCTTATAATTGCATTTAGTCTAGGGAAGAAAGTAATTTGTTTTGCAAGTAGCACTGGTTTTATTAGTAATGCTATCAGCATATTACCATGTTATATTGTTTAAAACCTGATTAACTGTTATGTTATTGTAAAATACAATGTTAGTAGAAAGAGTTGAAAATGCATTTTAATATATCAAATTAGCATAATGTGGCAGAACTCAGAAAACCTCATTTTAACTTTTCAGTACTCTATTAAATTTTGACAAAGTACATCTTTTCAGAACTTACACATTAATAAGCGTTTTTGTTTAAATTGAGGTGACTTATGACTAATCATGAAAAAGTAGTAATTTAGCAATGTAATGACATCTGGAAACAACTTCAAATTGTGAATTAAGGCCTTTCGAGTAGATTGTTTTATAAGTAGATTATCAAAAAAAAAAGATTATCAACTTGCAGAACAGCGCTATCCAATAGAACTTTCCAGTGATGAAAATGCTTGTATTCTACACTGTCTGGTATGGTAGCCACTGGTCACATGTGGCTTTTGAGTACTGAAAATGTGGCTGGTGTGACCAAAGAACGAAAATTTTAATTTTATGTAATGGTATTTCATTAAATAGCTAGGGGCTAGCATGCTAGATAGCACAGTTCTCGAGTATCTGTTCTGTGTTTCTTTGGGACCCTTTTCCTCCCTCTTGCACATGGATATATGCAGTAAATATAGATAGACCTAAGTTTTAAAAATATTTACAATAGGACACCTGAGTGGCTCAGATGGCTAAGCATCTGCCTTTAGCTCAGGTCATGATCCCAGCGTCCTGGGATTGAGCCCCACATTGCTCCTCCCTCTCCCTCAGCCTCTTCCCCTGCTCATGCTCTCTCTCTATCTCTCTGTCTCAAATAAATAAAATAAAATAAAATATATTTACAATATTTAGGTTGCATCTCACATTGTTAAATATGACAAAATGTCAAAATTGCTAATTGAAAATATAAAGGTAAAATTAAACAGAATTAAAAATGAACTGAAAAGGTATATATTTTATATAATAAGTATATATATTATACATTATATTTATATTTTCTGTTTATAGAACACAAATACATTGCAGTTACTATATTTGGAAAAAAATAATTTTTAACTTTTGGTAAATGCTTTGTAGAAAAAATTGTTTAGTCAATTCTACAGCAGCGGTCAAAGAATGAATTTAGGCCTTTTTTAATCTTGTCTCCATTGATTTGTCCATGTTGTCTGAGTTTCTTTGTCTATGAAATTGATGTAATCTGGGGCGCCTGGGTGGCTCAGTGGGTTAAAGCCTCTGCCTTCGGCTCAGGTCATGATCTCAGGGTCCTGGGATCGAGCCCCGCATCGGGCTCTCTGCTCAGCGGGGAGCCTGCTTCCCCCCTCCTTCTGCCTGCCTCTCTGCCTACTTGTGGTCTCTCTCTCTCTGTCAAATAAATAAATAAAAAATCTTTTTTTAAAAAAATAAAATGCATAGTAGTTTATTAAAAAAAAAGAAATTGATGTAATCCATACATATTTTATTACAATATTTTAAAATTATAAATCATTTGTGATGTTAGTATTTCTGATCATGGATTTACTCTTGCATTTATTAATTCAACAGAATTTTTACACAGGAGTTTTCAAGGCATATAAATAGCCGATTAGACAATATATTACTCCAGCAGTTATGGAATGATTTGATGTATTTGTATAGATTTACCATTAGTTCTATATGTGTAACATTTATTTTGAGGCTAGAAAATCCAGCCACGGAGGTGTTTTTTTCTTTGTTCTTTTAAAAATACCTTTTATTAACCAGTGTCATTGAAGTTAATGTAGCTGTGCTTATTTATGCTTCTACAAAGACTTTTTCATACTGATGAAATATATTCTTTTTCATTTTCCATACTAATTTTTTTCCATACTTTTTAAATATAGTATGGAATTTTCCATACTAATTAAATATATTCCTTAATAATTGAGTTTAAAGGTATATAACTGAATTGTTAGGTGGCATATTGATCTGTATTTTTAAAGATTTTGTGTAGAATCTTTTTAGAATGTAATCTATTCAGTAATCTCTTCATGGTGTATCTGTTTCACATAGTAGATTTTCTTGAAGTGGTTCATACTTAATATGAATTTAGAATTTTATAATCAATCTAATTAGCATGGATGACTATGGAAACTGTCAGCAAGGCTGAAGGCTTTGAAAAACTATATAGGCTTGACATAGATTGAATTTTTTAATTTTGTCTTAATAACTTAAGCTCACAAAGCTTTGAAAGTTTTGTATGTTTAAACCCTTGTTTAAAAATTCAGACTGTCTCTATCATATTGATAAATTATCATACAGCATGGATTCATTGTGTTCTGAATCATTAATGCAATTTTTTTTCCAAATAGAAAGAACTCTGCAACATGATACTTGACTGTTGTGCCCAACAAAGGACGTATGAGAAATTTTTTGGCTTATTAGCTGGGGTGAGTTACAGCCTCATTTTTCTTGTTGGAATTTAGTAGAGTCACTAGGGGAATCCATAACATGAATATTGTGAATTAATGTGTCTGCTTTGCAGTCTTGTCTAATATAAGAGTAAATCTTAGCTAAAAGCTCGTTGCTCTTCCCTCTCTCAGGTTTCCCATCCTCTGTAGTTTCCTCCTTTCCCACTTCATTTTGTAGTGCCTTATTAACATTGCTTATGACTCTTCTAGAACTTTTTGAAATTCTATATGCTTTGTAACAATTTCCCAAAGAGGACAATTAAATGTTGCCTTTTCAAAATCTCAAAACATTTTCTGAAGTCAAGTACATGTTCAGGCAACACAAATAGAGCATGAGCTAAAATAAGTTTTTAAATCTAAAGTCTACCCACAGAGAAATATATTTGCATAGTATATAAATGTATGTGTCTATGATAAGCTACTTGTATAATTTTGTTTTAGTGTATAAATCCTAGGTAAATAGGGATGATATATATTACCTTCTTTTTTAAGCATTCCATCATATAGCACAAAAAGATTGAGTGATGTGATATACAAAATGTTTACTAATTTTTGATTCAATAAATTTAGAAGGATCTAATATGTTCATAATGGTATTGAGAGTCAGTTTTTAGTTGTATTGACATTCAATTTTTTTATTTATTAGCGATTTTGCATGCTAAAAAAAGAATACATGGAATCCTTTGAAAGTATATTCAAAGAACAATATGATACCATCCATCGCTTGGAAACAAACAAATTGAGAAATGTTGCTAAGATGTTCGCTCACCTTTTATACACTGATTCACTTCCATGGAGTGTAAGTAGATGAGTTGATATTTATACTTCCTTTCTAATCCCATTATTCTCGAATAGGTATAATATAGCCATACTTTTCCTATGTAGGAAATATACTTTAAAATGAAATATATAGCAAACTTTTACTGTAATGGCTATCTTTGAGGTTATATTCATATAACATGGGATCAAGAAGTTCAGTAAATAACATGAGTGTGAGAAATACGGTCCGTGATGATTTTAACAGTCCAGACATCACAGTGCTTTTTAATAGCGATGGCTCATGGTCTTTTCAGGGTAAATAGAGATTTTCCTCTTCTCTGTGTGTGAACACATGCATACACACTCCTACCCACATACATGAATTGCTCGGTGGTCCATGCATCATGTAGTCAGTTCTTTAGAACAAGATAAGATATCTTTGATACACAGATGTGTACTGGATTGGAATTTAAAATGCATTCGTGAAGCTGGCATTTATTATACAACTGCTGTTCATCCAATAGCCATTCATTTAGTTACCAGCTATGTGCCCAGTCACTTGAAAGAGATACTGGGCATCCAAAGTGAACTATATATGATCTCTGCTTATATTTCCATATAAGAAATACATAAGGTAAGATATGCCCGTAGCGTCAATACGAAATAACAAGTGATAGGTTATAAGAAAAGTGAAGTTGAAAGAAAGAAATTACATCCAAGAGAAAGAAAGAAGAGGATCACATTGTAGAATATCACAACCTGATGGTAGAATGAAGCAGCAATGTGACCTTATAAATGTTAGATAGATTGTTGTAATATTGTAAATACTAAGTATGTCTAGCTGCATTAATAGCCATTTTGTAAGCTGACCTAGGAGCCCGATTATAAGAATATTTTTACTTCTTTTTTCCCCTCTGGGAATGAAAATGAAATCAGGGTTTTAAACAATCGAAGCAAATGGGTTCCTGGAACATAGAGCTCATAAAAACTAGAGGTTACTTTTAGTTTTATTTGTCCTAAAACATCTCTATGGCTTCAGTTTTTAAGCCTCAATCTTAGTATTCAGAACAAACCATCACTCTTCCTGTCTTTACCCTTATTGTATATGTACTATACAAAACTACAGCCTAATGCTCTAAGTGGCATTTTGCCCCAAACCCCTATATATATATATATATACACATTTTGATGAGTAAGTTTTAGGAGCTAGTAATCTTTGCTTCAGCATTGTGTACTCACAGCAGAATATAAAAACGCATTACTCGAGAAAGAATGAACTCTATTTCTGTAGTATCTTAGAATTATGAAAATTATCATAGAGAGGTAGTCTTAAACTTTGCCAAGAACTAATATTTATTAGGATAAAGAAAGATAAATTATCTTTCTTTATCCTTTCTTTATCACAGATAATTCTTTAGAGACACTTAGAGTTACAAATGTTGATCATTTTGTCATATTTTTTAAACAAAATAAAATTGTCTTTTAATTTTAATTTTCAGGTTCTTGAATGTATAAAGCTAAGTGAAGAAACCACTACATCATCCAGTAGAATTTTTGTTAAAATATTTTTCCAAGAATTGTGTGAATATATGGGTCTTCCCAAACTTAATGCAAGATTAAAGGATGAGTAAGTTTATCATTATGCACTTTTTATTCTTACTGTCCTCAGGAATTTTCCTCCATTGTAGCAACGTAAGTCCACACTTGGTTGTAAAAACAAGAGTTAAGCCCCTAGGTCTTTCTTCTTCCATGAATTACTACTCCGAATCGCAAGTTCTGTGGCACAGGACAACATGCGGTTTTTAATGCTGAATTTTAGTTGCAGGAGAGAAAACACAGAATCAATGCCTCTTTTAATTTAGTTAGAACACAGAATTATTTTGCATGTTCACTGGAGTTTTCTAATAATGAGTACTACTTACAGTTTTATTTTTATTTTTAACCCTAATTTTGAACCTTAGAAAATTAATTAATGTTTGTTATCAATGGATAATTATAAATATATTTAGATGACTCAGTCATGTAGTTGTTCAAATTATTACACTGAATGAGAGTCTTGTTCCAGGACTATCATGTAATCCCTACACCAGCTTTCTTATTTCCAATTTATTCAGATTACTGTTGACTTCTACTTCATTCACATTGCTGAATCATCCTTTCATATTTCTTAGTGACTGCCTGCCAAGTCAAGTACTTTTTCTCAATCCTCATGCCTCCGGACTTCCCAGCCTTGCTTTTGCAGTTGACCACTTGCTCACTGTGGCTCCTCACTTTCTTTTCATTCTGCCTCACTCTTCATGGTCTCTACTCTTCAGCCTACCTCTCCTCTTTGCCACAGTTTCCATTCTGGGCTCAACATGCCCTCTCTGGGCTAGTCTATCTGCTCCCCTTGTTTCCATAGACTAACTGGTCCCTATCTACTTCACCAGGTTTATCTCCTCCCTCTCCATAGGCTTCACCTACATTGCTCAGCTCATTCATGCTTCCTTACCTCCATTTCCAGAGCTAGAAATCCCCTCTTTTGGTCTATCCAGCAAAACTCCTTAATTATTCTTCTTCTATGTCACCTTTTTCTGTGTAACAGTTTGTCCTGACTCTGCTGGTTAGTCATTCAGTGTGGCACTCAGAACAACGTGTCCAAACCACTTCGTATTGTTAGTGTTTCTTGTTTGTTCCCATCCCTAGAAATAATGATTGTCTGCAGTCTTCATCCGTGATTTCGCTCTTTTGTTTACTATTTTTCCCCCATTCCCCAGTGCCATGCATAGTGCTGTGTGTGCATGTATGTGTATATATACACAACAGAGATTTGTTTTTACTTTATTATATACATTCACATACTATGTGTGTGTGTTTGTGATTGTATATGTTATACAATATGTGTGTATGTGTGATGTATAAAAAGTTTTTAAAAACTTCTGTGCGGTGCCTGAGTGGCTCAGTCAGTTAAGCATCTGACTCTTGGTTTCCACTCAAGTCATGATCTCGGGGTTGTGAGATCAAGCCTGGTATTGAGCTCCACACTCCATGGGGAGTGTGCTTGAGATTCTCTCTCCCTCTCTCCGTCAGGCCCCGCCCCCTGCACACTCGGGTGCACATACTGTCTCTCAAATAAATAAATCTTTTTTTTTAAAAACCTCCTCATTTGTAAGTTTAGTAAATTATGACTTGACCCTACTCATTTCATTTAGATAGCATGTAGCCTAATCTAATAAATGATATAAATCACTTACTTAATTGTATTTCATTTACTAATTTAAAAATACATAGAAAATCTGAAAAATGACTGTACACGAAATTTGCCTTTTTATCTTTAAGCAATGTGTTCTCTTTTGTTCATTTTTTTTCTTGTTTTAGAACCCTACAGCCATTTTTTGAAGGGTTATTACCCCGAGATAATCCAAGAAACACTCGGTTTGCCATCAACTTCTTTACTTCTATAGGTCTTGGAGGTTTAACGTAAGGATAATTTTTGGAATTTTATTTTCATCTTATAAAATTATCTCACAGGTGCCTTCAAAGCAGAAACTAACAGAGATTATATCTTTAATTAGGGATGAATTGCGTGAACATCTCAAAAATACACCAAAGGTCATTGTGACACAGAAACCAGATGTTGAGCCAAATAAATCCTCCCCCTCCTCATCCTCTTCCGCGTCCTCCTCTTCAGAGTCTGACTCCTCTGCCTCTGATTCGGACAGCAGTGACAGCAGTTCAGAGTCTTCCAGTGAAGACAGCGAGTCTTCATCCAGCAGTAGTCAGAGCTCTGCTTCAGGTAAGAAAACTCATTTATGATTGATTGGGCTCTTTCCCAACAAGTATATTGCTGGTGATGTTTACAGCAAGGGAAGAAAATAATTTGATTGCTTAATTATTTTAGAGTTCAGTTGTTTAAAAGCCACAATTAATAATATAAATGATCATCTGTCACTGCTGGAGTCTGTAGTGAATTACGTCATTTATAATGCTAAGATTACCTGTTGGAATCCTCTTCATGGAAATGAAGGTATTTCATTGGCAAATATTTATTTGAGTGATGACTGAAATACCATTCATTCATAATGCTTATAGTCCAGTTTATAGCTTTCCTGGTATTTCTATTTTAAAGAAATTAGAAAAAAAAAAAAAAGGTTTTTACTGTAGTGAGGGTTCATGTTAGTTATTGATACGTGCCATGCATTCAGTGCACACATTGTAAGTGTAAATGTTCATGAAGAGAACAACATCCCCGTGCTAGCTACCCATAACCGGAGTTGCTAGCTACTGCCGCTCCTCCCATCCACTGCCTCGGGGCAGCTACTACTCTCATTTGTAATTCTGTAATTCGTTATGCTTGTATTTAACTTTATAACTGTGTTTTATGAACTCCTTTATGTCTGGCTTATCTTTCACAATTATTTTTGTGAGATTCATCTGTAATATTGCATTTAGTTGCAGTTCCTTCAGTCTTACTGCTATATAGTTTTCCACTGTGTGAATATGCTGCAGTCTATTTAACATCCCTTTTACTCAGCAGCAATTTAGATATATAGATAGTATTCCTGTGAATACTCTTATTCATACTTGGTCGGTATATGTATACGTACATATGTGCATTTCAGTTGGGTGTGTACTTAGAGAATCACTGGGAATCACCAGGTTGCAGGTTGTGGGTATATTTAGCTTTAGTAGATACTGCCAGTTTTGCAAGTCGTTATTTCAGTTTACACCCCCATCAGCCATGTTTGAGAGTTCCAGTAGCTCCTATCCTCACAACACTTCATTTGGATTTCCTCTTCATTTTAACCATTCTGTAGATATGTAATAGTATTGCATTGTGGTTTTAATTTGCATTTTCTTGATCACTAATGAAGTTGAACACTATTTTATATCATTATTGGCCATTTGGGTATTTTCCTTTTGTTGAGTGGCTGTTCAGGTCTTTTGCAACCCCACCCCCCTTCTTGTTGTTTTATGGAGTTATCTCTTCTATAAATTTGTTGGAGTTCTTTAGGTTTTCTGGACATGTATCTTTTGTCACATGTACGTATTGCAAATAGCTAGTTCCATTCCATTCTTGTCTCTCCAGGCCTGTGCAGCTGCCAGAGCTCTGTTGGTCTCTCTGTCCCCCAGCAGTAGCCCTGGATCAGCAGATGCTCATGGGAGAAAGTGGCTGTAGAATGTCAGCTTACGTCTCCATGATTCTGCCCTCTCTGGGGTATTGGCCCTTATTCAACTTAAAAGAAAGTTGCAAATACTACAGAAAATTCCCATACAGCCTTCACTCAACTTCTAGTGTTAGCATTGAATGTAACCAGAGTTCAATTATCAAAGCCAGGAAATTAACATTGGAACATTACATTAAACGCATTCTTACTTGAATTTCACCAGCTTTTCCATTAATGTCCTTTTTCTTTTTTTTTTTAAGATTTTATTTATTTATTTATACAGAGAGAGATCACAAGTAGGCAGAGAGGCAGGCAGAGAGAGAGAGGGGGAAGTAGGCTCCCTGCCGAGCAGAGAGCCCGATGCGGGGCTCGATCCCAGGATCCTGAGATCATGACCTGAGCCGAAGGCAGAGGCTTTAACCCACTGAGCCACCCAGGCGCTCCTAATGTCCTTTTTCTTATTCCAAGATCCTACTTGCATTGAACTAAGTTTCTTCTTAGTCCTCTATAACCTGTTCCTCTCAGGCTTTTCTTGGCTTTAATGGCTCCGAGACTTTTAAAGTCCTCTGGTCACTTATTTTTTAGAACTGGTCCCTCAATTCAGTTATCTGTCTGATGTTTTACATGATTAGAATGAGGTTATGCATTTTTGGACAGAATACCATAGAAATAATGTATTCTTAATGCATCTTATCTTGGAGTTCATAATATTGATATGTCTTATGGGTGACATTAACTTTGATCACTTGGTTATGGTGATATCTGCTCAATTTCTTCATTGAAACTCCTTTTCTCTGTAAATTAACGTCTTGAAAGGAGATAATTTGATACTATGCAAATCTTCTCTTTCTCCTCTACTTTTCACTCTTTAATTTTATCATCCATCTTTGGATCTTGTCTGCAGTACTTAACTACTGTGGTGTTTGCCGAATGTGATTTTTCCATTTGTCTTTTTTCTTCTGCATTTAGTGATTGAATTTCTTCTGCAAGAAAGAATTATCCCTCTCCTCCACCCCCATTTATTTATTAACTTCATATTTTATCAGTGTGGACTCACAGGTATTTATCTGAATTAGTTAAAATCCATTACTGTCATTTATTTTGTTGTTCTGGTCGTTTCAGCTTTGGCAATTAGGAGCTCCTTCAAGTTGACCCCTCTGTTCTTTCAACATACCCCTATCCTGTCCTTTTTTTGAGTACTGCCTTTCTTTATTTATAACATCTCAAGGTGTTAAAGATCTTTAGTGCCTTTAAGCAGAAGATTTTAAATTTTTATCTGGCGTTTCTAGTTGTTTTCAGCAGGGGCACTGGTCTTCCACAGCTTTTTCCATCCTCCCTAGAAGCGGAAATATAGTAGTAAAGGATTTTTTTAAATGTGCCATTTTCTGAGAAGGTCTGTGTTGTTTTCCCCTGGATCAACTCTGTTTTCTTCCATCACAGTATCTTAGTCTGAATAAGAGATAGTCTAATTGTCCAAAATGCATATCATTTCTTATTTTTTAATGCATATTTTAGTGGCAGGAAAAAGTAAGTTGGAAGGTTGATCTTTACACTCTTGTTCTCGGGCTTGTTGCACTTAAAAGAGTATTATATACTGTGTAGCAGCTAAAATTGTGGAACTCTCAGTATTTTATATTATTAGAGCAAGATTGCATTTGCCCACCGAAAGTCTTATTCTTGAATTAAAATATATTAACATTGTTCATTTAATATTCACCTCTTTTAATTCTAAAGAATTTGTTATTTCATGATATCTGTTTTGAGAACAGATGATAACACAGCATGAATTGCTGCAATAAGGAATCTTGCTGATTCAAAATTAATTTGCCTCATCATACAATTTCAGTAGAGAGCTTTCAGTTTTATTAGTAAAATATTAAGTAGCGTAAAAGCTCTATGAACTGCCCCAAAATTAGAAAATTGTAAAGCAAACACCAAACAGTGGGTAGGTTGCCTATTATGGTAGGGCTCAGGGTTTTATGTCAGCGCCGCCCTGAGAGTGGTGAATAGTAGGGTCAGAGAGACATTGATTTAGCACACAGCCAGATGGTTTCTGCTTGGGTAGCTGCAGCTCAGTGGAGCTGCTTGGTAGGAACCAGAGAAATAAATCCTTAGTGGCAAACCAATGGACTATGCCAAGGGTAGGCATTTGGCAGAAGAAATACAGGTTGATACAGTGAGATTTAGGTGGAGACAGGACGAAGGTAGGCAGTTTTCTACCACATTTTCTTCTTTCTGTATATGTTGAATTTGACAGAACTTTTGGTCATCTCAGCACCTTTGATTTATGTACCCAAAGGAAATAACACAGATAAACTGATTAAATTTGTTTTATAGCTTAAAATTTCACTGTGATTATTTAATAATTATATTTGTGATTATATCAGTAAGATTGAATTGTTCTCAGCCATTCAAAAGAGTTTTCTCAGAAATCAAGATAAGGCCTATGATTATACGTCTTAACAAGCTTCTCTTCCTGGTGTATATACTGCTTCTCTGATAGCACTGGAGAGCAGAACTATTGTTTTTGTAGGAAAAGGTTTTTATTTGAAAAATATATATTCATGCTGTTGAACAAACTCAGTCACCCCACTCCCCCACCTTTAGAAAGTGCTGTTGCTGGCATGTGTGCTCACTGTATTTTTATTAACATACCAGATCTGACATAGTATTTCATATGACATAATGCACATGGGCTGGAATTTCTGTTTTTGAATAAAATTTATAAATGGAAATGTACCCGTTATTTACTTTATAAAAAATTTTACGTTTGCTATAGTTTATTTAAAGTTTCTGTTTATGGATTTGAGTCTAAGGATCAAAATAGTACTTCAGTAACTAACTACTTCAGTAACTAACGGTGATATGATATATATTCTTAAAAATTACTCATCTTGTAAAATATTCTGTCATAAGACTTTCCATAAGACTTTGCATCCAGTTTGTCTGAATTAATAAACCTACAATGGATTAATAAATGTAATTGTTAAATTATGAAATTAAAGATTAAAATAAAAGCTAACAATTTCATTTTACATGTGCAGATAAAGATAGAAGAAAGAAGGGACAAGGGACCAGAAGTAAAGAAGTAGATAAATTGATCAGGAAACAACAAACCCATGATAGAAAACAAGAAGAAAGAAGGCCAGAACAAAGGCATCAGGAAACACGGACTGAAAGAGAAAGAAGGTCAGAGAAACATAAAGATAAAAATTCAAGGGATCCAAATTGGAGAGATCCCATAACAAAATACACTTCAGACAGAGGTGTTCCTTCTGAACGAAATAGTTACAGTAGAATCATGAATGACAGAGACCAAGAAGCACACACAGATTTGGAAAATAAGTATGGTGATCCCAAAAAGAAGAGAGGAGAGAGAAGAAACTCTTTTTCTGAAAATGAGCACAGACACCGAAATAAAGACTATGAAAATGTTATAAGAAAAGATAGATCAAAGTCAAGAGAAAAGAATAGAAAACATTCAGGTTCTAGAAGTGATGAAGATAGGTATCAGAATGGTGCTGAAAGGCGAGGGGAAAAATCTAGCAGATACTCTAAACAATCCAGAGAATCAAACAAACATCAGGACCGGCGAAGAGAAAAGTCTCCAACAAAGCAAAAAAAATAATTCTACAAAATTACAGAAACTGAACATGCCTTATATTCAGTTGAAACAAATTATTTTTTACATTAACGAACTTTATAAGAATTCTTGTATAAACTACTGGTTTGTATTTGTACATTTAAAATTTTTTTCATTTTAACATGTTTTATAATTAATACATCTCAAAGCCCTCCACATAAAATTATTTGAAAAGTTTCACCAGAGAGGGATGTAATTCTTGCTTATATTTTGTTAATAAAATGATCAAATGCTCATTGAATCAGTGATTTTTTTCATTGACAAAATTTTTTTTCCTGATGTTTCCAATTGTTTATAGAATTATTATAATGAATTATTAGTGGCTTTTTTTTTTAAATAACTAGAGACCAAAATAGATGAACCATTTCAATGTAATATTTTTGCTTTGTTAATGAGATGCTATGGACCTTTTTTAGGAGTCACCGTTTTTTTTAAATAGGAATTATTTCAAGTTTCATATTACATCTTGAACAAAATAGATACGTGTAATTTTTTTAACAAGTGTTTTGATGAAATTAAGGGTATGTTAGTCTTTTAAACAGATACATA
The DNA here is from genome assembly GCA_028534135.1 of Potos flavus. NCBI lineage: Eukaryota > Metazoa > Chordata > Mammalia > Carnivora > Procyonidae > Potos > Potos flavus. Next base: position 125,587,810 of record CM052883.1, on the reverse strand, counting down.
GCTATATTATTTAGAATTAGGACTTCTCTAATCAATAATATTTCTTCTCTTTAAACTGCTAGATTAACATTTAATTGAAATTCTTTGCAATTAGTGCTTTTTCTCAGCCTTGAAGTTATATCATTGTTGGTAAGTTAATGTGTATTTAACTTTTAATATAGGTTAATAGGTCATTGGAAAACATACAGTCATGAGAAATGTGAATGGCCTAACTGTGAAATAATTCCAATTTTTTAAAGAATTTTAAAGGTTTCCATCATTGTAACTCTCACCAATTAATATGTGACCATATTATTTATTACTTTTGAAATAAAATATTGCCTCTGAAATTTTAGATTTGCTGACATTTAACCTACTTACCAAATAGAGTGCTTGTGCTTGTTCGCTTTTAAAGTACATGAAGTCCATTTTAGCTGATGTCTGGTTTCAAGAATAATGGGACCACCATCTTCAATGATTGACTTTCAGGCATTCTCTGATTCAAAATGTTTTCTATTTTTATTCAAAAACTTAAGAATAAGTAACAAAGTCCATATAAATAAATAAATATTATCCTCTCCTTCTATCCTCCTGCCCCTGCAAGTGGGGCGGGGTGGGTGGGAAGAAGCAGCATTAATTGAATATGACAGCCTGGAAAAATTCTTTTTAGTGTTTTCTCCAGCCGTGGTGGTTAGAAGATGCTGAGTTGTCGTTAGAAAGTACTGTCATGGATGCAGTGCATTTCACAAAACTATGAAGCTCAGCAAATTGGATTTAAGGAACACATAGGCTATGAGCCCTAAAGGAAAATAAATGAGAGTTTATTTTTGTAACCGAACACTGGTCTTTGGGGGTGGTAAAAAGGAAGAAAACTGGACCAGAAATTTTAGCTTATTTTCCTCACTTTAAGTTTATAATGTCTTTTCTAAATGTAGAAATGGGAAATCATTCGATTTATTGAGTCGTTAAGACCTTAAAGATTTGTTAAAATAGATAATTTTTTAAATGTAACAAATATTTATTGAGCTTCTATAATGTGCGCAGACCTATTCTAGGAACTAGAAATAAACCATGAAGCAAACAGAGTCTCAACTCTTAACAGGGCTGACATTATGGTAGGGAGATATGGTGGTCATGATACTGGAGGGGGGTTTGGTAATTTTCCATAGGAGGTCAGGTCTCTGATAAGGTGGTATTTGCCCAGATTGTTGAAGGAAGTAAGACCTTGAACCCTGTGGACTACTGTGGGGAGAACCCAGGCAAAAGGAATTGCTGAGGTATAGATGTTTATTTATAACAAATACTGCCTTGGAATTTATGTTAACATTTCCTATCCAACTATTTGGATTTTTTTTCTCCTCACTATCTTATTTACTTTTAACAAAAACAGTTAACACCTAACTCCCTTCAAGCAGAAAAGTATTTGAGTATAGAGTCATATCAGGGCACAGTCAATAGGGGCCTGGGGCAGAACTGGACTGTCAGCCTTCATGGTGCATTTCTAACACATCAAATGTGATAGGCTCACATGCTCCTTCTGCCATTTAGGCAGGTTTTTCACTTTCATCCTTTTAAAATGCAGACAAGAAACATGTTGACTATGTCTGCTGTTTCTGACTTTTTACTTCTTAAGATTAGCGTTTACTCATTGTTTTTCAGTTTCTCAACTTCTTGGGGTCCAAGATGTCTCCCTACTACATCCCTAACCACCTGCACTCATGGTCATCTGCTTTATGTTGACTTCAAAATCCACACCATCTCTGAAATCTCTTCTTCAAGCACGGTACTTTGACCACTGCCCATCCCACTGACCTGCACTGACTTCGTTAAAATTTAACATCACCCCCCCCCATTCTTTCACTTGATTTTAGGGAAAGACTCAGGTTCATATTGAGTAATTTACCCCATTTCATTTGAAAACTAGCTAACTGCACATTTAAGTCCGACTAGGTTTTTATCTGATCTATACCACTTGCGGGCTGTTGACTTTTGGTCAGGTCCTTTACCCTTGGTGTCTCCATTTGTGTCCATTTTCTCCTGTGGACAGTAGTAGAATGGTAACTCTCTTAAATAGTGAATGGTCTCTGTGGCATGAACAGGGCCTGGAGCTAAATGCTCAGTGTTACTGTTTTTTTATTTTTTGTCAGTAAACGCTGACAGTACCACTAGACCAGGAATTTCAAACCCAAATACAGGAGATAACACAAATGAGCTAAATCGGCTTGGGCAGTGAACTGGAGTGGCTGAAAGGCAGCAGTAATTACTCAGCTCCATCCAGTTTTGCCTATGAAAAAGAAGAACAAAGATGGACAAAGCTGCCTGATTCTCAAGAGAATTGAAGTAAGATTTTTATATAACTACTGATTTTTAAATGTTGACAATGATTTTTTTTTTAAGTTCAAAACAGCCCAAAGTTATTAAAAGTCCAAACAAAATGATCCCTTCAGGTGAATTACCTTTTGAATAGCTAGTTTGTGATTCCATTCTAGATCTTCAAAAGCTATTTATTATTTAATCTTGACACTATTCATTGTACAAACCTCATCACTTTTCTTTTCTGCTCTTCATTATAGTGGGAGGATAAGTCCTATCATCTTTCTTAAGAAAACTCATTCACTTTGCTAACCTCAGCAGTCTCTCTTGCTCTAAAACTTTTGCCAAGTTTTAGTTTTGCCAAGTTTTAGTTCTGTACGTCATTGGCCTACTCCTTATAATTTCATATATCCAAAATACAATTGATTTTTCCTCAGATCCACATCCTTTCTAACTTAACTGCAATTGATTCCATGACTCTCCCATCATTTTTGAGTTCCCCTTTCCCCAAATCACCAAACCTCAATTGTATCTTTTTTAAAGTTTTATTATTTATTTTAGAGAGAGAGAAAGGGAGGGAAGGGCAGAGGCAGAGGGAGAGAATCTTCAAGCAGACTCCCTGCTGAGTGTGGAGCCCATAGTGGGCTGGGTCCTGAGAACCCATGAGATCACAACCTGAGCCAAAACCAAGAGTCTGATGCTTAAACGACTGAGCCACCCAGGCACCCCTGGACTTGGACAGTAGTTTATGCATCACCCTCCCGTGCACCAAGTACTGCTCCAAGGAGAGAACAAAAGCGAAAAAACAGGCCCTGTCTTCAGTTGAGCCTAAATCCTTGCAAGGGAAAACAAAGCTTAAAAAATAAAAACTTAATTAACACTTTGAAAAATGTTAGCTATTCAGAAAAACCAAAACAATAGTCCAGTGACCACCTATAAACTATCTACCTCAATTCTAATTTCAATAATCTAAAGCCTTATTTTCATCCTGTTACTTTCTTCTACATGGAAGTTCAGTGACTCCTCTAGCCTAATGGGATAAATGTAAGTTCCCAGCCTCTTAACTCTAGTTTCTTTAAAGTTCAAGTTCAACCTGCCTTAGTGATTGTTCTAGGAGCTGCCATCCTTTGATCACTACTACATTATAGAATGTTTAGCAGCATCCCTGACCTTAGCTGGGAGATAATAGTAGCCTCAATTTCCCAGTACTGACAATCAAAATTGTCTCCAGACATTGCCAACTATGCCCTCCAAGGTAAAGTGTCCCTAGTTGACTACCATAACCATAGACCTAGCACTTAGGAAATACTCTTCAGTGGATCACAATGATAGTGTTTGTTCTGGAAGAACCACTGTGCCCATTCATATAAAGCTATGTCTATTATACTGCCCTCTTCTTTTTGCAAGGACAAGATTTGTTTTAAATGACTAATATTCATTTAAAAGAGTAGCGGACAGCAATATTCCAATTGTTTTTGTTTAGCAAAATTTTCTGATATTCTAGGGAAGAATTCTGGTTGACATTTTAAGAGGTAGGTTTTCTGCAATGGGTAGCATGATTATTAGCCTGTTAATATGATTGTCTCATATAAGTTCTGGTTTCTCACTGTAGCTGTTTATTATAACCAACACATTTCAGGAATGGAAAACAATGAGCTGTGACTACTGTATTATTTTTAGTCCTATAATAGAGAATTAGATTATCCAGTATCCAAACACCTTAATTTTTGATCAAACACTTCAGTGACCATCAAATGGTTGCTGAAGTGAATTAACTAGTCATTTAATCAGTAATTTCATGCATTATATATTACCTGAATGAGATTTAATCTCCACCAAGTTAGATTCTCTCTTGGAACAAGTATCTGGTACGAATTAAAAGTCCTTATGAGTCCCATACTCTATATAGCACCTTAACCAGAGATCTTTCCCTACTATTTCTGTGATCAATACATGAGAAGTCCCTGTGAAGGCTGTACCGAACATTTGCTGTTTCTGTCTGAGGATGATTTCTTCTCCCTGATCAGATAATTTGGGGAGTTTGCCAACAAACCCCCTCCCCCCGGCCTGGCCATACAGAGTACCCAATCCCCTGAACAATGGAATTGGTTCAGGAATGAGCATGTGACCCAAGCCGGTCCACTCAGAATCCTTTCCCAGTTATTCTTCGCTTCGGAACATGAAACACAGGACCATGTCTAAGGGTACACAGAGCAAGAAGGGTGTTTGTTGAAGCTGGAGCATCCATAGTCCGGTGGAAAAGGCCAATCTACAGATCAGTGCCGCTCAAGAGCGAGCAGCCCCCAGCTGGGTGAGGAGACAGTTCTGTTTGAGTCCCCAAATAAACTGAACTGGGGCAGAAGCTACACTTCCCAGGTATGAGTTAACGGATCCTTTTTCTATTTAAGGTGCTTTGATTCAGATTTATACCACTTGTGATAAAAACATCTGTATTAATTCACGGTGATTCCTCTTGATGGACAGGGTGGAATCATTTGGGGAGCTATTCCCACCTCACCATTTTTTTGCTTACATATTTTTACTTGCAGAAAGATAGAAGGAAATAAATGTATACCCAATAAAGATGACCTATGGAAAAAAATACAACAAAGTACCTTTGGGTGGCTCTTAATACTTTACAGAAACATCTAAATGAGTGATTTAAATGAGGTTAATTTTATTACCAGTGATTTTAAATGAGGTTAATTTTAAATGAAGTTAATTTTATTACTAGTGATCTATTTTTATAAGTAACGGAACCTCACTTTTCCTACAGCACTCTACTTAGGCTATGAAATGTATTGCACAGATGCAACAATTCAATTCACAAACAAAAATTGGTTTCATATTACCAATGAAAAGGACTAACTGCAGCTATTTCGAGAGCTATAATACCTCCTTTAAGCCACAAAGATACTTTACCTTAACAACTAATGTATCCTCCTGATCATTTTACAATATGAAATACTGAACAGTAAGAACACTGCAAACATTTACAGTCTTCTTACAGAAAACAAAAGCAGTCTGAAAATCCCATTATATACGAAGACTTGCAGACTCTTCTTTGAAATACAGGAAAAAAATGTGAAAAATCAATATCGCCACCATTCCTCAAGTTTTTAGAACAATTTTGCTTGTGTCCTAATATTATTTTTTGTCTAAAAAGGGAGAAGACGAAACTCCTAGGGGTATTTAGCCCTACGAGGGAAAAGAGATGAGGAAAAATTGTGTTCATGCTTAATGAAAGATCCTGAATTGCTCATCTAGGCTAGAGGTAAGTATTGGAGAAGTGATAGGAGAGGTGGGAGGCACTGGGGAGGATGGTAGTTGCTGATAAAAAAGAGTCATCTTCTACTGTACATACTTCTCAGAGGTCAGAAGTTCAATCTTATATTGCTTTGTATCCCCAGATTCAAATCTAAAAATCTCTTGTAGATGCTCAATGAGCATTTGATGAATGAATGGGGAAACAGAATATTTTGTTTATTGCTAAGCAGAATAATTTTATACACTTCGGGATTCTTGGGGTTTTGTGAAATTTTAAATGCAGATCAACTACTGTTAACCCAATTGGAGTCCAAATGTAACTATTTTGTCATAGAGCATGAGAAAGTAAAAGTCAAGAACATATTAGCTTAAAACCTGGGACACCAAAATGAAGGTAAAATTTATTCATAAGAGTATATTAGAGGTAAAATACATAAAAGTGGAGGGAGTATAAATGAGTAGAATCATTTTAGAAAATTGTTTGACAGTATCAGCTAAATTTGAACATACAAATTCCCTATCCTCCAGCAATTCCACTCCTAGTTGTTCAACAATGTAGTAGAACACTACACGGCAAGTGGAGAGAGGTTGGTGAAAGGGTACAAACTTTCAGTTATAAGATGAATAACTTCTGAAGGTCTAATGTGTAACATGGCGACTGTAGATGATAATACTGCATTGTGTAATTGAAATTTGCTAAAAAGGTAGAACTTAAATGTTCTCACACAAAAAAGTGAGAAGTGGGATAATAGGTTAATTAACTATCTGTGAGGAGGAACTCACAATGTATAATACATCAAATCATCATTTTGTATACTTTAAATATCTTATGATTTTATTTGTCAATTGTCAATTATACCTCAATAACACTTAAAAAAAAAACAAGAAAAAAACACTGCATCTTGGGTACCTAGAGACACAAACATTAAAGAACACTGTGAACATTTCCAATCTTTTTTCTTCCCAACAGAAATATGTACACATGTGCACCAAAAGATGTGTACGAGAATGTTCATAATAGCATTCTTCCTTTTTTTTTTTTAAAGATTTTATTTATTTGTCAGAGAGAGAGATCACAAGTAGGCAGAGAGGCAGGCAGAGAGAGAGAGGGGGAAGCAGGCTCCCCGCGGAGCAGAGAGCCCAATGCAGGACTCAATCCCAGGACCCTAGGATCATGACCTGAGCCGAAGGCAGCTGCTTAACCAACTGAGCCACCCAGGCGTCCCATAGCATTATTCTTAATAGCAAAAAATTGGAAACAGCTTAAACGTCCAACAACAGTAGACCGAATAAATAAATTAGTAGTTTATTAATGCAGTGGAATATTGTACAGAAATGAAAATAAAACCATAGCTATGTCCAACAACATAGATAAATCAAAAAAGGATATATGTTGAACCAAAGAAGTCAGATGCAAAGGAGTGCACACTATATGTTCCCAACTATATGAAGCAGGAAAACAGGCAAAATGAATCTAGTCAGAATAGTGGTTCCTTTGGGGGAGGAAGGTAGGAAAGAAAGGATAAATGGGACTATGGGCATGCTGGCATTGCTCTAATTCCAAACATAGGTGTGAGTTTCACATTGTCTTTATTATGTGCCAGTGCATTGACTTGTAAATACTTAAGATTTGTACACTTTCTTCGCAGTAGCAAAAGCAAGTTAAAAGAAAAAAGATACAGATGTGTAAAATCTCCTCTAGTAAGCTGTGCTTTTTGAGCTTCTTTCCAACTCAAATACAGTTGCAATTATTGCCTCCTATTAACTATAAACAAAGATGTGTGATGGGGAGATTGCATCATAGCAATTTCTCTAATCCCCTTCTGCATGTCCCTTACCATTAAGAGGTATGCTCTATTACTGCTCTGTTGAGACCAAATGAGATGCCCAACACTGAATCTGAGTTTTTAATCTGAATCCTAGTTATAGTTTTAGCCTTTTTACACTACCTCTGCAAGAAGTTTGAATGTAGGTATATGACTTGCTTTGGCCAATGGATTATTAGCAGACATGATGCACAGGGAAACGTGAACAGTCTTAGGCACTGGGGCTTGTCCTCTCCTGATGCTAGAAATCATTCCTCTACCAAGTACGTGAGCCCAGGCTAAGTTTGCTGGACGATGAGTGGCTGTGGCCATCCTGTTAGCTGACACTGAGCCAACTGTCACACATAAAAGTGAGCTCTCCTCCCTAACCCCCCCGCAGACCAACCAACCTGCCAAGCACCAAACATGAGTGGGCCCTGACCTGACTGGCACAGACCAGAAAGCAACACTCAGAGATTTAAGAATGAATCCAGTCTTTCCACTTTTAAATCGTTGGTTTTAGAGTAGTTGGCTAGACAATAAAAGCTAACTGGTATACAGAATAATGATCCCTGAACTTTTTTAAAAAATATTTTATTTATTTATTTGAGAGAGAGAGCATGAGAGGGGAGAAGGTCAGAGGGAGAAGCGGACTCCCCACTGGGCAGGGGGCCCAATGCGGGACTCAATCCTGGAACTCCAGGATCATCACCTGAGCCGAAGGCTGCTGCTTAACCAACTGAGCCACCCAGGCATCCCTGATCCCTTAACTTTTTCCACAGAAATTAATATAATAGCTACCACATCACTATTACACATTTAACAAAGGTTCTTGATTTTCTGGAGAATTATGGAGATTTCTTCTTGTTCTTCCAGCCTTTTCCAAATAGTCAGTTTCACAACAAAAACCCCAAAGATTTAGCTTCATAATTAAAATATTTTAAATGTCTGTTGCATTGTTTTTATCACTGTTGAGTTTGTTTTGTTTTGTTTTGTTTTACTAAACCAGCCTCTTTGAAATCTTCAGGAATGATCTTCAGATATGTTATGATTTTGCCCCACAAAACCATGCTGGTTACTATTAACTATCTCTTTAGAAAATAATAATCAAAACTGTTTTTAGCATTGCACAATTTTTTTTTTAAGAAATATATTCTTATCAGAGAAATGTCAAACAAATTTACTGTGGAGGGTTGTGAAATCTACTTTCCTTTAAGCCTTTGAAAGAAACACTTCTCTCCTTCTCAAACAGGTAATATTTTGATCTCTACTAATCCAATTATTTCAGCTTATACCTCAAATGCAACATAAAGACGAAAACTGAGGAAAAATTGGCATGCATCTTTGCAATGTAGTAAAACTGCCACTAATTTTTGCAATGTTCTTAGTTCTAAGAGACTTGTGGTTTATAATTTGAGTTTTAAGAGAATGTTATGTAATCAATTAGTTCTATTGGCTGTACCATTGTAGGCCAAACCCCTATCTCTTGGCTATTGCCCTTCTGGTATGTATTGCCAATCAGAGACACAGAAGAGAGGGACTCTGGTGAATGATTAACACAACTATGTGGCCACAATAGGAAGTGTTAAAAGAACTCATGAAAAAAATGAACGATATATGTGAAAAGATGGAGAATATCAGAAAATATATGCAAGCTATAACAAAGAGCCAGATGGAAGTCCTAGAAATGGAATTATGATGACCAAGATGAAAAATTCATCAGTGGGGTTACAAGCCCAGAGAACATACCATACATAGGAACAAACTAATGAACTTAAGTGTAAGTCAATAGAAATTAGAGTGAAACACAAAAAGAAAGAAAAAAAGGGGGAACACATATCTGAAATAAATGGGACAATATAAAATAGTCAATAATACATGTAATTGGAGTTGTAGAAAAAGGACAAAGAGAAAATGGGACCAAAAAATCCTAAATTGATGAAAATCATTAATCTACATATCTGAGAAATTCAGCAAACCCTAAGCAGGATAAATACAAAGTAAATTGAAGGAACATAATAATCAAACTGCTGAGAGACTCAAAGGTAAAGTCTTGAAAGCATCTGGAGAATAAAAAACATGGCATACAGGTGAGCAGCAATAAGAACGTTGACCAACTCCTCATTAGAAAAAAATGGAGGCTGAAAGAGTATAGAGCAATTTCAGGTGCTGAAAGAAAAAAAATGTCATCTAATATTCTATATCTAGCAAAAACTATCTTCAAAAATGAAGGTAAACACATCTGTCCATGAAGAAAAGCTGGGAAAATACTCATCTTCATCAGATCTGCCATAAAAGACCTGCTAAGAGGGGTGCCCGGGTGGCTCAGTCAGTTAAGCGGCTACCTTTGGCTCAGGTCATGATCCCAGAGTCCTGGGATCAAGCCCCATGTCGGGCTCCCTGCTCAGCTGCAAGCCTGCTTCTTGCTCTCTGTCACTATCTCTATTCCTATTTCTGTGACTCTCTCAAGTAAATAAATAAAATCTTTGAAAAAAAAAAAAAAGACATGCTAAGAGAATTTCTTGAGACCGAAGGGAAAATATGCCAGGTAGAAAAGTTACCAGATAAAAAATTATCATATATATATATATATATATACACACACACACACACACACACACAAATATATATATATATTCAAATTTTATTTTAGAAATTACTGATTCCTTAAATTAAAAAAGTATAGTGTATAATTTATAGAATACATAAAATTAGACATAAAAAAAAGGGAGGGAAGGGCGACAAGTCCACTGCTATAAGGTGCTTACGCTGTTGATGAAATAATAGATATTTTGGGGAGATATACTGTGAAAGCTAAAGGTGTATATTGTAATCTCCAAAGCAACCACTAAGAAAACCCACAAAGACACAATTAAAAAGTCAAGAAAGAAGCTAAAATATCATATTAAAAAATAAATATTTGATTCACCAAAAGGGTGATAAGAATGGAAAAACAGGTATAAAGAATAAATGGGACAAATAGAAAAGAAAGCACAAACAATATATAAAATTAAACATACATATATCAGACTCTTTAAAGAGTAGTCCTAGATAAAAGACATTTCCTAATAATAAAACAGAAGACAGTATGTAAAATGCTTGAAGTAATTAGTATGAAATAGACAAATCTAGAGGGAAATTTTAGCACCTCAATAAGTGAGAGAGCAAGTAGACAAAAAATTAGTAATGGTACAGAAGATTGGAAAAACTCTTATCAACTAACTTGATCTAATTGTCCTTTGTAGAACACTATAGCCCAAAATAAGAGAATACAAAGTCTTTCCAACTGCACATAGAAAATTTATCAAGATAAAAATAAAGAAAATTTATCAAGATAGACGATATATTGGACTATAAAACAAGTCTCAATAAATTCCTAAGGTTGAAATGTTTGAAGTATGTTTTCTGACCACAAGAGTACTAAATGAGTTATTAATCTAAAATAAGGATTATTTATTAATCTAAAAAATTATTTTTAGGTATGGATTATTAATCTAAAACATCTCCAAATGCTAGAGATTTTGTTAATTATTGATTTTATTATTAATTTATTAATTATTAATCTAAAAAATATAAAACTTCCCACAGTTTCAGAAAATACGGGAAGAGGTAATACTTCCCAGCTTGTGTTATGAGGCCAGATTTTCCTGATATTAAGACCAGACAAGAATATTCAAGGAGAGATAATGACAGCCCACCACACACCCACTAAAATGGCTAAAATGAAAGTGACTGACAATACCAGTGTAGGCAAAGAGAGAATCAACCAAATCTCTCATACTTTCATGGTGAGAATGTAAAATGGTACAACCATTTTGGAGAACACTTTGGCAGTTTTCTTTAAAAAACATATTTATTTATAATTCAGCAATTCCACACCTGAGTATTTAAAACAAATTAAAACAGTGTTCACTAATGCCTTGTACAAAAACATTCATAGCAGTTTTATTTGTAGTTGCTAAAACCTGGAATCAGCCCAGGTGGCCATCAACAGGAAAATGAATAAACAAATCATGGCGTCAATAGAATAAAAAGCATGAGGTGGCAATTTATAAAATATGCCGCATGAAAGAAGCCAGACACAAAAGAGTGAATATTACATGATTCTTGAAAAATTAAATTCAGGGGCACCTGCGTGGCTCAGTAGATTAAAGCCTCTGCCTTCGGCTCAGGAAATGATCTCAGGGTCCTGGAATCGAGCCCCGCAGCGGGCTCGCTGCTCAGCGGGGAGCCTGCTTCTCCCTCTCTCTCTCTGCCTGCCTCTCTGCCTACTTGTGATCTCTCTCTCCGTCAAATAAATAAATAAAATCTTCATTAAAAAAAGAAAAGAAAAATCAAATTCATTCACTGATATTAAAAATCGGGACAGTGGTTGCATGGGGTTATGGGTTGACAGGATAGTGGTACAAGGGAAAGTTCTGGGGGGATGACATGATTGTTAAGTGTTGGGGTTACACAGTTATATGAATTTGTTAAATTGGGTTGAACTCTATGTATATGTACATTTCACTGCATATGATTATACCTCAGTAAATATGGCTGGAAACCAAAAGAATATTTAAGACAACTTAATTTAGGTCACTTAAAATAAAAATTGCAAGCTAAGCTATACTTTTCAAATAGAAAACAATATTCACCCTTAGGCATATTATAAGATAGCTTACTTTTTTATGTTAGAAAAACTGAAGCAACTTCCAATGACGTGTTTTTGAATTTTTATCTCATTGTTTCATTGTTTCCCTTTTATGATTTTGCAAACTGTAACTTTATAGTAAGTTGAATTCAGCACTTCAAAAGGTCTTTTTTCTTTTCTCTTTAGGATTTGATTATTCAACTAGTTATCTAAAATTCTTTGAAGTCTAAGCAAATTCTTTATCTAAAAACCTACCAATGTTAGTGCTTCTCTAACCAATGGGCCTTTTTCTAACCCTTACTTTCTATAAACACATTATGTCCCATATTAAATCACTGTTATCTTTGCCACTGACTCTGTTTGGAACGAGTGTAAATCTCAGTAGTCTTATTATAATTTCACCAGTCCCAGATCTCTAATTAATTTGTCACTAAATGTAATTAAGAAACTGAAGTAATTCAGTTTAAGAATCAGCATAAGTGCCAAAGAGTAATTTAAAAGCTTCCTTGATTCATTGGAAACTTGAATCATGTTTTTACTCACCAGAGAAAAAATAACCCAAAGAAGCCTTCTCAGCTTCCATAAGCAGCATTTAAAAATTTTATTTATCTGTAAATAAAAGACAAGATCCCAGATAATTGGATCACCTGAATTTGCTGTTTTATGCAAAAACATTTATCATGTTAGGAAACCATATGCTTCTTTTTTTTCAGTGTGTTTATCCTTATATTTTTATTGTAAATTTAATAGTTTCATGAAAGAAAATTTTAAAGTATCAGAAAAGGTGGGAAAATAAAAACACCCGTAGTGTTCATACTCAAATGCAACTACAATTACTCTATGGAGTATTCCCTTTCAGGCTACTTTATAAATATTAATTAAATATTGACAATGTAAAAAAGAGTATTTATTATGTACTTTAAGAAAAAAAATTAAAAGGAACACTTGTGTACTCAGGGCCATATTGTGTTGTTGTTTTGGTTTCTTGTTTGTTTGTTTGCCCCTGCGGCTGCTGCCCACACCCTGTGAGGCCAGGCCACTGCCCCCTCAGCCCACCACTGCTGGCTGCAGCCACCCCAGCACCTACACCACTGTCCCCATTGCCGATCGTAGGACAGAGAATATAGTACCGGTGTTTTTAAAGTCCTGTATGCACGTGACCCAATGCTTCACTGCACCGCACAGGTAACTATTGTCCTAAATTTAATACTTATCACCTCCATACTTCTGTTTATGGATTTACTCCACAGGTGTCCCCCTAATCATTCTGTCACATCTCATAACCTCTCCTACACATTTGCCACTTCTGTGACACATTTTGCTGCATTCTGGATACTTTCTTCAGATCTGCCTTCTGATTTTCCAAATGAATGCTGTCTTCAGCTGTGTCTAATATTCTGTTTGAATTCTCCACAGAGTTTTTAATTTCCATTATTTTTTATTTCTAGAAGTGTTTCCTTCAAGTCTATTTTTTCTTCTATTTTTAATAACTCTTCTCATATTTACAATTCTTTTATTTTTTTATTTATATTAAACTTGTTTCTAATTTGTGCTCGGCTTAAGTATTTAAAGCTTCTGGAAGTCTGATTTTACGGTCTTGTTTCCTACTGTCTTATTTTCTTGTGTGCTATTTTCATTTTCTAATATGAGCTAACATTTTTCACTTGTGCTAATTTTTGTGGCTGGGTTATGAGTGTGTTGCCTGAGAAAGGATTTGCATTGAATCAGCCAGAAACCTGGGGATTCTATCAACTGAGACCACTTTTGAATTTTGGCTTAAAGTTTTGTGAGCCACATAAGCAGTATGAGTTTCAAGTCTTGGTGACGTTGAAATTTTCAGGGAAGATATTTTGCCCCTCACCTAGCAAAAGTTTGTTTCCTTGTTGATTCCTTCTGTGGAAAAAGCTTATTTCTACTTCTCTCTCCTACTAACTGTGGAGCTCTTTGGGGCCCCAAATTTATGCAGTCTACAATAAGACTCTCAATCTTTCATAGACCCTCGGATCTACTTCCTAAACTTGATAGATGCATAAGGACTGGGTCTCTGGGGGAAAAAAGATCCCGATCTGTACCACTTGGCAGTTTTTGTGTTATAAATACTCCCATGGCTGATTTCTAATTACCAGTGTGAAACATTGAACATGAAGTTGGGAAGAGATATATATAGTCAGCACTCAGGGCTGGTGGTAGGAGCTCCACACTCCACTGCCCACATTCTACATGGCTCAGAAAATGGAAGCTCAATTCACTAGTTTGGCATATCCTTCGGAGTGGAAAGACAGGTGAATAATTGCTTACCTCCTTGGATTTCCTCTTTGATCTTGTTTTAGGCTATTTCTACCATCTTGACAGTATGTTTTAAAAGGAGGAGTTTTATATATTTGTTTAATTAATTTTTTAGCCCAGAATTTCTTTTTACCCAAAGAGCTGTTGAGGGTATCTACTCAGCCTTATTATCAAAAATAGAAGTTCTCTTTGTTTTCTTCCTCTCCTTTGAAAATACAGAGTATTGGAGCACCTGGGTGGCTCAGTTGGTGAAGTGTCTGACTCTTGGTTTCGGCTCAGGTCATGATCTCATGGGTGGCGGGATCAAGCCCTGTGTGGGGCTCCTCACTCAGTGGGGAGTCTGCTTGAAAGATTCTCTGCCTTTGCCCACCCCCTCAAATAAATAAGTAAATCTTAAAAAATAAATACATAAAAATGCAAAGTATTGTCTTTATTTTGTAATTATAAAGATATTACATGTTAATTATAGGAAATTTGAGAAATATAAGAAAGTACAGAGAAGAATATTAAAGCTCATCCATAAGCTCATAACCCAGAGTTAAGTACCAATAACATTTTGGTGTTTATTTTTCCCATCTTTATATTATGTACATGCATGTGCATATCTCTGTGTTTTATCTAATTTTTGCCATATTGTATCTACCACTTTGTAATCTGTTTTTTATTTCTTCATAATATTGAATGAATTTTTCTCATGTCATTAAATATTCCTCCACAACCTATTTTTGTGGCTACATAGTGTTTTATCATATGAGTGAACCATAATGACTGATCATTTATATTGTTTTTAAGTCTTTGCCATTACAAATAATGGTGAAATGAACATAAAAAGTGTGTTTCTGTTCAGTTTTTTGGGGCAATGAATTTTTTCCTTGAGCTTGGCATTGAAACAATCTTCCTCCATGGTGTTAGACCATTTTTCTCTTATTTCTGCCTTGCTCAGCTGTATCTCATTCTGCAGCAACTCGCTTTTTCCTACTGTATCTTCAATTCTTCATCATTAATAATCCTTTATAGATCTATATTTTTACTTTGTCAGCCAAACATATTAACCATTTAAAAAAATGGTACCATGAAGGGATATATAGTTAAATGCAGTTTTTTATTTTTTAAAGATTTTATTTATTTATTTGACAGAGAGAGAGAGATCACAAGTAGGCAGAGAGGCAGGCAGAGAGAGAGGGGGAAGCAGGCTCCCTGCTGAGCAGAGAGCCCGATGCGGGGCTTGATCCCAGGACCCTGAGATCATGACCTGAGCCGAAAGGCAGAGGCTTTAACCCACTGAGCCACCCGGGCGCCCCTAAATGCAGTTTTTTAAAAGGCCAGAGGAAAAATCTGCTAAGTACTTTTTCCAGTTCTGTATTCACTAAAATCAATTTTGTTCCTGGATATTGATGACTCTATTAACTATTGATATGGCCACCTTGTAAACTATCAAAAGTATTGCTTCCCAGCAAATAAAGATATTTCCAGTCCATTCTGGCCATCTTTGGCAAAGCTATAGAGAAACAGAGGAGAAGCACTCAGTAAAGCTGGTATTTACAACAGAAATGAGTCATCAGTTTATGAGAAATTACAATGGAGGTCAGTCCTTGCTCACTGAACACTACATCTCTCCTCTTGCCCTATGACTTGTTTTGATTGAATTTCTCTTGGTGTGAATCATCTATCAGGAAAGGACAAAGCAAGAGAAGGTGAAGAAATGATTCCAGGTTGATCCCTGTGAAATAATAAAATACTTAATATGATACAAACTTGAGGTAGGAAGAGTAGGTGATATTTCCCTAGAGATTTGTGATCAAAAAGAGAACATTTGAGACTGTTATTTTTAATAATGCAGTAATTATGGACTATGGAATATCTCATGTTAAAATTAATTCATCTCAAAAATTCAAGTTGTAGAAATAAATAAAAGTAACTTCACTTCTCCAGTACAAATAGTTGGCAAGGGGTGGCTAGGTGGCTCAGTCGATTAGGCGTCTGCCTTCAGCTCGGGTCGCGATCCTGGGGCCCTGAGTTTGAGCCCCACGTCAGGCTCCTTGCTCAGCAGGGCCTGCTTCTCCCTCTCCCTCTGCCTGCCATTCTGCTTACTTGTGATCTCTCTCTCTCTCTGTCAAATAAATAATTAATTAATTACTTAATTAATTAATTAAAAAAAGAGAAGAAAAGAAAAGAAATAGTTGGCAATCTCAGGGCACCTGGGTGGCTCAGTTGGTTAAATGTCTGACTCTTGGTTTCAGCTCAGGTCATGATTTCGGGTCATAAAATTAAGTGCCCCCTCAGGCTCCAGTCTCAGCAGGGAATCTGCCTGGGATTCTCTTTCTCCCTCTGCCCCTCCTCCCATGTGCTCACTCTCTTTCTCTCGCTTTCTAAAATAAATAAATCTTTAAAAAGAAAAAAGAAAAGAAATAGTTGGCAATCTCATATGAAATCAGAAACCATTTAAGTATCAGACTTTAGTGGGGCACCTGGGTTAAGCATCTGCCTTTGGCTCAGGTCATGATCTCAGGGTTCTGGGATTGAGCCCAGAACCTGGGTCAGGCTACCTGCTCAGCGTGGAGTCGGCTTCTCCCACTCCCTCTGCTTTTGCACTCTCTCTCTCTCAAATAATAAAATCTTTAAAAAATATGTCATACTTAGTTTTAGAAGGATTACAGAAAATATTTTTAACTAAGTTCAATTTTCTCTCCCCCAGGTGAGTGATATATCTAGAAAGGCTCTCTTCTACTTGCCTTCTTCTCCCCTACTCCATGGCGAATATTAAATTACTAGTCAGTCTTATCCCTGATATTCAGTTCCATGTACTCAGATATATAGTATGTAACAATGATACACATTTTCTATTTGATCAGTTCTTATTCACCCTTTACCCAGAAGCAAAAACAACTTTGTTAGTATCACTTGCCCTAACCAAGTCCTAATATAACAGTGCAGTAGATGATAAGAATATAGATGATAAGAATATAGATTTTTTTTTTAGACAATTTGGATTTGAATCCTAGACTGCCACTAGTTATCTTTGTGGCCTTGGTCGAATTATTTGTATTTGATATTTCTTCCATTTCTTCATCATAAAATGGGCATTATGAAGCCTACTTCACAGGAAGTAAATGAGGATTAAATGAGGATAATACGTGTAAATTACTTGTGTAATATTAGGACTATACTAAGCGTGCTAAATATCTTATTTATCATCAATACCTATTTTACATGGTCACACTTAATTCATCTGGTATTTATTAAGTACTTATATTTGAGGAAGCGGTTTGGCAAATTGGAAGAGTATATGGCACATATTTTTTGTATGTATGTATGTATTTTTAATAAAAGTATGTATTTAAGTTATATAACATGATGATTTAATATATATATAACATAGTGAAATGATTACTCCAGTTAAGCTAATTAACATATCATCTCACCTAGTTATCTTTTGTGTATGTGTAATGAGAGCACCTGAAATCTACTCTCTCAGCAAATTTCTATTGTTTAATACAGCATTATTAATTATAGTCATCACACTGTACATTAGATCTCTAGACTTATTCATCCAATATAACTGCAACTTTGTACTCTTTGACCAGCATTTCCCCTTTTCCTCCACCTCCCTGCCCCACCTCCCTAACCATCATTTTGTTCTCTTTTTCTAGGTATTCAACTTTCTTGGATCCTACATACTAGTGAGTATCTGGCTTATTTCACTTAGTATGATGTCTTCTAGATTCATTGCAAATGGCAGGATCTCTTCCTTTCTCAAGGCTGAATCATATTTCATCATATATATTTGGATATATATACAGATATAACACACATGTCATATCTCTATATACGTATATGTGACACGTGTGTATATATGTGATATATGTGTATATATGAACACATGTGTATATGTATATATGACATATCTGTATCTATATCACAATTTCTTTATCATCCATCAATGGACACTGTTGTTTCCATATCTTAACGATGCTGCAATGAACATGGGAGTGCAGGTATCACTTTAAAGTATTTATTTCATTTCCTTTGGGGGAAGGGGGATTGCTGGATCATATGACAGTTGTATTTTTCGTTTTTTAAGGAATCACCATACCGTTTTCCTTAATAGCTGTATCCATTTACATTCCTGCCAACAGTGTACAAGGACTCTTTGCATCCTCACCAACCTTCCTATCTTTGATTTTTTTGACATTAGTATGGCAGGTATTAGACATAAGCCTACCTTCATGAAGTCTACAGTCTAGTTGAAGAGCAAATTTTACACACTTCACACATGCACATAACATTATATAAGCCAGTATATAATAAAAATGTGATATACATGGAAAAAGCTTGGATTTCGAAAAGAGAATGAGATTTGTGTGGACTAGAGAAGTAAGCAAATCTTTTGAAGGAGATTTAATAATTAATAGTAGAATGAGTAAGAACGGAGGATTTGGATTCAAAGAGATATGGTTTAAATTCTCTTTTGCACCTTTAACTGTAATCTAGGACAAATTTTTAACTTCCTTATGCCTCAGTTTCCCCATTTGCAGCATGTTGAGTCCTTAGGCTTAGGGTTGTCTGGAATATTAAGGAAGATTACGCATCAGAGTGATTAGTGCTGTTCTTGATCCATGGTGGGTGCTTTATAAACGTAGTGGTGGTAGTAGAAATTGCTATAAATGAAAACAAGAATGAAAATGAACATAGAAGCTACACACAGATCAATTTTTAATGCACCCCTATTTTGTTATTTACATACTTGATACGATTTTAAGGAAAGTAGACAGGAGCTTAATAAATACCACTTGAAGGTTGCGATGATCGCACTTTATTTACTATTCCTTTTGAACTTTTTAATAAAATACCAAGGATTTTTCAGGCTAAATTATTAAATTTAAGTAAGTTGCAGAGCCAAAACACATCCATGAATCATTTCAATTCTTTGTAGGGTATACAAATTTTTTAAAACCTCTGTACCATACATAATGTTAATTTTAAAATCAATTTATTTCCTAAAGCCCTGTTTCTATTAATAATTTTTACTTTATCCCATTCCTTTTAGATATAGTTTCATTTTATATAGTTTTGTCTCTTTCTTTCATAAAATTCTATTTATTGTTTCATTTTATATAGTTTTGTCTCTTTCTTTCATAAAATTATATTTATTGTTCTCATAATAACAAACATACATTTGAATGCAAACATAAGAGCCTTCAACAGTTATTAGTATACCTATGAGATAAACATGATTAAATTAGAGGCATTTACATCTCCGATGGATAATCCAGAGGCAAATACGTTGAATAATAAAATCTGCTTTGGTGCTCTATTAAATTATTGAAAATCTGAATGGTAAATGTTAGTATATTATAAGGCTTGATGTTTATTATATTCCCTCCACTTTTATATTTTCTTCTCATTTGGCAAAGTATTATCATCATTTCGATAATGCTGACTATACCAAATATCAGAAAAGGATTTTTAAGAGTAATTTCTATCATCAGAACCTGGGCTCCTTTCTTTCGGAAAAATATCAGCTGATTCTTCTTTTAAAAGTTTGGGTAATATCAGCAATTACTCCCCAATTAATAAAGCTCCTACTTTGAAAACTGAGAAGGAATTAATTAATCACAAGTTGATAGGTGGTGCTTCAGTAGATGAAAGGAAATTCTTCCAGGAGACAGAAACCAATGGGTTAAGGCTGAAACGCAGATGGATAAAGGAAAATGAAGAGAAGCCAGTCACAGACAGGGCTGGAGCCGAGAGCTTTGGATCCCAGAAGGTAAAGGTGACTCTTCAGGATGGTGTGCATTGAGGCAATGTCACAAGCAGGATACGCGAGACTTTTTGGTGCTCAGAGTCAGCCCTGGCTACCGAGACGACAGTAGCCAGACATTGTAGGTGTTGCTTTGACAGGAATTAGCAGAGTTTGAACTTTCACTGTGGCAATTCAGGTATTTTTTACATAGTATCATCACTAATATTGACTTTTAGGCTCTGACTGTTCTCTGAATTAGGATGGGATATTCACTCCCCTAAAAGGAGATCTTTGATTTGGGGGTAGGCATTGAGGTCAGAGGGAGTCCTTTACATCTAAGGAGTCTAGAGTTCTATGGACTAGGTACACATAAATTTCTTCAGCTCATTATTATCCTTCGGGAATTATCTTTTCTCTGAGGCAGTCCCTATGCAGTGATAGCTGTGTCCTTGAGTCTGGCATTGACAATTGTTTCTAAAATCCTGGCTCTGAGACACTCTTTGGTAATCCATTAGACACACAAGGAAAAACATTACTCTTTCAGGTCACTGGGACTACATTTATTGAATTTCTGTTTTAAGGGATTAAATGCTTAGTCAGTCAACCTTTATTGAGCACACATTGAGTATCCAGCACTACATTAGATGCCATAGGAAGGCAGAAAAGGTATAATAGATGAGATTCATTCTAATTTTGACATAGAAAAAATAAAAAGACAGAAGAGCCCTTGAAATAACAAGAAAACATGTAAAAGCACATTTTGTATATGCACCACAGTCTGTCACTGATCACACATACCATTCATTTAACAAATAGTTATTGCACACATATGATGTGTAAGAGCCTAGGTTACTGCTGTGGTGTTATGAACTGAATACAGCACAACCTACCCTTAGATTGCTCCTAACCTAGAAATAGTTGTGACAAATATATAAGGAATATGTGCAATGTGCCAAGTAACTGGTACAGATCCAAGATTGTTATAACAAAGAAAAGCATTATTAGAACAAGTGATATTTGTGTTGTCCCTTAAGAGATGAGGGAACTGCAATGGAAGGACATACGCAAAGAGATTCCACACAGAAGAAAAACATAACAGAAGACAAAGCATAGCCTATCCGTATTAGTTATCTAATGTTGTGTAACAAATTGTTTCCAAACTTACCTCCTTAAAACTATAATAATAGTTTATTATCTCTCTTGGTGTCTGTGAGAGAGGAATTGGGATTGGCTTGGCTGGCTGGTTCTGGTTTGGGATCTGTCATGAGTAGTCACACGCTGGCCAGGGCTGCACTTGTCTACATCTGACTAGGGCCAGAGGACTGGCTTCCAAGGCGGCCATCTCCAACAACTAGGAAGCTCATGTTTGCTCTGGCCAATGGTCTCAATTCCTCTTCAAGTAGGCTTTTTCATGGGCCATGCTAGCGTTCTCATAGTAGATGGCTGGCTGATGAGCAATCTAAAAGACCAAGGTAGAGACTGTGACATCTTTTATGACCTCAGAAGCCATATCTGTTATATTTTGGTCATGCGGGCTAGCACTGATTTATGTGGGAAGGAACATTATAAGAGAATAAAGATCAGGAGGTGAGGACATTGGAGGTCATCTCCCAGCTTGCATACCACTCCATTCAAAGTGAGGGTGATTTTTAAAAAAATATATGTCATAGTTGGTTTTGGAAACATCTGCAGATCTCTATCAGGAGTTCATTTGTCTACCCTCCCAACTAGAAAGTGAATACCTTGAAGTAAAAACAGTGTCTTTTATCCTGTTTTGCTCTCAGTGCCCAGAACACGCCTTGAATAGACACTTCATGCATGTTTCTTGAAGAAGTGAATTAATAAACATATGATGAATATGATCCAAGAGATAAAAATATCAGAAGCATGGGGTGAAGTCTTGATTCAGGAGAAGGTGAGAAGCCACATAAATGAGCCAGGGTCTGCAAGGAATCTGGAAAAGTAGGTAAGGTGGCTAGTAAGAATTGTAGATGTTAGTCAGCTTTAGCCAAGGCTTCCTCTGGCAGACATGATTATTTCAGTCACTCACAAAGTCTATGTTAAGGAATACAGGGGGACCTGTTGGGTAAAATAGTCCTCATAACAACCAGGGAGTTTAGATTGTCAAGACAGCTCTCTGAATCACATCTCTGAATTAGCCATCAAATAAGCACTGCTTAATGTTGTCACAGAGGTCACCGCACTGACACATTTACTGTAGGTGATAGATTGCTACTCTTCACCTTGAAGTTTCTTTGGTGGAAGTGGCAAAGAATTTGGAGTCCATTATTTGTTGTATTATTTGTTCTGCACAACTGTGATAGACCATGGCCAAACCAGTTGCATTGAAGTCCCAAGTAAACCCTGTGGCTCAACAAGAAGCAAAGGGGGACACAGACCTTAACATAGTTGCAATGCATCAAGAAATCCTAGGTGTGCCTGGGTGGCTCAAGTGGTTGATCATCCAACTCTTGATTTCAGCTCAGGTCATGATCTCAGGGTAGTAGGATCCAGTCTCCTTGTTCCTTTCCTGTCCCCTACTTGTTTCTCTCTCTCTCTCTCTCTCAAATAAATAAAATCTTAAAAAATAAAAATAAAAGAAATCATAAACCTAGAACCTGGACTTTAGGTCTGAGTGATGTAGGCTGCTAGGTTCCTGCAGCCCACGCCAAATCCACCCTTTTAGAAGTATAAATATTAGGTAGCATATCTGTGGGATCTTTGACACTCTGCACGGCTGGCAAAACTCCAAATTTTGGGAATGCATCCTGCAGAACAAAGGAGCCCCGGGAGCTAAATCTGCTTACACCATCGTGTGTCCTTCATCTGGCGCAGCCTGGTGGCTGATTCCGCACTGAAACAAGGAGAACTTAGGCTTAACAGGGCCCAAGCGGACCACTTGCCCAGCCCTGGAACATGAACCAGACTTGATGTACTGTTTTCACTCTACCCTTGAGCACAGGACTAACTAAATTCGACCCCATCTGTATACCAACAGAACTGTAAAGTTACCAGAAACACAGAAGGCTCTGTATTATCCTTTTTCTCCCCTCCCTTCATTTATTTGAAGAAAGTGGTTACAATTGTTCTTGATAACGCCATTAAAATAAGAGAGGTGAAATACTTTCCTTGAAGGCATGAGATGCGATTGGGAAGCTGACAGGGAAGGCATCTGACAGGTGCAGCCCTGCTTCCCACTCATGCTTCCCTCATGAGGTGTGCTAAGGAGCTACATCCTCTCCCAGATGCAGCCTACCTGAGCAGAGGCGGAGTCGGAGAACACAGCATGGAGGCTGTTCTGCTGGGGGGGAAATGGGTCCAGGCTAGAGTAAATATGCACAAGAGCTCAAACTCAAAGCTCTAAATGTTCTTTCATTGCTAACAAAACTGAAGAACTCTTCGCATGTGAAAGAGCTGCAATTTGCTTTTGACGGTAGTGTTATCCCTTTTTAAAAGAAGGAAGTCCAAAGGCAGTGGCAGGAGTGCACATATTGCAAGGAGAGAGCACGCCCAAGCCTGGGCACAAGGTCAAACCAGCTTCCTCTGAAACCCAAGTGAACACAATCAGCATCTATTCATGTACGCCCTCAGCTGGCACCCACGCACCCTTGCTCAACTCTTCCCTGCAACCCACTCTGCGCTGGAAATAGATCGATAGAGCGTGCTGTCAGACTTATGCAAGGCTTCCGGGCTCTCAGCCCTCTCTCAGCCTGATGTTCACAGTGAGAGTTTCCCCGTGAGGTCAAGAGTTGAGGCTTCACAGCGTTTCTGTGTAGGAGAAGAGCATCTATGGAGTTGAGATGGTAATAAAACAAAGCAGATTGGAGACTATATCAGTATTCGGGTTCTCCATTTCCTAAGTCACCTGTCTGGAGCCCTTCCCTTCTCCTTCTCCCCACAAGCTCAGTTTTGACCCCTAGTTGGGACCAGTTTTGTCTTCTACAAAGGGCTAGGAAGGAACTCTGGTTCAGCACCATGTTAGTGATGCTGGTGGCCCTTTAACTTTGGTGACCCAGCCTTACAATGACTATGCTCCTGCCATGGACCCTGAGCATCGCAGCCCCAGGCATGAGTCCCTGTCCTGGGTCCCCCAGAGTAACCTCCCTGGCCATGGCCAAGGTGGTTTCTTCCATGATTTGCCCGATCTGCCTGTGCCTCTGACGTTGGGCACTGTTTAATCCCTCTTTCTCAATTCTGTTGCATATCAGCATTACCCAAAAAGGGTTTGTGTGTGTGTATTTGTTTTTTTCCCATTTTTTTTTTAGAAATAATTGATATACATCACTGTGGAAGTTCAAGCGTGATGGTTTGATGTATATATGTTGTGAAGTGATCACCACAGTACATGTATTAACATCCATTTTTTGTTTTTTTATTTATAGCAAAATATGCGTAACATAAAATTTACCATTTTAACCACTTCCAAGTGTACAGTTCAGTGCCATTAAATACACTGGTGTATAACCATCACCACCATGTATCTCTAGAACTTTTTCATGTTCTTAAACTGAAATTCTATAACCATTAAACACTAACTCTCCTTCCTGTCCCTTCCCTGGACACTCTTTTACTATCTTCAAGGATTTGATTATTGTAGGTACCCTGCATAAGTGGAATTACACATTATTTGTCCTCTTATGCCTAGTATCATTTCCCTTAGTATAATGTCTTCAAGGTTCATCCCTGTTGTAGCATGGGTCAAAATTTCTTTCCTCTTTAAAGCTGAATAATGTTTTATTCTATGTTTATACCTTATTTTGTTTATCCACTCATCCACTGATAGACATTTGGGTTGTTTCCACCTTTTGGCTGTTGCGAATAATGCTTCTATGAACATGGGTACAGATATCTCTTTGAGTTCTTGCTTTCAATTCTTCTGGGTGGATACTTAGAAGTGGGATTGCTGGATCATATGGTAATTCTATACCATTGTTTCTGTTGTTTTAAGAGGTGACATAGTGTTTTTCACCAGCAATTCACAAGGGTTCCAATTTTTCCACATCCTTGCCAATGCTTGCTTTTTTCTGTTTTTTGATAATAGCTATGCCAGTGGGTATGAGGCGGCGCCCAGGAAGTTTAAAAAATTATCAGTTCCCATGGCTTAGTTCCAGAGACTCTGACTTACTTATTTGGAGGTGAGGCATTGTCAAAAATATTTTGAAAACTTCCCAGATGATGTTAATGTGCAGCCATTGTTGATAACCTCTAATACATTCTTGGCTTATGCTAGCTGACTCTATCCCATATTCCTAGGCTGCCTTCCTGGTCTCACATGAAGAGACAAAAGCTTAGAAGGACTTACCAAGTCAGCAGTAACTAACAAGAGCTGTCTGACTCCAACCTGTGCTCTGTCTCCTGTAACCCAACCGTGCCCTAATGGGCTATTTTCACAGGGTTCCCAATGCAATCTGCCAGCGCAGAGCACACTAAACCCTTGGATCTGGATTGTGGGGTGTATTAGTTCCTAAGTCTGCTAAAACAAATGACCATCAACTGGATGGCTTCCAACAATGGAAATTTAGTCTTTCACATCTCTAGAGTCCAGATGTCTGGAATCAATGCATTTGCAGTGTTGGTTCCTTTGGGAGGCTCAGAGAATCCCTTCCTTGTCTCTCTCCGCTTCTGGTGGCAGATGGCAACCCTTGGTGTTCCTTGACTTACAGATGCACCGCTTCAATCTGTGCCTCCATCTTCACGTGGCCTTTCCCGCTTTGTGTTTTCTCTCCTTCTGTCTCTTATAAGGACACTGGTCATTCATTCGATTTATGGCCTACCCTGAATCTCAGATGATGCCTCTTGAGATCCTTAAATTTATTTTATCTGCAAGGAACTTTTTTTTTTTTTCCAGTCAAGTTCACATTCACAAATACCTAGGGTTAGGACCTAGGCAGATTTGGCAGGTGACACATACAACCCACTAGGAGGAGTTTTCTGTTGGTCTTCCAAATGGTAATCAGTTCCATCATGAGTCAAGAGTTCAACATTTACCAAAGCTCAGTTTGTTAGAATCAAGGCTGCAATAGACTCACACTGGCATCAGATAACCAAACTAGCTGCATAAATCTTTGCCTCATGTCAAAGTGGTTGCCTGATTTTTTAGTCCATCTCTAAGGGGCTCTGGAGCAAAGTCTAATCCCTAAAATAGTTTTGAGACTGTGTTGGAGCCATTGAGGTAGTGCCAAGACCCTAACTCAAAATGCCACAGAAATACCCAGTCTAGAGCACACACTCTGCTTGTTCTCCATCTTGAAAGGATCTGCCAGAGTAGGGATATTGAAGCTGCTCTGCCATGGAAGTATCTGGGGCAAAAAGCTCCAGTCATTGGAAGGAACTCCATAGCATTTAATGCCTCCCTGGTTGAGCTCCAAGATGACCATGTTTCCATGGTGTCCTCTCTCCTTGTCTCCTTGCTTACACTTATCCCATGGAGCCTTTGGTATCCACACAGCCTCCTGGTGATTTCCAGGCTTCTTGGAAAGGAAACAATAACAACGAAGTAAACCTTTTTCTCATGGAAAAGTCCAGGGCTGCCGGCATGCCCTGTGGTGACATGGGAAGGCTCCTACCAGGCTATCTCCCTCTTCAGCTAGTTTTACCATTCTGTTTGGATGAGAAAGGCCCATCCCTAATGGTCAGTCTCTCCAGACACTGTATAATCTGCAGGCAGTTTAGGGGAGAGGAAATTGCATTTTGTCTCATAAATAACTCCACTGTGTGCCAGAATCAGGCCAGCCCCACTTTTCCAACTGTGCAGGCATCTGGGATGTTGGGTATAAAATCCTGAACTGAATTATTTTCAGTTTCGGAATGTTTGATAAGTTGTCTAAAGTGAGAACATTTTTTTTTTTCCCTCAGCATTGCAGAGAATTGTACACGTGGTCCTCACTCGCATTTTCTTTTAACATTTGGAATGATTTTATTACAAACTATGACTCTATTAGGAGTAAATACATCTGACAACACCAAATGCAGTCTCCCAGTGGACTTAGCCATTTGTAAAACTATCAGAGAATCTACAGGCAAAGGTTTTAAGAAGTGAGAGCAGCAATTCATCAACTCTTCATGCATATTCTCTTGACTGCCAAGGAAATTAAATTTGTTTTCACCTACTGAAACCTCAGCACATTTTTATTATATAAATATAATATGTGTTTAATGCTAATTGCAATCAATTTATCCATTATGGTGAAAACCTAGTCATACTTTTTTTCTCATGAAAAGTTTTGTCTTAGCATGTCCATTGGTGCTCTGATTTGTGGGTCTATATTCTAATGTTTTTGTCAATTTACAACTTTTTATAGGGAACTGCCAAGTTGATCGTTTTTATATTTTATTTTCTCCTGTTAGTATGCTTAGTTAACTATATGGAAACAGTACAAGTTTAGGGACAGGAGCATATTTTTTTTGCCACCAAGGGCTTAGAGGAGAGCGTGGTTCATAGTAAGCATTCCATAACTGTTTATTGAAATGTAGATATATGTGAAGTGGGTGTGTGCCTTATATACAACACAGAAGCTTAATCTCCCCCAACATTTTATTTTCTTCATTTTTTTAAAGATTATTTAAAATTTATTTACTTGACAGAGAGATAGAGAGAGGACAAGTAGGCAGAGCGGCAGGCAGAGGGAGAGGGAAAAGCAGGCTCTCTGCTGAGCAGGGTGCCCGATGCGGGGCTCGATCCCAGGACCCTGGGATCATGACCTGAGCTGAAGGCAGACACTTAACTGACTGAGCCACCCAGGTGCCCCTCATTTTCTTCATTTTTAATAGGTCTACATGAGTTCTATTATAAGCCCTCTCAAATCTTAGTAGGGTATTTTCATTAGACATATACAAAACAACATAATATATAAACGTTGTAGTGTACAAAGTGCTAACTGATATATGTAAAGATGTTCTGTCTTATTAATAATAAAATAAATAGATGCAAATTAAAACTGCAAGGTAACATCTCTCAGTTTGGCACAAATGTAAAAGTTTGATAACATTTTGATCATTTCGAGCTGATCGGAGCAATGTTATACATTGTTGATGAGAACTGAATCGGTACATGAATTCAGGAATAAAAATGTTCATTTTACTTAAGAAAGCCATCTCAGCATTAGAAATGAAGCCTACAAAAATAATTGCGCAAGTCTGTAAACACACACATACAAAGGACCTTGTGAAAACAAATAATTTGAAATGAGTTCAGTGCCATCTCTTGAGGCATGAATCAAGAAACTGTGGTTCGTACAATGGAATATAATACAACATTTATACAGAACAAGGTCAATCTATATGGCCTGGAAAGATGACCAAGATATATTGTTACATGAGTTATGGACCAATATGTAGAGACAGAACAATTCTGTTTTGTTTATTATTTATTTATTTATTTATTTGAGAGTGAGAACGCTCTTGTGCAAGCGGCGGAGGTGGGGAGAGAAGCAGAGGGAGAGGGAGAGAGACAATCTTAAGCAGACTCCCTGCTGAGCATGAAGCCCAATGCAGGGCTCAATCCCAGGACACTGAGATCATGACCTGAGCCAAAATCAAGAGTCGAATGCTTAATCAACTGAGCCACCCAGGCACCCCAATTCTGTATTTTACTAGAAAAAAATGTTTTTATATATGCATAAGTATGAGTGCATATAGGTATAAATCAGAAAAGCAGTGGAAGATTGACCACGTAATTTTGTCTTATTAGAGTACTGTATTTCCCACCTTTCAATTTCAGTGTTAGAAGAATAAAAATAGGGACGCCTGGGTGGCTCAGTGGGTTAAAGCCTCTGCCTTCGGCTCAGGTCATGATCTCAGGGTCCTGGAATCGAGCCCTGCATTGGGCTCTCTGCTCATCAGGGAGCCTGCTTCCCCCTCTCTCTGCCTGCCTCTCTGCCTACTTGTGATCTCTCTCTCTCTGTCAAATAAATAAATAAAATCTTAAAAAAAAAAAAAGAATAGAAATAACTCAGAGCAAATAGCTAAAAACATATTAAAAGTATAAGAAAATATATGATTATTAGAAAAATCTTATATTTTCTTATACTTTTAATATGTTTTTATTTTTTTATTTTTATTTTTTTAACTTTTATTTTATTTTTTCAGTGTTCCAAGATTCATTGTTCATGCACCACACCCAATGCTCCATGTAATATGTGCCCTCCTCAATACCCACCACCAGGCTCACCCAACTCCCCAACCCCCTCCCCTCCAAAACCCTCAGTTTGTTTATCAGAGTCCCGTCTCTCATGGTTCGTCTCCCCCTCCAATCTCTCCCAATATGTTTTTAGTCCTTATTCTTTAAATCATCTTTAAAATCACTGACATTTGGGAGTCTGGTAGTTAGACAGTCATTAAGAAAGGGAGGAAAAGCGAATGTTTTGCGGGGAGCTGTACAGATTACAAAGAATGTTGGAGAAAATTCGGGCTGAGATGGGGGGGCTAATAAATTACAATTCAAAGATGTATTTACTTTTTTAGCAAGTTTTAAATTCAGTATCTAGTGTTCTTAGAACTGTTCTCCTAGGGCTCATCAATGACCCAAACTGGCACAGTCTGGCTGCTAAGTGCTGTGGAAGAGATAGGCTCCTCTCCTCCACCACTTCCTTCTGAGCACCTCCTACTCTTGACCTTGTGTGCGCTGAGGAGAATAGGTCAGGCAGGGCTGCTGCTCCTGTGAAGCTGGTGGGAGTATCTGATGAGCAAATAAATATGGGGTGTTTCTGGTAGTGATAAGAGTTAGGAAGAAAACAAAGCCGGGACGATGATGGGAGTAAGTAGGTTTAACTGAATTTATGTGGCTACTTTCGATAGAGTGATCAGAGAAGGACTTTCCAGGAAGGGACATTTGCCCTGAGAACTGAACACTGAAATGGGGTAGCCCTGTGAAGATTGGAAAGAATGATATTCTGGGCAGAAAGAAAGGTACAAACAAAACAAAACAAAACAATAACTATATCTATATCTATATCTATATATATATCTATATCTATATATATATATATAAACAATATAAAAAACAAAATAAAACAATAACTATATATATATATATATATAATATATATAAACTTTAGGGTATATATATAAACCCTAAAGTTGCTGTGGTCAGAAGTGGTGGTCACTGTGCTGCCCTAAACTCATATATTAAACCTCTAACTTTCAACATAGCTATATTTGGAGATAGGGCCTATAAGGAGGAAATTAAGGTCATAGGGATGAGGCCCTGATACCCTAGGAGTAGTGTCCTTACAAATGCTCTCTCTTCCAGCTGTGTGAAGACACAGTGGCAGGCTGGTGTCTGTAAGCCAGGAAGAGAGCCCCCACCAGAAACCAAACTGGCCAGCACCTTGATCTTGGACTTCCCAACCACCGGAGCTGTGAGAAAATAAATTTCTGCCATTTGAGCCACCTAGTCGATGGCATTTTGCTATGGCAGCCCAAGTTGACCAAGACATTAGGCTTAGGGTATACCGAAGTTAGAGCTCATAAAACGTCCTGACAGGTTGAAAGTGCAGAATAGGGGAAAAAAGATTAAAGGTGACATTGAGGCTTTTTGCTTGAGTGACTGCTGGGATGCATTAAATTCGATGGGAAGAGTGGGAGTGGGAGGGGAGTACATGAAGGGGAAGTACATGAATGGGAGTGGGAGGGGAGTACATGAAGGGGAAGAGGCAAAATCAGGAGTTTTGTTGTACACTCATTAATTTTAAGATCGCCACCTGTTAAACATTGTCATGGTGTCAGACATACAAGTTGGGGCCAAGTTGAGTGTCATCACCATTTAGATTGGGTTTAAAGCTGTGGAACTGCAGGAGTCCCTCCTAGCACGATGTGTCCGCAGGGAGCCCCGTGGCATTTCAACAGTTTGAGGAGCACTGAAGACAGAGACACCAGCAAAAGTAGAAGAAGTTTGTGACACAGGAGAACACCAGAAACCAAGAGCTGGTAAGTGTTGCTAAGAGGTTGAGTGAGATGAAAACAGAGATTGCAGGCTGGGTTGGGCAGGCAGAGGTCCTAGGGCCTTTACACGCCAGGAGTCCCAGTGCAGTAGGGGGAAGCCAAAGCCTGACTGAAAAGAGTGAGAATGGAGGTAAAGAAGTAGAGACGAGTTATGTGTGGAACTGTGCCCCAGTGAGAAGCAAAGGAATGAGACTGTACATAAAAAAGATGAGGGTCAAGAGACAATTTTAAAAAATATTTTTGTGATGGAAAATTTAAATGCATAAAAAAAGTAGATCCAATAGTACAGTAGACTTCACACGCATCAACAGCTTTAAGAATGAGCAATCTTGGGGCGCCTGGGTGGCTCAGTGGGTTAAGGCCTCTGCCTTCGGCTCAGGTCATGATCTCAGGGTCCTGGGATCGAGCCCCGCATCAGGCTCTCTACTCAGCAGGGAGCCTGCTTCCCCCTCTCTCTCTGCCTGCCTCTCTGCCTCCTTGTGATCTCTCTCTGTCATATAAAGAAATAAAATCTTTTTTTAAAAAAAGAATGAACAATCTTGTTCATATGTACTTACACAGTTCTGTATTATTTTGAGGCAAATCCTATATATAATTTCATCTGTACTATTTGAGAGTATATCTCTTAGAGACAAGGACTCCTTGCAAAGAAATATAATCACAATACCCTACGACGCCTAAAAAGAACTGATAATAATCTCTTAATACCAAACATCTAGAGTGTTCAAAGGTCTAATTATCTCACAAATGTCACAAGTTTGAATGATTTGTTTGAATTAATTCCCAAACAGGATCTACACATTGCACATTCTTTTGGTTTGAGATTGCTATATCTTTTTTTTGTTGTTTTTGTTTTGTTTGTTTTGCTATGTCTTTTAAATATTTTGGTCTAAATATTCTCTCTCCATCTTTTGTCCCCCTTGTAATTTATTTTCAATGAAACCAGTATGTCCTGTAGAGTTTCCTACAGTCTGAGTATTCCTGATTGAACTTCTGTAATTTTGTTGAACTGAGTTCTCTTCTTTTGTATTTCCCCCAAATTGGTGGTTGGATCCAAAAGCTTGATCAGAATCAGGTTTAAATATTTGGCATGATTAATTCAGAGATGATGGTATGTTTATCCATCAAGAAGAACATAATGTCTGGTTGTCTCTCTTTTTGTGTTGTTAGCAGCTATTGATGCTCTCTGTTCAGATATATTAATTCTTTAGGGATTGCAAAATGGTGACCTTCCAATTGTATCCTTGCTTCTTTATTAGCTGGAATACTTCCCTTATCAATTTCTGGTTACTTACTGTTGCAGTTTGGTTAGGAAAGACAGAACAAATGTTTCATTCTTTCTCTTTAAGAGTTCTGAAAAATAAGTAAATTCTTTAGTATCTTCCAACAATGAATGATTTTTTTAAAATAATACAATGAACTCATGGATTTAAATATACTCATTGTGTTTCAATACAGTGTAGTTAGTATCCTGAAGTTCAAATTGCCCCCATTGTGGACCATGGGAGTTTCTTCAATTTGGCCCCAGAATATTTTTGACATACCCTGGTAGTTCTTTATAGATTCCTTGCTATCTGGTATTCTAGGCTTATCTTGTCTGATTTCTATCTTAGATGATAAACAGCTGTTTCTTCAAAGAGAAGAATTTTTATATTAAGTATGAGATACTGAAGCGTATTTGTACATTGAGGGGGATAATCCAAATGAGAGGAAATAACTACAGGAGCACAATCCTCAGTAGGTAAGGGAGGATGGGGCAGGTGGGAAGGTTAGCCATAGACTGGAACAGGGACAGTTAATTCATTGTAGTGGTGCACTGGGCAAGGCAAAATGCTCTAGAAATATAGGAGGTGTATCAGCGACTAAAAAATAAAACTGCCGGTGTAATTCTGCATTAAGTTGCCACGTTTCCCACTTATAAATTCTACACTTACAGGTATAAAACTCACCTAGTTATTTCCTCAATAACTAATATGCTGAACACTTTTGTTGCCCTGTAAATAACTTCCACAATCAAAAATCTCAAAATAGGGGCTCCTGGGTGGCTCAGTCAATTGAGCATCAGACTCCTGGTTTCAGCCCTGGTCATGATCTCAGGGTCATGGGATCAAGCCCCACATGGGACTCCACACTTTGTTCAGAGTATGCTTGGGATTCTCTCTCTTCCTCTCCCTCTGCCCCTCCCCCCAAACTCTCTTTCTCTAAAATAAATAGATAAAATCTTTAAAAGGAAAACCAAAAATCTCAAAATAATGACTAGCAAACTTTCGAGATTTTTCATGGATTGTTAAGATTTCAAACTCAAAATAAAAATACTTAGCTTTCCAGATATAAATATCGCTTATTTAAAATTATTTTCATTTTCATTTTCAAACTGAGTATTCATTTACTCCTGATATATTTGAAAAAGTGAAAAATACTGATCTTGTGGTTTCTTTGCTTTTACTGGCTTGAATCATGACAATAGGAGGGTCTCTCTGTAAGTCACAAAGTTCCCAACTAATGAATGTCACTGACATACAAATAGCTATCCCATCTTCTCTGACTTGGCTAAAGAGGTATCCCCACCCCCTTCCTTCCTACTCATTACTGCTGATAGATCTATTTCATTCCTCTCTTTACAGGGGCGGTACCATCATCTCTTCTCCCCATTGCCTTCCCATGTTTGTTTCACTACATTATTAATGCTTTCAAGGAATGTCCAGATATTATAAAACAAAATAAAACAAAGAACAGAAAAGTGTGAACAGAAAATAGTGAATGTTTGTCTCTTTAGGCCTGTTGTAGATGTGCTACATGAGATTGGCACTCTCCCCTCTCCCCATCAGAATTCCTTCTCCCTTGGATTCTTGTCCCCAGTTGGATGAGAGGGCAATTTGGAAGACATAGGATGGGTTTAAGTCATCTTGAAATCTGAAATACATCTTTTAATGCCATTCAAGCAAGAGACTACAAAAAGATAACCTTAGAAC
This sequence comes from Potos flavus, assembly GCA_028534135.1. NCBI lineage: Eukaryota > Metazoa > Chordata > Mammalia > Carnivora > Procyonidae > Potos > Potos flavus. The sequence goes on along the minus strand of CM052883.1, from coordinate 125,553,871 downwards.
AAGCCCTTGACAATGGAAGTGGTTAGGAAAGAAAAAGAGAAATGTAGGGAGGAGAAAAGTAATGATGGTAAATGTTACAGCTGTGAAATATTGCTTAGAATTGCCCAGCAAACATTGAAAAAGGAAACTGCTCTCCATTCTCTTCTTTCTTCCTGTGACATCAAGGCTCCCTGGCCCCAGGATCCTGAAACTGATCTAAAAATTAATGGTACTAATATGCCACAGGGCAGCAGCACTAGAGTTAAAAAGTATGATTTTGAGGAACTTGACTAAAATGATTTGGATGGAAAAATTTCATCCAATTTTTTAGTAATCAGTGTTCAAACTATCTTTGGAGCCCAGTGTAATCATAAATTGCAAATACATACATGAGCTGTTTATGCAAAGTCAAATTTTCAAAGTTCAAATTAGAATCTAATCGCTCAGCTTACAGAATTATTCACCCTAGGATTCCTTTACAACAGGAACTTTTTTAGTGTTTGGTTCCAGACCATTAACTACTTGATAGAGAATCTATGAGTTGGTTAAGCAGCCTAATGTATAAAGTTGGAAATTGTTAGACAAAAATAGGAGAAAAATGAATCTTAAATAAATTATAGGGAGATAAGAAAATAGAATTGATTTATTGATCGATTCATCTTACAAATAAATCTATTTGTGAAAGTGAAGCTGAGCCTTAATTGCTGTTCACCAGGTGCATAGTATAATTTTGTTGTATTTTGTTACAGGGAGAGATCAAGTATTTTCTTCTTACAACATGAAATACTTATGGACATTTCCTTATTCCATCCTATAGATTTATCTGAGTATTATATTACACATCTAACTGAAAAGTTTATAAATTTGCATCCTGTTTGAGAAAGGAAGTGCAGTGTCACTGCCACATATATCCTAGGGAATTATTAAAATTTAACGAGCATCAGTTAGTGATAAATCCTGGAGTGATAATAGAAACAAAATGGTGAAGTAAGGTAGTTATCTAGGTAATCTGGGAAAATGCAGAGTTGTTTTTGCTTGATTCTTCTGGATTTTTAAGAATATTCCCCTAGAATTTAATATTTACAACCCTGAGTGATTTGAGTGGGGCAGAAGTTTAGCCATCTGTCCACAGAGAGTCTTTGTTCTGAGCTGGCAATTGAATCACATGCATAGAAGGAAACCTCTCTCATTATACATGACTCTCCAGCTGAAGGTTGAAAGCCAATAAACACTTCATAATACTAATTCAATTCAACTCGACAATAGTGAGCGCCGATCAACTGTGCTAGATGCTGGGATTACTGAATCTGGAGTCTCATGGGGTTTATGATCTAGTGAGGAACACTAAAATAATAACACATTTTAACTTAAGATATGACATGCTCTAAAAGCAATGTCTAAACAAAATTCCATGGGTATAAAGCAAGTAGACACATTTGTTCTGGGAAGTCTTTGTGGAAAATGCTTCTTTTAAGACTGGCCTTCAAGGACAAAGAAGTTTTCAATAGGCTGAGATGGTCGAAGATACTTTTCTGAAAGAAAAGTACAGAGGCAGGAAAACACAAGACATCTTTAGAGAACTATGAGATGTCCTGTGGGACTAAAACTTAAGCTGTGGGAATTTGCTGTGGTATTCAGAAATACAGTTCAAGACCCGAATTACAGCTTTTGGCAAACTAAGACAAGAAGACTGCTTTCCTAATTGGCAATAAGTAGCTGGGGAAGTTTTTGATCATAGATTGTTCTGCTTAGTGAAAGTAGCTCTTGTACTAGTTTGCAGGATTGGAAGGGAGAGAAACTGGAGTGTTGGAGATCAAATAGAAAACTTGCGTTTGCCTAATGAGGAGCAAACGGGGCTCTGAATTAGTACAGGAGCAATGGGAATGGAAAGATGGGGTGGTCTCTAGGTTTTATCAAGGGAGGATTGTGATAATCTAGTGACAGACTGGGGAGCATGGGAGTGGGGGTGATGCAGGAGCCCCATACATTTATGCAGAGGAAGAGAAAGGGAAAAATATGAGATGGTATAAGTAAGGAGAAGGCCTACCCTATATCTCAGAAACCAAATGAGGAGAGGATTTCAAGAAGAAGGTCAACAGAAACAAATTATTCAGAGAATTATAGTAAAATGAAGACAAAGAAGAAATACGTAGATTTAACAGAGGAAGTTACTGTTAATTTTTTCTTAGATTTGTTTAGAAAGATTTTGTTTAGATTTGTTTAGAGAGAGAGAGTAGGGAGAGAGGAAGAGAGAGTCTTAAGCAGACTCCACACTGGGGGCAGAGAGGAAGAGAGAGTCTTAAGCATGCTTGAGTCCACGCTGAGGGCAGAGCCCAACATGGGCTTGATCTCACAGCCCTGAGACCACGACCTAAGCTGAAACCGAGAGTCAGATGCTCAAACTACTGAGCCACCCAGGCACCCAAAAGTTGCTGTTAATTTTTTATAATGTGATGAGATCAGAAGCTAGATTGCAATGGGTTGAGAAGTAAATGAAAAGTGATACCTGAGAAAACAAGAGTGGAGAATTATTTTTGAGAAGTGGTGGCGAAGTGTAAATGAGAGAGGGCTGTTATTCTTTGAAGAGAATAAGATTGAAAAGAAAGCCTTACTAGGACAAGGAAAGCTGATTCTAAGGAGACAGCAAAGAGGTGAGATGGTCTGTTACACTGATGTCCCCCCAGTGAGCTGTGTCTCCCAGTATTCGTGTCCTTGTGTCCCCTTGAATCTGGGATGGCCTGATGATCAATAGAATGTGATATTCTTGGAAAAGCTTCCAAGTCAAGGCATTGAGAAGACCTGACAGCTTCTACTTTTGTACTCTGGAGAAGCCAGACACCATACAAGAGCTCTGAACCTAACACCATCCTGCTGTGGGGGAAACCTAAGCTATCCACGTGGGAATGCCACATGGAGTGAGAAAGATGTCCAGCCAGCTCCCAGATGGTTTAGGCATTCCCTCTGTGGCACCAGACATGAGTGAAAAAAGCCAGTTTGGGCTTTCCAGCCTCAGAAGATGTGTTTTGGATCACTGAGGAGACCTGCTCTGCCCAAACTTCAGACTTGTGAGTGCATACATGATTGCTGTTTGAAGCCGCTAATGTTTTTGAATGCTTTTTTATGCAGCAATAAGTGCCCAGAACAGGTGGTTGAAGAAAGAAAAAAAACAGGGGGCACCTGGATGACTCAGTCGGTTAAGTGTCTACCTTTGACTCAGGTCATGATCTCAGGGTCCCGGGATTGAGCCTGCGTCAGGCTCCCTGCTCAGCAGGGAGTCTGCTTCTCCCTCTCTCTCTGCCCCTCCCCGTGCTCCTTCTCTCTCTCTCTCAAATAAATAAATAAAATATTGGAAGGAAAGAAAGAAAGAAGAAAAGAAGGGAGGGAGGGAGGAAAGGAGGAAGGAAGGAAGGAGAAAGAAAAAAAAAAGAAAAAGAAAAAAGTGTTAAGGAGACTGGCTGGCTGGAATAAGGCCCCAAAGAAAATGAGGGAAGATAGGATCAAGTGGAAAAACTGGTCTTCAAAGTAAGGACACTGCTTTTTTTGAGGCAGAAATGATTGAGAGAAGGATGGATAAAAATTAGATAGGGGTGGAAAGGAAAGTGGACCGACTCAAGCTAGACAGGGAGGCACTGTGTTGAGAATGAGAGTTGCACAAAGGAGCTGAAAGCTAAAGAGGACAAAATGGTCAATTCTGCATGAAATAAGGGTTCATCCAGGGAAGACTAAATAAAGGGCAGAGTCGCTGTAAGCATCCCCAGGTGAGTGTGTTGGCCACGAATTGGTAATGAGACCAACCGCTCTGGGATTTTCGTACCCACCCTTACTGAGATTGGCTTACTTCAGGGATCAAAACCTACTGGGTAGGTGGGTGAACAGCCATTCTATTTGCTTTAGGAGATGTGGACTCTAATTATATAAACAATAAATATAAACAAATGGGGGAAAAGGTAACCCAACTGGAATGTTCAAGTGTTTCAAAGTTTTTCAGAGACTCTTCCCACTTTTATAAAAGAATCCATGCACCTGCTACTTGCCCATTTGCAATACTGGAAATGATTTCCATTAGCAGTTGCTGAATCATATACCTGAGATTACAGACAATGCTATTTATACTAAAGAAATTGAGTGCACATCTATTTTAGCTTCCTGTCCTATTTTCATACTTCCATCCATTTGGATATTTGTCCCATATGTTGTCCTCAGCACTCTGTCTTAAACTGCTGTCTAGTTACAGCTCAAAAAAGCTTCTCTTCCAAATGGGACTTTATTTCAGTAGGGGGCTGTACTTCCTTTCAATCTATTACTTAACTGACAGATACTGTGAAGGTTAATTAGTCAGTTTTTAAAAGCTCTCTGTGATGGCAAAGAGAAAAAAGTGAGTTTTATACCCTTGAATGGTACAGAATGACTTGACCTTTTTTTTTTTAGTAGCTCCTTATGTGAAAGGTAAACTACTGGAGGGGTTTGGAATATGAATAGCTGTGGAAACCCAAAGCTAAATGATCCAATGACTTCAAAACACTAATGGGAGTATATGACATGCCCATGTCACTAGTGAATAAAATCCAGTTGCTTCCACCTGGTCCCTCACCTTGTCTTGACCTGTAGGGGCTCCCTGTTCCCTGACCCCTCACTTCTCTGAGCCTCAAATTCATGGTTAGTTTGATAGTTGGCTTTGAACTTCTGATCTACTGATGTTTGTGCCAGAACCTAACTATGTTGCTTCTCTCAGTTCTGGCTGCTTAGTCTGTGACACGCTGCCATCAACACGCCTGGAGTTTCACACTTTGACATACTTGTCACTAGGATGTGACCTCACAATAAGGAAAGAACTTGCCAAGATGCAAAATCCATTGACCTGTACCATGCAATGCCTATTGTCGTGGCTGAACACAGAGGGTACCCAATGGCCTTCAGGTAGTTCTAGAAGCTACAAATTAAGTTGATTTACCAGGAAGTTCCAATGGGCCCTTTAAAACACGAGATGGCATGGGTTGTTCCGATTACATAGTGTTCCAGTTACATTCAGTGGGAAGATCTGAGTTAGAATTCATTACTGGTTGTTTCAGTCATTAGCTGGGAACTGATTTAGGACAGCTTTATGCTCATACCTATGTGCCGGAAGTTATATATTAGGACAAGCATGGACTCTCAAATTAAATGAATAGCAGGCTGGATGAAATTGAGGGTATATATCATCGTATGTACCATGGACAAGCAAACGAAGCATTTCAACTGAAATAAAAACACATTTTTGCTATTCCAGTCAAACTACATGCTAAATAGATTGGGCAGGAGAAAATAGCATCAAACACATCTATGGCTTGGAAACTGGATTGGCATCAACATAGCCGGGGAAGTTCAAGCCAGATTTGAGATGTGCTGAAAACCAAATTTCCTAAAGGCCTGGGAGACTTTGGCACGTAGTACTGAGCCGTTAAATTCTAGAGCGATCTCATCTGTGCCAGCTACTTAACATCACCAATATCAAACTTGCCTAACTACACTGCAGCTTTACTGAAACTGAACTTTTTTGGCCTGAATAGGTGCTGAGGGTAAATGGCAAGACGAGACTGATCTGCTGCGCCGAAAGCCGAGGAGAAACCGTCGTAGGAGGCTCGAGCACGGAGATCTCCTCAGACATCTGGCAGCACGATTTCCATGTACGGAATAGCCATTACCCGGTTTGCAACAACAGACTAAGCCAACTCACTTCATATAAACCTTTTGAAACAATAATTAGGAACCAAGATGTCCCGAAGGTCCTAAAGTGAAGAGTGAGGATCTCAGAGAGCAGCACAGGGACCGGTAATTGCTACTCTGTGGAATAAAAAGAACACTTTTAATACATGCTTGCGGCGGACGCTGTTAGACGTCGCCCAGATGCCCCTTTGGGGCTGGGCAGTTCTTTCCCTCAGCTGCACGGGACCTTGGCTGCTATCGCAGCCGATTTTCTAACCTTCTGCTGTAGAGAGCTGCCTTTCCCAAGGTCATGCCCCCTCCTGGGACAGCCCACATCCAGTGACTGTCCAATAGGGGCTACAAAGGCCTCTCCGGCTTCTCTTGATTCAAGAAACCCTGAAGGTCCATCCCATCCCAGTTAATTAGTTCCCCAGTAGGACTGCAGGAGGCCTCATTTCCATCGGCCTCATGTTCCTTCTCGCTCTGCCCTACTAACCTGCACCCCTTATGCTCCAACGGGTGCTGTGGCTGAGAGGTCTCCTCAATAAAGCTCTTGCAGGCAAATCTCTGTCTCAATCCCTTTCCCCAGGAACCCAACCTAAGACAATGCTGATCTGATACTAACCACACGTGGTGGGACAAAAATGATCAGCAGATGTTTGTTCCTGGCCTTCTTTTCTCCTACTCTTCTGAAGAGGAGTCAGACTTTCCCTGTTTCATTTCTTGCCCCCTGCCCCACCTCTTCCCAGCAGCATACTGCCTGGCAGAGTTTTGACCAAAAGAGAAAGGTGGTGGAGAGAACGGTGAGAAGAGGTGCAGAAGAAGCTGTGGCAAATAATGAAACTATTGAGAGGTAGAAGGGGGGGTTTAAGAAAGATCATTGTGCTCAGCCTGGCCCTTCCATGGCATTGAAACAATGGAAGTACAGAACATGAATTGTTCGGAAATTAATTTTTGAGACTGGACTGCATTTCCACCCTGAGTTTGGGTCACAGCGGTCACAATTTTTAAGCTTTACATGTGAATATAGGCAACCTCATCTTGGGATGTCAATGGTGTTTCAGGAGTGTTTTAAGATGGGGCATAGTTTTACTGTGTATAATCCACGTTCTTTGAATGCAAGAATTTAAGTCAATGGAAATAGATTTATAGAGTTCAGGGCTTTAAACAAAAATGTGTGTAATAATAGAAAAATAATTAAACTATTGTTTCAGCCTTTATCACGAAAGCCATATAAACAACTAACTATTAACATATTCTTCTAAAACATCTACACATGTCAGCCATGTGCATGTGGGAGCTGAGGACAGCAGGACAGCAGACTCTAGGGGTATAATGGTTGTAGGAATTTACCTGCAGGAGATGCTCCACAACAAGCCTTTTAGATTCTCTAAGTTACAATGTTTGCTGTAATGCCCGAGAGCAATGGCACATAAACGGAATTGGCGAGGAGTCTGGCCAGGCTGGAGTCCACTCAGGAGTACCCGTGGGGTACTGACAAGAAGAGGTCCCTGTCATGATAGGCTCTGTCGGCCCTGGACCACAGCCAAACTAGACTCTCTCGGAGTGGGTCCGAGTTGGTTGTGAATCATAGCATCTTGAGCTTACAGGGTGGGTGTTTTTCTACTTTCTTCTTTCTTTCTGTTGAGAATTGTCAGCAGTTTTTCTTAAGGGTAGAACATTTCCAAGAATAAGCCTTAAAATACAAATAAGTATTTTAATGATGAGCTTAAGACAAGTTTTCCAAACATAATATTTTCACTGGGGTATAGTTCCAAAAGCTGGTGGTGATCATGAGCTGTTAGCAGTCTAGGAATCAGATGCAGTGATGTTCCAAATCGACCAAGATGCTCCAAACAGTCATCCTTGGACTTGTTCTTTCAAGACCTAATAGACAACATGTCCTCTTGAGAATCTCTGTTCTTGAGTTCGGTTGCTAAATCCAGGGACAAAGGACCAATTGGGGAAACTCAGGACAAGTAGATTAAACATTCTTCACAGGCAAGGCTGGGGTGTGGTGGGTGGCTCGTGTCCTTTCTGTGGCCTGTGCTCCTGGCCACCTTTGAGGTTGATTGTCAGCAATCAATACCGATGAGCTTTGATTTTGTTTATTTTTATAATTTCTCTTATAATCGAAATTTTAAAAAATTAGATCAGAAGCATTGACATGTCTTTTTTATAATGTTAGCTGATACATGATATGTGTTTCTGTTCCAAAACAGAGATGTGTAGAAATTTAGTGCTTTGAATCTTACTTTAAAAAAACCTTTATATTGAAGTACAGTATATATGTAATGGTAAGTAAACCTTTTCCTAGTGTAGAGCTCAATGAATTTTCATAAATCCAGTTGAACACATCCAGTTCAAGAAACAGAACACGATCAGCACCTGGCAGCTCCCCCTTCACTCCCTTCCGGTCACTGACACTCCCAAGGGAACTCACTACCTTGACCCTTTACTCTTTGGGTTAGTATCGGCTGTTTTTTTGTATTGTATGTAATTAGACACATAAAATCCAGACAGTCCCTGACTTAGGATGATTCAACCTAAGATTTTTCAGTTTTACAATGGTGCACAAGCAATACACATTCAGTAGAAACCATACTTCAAATTGTGAACTTTGATCTTTTCCCGGGCTGGCAACATGCAGCTGGAAACTCTCTCATGATGCTGGGCAGCGGCCTCAACTCCCCATCAGTCACACGATCACATTCACGAGCGTAAACGACAGACACACAGCTATTTTGGTTTTCACTTTCAGCACAGTAGTCAATAAATTACATGAGATAGTCAACACTTTATTATAAAGTAGCCTTTGTGTTAGAGATCTCTGTCCTACTGTAGGCTAATGTAAGTGTTCTGTGCATGTTTAAGGTAGGCAAGGCTAAGCTATGATGTTCAGTAGATTAGGTGTATTAAATGCATTTTTGATTTATGATATTTTCAATTCATAAGTCCAGGGAGATCTATGCATACTTTTAGTATCTGGCTTCTTTCAATTGATATTACGTTTGTAAGAGTCATCCTTATTATTGCAAGTGGCTGTATATCGTTCATTTTTATTGCGTAGTATTCCACTGTATGAATAGACCATAACTTATTTATATACCTTCTTCAACACTTATTTATAATTTCTTCTTCTAGCAACATTGCCCCTATGACTAGATGAAAAAACCTAACTTCAGTTACTTTGTCTGAATCTCTGAGGTCAAACGATGCCCTCTGGAGGAAGAGGCTACCCTTTCCCACGCTTGTAATTTCTTCAGTGTCAGAAAGCCATTCTGGTTCACTTGGATAGCCCAGAGCTGTACTGTTAATCCCGTATAGCTCCTGGCCAGACATGACTACTGAGCATTTGAAATGTGACTGGTGTGTGTTAAGATGTGCTGCATGGGTAAAACACACATTGTGTTTCATAGAGTTGGCATGACAAAAGTAATGTAAAACAATTCAATAGTTTTTACATCAATTGGTTATTGAAATAATTATAATTTGGCTGAATGAAATATATTATTAGAATTAATTTCACCAGTGTGGTTTTTTTTTACTTCGAAAATCGTGGCTACTAGAGAATTTAAAATTGCATAGGTGGCTTTCATTTGATTTTTACAGGATAGAGCTGACTGGGAGCATGGTCTCATTTAGGTGGCTCATTTAGCTTCTGTTAGATTCAGAATGTGAAACCAGATGATCTCTAAAGTCTTTTATTCGAAAAATCTTCTGAAGGTCCAGGTGCCCGTTGGAAGCAGTGTGTGGATGCTCTCAGTCAGGGTACAATTGGCCCGTCAGCAGGTTGAGGTTGGTGCAGGTGAGAACCAGTGCACTCCTGCCTCAGGACCTGAGCGCTGCACATGCGCTTTGGGGAGCCAACAAGTGTGGGTAATACATTAAGCACTGCTACCACTTTAATTAAAAATGTGACAAGAGATGTTGGTTATGAAAGTATAGGAGACTTCACATTTCCAGCTTCCATAGAGAAACCTCTTATCGCTTCACTTAACACTGTTTATAGCTGCTGTTGGTTTATATGGAAAATGTGGCAGCTAGAGTTCTAACGATTTATATATGGCAATATAATTTATATGAAGTCGTTTTGGAGGCCAGGTGAATAATGAAAGTGTCAATTAATTTTAAGTTTTTGATGACGTGTTTAGGTTTTATCATCCACAGACCGCGTTTTAGATCAATTTCAAGCATTCACATTAAGGTGGTCCCACAAGTCCCAGAGCCATAAAGAAATTAAGATGATTCTAGTGAAATAGAAATATGATATGTAAGAATTGTTTCCAGAATGGAGATAGTATTCCTAACAACTTTACCGAATACCGCATTCTTCTCAAAAGTGACGTTTTATTCTTACTGACCGCTTTTAGCCTGGAAGAATTTGGGACTGTTAAACATTTCACTGGACAGATAGATTTTTAAATTTCTCAGTTTATCTGAGTTTTCAGATTTTTTTTTACCCACGTCTTCCTATTCTTCTCCAGTGTCATTATTACTCGTTGTTGGCAAATATGCCCACATAACCTCTTATCTTTCAAGTCATAAGAGTTTTGAATTATTAAAAACCTATAGAAATATGGCTTCTTGATTGTGCATTATATTATATTCCTAATCCCCAGTTCCTCTAATCCCTTAATTAAAACTGGAGCAATTTAAATCATTGCAATGATGTTTTTGTGATTCTATATTTTAATTGCATTTAAATGATGAATATTTGATGCTGTATGTTTGTCAGACAAATAGGAATAAGCACCCTAATTCCCCTGAAGACAGTTAACTGCGATTTAAAGTTAGGAAAGCCTTGATTAAATGAATTAGGAAACTAGACATAACATGTAAATGTGTCCAAGGGGCAAATTCAAGGACTTCGTTTTAAATACCTTTATGGGAAAAAGAAAAACCATGCTGATTTCAAAAAAGATTAAAAATTGAACAGGCCTAGAGTTTTCATCAGGAAATGATCTGGTTTTAGAATCTCCATTATTTTTTAAGCTACTTTGGGGACTATTTTAGAAACAGCTCAGCTTCTGTGGAATGATCCTCTGAGTAAAGCACTGACTAGAATCTGTTTTTCTATCATTGGATCCTCATATAAAAATCAGCCCATTAAAGTCCTTTTCACATAATTTTGAGGAGGAATATAAAACATTTCTTCAAAGCAAGAACGAGAGGCAAAGAATGGATGCCTTGGGTGTTCCTCTGTCCTTGTCACCCACAGTGCTGTGCCAGTGAGGTTTGCACAAGGCTACTGAAGACAGAAAGCAAAGGATGCAGCCATTTAGCATTCTTCTGCAGACATGAAAATAACCATCTACACAGAATCCAGAAATGTTAGAGCTGGGAAAGGACCTTAGAGATGATTGTATCCAACTTGCTCTCTTTATGAGGAAGCCAAGGTCCAAACGGGAGGTGGCACACTCATTCCTGGCAGAACATTTCCATTTAGAAAGTACATTAAGACAAAGGCAGGAAAACACACACACACTCTCTCCCATGTGCATGCGCTTGCACGCGCGCGCTCTCTCTCTCCTTCTCACTCTCTCACTCTCACATGTGCGTGCTCATGCACCCTGCCCTTCCGTCCTCAGTAAGTTCTCCCAGGATGATATTCTCGTGAGGAGAGGAGGGAGCTCTTCTTTTTTTTTTTTTTTTTAAGATTTTATTTATTTATTTGTCAGAGAGAGAGAGAGAGAGCACAAGCAGGCAGAGTGGCAGGCAGAGGCAGAGGGAGAAGCAGGCTCCCCGCCGAGCAAGGAGCCCGATGTGGGACTCGATCCCAGGACCCTGGGATCATGACCTGAGCCAAAGGCAGCTGCTTAACCAACTGAGCCACCCAGGCGTCCCATGAGGGAGCTCTTCTTATGTTAAATTTTATTTTATGTTTCCTGCTTTTTTGAAGTATGACTGACAAACAGAAATTGTACATATTTCAGATGTACAGTGTGATGTTTTGATATACGTATACATTGTACAGTGATTGTTACAATCAAGCTAATTAACACACCCATCACCTCACATAGTTACTTTTTTCGCATGGTGAGAACACTTAGGATGTACTCTCTTACCAGATTTCAAGTATACAATACACTGTTACTAACTATAGTCACCGTGCTACCCGTTGGGTCACCAGAACTTATTCATCTGAAGTTTCATCTTATAACCAAAAATTTGTACTCTTTGACCAACATCTCTGCATTTTCCCCAACCCCTAGCAACCACTCTTCTACTCTGTTTCTATGAATTCAACTTTTTTAGATTCCACATATAAATGAGATCATGCAGTATTTGTCTGTGTCTAGCTTATTTTACTTAGTATAATATCCTCAGGTAAACCCGTGTTGTCACAAATGGCATGATTTCCTTCTTTTTTTTTTTTTTTTTTGATTTCCTTCTTTTTTTAATGGTGAATAATATTCTATTGTTTGTATTATATATCGTATAGTGTGCATATATGTATGTATGTATACATGTATCTACATACATATATCACATTGTTGGTGAGGATGTGGAGAAAAGGGAGCTCTTATACACGGTTGACGGGAATGTGAATTGGTGCAGCCATTATGGAAAACAATATGGAGGTTCCTCAAAAAATTTAAAATGGAGCTATCATATAATCCAGTAATTCCACTTCTGGGTATATATGCAAATGAAATAAATTCACTTGAAGAAATATTTGCCACTCCCATCCTCATTGCAGTATTACCCACAGTAGCTGGAAACATCCTAGATGTCTGTCAACAAAGGAGGAAACTCTTTACATGGACTTGGAACTATCCTTTGAAAAGTCACTCATGAGAAATCCTTCAGAGGAAATTTTTCAGTTCCAGTGCTGCAGTCTTGAAGGGCGAAGGACAACTCATTTATCTTAAGCCCACAGTTGTCAATACTGTGTTGTACGCAAAGAAGGATGTGTAACCTTTCTTATCGGTGTTGTCTGTGGCACAGAGGACCCAGGTTTGATTCATTTACAGCTTATACACTGCCTCCTTCCAGATGGCCCATGTGTTTGCATTTGCATTGCCCTTCTCTGTACATGCACACATAAACACAGAAAATGAAAGACTCACTTAGAGGGTAAAGTCATTAACTACAAGCAGCCATAGGAGAATACTCCAATTTTTACCAGCAATTTGATAGATTATCCGATTCTGAAGTAAAATATTCAGTCAAAAATGCCCCACCTTATTTTGAGGTCTCCAAAACCTCTGAGTTTGACTGAAAAGGTCAAACCTCTGCCTCCTCCAGGACTCTCTGATGTATTTGGCTTCCACACATTCTGCTTCTCCCGTCCCTCAAATCTCCATGCCCTCATTCCCTTCAGCACAGAGTTTCTCAGCCTTGACACTATTGACTTGTGGGGCCAGATTGGCCTTTATGGGGGGGAGGGGGAGCTGTCCTGAGCGTTACAGGATGTTTAGCAGGATTTTTGGCCTCTTGACACACTAGACGCCAGGAGCACCCATTCTCTCGATCATAACAATCAAAAATGTCTCCAGACATTCCCCCACTTGAAAACCACTGCTCCAGCATGATTGCCTGTGGGGAGGGGTTGACTGTATGATCCCTAATGTCTGCATACCTTTACCCCGTACTTGTGTCACACCTTGCAGGGGTCTGCAGCAGCCCCAGACCCTCTAGATATGTCCAGGAAAGAACTTGGCGAGTTCCTTTCCTGGTCTTTGGGATTGCTGTGTTTTCCTATAACACGTTAAGAATTTCTGATTGAGAAATTGCCCTCATTAAGGACAAAAAGAATCTCGGTAAAGCTGGAGACCAAGGAAGGAACTGGAGCATTGGCACCTTCCTCAGAGGAGCCCCCCGCCACACTTCTACCACTGACAGCACTTCTCAAGCAGGCTGAGCCCTGGGGCCCCAGCAGAAGAGAGGAAGACTTCTTTTGGTCTAAGAGCCTAGTTTCTGATTCTCAGGGGGCTGTCCAACCTTCCTGATGGTGATACAGTTCCCTTCTAGAAGGCATGGGGCAGTAGCGGTAGGTGACACATTTATAAAAACACAAAGTGACCCCCACCTTCAATATTATGAATTGCAAATGTGTCACACAGCAATGAGTAAGGACTGTGGATATTGGTTTGCGAAACAAGTGTTGATTTCAGCCATCCTAAACAAATTACCGTTTCCTTCCTAGCTAACTCCCTTGGTGAGAACAACCAGTTCACAAACCCATGCAGCTAGAGAAGGTGTGTGGGAACAGGAAAAGAGTGGGAGAAGCAGTTTGCACTTTATTAAAATAAGAGTATCAGCATCCCTTTTTTGATTAAAAAAAAAAAACAAAAAGCAATGCATATATTCATGTTTAAACACTTCCTTCTTCTGGACCATCTCCCAGCAGTAAAGACATATCATTTTATAGGGTTTGTGTTTCTTTTTTTTTAACCTCAGTGTTTATGCTCAGATTCATGGGGCTGTTGGCAGGTTGGCAGGTACACAGATGAAGAAAATATCAGCAGGCAGAATCTTTCTCTTCCTCTCTCCCTAATTTCCCCCTTTTGCATGATGGAATGGAGCTTAGTGCTCACAAAGAGATTCGAGAGGCTATTGCAGGTGAGTGCAGTGAATAAGTTAGTAGGACAGAGGGACAGCCACTGATATGGAGAGGGAATAAAGCTTCTTTCTAAGACAGCTAATTCTGTTTGCATAACTCAGTACCTCTCCTGGGACCAGGACTCCTAGCAGGGTCACGGAGATGCTGCGGAAGGGGCACAGAGCCACGGCCCTGAGGGTACCTCCTGCTGCTGTTTGATGATGGCATCTCCAAAGGCAGGTGGTTTGAACTGGATGAACCCTCTTCCTGATACTGAATTCTGTTGCTAGCTCCTGTCCCCAGCTTCAGCCTTCTGTCCGCTCCGGTGTCGGGAGGGAGGTTAGATCGTGATTCCTCAATTGTAAACTGTAGTGTGTTTATAGTCAATGGAGACAGTAGAGCTGTAACTGAAGTTTTAGGAGCATATTTATATCTAATGAATCTAAATACAAAGAATTCTTAGCTTTTTTGAAGAAGAAAGGATTTTTTTTCCCTAAGCAGATATTCTGAGTCCCAAATCCATGGAGCCGTCCATGGATGGGCTTCATGGGGTTAAGAAACCTTGAAACTGAATGCATATGCATTTTCCTGCGGCAGATTCCATATCTTTCATCAGGTTCTCCGAGGGATCTGTAGTTGATGAAAGATTAAGAATCACTGTCTCAGAGGCAGTTACAGAGGTCTCCTTTTTTTGTTTTGTCTAGAATTTTGGTTTGTTCTTTAATGTGTATGAGTGAGTGTGTGTTTGGTTTTTCAATATTTTGAGACCAGAGAGTTTCGTTAGTGTCTCTCCACAGAGGTGCTTTCCTATGTGGTGAGCCAGTTTGGGGTTGTAAGATGTCTGGAGATTCGATTCTTAGCTACAGTTGGTTTAGGTCTTGTAGAAAGTTGTGCCACTGTAGTTCAATGGTGATTTTCTGTCAAGAGAATGTCAGGCTGAGAAAGGACATTGAGGAGAAAAAAAAGGAGGGGGAAATTAGGTAGTGAGGGTGCACAATCGCTTTTGTACATTTTCTTCAGTACTCCTGAGGTAATTAAGTTCCTTCTTGTTGTCTGTTAAGATTACTGACCCCATTCATCTTCCCTCATAGAAGTGTGTACATCAAATGATGTTCCAAGACCAAGGGGTGAGGGTTGAAAGTTTCAGTGATGACTCCAGGCCTGGGAGACGGAACTTTACCTCCCATACTGCTGGCCTCGGCGACAACATCACTACTTCCTTCTCCAAGCACTGTATCCTTTCCTGGAGTCCTGAAACAGCATTGGGAAGCTACTTCCTCTTCTGTTCTTCAAAAAGGAGTGACTTCTCACCAACCTGATCTCACACCACAATGGCCTTCTTACTGTTTTCAGACACACCAGGCATTTTCCTGCCACAGGGCCTTTTGCATTTGCTGGACTAGCTTTGTCTAGAATGCGTTTCCCCAGATAGCATCACGACTCGCCTTATCATATCCTTTGGATCCCTATGCAGAAGTCATTGTCTCAGGGGGCTCTTCCCTAGTCACCCTAATATATTGACCTCCCTCTATATGTCATACCTTCTTCCCTGCTTTATTTTTCCTCTTTGGCACACACCTCTATCTTTCCTATTCTATGTTTTACTTATTCACGTGTTATCTAGTGGAGTTTTGGCTCCTGCAGATTGTAAGCTCCATGACGGCAGGGATGTTTCTCTGTTCCATTCAGTACTTAAATTACAGAACAGTGCCTGCTTAATTATAGATACTCACTAAATATTCTTTGAATCAATAATCTTAAGAGATTTGGGGATAAAGCTTGCTAAGGAAATAAAGTACTATGTGACCTTTCATCTAGTGATTTTCTGATCAAAACAGCCTAACTAATAAGGTAAACTGACTTAAGTGGCCCAATAGCTTCTATCTTTACATCTATCTAAGTGCTTGTCATCTTTACACCACAATCTGCAAATTGGCTGTTGTCTTCAGCAGGTTAAGTTCTGAAAGGGAATGAACTTTAACTCAGAGTAGATGAAATGTGGAGCGTATAGACACGTTCAATAAATGTGGAGAAAAATGAGGGAGTGAAAGAAAATACAAAAACACTGAGACCGGCCACTGAGGCAGATGTACATATCCAATCACAGGATAAATGAACTCTTTGTGAACATGTGGAGCTCATCCCCATTTGTTTTGATTTAACATATGCCCTAGAGAGTTGCTAGCAAGATAAGGGAGAAGCTCTGGTGTCTGAAGAAATCTCTGGAAACAAAATTAGGCAGGATATGTTAGGCACGTTGGATCAGGCTTAGACCGAAGTGCCCAGGATGCAGAATGGGGGCAGGCGCCATTATAAGAGTCAGAGAGATGGAGATGAAAGTTCAGGTGATTTGGTGGGTGTAGACCATCTTGGAGCAGAGTTCTGAGCTATAATAAGAGTTGTAAGAAAAACAGTGGGGGGGACTACAGGTTGGTTTTGTGACAGCTCCAGCTTTCTACAGTGGCTTCAACCTTTTACATAGGGGTTTGGATATTCCATCTTTTTCATCCACACAGTTGCCTTTCAATGCCAGTCAAAACCATAGAGACCTGAGAGGGTATGGCTGGTAGATTCCTTTACACCAATGTATTCTGTGACCTCAACCATCTTCTACTTCAGCCTTACAACTGGGCTTCCGAAACTGATTTTATTTAATACTACGCCCATTATAAAAAGTACACCCATGATTATTAGCACATTCACTTTCTCCTACTCTCTTCAGCATTACTATTTATGTCTTCGCAAATGGCATTTCCTTCAGAAAATATGAAGCTGTCTATCACTTCCCTTCTATAGTGTTGTCACTTGTGTTTAAAAAACTCACACCTTTTATCCTGCTATCTTGGGAAAGAAAATATCTACCACACACAAAAGCCCCCTGATCAAGATTTAGAAATCAAAAGGTGGGCATATCAATCAAGAAGTTTCTGGGCCAATATAGAAGGTATTTTTTCCCCCTTCATAGTCTTCTAAGCTTTCTCTTTTCATTAAATCACAATGCCAGGCAAAGTCAGGGGCATGCTGTGCCTGTCATTGTGGTTTATAGATCAAATGAAAGCCAGTATTAATCATCTTGCTTGATTCTGGAACCTATTAATTTTCCAAGAACAGTATTTCAATGACACGAGTCCTTCATTCTGTGATCTGATGCAGTGTCATTTGCCTTTCCTCCTCTCAGAGTAAACCTCAGAAAATGTTAGTTACATAAAACCATTTGAAAGTAAACCTTTATCTTTTCACTGGCCAAATAGATGAAAGTTCTATTTAACAAATCTATACTTTGTTTCTATTTTCCTCAGGGCTCTTTAAAATATAGTTGGTATTGTGGGTCTACACCTACTAACTAGAGATTAACTTGAGTTTCTTGACCCCTCATTATCAAGGACTTTATGGAAGATGGACTATGATCCCCTCTCAGATCTGGAGTCCTCAGTTTTTTCGGTAATGAGAGTATTTTTTAAAGTTCTCTCAAGTCTTGAGGTTATGGAAAGAAGGTGATGCTGAGAATAAAGTCCTCACAATATCAAAGTTCTTAGGAGAAACTCTGTATAGAGTAGACCCTAAAGAAATATTGTGCAGTGAGTCCATGGCATTGAGGATGGGACACCCTCTCCGTCCTCACCCTTGTCCCCAGTGAGTAGAGGATGGTAAAGGAGCTGGGGTAGGCTACCCAGCAAGGCCTCAGTATGCCTTCATTGGAACGATTACGTAGCTAGATCAATACTGAATCCTTTCATTAAAGCTTATTTCTGGGTAGCATATTGTCAGTGTGTTCTCTGGTGAAGCATTTGCTTCCTTTGATCTGACTCTAAATAATGTCATTAAATTAAACATCGAATGGTGTAGCTCCAGAAAATATGAGTCAAATGTTTGTTCATTACAAGGTTAGTACAAGTCTTAAGTTACAAGAACTAAGTCAGAACTGGACAGACAGAGCAGAGGTTTTCAACGAGGGGTTTTAACCAAAGGGCAATTCTGTATGCATATGATATCATAAAAAGTTCAATTTATGGACTGAGGGTCCATTTATCCTCCAGAGTTATCTATGCAAAAAAAAAAAAAAAATGTGTAGCTTTGGCTGTATGGCAACTGTATCATCTTGTTGAGGTGACCAAGTAGTAGAAGAACAAAGTTAATCTAATAATGCATCTGGTTTTCATTTCAGCTTTTCTCTGCCTCTTCGTTTACTGTTATGCTTAATGCTAGGTTCTGTTTTTAGCCTTGAAAGAGGGGGAAAGTTTAGAAGATACTTGTAACATCTGTAGCAATGGACAGAAGAATGGATAATAATAGGAAGTGTCTACATACCATCTGGTATAAACACAGATGTGTGTTTTCTTTAAAAATAAAAATCTTGCACTCAAAAAAGGGAAGATTTACAACACTCTACAGAAAGTCAAGAACCCATTCTTGAGTGACTCTTAATTAACAAGATGCAATTCTCCCTGTTCATTGCCAGTTTATTTATAGAACTCCACTGGTGGGTGCTGCTCATTTTGCCTACAAATTCTGAATGCAGAGGTCATGATGCTCTCCTGAATCAATGGCATTCCTGGACAAATTCTTTTATGTCCAGTATTACATTTCTTTATCTCTTTATGTACCTGGTATAGTAAATCCAGAATGAGGATATTCTATATTTCCTCTAAAACCCCATCATAGAGTCTGAAAGCTTCAAGGAAAAAGGCCTAAGGTATAATTGATAAGGGAGATTAGGCATATTTTATAAAGTTATATAACTTTAATTCTTAACTACACAAGAATCTCTACATGTTAAGAGAAGTCTAGCTGCAAAACCAACAAACCAGTCATAGGGAAGTTTGTCTTTTTTTTTTTTTTTTTAGCATTTATACATTTAGTACCAATAACAAACTTACCAAACCTACTTAATTTAGTATTAAATTCATGTTTTTAATAGGCAACCCACACTTCTCAAATTTGGAGGGTCTACAGTGTATCTTAACAGAATAAAATTTCTGAGGATATATCCACTGAGAGATCACCAACAGGTTAAATTATGCCAGAGATAAAAGAGTAGATCTAGTTGTAAATATTGGTACATTGAAATCATCCCAAGGGCAATCTGGAGGACTTCCATGGGCCACTCTCTTTGAAAATCACAGTATGTTAAAATATCTGATAAACATGGAAAACAATAAGAAAGAATTATGAAATGCCTTCTGTTATGAATGTTCATAAGCTTCATTCACTGAAGGAAAGGACAGGACCAGTCTTGTATGGATAGAATATATGCTTAGGAAGATGTCTCTGTTTTTACCCTCCAAAATTTCTCTCAGTGCAGTGAATCCATTTGGCTTGGCCAAAATAAATTTAATATCATTTTAAAAGCCTCCTGGTTTTCCACCTTTTTCTGTGAGAGATAAATTACAAAATTAAAGTGCACATTCTAGTTATTCAGATATATTAGCCTTAGTTAAGAGCCATATTCCTCGTAGTATTTACTTTTGGCACTCTCCCCGTCACAGATAATGGACAGAATTGCGGCTTCATGTTCCGCTTGTCCCTATAGGTGCATTCCTCTGCTCACATGGGAGCCCAGGAAATCCAGTGGTACATGGAATCTCATTGAAGTCAGAAGATATTCGACAATGGTAAAAATTGGGCCCTCAGTCTCTAACCTTTTGGCCTACCGCTTTTTGTTGTCTCTGTGTTCTAATTCTTTGATTCTTTTCTAGGTTGTTCTTCATTCTGCAGGTACCTGCTAACTATATGCTCATTTGATGTATTCAGGACTGACCTGTAAAACTAACCTTATCTCGGTTCTTGGATTGTCTTGTTTTGCTTTCGCTGAAAAAGAAAAAAAAAGATACAAAAACAAATCAAAACAAAAAAACAGACACAACTGGTCTCCATACACAGAATCCATTTATCTTGTTTCTTCAAAGATTTATTCTTCATTGTTTCAAGAACTTTTGGCAAATGAGCATTAGAGGAAAAGTGCTGACAATTTCAACTTTATTAGTTCAAATGTTATTTTCTCAGTTTCAAAACTTAAAAAGCTTATCTGGAAAAGAAATGATGCAAGGTGGTTGTTACAGAATAATTACAGATTTACTCTTAGAGGAAAGCATAATTGCCTATGTACTACATTAAGTGAATATACACTCCTTCTACATCACATAGTTAAAATAAACCATACACTCTCTGAAAATTACAGTATGAGATTCCCTCGTGTCTACAGGCTCCCCCTGGTGTTGCTCTGCCGGACCGGGAATGATGGAATAGGAAGGGGCCACAGGATCCCTACATTATTGCTGCAGAGAGTTGCTCCACGTTGAGTAAGCTGAAAGAAGATTTGAAAAATGGGGCAACTTCTAAATTGATGGCAGAGCTATAAATACCTGGGAAGCTGCCACCAGAATTCCCAGCCTTGCAAGTCCTTACAAGAAATGGGGAAAGTTCTTTTAAACAAAGTTTGCTGCCCGGCTGCAAAAACTGGGAAAGACAAGGCAACAAAGTATGAGCCTATCAACGAGTGGCTAGAGCCAGACCTTGAGAAGTTATCACTGTGTGCCTACAGGATAGAAAGGGCCGTTGTTCTAGTACTGGGCTTTTCAGCCGGCTGCCCAGACCCTTTTGTGGCTCAGTTTACCAGGTTTAAAGCAGTGGCTTTCAAACATGTTCGATGACTCTACTGCAAGAAATACAGTTTACATTACAGCCTAGTACACCCCTACACATATAAAACCATAGAAGTAACTGAAATAAAAGTTTAATAAACTGACACCTATTTCCTATTTTTAGTATATGCCATGCATGCACTCTCTTTTGCACTTTATGAACCATTCTATTTTATTCTATATAGATAGTAACTAAATCGGTAAGAAAATTATCTACAAATTACAGTTAAAATTGAAGGTCTATATTTTAGAGATCTGTATTATATGAATATAGATAACATACATCGTTTCTGTGTACTTGAATGTTAAGCATAACTTGCCAGTGGTCTGAGACCCCAGTCTGAAAACCAGTGAGAAGTTAAAGTAAATCTTTCCACAGTAGAGAAAGCTGTCAAAGTTGGGAGCTCCACTGCTTCTCACCTGCCCAAGGGGCGTCTACTGCTTTGCCTGTTTTCTCAACACGGGTGTGCATAGTTAGAACAGAGTTAATCTATGATTATTATTCGGAATGTTCTGACATTTTCTCTTTGGTTCATTTCATAGTCTCAGCTTGAATGAAAGCTAGAACAACAGGGGCCATGACTGCTTGGCTCATGCATCTCCTTTCACAGCCACTCCCAGGATCTAGCAAAGGGTGTCCATCCCACTGGACGGCTGGTAGATGCTGTTGACTGCTAACACAATTATGTGACAGTGCAGAATCAATGTCATTTGATTAGCTGCATGGAATTGTATATGCAGACGTTTTCTCCTAATAGAAGACTGTTAGTCTGTAAAACTGGTTCAACTAAAGATTCAAATTTAAAAGTATAGACTTTGTCCATGACGCTCTCTACCCTTCCATCCTTCACTTGTTTCTTCATTCATGCCTCAGATATGCACTGAGTGGCTACTATTTCTCAGACACTCTTTTAGGTGCCAGGTATACACAGTTCAAGCCTTCAAAATATGTTAATTGTAAGACAGGTAACAGGTGTTTCTCAAAATTGTGATTTATTGAAAATTAATAGTTGAATTGTCTAATTTTGACTTGGCTGGTGCAGATTTCTTGTGTTTATTTTGTTTTTTTTCAAGGTCATTAATAACATAATCTAAAATAATACCTGATTGAAAAAAAAAAACTTACCTTACCAAAAGTGCACTCAGTAGTATTCCATTTACTCCCTGTTCACAGCAACCTTTGGATCTCAAGTGCATAGAATTAAATGAATCATAATCCTGGATTCATGAAAACTCTCATGTTGGTCCACTTGAGGCTCATCCACCTATCTACTTACCTACCTACCCTATGTAAACCAATCTATAGATTTAATAAGGTGCCAAATATAACAACACAAGTTACGGTTATTATAATTTAAGCAGCATTTGTTTTATTTTATTTTTTTTCAGTGATGATCATAAGTACCATTTCATATTTATTCGGTCAAAGGACATATGAAAGACTCCAGAAGATATATTATATATGCGTCTGGATCTCAGAAGAGACAAGGATTATGTTTTATATAATAGTGTAGTATTTTTTTCCCCAAATACTTTTATTTTATTTTTTCAGTGTTCCAAGATTCATTGTTCATGTACCACACCCAGTGCTCCATGCAATACCTGCCCTCCTCAATACCCACCACCAGGCTCGCCCAACTCCCCCCCCTGACCCCTCCAAAACCCTCAATCTGTTAATAGTGTAGTATAAAATGGTTACAGATCAGAAGAGAAATGATTATTCACTAAATGGTGCCAAGAAAATTAACAGGCAAATCTGAGAAATTTAGACTCTCTCCTATTATTTCCACCAAAAATAATTTTTAGGTGGATAAAGTATTTTAGAAATACACGTTCATGGGGCACCTGGGTGGCTCAGTTGGTTAAGCGTCTGCGTTCAGCTCAGGTCATGATCCCTGGGTCCTGGGATCAAGCCCGCATTGTGCTCCCTGCTCAGTGGGAAGACCGCTTCTCCTTCTTCCTCCACCTGCTACTCTCCCTACTGTGCTCCCTCTCTTTCTCCCTCTCTGTCAAATAAACAAAATCTTTAAAAAAAAAAAAAAAAAAGAAAAGAAATACGATATTCTTTAGGTATTAAAATGGAAAAGGACTAAGAATAAAACTTAGTCACAATAAAACTATAAAGTCACAATTTAGAAGCTCCATGAAGTTGGAGTCACAAAAATCATTACTTTCATGTTGTAGAATATAATAGATAAAATTAAAAAGAAAACAAAAAATTGGGGAAATATTTGAACACAGATATGATAATAAAGGAGTTGGTATCTTCAACGTATATGTGAGACTGGTAAATCAATATGACAAAACTAATATTCTATCTATGGGGATGGGGAGGAAGAACATCTCAGCAAAAGTTCAACTTCAAATAAGAAAAAACCTTTGACTATTTTTTACCTGCCCTGTATCACTTTTTCCCTTCCATTGATGGTTGTTCCCCATCTTCTCCATTTGGAAAATGCTTCTCCTCAAATTCATGTAATTCTTTGGAGGCTCTCTCTGCCCACTTAGGTAGCCCTGTGATCCATACCTGGCCTGTGGGAGACCTGTCATAGAGCCCAAACAATGTAAGGCCGCATTACAAACTGTCAGTGGTCAGGGTTATTACTTTTTCAGTGGCCAGAGGAGCAAAACAGAGAACTCGAACCAGACTTGTGTAACTTGTAGTATATGTTTGATAGTAGATCATTGGGAAAGGACAATTAAATCAACTGAGCTAGGAAAAAATGTGGATCACCAACATTGATCACAGATGGACTAAGAACTTAAATATCGAAAGCTAAACTTGAAAACTTTTAGAAGAAAACAGAGGTGAAAGTCTTTCTAACTTCAAAGCAAAGAAGGATTTCTTACACAAGACACAGTAGTGTTAATCATAAAGGAGAAGAATGATAAACATGACTACTCTAAAATTAAGAACTTGTGTTCATCAAGTCATCTTTAAAAAAAGAAGACAACCTAAGGACTGGGGGGCGGGGGTACAGCACACATGACTGACAAGGATCAGAATCAAAATTACATGAAGAATTCCTACAAATTAAAAATGATAGGCGCCTCTCTTTCCTTCTGTATTCACCATCTTACCCCTGCTTTCTCAATGTCCACAGACTCCGATTCCTTTATTCATCCAACAACAAATTAGATATCATCTGAGCAAGTTGTTCACTTCTGTCTCTATGCCATTTCCTCCAGCTGGAATACGGCCACTACCTGCTGGACTGTTGGCATCCTAAACACTTCCCTGAGTAAAGCCCATCACTCCCAAGAACCCTCTTTTATGATGGCGACCAGTCATTGCTTCTTCCTTCAGAATTCATAGGGTCCATTCATACTTGCTTACTGTATTTACATACTCCTTTTTGAATTCTGATTTTTTAGATATCCTACCTACCCTGTTACATTTTAACTTTTCCTAAATTTAAGAAGTCTTGTGTTCCATTCTACTTCTATGATTCTTCCTTCTGCCTGGCTTTTCCATCTCCCGGTTTAGCACTGGGGTACAATGTTGTGCCTGTCGCGGGTACCCAGCAAGTGGCTGACTGACTGCAAACATTAAGATTTTATTCAGTTTTATCATGAGCACTTCGAAAAAATAGGACAAAATTAAGGTGGATTTATCCAAGGAAATAAAAAGAAAAAGACAGCAGTTCACACAAATAAATGCCTAACAGAAATCTTAGGCCAGTTAGACATATGGAAGAGATTTAAAAATATCCATTTACGAAGAAATTGTGAAGGAGGAAGAAAGCAATGTAAACAAGCCAAATTAAGGAAAAATTACATATTGGAGAAAGACAATAAGCATCAAGTTTCAGAAAACATTTCAAATGGCAGTAAAAAGTTCAAATGGGATGGCAACAAATAAAAGTAAATGACTGAACTAATTAGGACTATAAGCAAAAGATTGTTTAGAAGGTAAAAACCCAGATGTGTTTATATCTCTTACTTTAGAAAAAGCAGGCAGAGAGCTACCTTTATCAGACAACAATTTTCCTGGGACAACAGATGTAGGCAGTTAAAAAAAAGTTACCTGCAAACAAATTAGATGAGGCAGAAATTCTAGCTAGTCTATGTTCATGATTTTTATAAGAAAGAAAAAAAAGTGACGAAGCATTGATTTAGACATTTTTAGATGATACCAGGATCATAAGGTTTCAGAAGGATTAGAATATAACTAGGTAGGAATTAATCCATTGATTAAAGGTTACATAGGTTGAGATATCAACAGTGAATTTAGTTGGGCATTTAAGGTGCTCCAATTTCATTGATTACCCAAAAAATACTTGAATGAAGGCGGTTATACGTAAATCAGAACTTCACTAAAGCATCACCTTCTAGTAGAGAAATATGTTAAAAAGGGGAGTCTATCTGCTCTTCAGCCTAGAGCTGCTGGGGTACTCGGGCACCAAAAAATCCTAATTATAAATCTCAGTCATATCTACGGTTCTTCTGTGACAGGAATCCTGAGGAGAGCATTTCAGTACAAGGAGACACCATCTTCCCCATCCAGGTGCCCACAGTCAGCAGGCATGTGGTGTTGAAAGCTAGACAGCAATGGTTAATGGGCATTAATCCCATGCCTGGTGCTGCATGAAGTGCTGTCAGATTAGGTCAGAGAAAGACAAATGTTTTCTGACATTCTACATTCTGTCTGCATGCAGTTGATTAATATAGATGCACCCAGTCGTTCCTTCAGTCAGCCATGGAAAGTACCAGGGGTAAAGTTAGAAGCATGGAGGCTCCGGAATCTGAAACTATGAGATCGAGTCTAGGCTCTGTACCTGCTGGGTGACCTTGGGTAACTCATTCTTTCTGAGCCTTATCTGATAAATGGGAGTGGGAGTTTGGGGCTGTGGCAGGATAGCTCCTTTACACGCCTCTTGTGAGAATAACTTTTGAGCGTACATGTGAAACACTTTTGTAATCATTAACATCTTCTAAAATGAGAAAAGCCAAAGAGGATGAGAACTGAGAAGGCTTGACATTTGGGATCGGATAGATCACTGGTTTTATTCGAAGCGGAAATTTGATTGAGGAGAGGATGGGAAAGTTTAAGCAGCAACTGGAGGCAGTTTTTTCTAAGAAGTTTTTTGTGTATTTGCCTCCCCAAATAGATTAGGCTTTTAAATCAGAGACTGTATTTAAAAAAAAAAAAAAAAAAAGAGACTGTATTTTATTTTATTTTTTTAAATCTCTAAAGCCCCACAACAGAGTTACATATCAGGTTATCCTATATAGACAGTCACTTAAAATTTTAGTTAAATAAATGTTGATGACAAAGGAGATAATGAAAGAAGACAAGAGCTTTAGGTGAAGCAAAATCAAAGGAAGTTTTTCCATTTTTTTTTTTATTTTGAAAATAGGAGAACCCTAATATATTAATTGTAAGAGAGCAGACTGAGAAAAATAGGGAGATCAAAGGTATTCCAGAGATGCAGGTATTATCTTGAATGGTGGAGCCAAGCAAGAGGAAATGAGATCAAGAATAAAGAGGACCCCCTACTGAAAGAAGCAAGAGAAATTAGCATCAGGTGTACACGGAGGTGTCCTCACCTGGGAGAGATAAAGGCAGAGAAATGCTAAGGTGTTCCTTGTGGTGGTGAAGAAGGTTGACGATGCTCAAGACAGGTGGCTTTCACCTTCCAAGAATGCAAGAGATCCCTTTTCCCTGTTGGGTAAGACAGTGCGTTTGGGGATTTGAGATGGTTGAATGTTCCACAAGAAGTTAATATGAGATAAGAAATGGATAGTTGAAAAGGACCTGGTGTAGGGATATCAGGATATCAGGAGTGATGAAAAGGAAGACTGAGTGTGAATTACAGGTTAGGAATCGTCGAGAGGGAGGGGTTAGTGGCCAGATATTTAGTCATTATCTTTGGAGTATATGTGGGGCAAGAAAGGTGTTCTTGTGCCTTGTCAAATGTATACTTCAAAGGGCCCAACCTGATGGTACATTTTTTTCTTTCAATGGAAGAGGAGAAGCAGGATGCCTGATAAGCAACTTACAAATTGCTTAGAGGAAACAAGCTTTTGAAATAGAAATGAGGAAAATTAATATGTAAATTTGGAATTACTTTGAGGAAGAAACATTGACTAATTGAACCTATCTAGAGATGGCAGGGTTGTCTTGAGAAGGGTAAACCTCCCGACAATAGGAAAGTTCCTGTAGGCCAAGGAGTATGATGACTGGCTGGGATTAAAACAAATGAAGTTTAATTTCATGATTCTTGGGATAAGATTAAGTGGCATCCCAATGCTAACCTAGACGGACTATGCCTCTTCCTTCCTTCTCCAAATGGTGCTGAATATTTTTTTATTAAGGAAAAGAAATACATAGATAGAAACAGATAAAATTCAGGTTTCAAAAACTCTGATATGTCAGCAGATTTTCAAACTAACTTGAGCATCACCACACTGCTAAACCCAAGCCTATATTACTTCATCCCCTGCCCACTGCTTTTCGAAAGGCATTTATTACTTTTATAATAACGGTTAATGTGTGAATACATTATGCTTATAAAACGTTTAGTTAATGTATAATAGAATAATTTATTTTACCATTTTTCTGTTGTTGGACACTTAGTTTGTTACCAATTTTTTTTCTTATTCAAACTATAATGTAATGAATATCTTTGGATCTGCTGCTTTGCTTAGATGTGTTGGTGTGTCTCTGGGATAATGTGGGATCACTGTGTTGAAGGATATGCACATGAAGAAGGTACTTTTCTGAGAGGTTGTATCAATTACAGTCCCATCAATAGTGCATGAGCGCATGCCCGATTGTTTAATAGTCTCATATAACATATAACTATGTCCTTAGTCTGAAGAAGAAAATAAAAAGCAAACTCTTGACTTTCTTGGGGTTTTAAATCAGGAGAACTTAACATATGTGAAAGAAATGGATGATATATACCACAAAATACTAGTGAAGATAAATCCAAGTGTATTTTATGTGATTACATAGTGGTCTTGGAATGTATCAATCAAAACTTTTGTAAATCAATTTATACGGATGGGTTTTACATTTCCTTCAATATTTTCATGTATCAATTTATTTTGCTCAGTTGTGATCACGCTATATATATCACAGTTATTTTCTCCTTTCTTCTTTGTGTTGCAATCAATAATTTCCCATGTTACTCACTACAAAGTCCTAACAAACATTATTAAAAATAACTACATAGGGGCGCCTAGGTGGCTCAGTGGGTTGAAGCCTCTGCCTTCAGCCCAGGTCATGATCTCAGGGTCCTGAGATCGAGCCCCGCATCGGGCTCTCTGCTCAGCGGGGAGCCTGCTTCCCCCTCTCTCTCTGCCTGCCTCTCTGCCTACTTGTGATCTCTCTCCCTCTGTCAAATAAATAAATAAAATCTTAAAAAAAAAAAAGCTTTATAAAAAAAAATAACTACATAATATTCCCTTAACAGGATGTGTTTAACTATTCTTAGATCATCTTCAGTTTTTCTTATCATTACTAAAGCAATGACACTTTTTTTTGGCCCATTTTTTTCTCTACATTTAGCATTATTTCCATAAGAGATAGCCCTATATGGAAATAACTGAGTCAACAGGAATAGTCATTTTAAGAGCTTGGTAAATATGACAAAACACTGCTTGTAGGAAAAGTTGCACCAAAGAATAAGATAACCATTTACCATACCTTTGCCACAATGTGTTATAAAACTTTTAAGAAGTCTGCTAATTTGATGGTATAGCATGCTGTTTTAAATATACATTTGTTTGTTTTGCTTTTTTACTGGTAAAACTCAACTTTATTACGATTTAAATGCAGGAAATATTTCCACACATGTTAAACACATATGGAGTCGAACAGCTCAACCAAGATGCCCCACTGGGAGGTCGCAGCAATGTCCCACTGGGCTCCAGAGGTTCGCTACGTGGGTGATACATTATTCCACATGCTAAGGCCTGCGGGTCCCACACCCTAGATATTTTATTTCTCCTCAAATCTTTCCCTTGAAATTAGGATGAACTGTCCGGGAGGAAATATCACAGCTGGATTTATAAACCTGAAAATATCCAGGGACCAAGACTAGTTGTTTTCCTATGACCCAGGAAACCTTAAAATCCTCCAGAGCCCTTAGAAGAAGTAGTTCTGAGTATTCTGCGATCATAGGCAGAGCTATTCCCCCTACCCTGCCAGGTGTGTATAAAGGACATAATTAAAGATTTAATTAATTAATTAATTAATTAAACATTAAATACATGTTTTTAATTTTTAGTAAGCATGAACTCGGCATATACTTGTCCTTTGTCTACCCAAGATTGTCCTTGAAACTAATCTCTCTACCTTGGCTATTATTGGATAACCTTTATAGTGGGGGGAATGTCCTATATGTTGTCTCCTATATACTAGTTGCCTGCAACATCCTTAAATTGTAACAACCAAAAACGTCTCCAGGCATTGCTAATTATCTGACTGGGGACAAAATCAGACCTTCTGAAGAATCTTATTTTTAGCAAACAAATTTTCTTTCTTTCTTTCTTTCTTTCTTTTTTAATATTTATTTATTTGAGAGGGAGAAAGAATCTCAAGCAGACTCTGCAGTGAGCATGGAACCCTACCCGGAGCTTGATCTCAGGACCCTGAGATCATGACCTCAGCCGAAACCAAGAGTTAGATGTTTA
Organism: Potos flavus; assembly: GCA_028534135.1. Classification (NCBI taxonomy): domain Eukaryota; kingdom Metazoa; phylum Chordata; class Mammalia; order Carnivora; family Procyonidae; genus Potos; species Potos flavus. Next base: position 125,524,378 of record CM052883.1, on the reverse strand, counting down.
ACCGACTGAGTCATCCAGACATCCTTAGCAAATAAATTTTCAATAATATAGTAAACTACCTACTTAGTTGATCTGTTTTGAAAGTTCAGATGTTTATATCTAAAGTAAGAAACATTTATTATGGGCGAAATAACTACAAGTGAAGACAGGCTAAAAAGTGAAACTTTTTAAAGGTTCTTAAAAAGCTAACGGGGGGGGGGGTCAAAAAAAAAAAAAAGCTAACGGAGGCTCGCTGAGGTCAGTCTGGAAAGTTCTGTGATAGTGCCAAAGCTGAACAGATAGGGAAACAGAAGCTCAGGGAATTTAAATCAACTGCCCAAGTTCACCTTCTGAGTAGCTGGGACTGGAATTCAAATCTCCATGCCTCAGGCTTTTGGTCTTTTCATTATCCCACACAATAGCTCAGGCCATTCTGCTCTCCGTTGTAATTCAGTTGGGTTCATCTCCTTTAAGGAACATTTTCAGAAAACCTGCCTGAGCTACAATGATTTCAACCCATTCACTAGAATGCGCCTCCTTGATTAACATGGAATGCTTCAGCTAATGTTTGATGTTTAAATGATTGTTACACTTGTACTTTAGGGTTGATCCCAATAGTTTGAAAACTCCCGGAGGGTAACTGGGTCAAAGGCTCTGACCATAAAGGGTACTCGCAAAACAGTATTAGCTAGGGCAGCTTCAACAACATCTTGGATTATTTTGTTAGGATAATAATGGCACCTTATAAAAAGGAGATGAGCTTTGACAGGAGTAAGGAAGTAGAAAATGTGGACCAAAACTATTCTCAAATTGAGTAGATTATTAGTAAATTATCTTTAATAAGCGATAGGAAAAAATATTGATGTTAGAAAATGAGGGGAGGAGTAGGGACCTGAGAAGTGAACTAAAAATGTTAACTTACTAAAGGGAGAACAACAGGGGGTTAGTATTGGAGGGGAAATGGGTGCAGTAAACATTGCTGGGTCTATAGTCAAACCATTTTGTTTCTATGGATTGTAGAACTCCGTGTTGTTCTCCATCGTATCCCTGGGGCCTGACGCAGACTTGTACATCTAACACATAGTATTTGGTGAAGAAATGACTGGATGACGGGATGGCCCCGGCTTCCTGCAAATCACTTCCTCTGCTGCGGCCGAGGCAGGGGCGGGCCTGTGCACAGCTGCGGTCCAGCTTGTATCAAACGCCAACAACTGGTTCAGTTCAGTGTTAGGCGCTGCAGTTGAGGGGGCGAATGCTAACAAAAACCAAGAACCAGTCTTTGTCTTTAAGAAGTCTTTGGCTTTTAAGAAAGATGGGATGTGAGATAGCTATCGTGTATAAGGCGTTGTTTAGAGAGGTCCAGATGGTTGTCCAAAATAGGATCGTGCAAGGTCAAAGACTACAATATATTTGGAATTTGTCAAGAAACTGGAGTCTTCCTCCTCAGCCCTCTCAACTCCTTTCCTGCAACCTGTGACTAAATTGGAGAATGGCTTCACAAGCTGTGTTGATAGGAGTTGCAGCAAGTGAAAAACAGAAAATCGGCAACCAGGTGCTCTGCAAACAGATACTGAGCTGCTCTTGGTAAGATACTGCTTATGAGGTATCATAAGGGACTAAAGAACAAGTAGGATATGAGTTTGAGTCTTGGTAGAACTTACAGTTAAATCAGTCCTTTTGATTAACCTCAAACAGCATCATATAAAGAACTTTTAAAAGATAAGATAAGCTTGAGTTGGAATTTTGGCTCTGCCAATTTGTGACCATGGGCATATCACAAACTTACTGATTTTTTCCCCCCTCTGTTAAAATGAGATTATTTCTCCCTCCTAGGATTCTATGACAAGAACACGAGGCGGGGCATGTACAGTGCGTGGGACACAGTGTTCCTCAGTAAGGACTACACTGTTAGCTATTCAGACACTGAAGCTTTTTAAAAATTTTTCAACACACCAAGTTCAACATTAGTAATTTCTCTGAAATCATGACATAGGTTAAAAGGAGAAACCTTTTTAAAACTGTAATTTTAAATCAAAAGGTTCTCCTCATTTGGGAGCTTCCCTAGTTACCAGGCAGCTGTGAGGTAAATGCACAAGGGAGAGAACTGAAGAACCGAGCCTCAGGAGTAAATCAATGTTTGTGAAAGGAGTATGACCACATCTTCAGATTGAGAAAAGGGGAAAGGAAATCAAAATTGCAAATGTAGTTCAAAAAAGATTAATTTTTATATCTATCTCCGAGCAAAGAGCCAAACAGGGGAATATGTACTAACCGGGGTAATCACCTTGCAATCTAATCAGGAAAGGATTTAGGGAGATTGTGAGGCTGGCATAACCACCGCTTTGGGGCCCAAGGAGGTGCTGGATTGTTTCAAAGGGACAGAGACCTAAGAAGAGGCATAGTTATTACTGCAAAGCCAGGGTTAGGGTCTAGAAGAAATACGTTTCCAATATTGATCACCTCTGGACACAAAAGATATTATTGCCTTGCAAGGGGGGCACAATGTACAGCAAGGCACCAATTCCACTAGCTCTCAACAACATAAATTTTTATGAAGGAATGGTGAAAGCAAGCAGATCTTGGTCACACTTGGGAAAAATACTTAAATAATTAATTTCCAAATATCAAGATAAAGAAATCATAATATGTTCAATGCAAAAGGGGAAGACGTATTAGTTAGCAAGGAATTCAGATACATGACCCCTCTCTGCTGAGAGTATTCAAATAAAATAGAAAGATAAAAGGAAACAACTCAATCTCCAGTTAAAAAATAATTGCAGGCCAAGAGGGCAATTCTTTTTCACAGAATACTAATGATTCACATATCAACAATCCCCTAAGACAGGGAGAAAAAAAGACTAGCACAGCTCCTTGATAAGCCTGAGATTTAGCAATGGGTTTTATATCTCTTCTCCTTCCAAAAGGAGGTACTCCAGTTAGATTTAAAAGATACTGTTAGGTTTAAAAATGAGACAAATGTAAATCACAAATTGATAGCTCAGAAATCACCTTACAATTTCCATTTAAAGCAAATTTCTTACACTTTTTTATATTGATTATTTTTTGGATATAAATATCGAGGTCCAATTGGGAATTTCTACATAAAGCCAATTCATTGGCTTTAAATATCTATCTATTCCATTATTTTTCATCAAACATGAGAAAATGATATGAAAATCACCTGATCAAAAAAAAAAAACACCTCAGCATTTGTGTTTCAGCTGTTACCCATCTTGAGTAGGCAGACATCCTTAAAATATTATCATGGCTTTGAAGAAGTATACATTTTTTGCTGAAACCGAGTTGGCACTTTTAAGAGAAAATTTCACTACAACATGGATGAACCCAGAGTGTATTATGCTAAGTGAAATAAATCCGAGAAAGATGATTACCATATGATTTCATTTATATGTGGAATCTAAAAAACAAAACAAATGAACAAACAAAACAAATGAACAAACGAACGAAAAGGAGAAAAAATCTATAAATACAGAGAACAAACTGATGGTTGCAGAGGGAAGGAGTGTGGGGGAATGGGCAAAATGGGTGAAGGGGAGAGGGAGATACAGGCTTCTGGTTATGGAATGACTAAGTCACAGGGATGAAATGTATAGAACAAAGAAACTAGTCCATGGTATCGTAATAGCATTGCATGGTGACAGATGGTAGCTAAACTTGTGATGAGTGTAGCATAAGGTATAGAGTTTTTAAATTACTACGTAGTATACCTGAAATTAAATGTAACATTTGTCAACGATACTTCAATGAAAAAAAAAGAAAGCAAAGAACAGGGTGTCCTTCCCACAAGTAGGGCACGATGACACAATGAGATATAATGAGTTAAAAAAAAATGTCAACTAAAACAACTATTCCAGGGGCGCCTGGGTGGCTCAGTGGGTTAAAGCCTCTGCCTTCAGCTCAGGTCATGATCTCAGGGTCCTGGGATCGAGCCCCACATCGGGCTCTCTGCTCAGTGGGGAGCCTGCTTCCCCCTCTCTCTGCCGGCCTCTCTACCTACTTGTGATCTCTCTGTCAAATAAATGAATAAAATCTTTAAAAAAAAATAAAACAACTATTCCATTAATTTCTCATAGTATGTGGAAGTTGAAATAGAAGATTTTCTGGTATTTATAATATTCAGGTATGCATGTAAACAAATATAATTTAGTAGCCTATTAAAATAAGGTTTACTGTCTTTTATCTAGTTCTAAGTTACTCTGAAAGTCCCAGATACAATTTTGTCGTGGTTGTTGTATTTCTAAGACACTTTAGACCTTATTGCCCGATATGGAGATAAAACTCCTATTTATTTCCCAACTAGTTGTGGAAGTAAATTGCAGTGGACATTTATCAGATACTGTACAGTTTGCAAAGATATTTTCCTATTTGCTCTGCCCCTCAGGATAACCCTATGAAGACAGGATATTTGTTTTCCCATACTACAGATGAGGACACTGAAGTTTAGAGGGAATGGGGCCGAGGCCCTGCTTCTTCAACACTAGTGCTTGTGCTTTCCACATTACACGATACTCCAGCCATCCGAAAGAGTTTATAAGGAAAGATTCACAGCGGAGATTATTCAAAAACTAAACAGGAGTTATAGGATATTCTGAGGGAAAGTTTGCAGGATGCCCAGTAAGCAAAGGCAGAAGAGCAAAAGATGAGCAAGACAATTAGCAAGCAGTGGTGCCTGCATCCCATATGGTCTCCAAAGTGTTCCCTATACCATTGCCCTCCCGGTATCACAGTGACCCATCGAGACAAGGCTGCTCTACTTGTCCTATCTTACAGATGAAGAAACTGAGGTTTCCAGGCTTAAAGGTGACAGCTGAAATCAGAATTTGAGTTTTCTATTCTAGTTCGGTTTTCTTTCACCACAAGAATGGGTTTCAAAATATGGCCCTTGGCCCTGAGGCCGTAGTGTTGCTGATGGCTGCAAAGCATCTAAAATAGCTGTAGGAGTGCCTGGGTGGCTCAGTGGGTTAAGCCTCTGCCTTTGGCTCAGGTCATGATCCTAGGGTCCTGGAATCGAGCCCCGCATCAGGCTCTCTGCTCAGCGGGGAGCCTGCTTTCCCCCCTCTCTGTCTACTTGTGATCTGTCAAGTAAATAAAAAAAAAATCTTTATAAAATAGCTGTAGGGCCTTGTTTTATAACATCTTGTTATAAGTGGAAACTCTTACCCATTTCTAACTGAGTAAAACTAAGTGATTTATATCTTCCAATTGGTTGATGTTGTTCTTATCACCAAGTTCTTTATCCAGCAGGTAGGCTGATTCTGTGGACACAGTTTAGTTCAGTTTTCTTTCTTTCTTTTTTTTTTTTTAAGTAATCTCTACACCCACCATGGGATTTGAACTCATGACCCCAATCTCAAGAGTCTCACGTTCTACTGACTGAGCCAGCCAGGTGTCCCATATGTGGACATAGTTAAAAGGAGTTTGTCTGCCTAAGTTCATCAGTATTTAGGAACCAAAGCACCACATACCTCCTAAACACACCTAGTAGGGAAAAGGCTTAAATTAATATTTCTGCTACCTTCCGCCTCACTGTTTAGGGACCTCTTCTTGCTGCACGTCCCTCTGTGTTGCTGCTATCCTGACAGTCCTTCCAGAGCTCCTCGCCCACAGCTAATACTTCCTGAGTTGGTTCACACTGTCGTTGCCAGGAGTGAATAATGGTGGTTCTAGGAAAACGATGGTGCAAGAGTTTGAGGACAGGAGGACCACCCATATCAGATACCACTGGAAAGGCAGGGGCAATGCCAACATATCCAATAGATACACACCTACAGTCAGAAAATATAGGGAGAAGCTGTTGTTTCTATATATTGAAATTGTGTGTGTGTTTAGTTAAACGTTGTTTCTATATTGCAGTATATTTAGAAGGGAGGCACTGCAATTGTTTTAGTGCTTGCCCTCAGAGACTTGAATCCTGTTGTGGCTAAGGACAGGAAGGCACAGTTTTTAGTGGTGGCACAGGTAAGAAATGGGGAGTTGTTTGCATGTATTTTATGCTTCTTTCAGCTGTTGTTAGGAAATGTAGCCCTCCAATAATTCTCCACCATAAGTCTCTGCTATAGGTGATTAAAAATAGACAAGGAGGAGAGAAGGATATAGTTGCAGTTTGCAGTACATAAAAAATGCACATGCTGCTAAATTGTGCAAGCCACAGAGAACACTCCTCACAGGTGTTCCACTCAGCAGAGGTTACTCATTTGCCTCCAAGTGCAATCCAAGGTGTTGACTTCAGGCTTTAAGGGCCCCTGTCCTTTCCCCTGTACCTTAGATAGCTAGAGACACCAATACTTATCTGAGCTCAGTAGCAACCACACTGTTCCCAATTCTGAAGTACAGGGCACTGGAAGCTGGGTGTTTTTCTCAAAGAAGGCTTTTGCCTCTGGAATTTCCTGCCTGTCCCAGGCTGCCAGAACCCCACCTTACTGACCATCAGGGACTCATGAAAGACTTGTTTTCAGTATAACTTTCACTGATGGGAGGAGACCTCAAAGCCATAATTTTGTAAAAGATAACTTAAGCAATTATCATAGCTCATGATACGTGGGTTCTAATGATTCCATTTTGGTGCTTGCTTCCTGTATATAGCAATTTCAAATAGGGAACAGTTTTAAGGATAAACATACCAGTAAGTGTCTGTCCTTAGTCATGAGTAAGTGAGAATGCATACTTGGATATGAAGATATTTAGAATTCTAAATATATAAAAACTATCTGTCAGATTGATGCTCCTTCTCTCGCTGGTAGCTCAGGTGTGCTGGTGCTTGCAATAACCCTAAATTCCAGGGTGGATAATAAACACAACCTGCTCCTTTAGAAAGCTCTAAGATGCTGTGCGTGTGCTTGTCAAATCTCAAACCCACCCTGGAGATCAGCATTGGCTTTGGCTGGACGCTAAGATATTTACTCTGGACGATCATGCCAAGATGTTAACAGCTGCGAGCTTAATTATTGATGGAGTTAGTGTCAATCATCTGAGAAGAAAACCAAAGTATAATATTTTAAAATCATTCTGTCAAAAAAAAAGTCTCTGCTGTATAACACAGCTCTCTTGTCATTTATTACTCTTGAACTTCTCCAGCCAAAGAGTTATCTCAGAAAACTGCTCTTCTACAATTATTTTTCCTTTCCCCTTAAATGTTTTCTTTCCAAGAGCTCTTCCTTTCAGAACCCAGCACCTTGGCTGTTGGCACTACTTTCAGCAGATGCCCCACATCGGGGTAACCAATGACATGTTTTAGTTTTGAAAACTTAAATAAACACGGAAAGAAATCCAGAGGAGCAGAAAGCCCCCACCCGCAAGCCTTTCCGATTCGCGGGGTGGCTGCGAGGCTTCCAGCGCTGCGGGCCTTCCCGGCTCCGCCAAAAATGCCCAGGCTGCTCAGTGTGGTCTTCGAGCCGAGAGCTGGTCAAAGAGGAAACACAAATAGTTGGTTTGACGATCTCCAGGAAGAGAGTTTCACTCTGGCTTGACTAATATTTGACAGATCCGCCCCACCGCGCCGCTTGGCATCCCTGTTTTGGGACCCCGGCCATTGCCAAGAATTCTTGAAGGGGCTGGAGCCCCGAGGCCGAGGACCGCGGAGCCCGGGTCCGGACGGAGCCTCCTCTCCCTCGCAGTGCGCGCACGCCTGGAAAGGCGGGATTTAGAGGCGGCGATGCTGCGGGAGACTCTGCAGTGGCAACGGGCCCCCGAAAGGTCCCGCCTCATTCGCCCTAGTGTGTGTGCCTCGCAAGTCCCTGCCTGGTAAACCGTCACCAGCTTCGGCGCGCGGCGGTAGCGTCGGCGGGTCCAGACCCCGGGGTCGTGAGCCGGGCGGGAGGGCCGGGCCGGAGCGCAGCCCCGGGCCGAGCGCGCCCCGCGGGCTCCAGGCACACGCCCCTCACCTGGGCGAGGCTGGGCGCGCAGGCGCTCAGCGCCGGGGTCGCAGCCGGGAGCCTGAGCCCGGCGCCCGCCAGAGTTGGACAGTTCCGGGGCCGCGCCGGGCGGAGCTGTCGCCCGCACCGCCGCCGCCGCCCCGGCTGTAGCAGATAGCGGGAGAGCGTCTGCGCGGAGCCCCAGCGCAGCCCCGGCGGGACCGCCGCAGCCGCCGGAGCGCGAGCAACAGCTTCCCGGCTGGAGGAGCCACTGCCCCACGCGCCAGCGGCCCGCGCGCCGAGGTAAGCTCTGGGCGCCCAGCCCAGCCCGGCGCCCCTTGGACCTGCGCCGCCTTCCCGCCCCAGCCCGCCCGCTTCCTCCCGGCGAGCCGGCTCGGGGCGCGCCGCCGGAGGGAATGGCCGGGAGCCCCTCCTCCCCCCACTGGAGTTTGCACTTTGTCAGGCGGTCCCACTTGTAGAGGAGCATGCCGAGCAGCCGCTTGCCCCGGCTGGGGCGTGAGGCTCCTGTGACCCCCTGGAGTTAGGAGTGGGTCGTGGAAGCCAAAGGAGTGAAGGAAGGAGTCCCCAGTGTGGGCTCAGCGGCTCCGATTCCCACGGACCGAGGGGAGGATGGAGAAGGGAAGAGGACAAGGAGAGTGCCCCTCTGTGGTTAGCCGCAGTGCCTCCGTCACCTGGGCTGGGAAGTTTGGGGCTGGGCGTCTCTCCCTTCATTATGGGGAGATGGGTAGTTTGGGGAGATGTGGGAGGAAGATAGGAGTCGAAACTTGGGGTTCTGGGAGAGTTCTACAGCTGAAAGAAGGTGAAATGGGGGCGGTGAGGTAGAAAGAAGGTCCCCAAAGTTTGCACTTGCTGGGAGCCTGGGGTGGGGGCGAGGGCGCTGGGTGAAGGTGTCAGTGCACGTTGGGAGGACACTGTGGGACTGCGGAAGGGACAAGGAGAAAGGGGGGGGAGGACCATCTGCTTCGCCACTGTTATTTGCGGGGGCTCGTGGGGGAAGAAGGGAGAGCTGGCAGGACGATGCTTCCCCAAATGTTTCCCCAGGCTCTGGAGGACAAACAGTTTTTATGGTGAACCTGGATGGGGGAGTGTTGTAGTCTTTCAAGGAAAATAAATTGCCATCAAGCCCTCGGCCCTCATGAGTACAAAATAAACACAGTTTTGGAATGCTCTCAGAAGTTCTTGGATTAGGAAACGTCATCTTCATTTTCTTTATTTTCTTACAGAGACGTGGTTTGCATTTCTCTTTGGTTTGGCTTTGCTCAGGAGCATCACACCAAGGTGAATGCAAACTTTGTTAAGATGTGGCAAACGATGCTCAACTAGAAGAAATAAAACATTCGTGTTATGTAGTGTCCAGCCTCAAGCTTGGAGACTGGCAGCTCCAGAACAATTCATGAAGCCATAGAAAATGCATTTATCAAATTAAAAAGAGGGCTTTTCACAAAGCCAATAAGCTACATCTCAGATAAAGTGAAGGGTTTTGGCTTGAAAGAGCTCCCTTAAATATTTCAGGACCCTATTTCACCGGTTTTCATAGTCCTTTCATCTTATTTTGATGCCATCTGTGCATTGAGTATGTCCTGTCCCTTCCCTGTAATAGATGAATGCCCTTAGAATGCAAATGTTGCATTGGAAGTTCTGTTGTTACTTGGGGCTCTTAAGGTGGAAAAAAAAAATGTTTATTTACTCAAAAGTGTTGGTTGTAGTTCAGATTCTCTATCCCCATAAATCAAATATTTGTGGATTTATAATTCACACTGCTACTCATTTCCAGAAGTGATTTGAGGAAGCTTGGAATGAAAACCACAAATCAAATAGCTATTCTTGTAGATCTCCTTGACCTCTCTTGGATGCATTTGTAGTAAAACGCTTTTGAGAAGGTGAGTTCTCCTAACAAAGGAAAAATTCCTGCCCTTCCTGGAATCATCCTAGTGATATAAATGTTTTGCAGCATAAGTCTTTATGTACTTCATTTGCTTTATATTATTTTACATTACATAAGTCATGATGTCTTTAGGGAAGTTTAACCACTAAGCAGCATCTATATTAAAGAAAAGTATGTCAGTATTTTAGAGCATTTTACCAAACATATGGATTCACAGAGCAAAAAGAGAATGGTGAACCTAATGTATCTTTCTTGAACTGAGGCAGAAAGGAAACCAAGGGAGGTGTCTCCTCTGCCATCAAACCAGAGAAGGAACTGTCATTAGTACTTGTCACCCAAACATGGCCAATTAGTGAGACCTGGCAGCAGTTAGAGGATAACTTTACCAAGTGTTAACTATTATATGAGGATTTATAAAGCTATATCAGGGGTTTTTAGCTCTCTTTTTCTCAGCTTAATGACATGGCTGAGGCAGGAAAAAAAAAAATGCCCCAAAACAAACATATTTCCAAAAGGTAAAATATCTATTTAGAATAATGCTGTGCGGAGCTCCCACCATAAAGAGATAAGAATCTTAAATCCCTCAACTGCCTCCCCGTTAGATTTTTTTTTTCATCTAGCTGAGTTTGGAGATATCATTGCATGGTTTTTAACAGCAACAGTTCATATTAAAAAATATGAACAATTTGTTTACTTCTCATAGGAGTAATTGCTTCATTTATGAAAATCTTTGCTCACAGAGGTAAAGAGCAAAATTGGCTTTCTGCTCTTCCTATAAGATCCTATATCTTCCAAGATCTAAAGAACAATGAGCATGTTTGTCCCAGTTTCCCACTGCTTTTTACTTGTGTTTTTATTGTAACCCCTCCACCATTTCATCATCTCTATTTTGCCATCTCCCCCATCCTTTGTCTGTTCCTGGGTGTCTCAATATCACCTTTTCATCCTTCCTTTGCTTTTTCATTTTTTTTCTGCAGTTTTCTCTTGATCCTCTTTGCTTTATAGTTGATCTCCTTTTTGCATGTTACTTTTTATTCAGTGATGTCCTTTTATTAGTGCTGGATTTTTTCCCCAGAGTGGTATTCCTACCTCTAATTTCCCTCCTAAATTTTATATTGACAATTTGAATCATCTGCGAGATGCCTCTCTATTCTCTCAAGTGCCTTAAACAGGTTTAAACTCTAATCGACATCTTTCTTCTTACATGAAAAGGGGTGGCTCTGTCAATTTCTGTATTTCTCTCAGTCACCCAGGACCTTCCCAACATCACTGCTTTCCAAATATAATTCACAGATAAATCCCGTGGACTCTATCTCTACCTGATGTCTCCATGATACCGGCTTCTCCACATTTTTATTCCCATAGGGATTGTCTTTCTTCAGACTCTTAACTCTTTCTGGAGACAATCCTGATGTCTTCCTGACTAGTCTCTCAGATCCAGTCTCTCTCATTTCCAATGCATTTTACACTTGATTTGCAGAATAAGCTTCTTAAAACAGAGCCGAGCTCAGTCACTGGCTAATAAACTTTTCCCCAGTGCCCTACCAAATAACATATAAATCTCATCTCTGACATTTTAAGACCCTTTGCAGTCCAGGCCAAAAATGGCTCCACCTTTTTACTTTGATTTCATAGATTCACTCATTCATTCATTCATTCAATGAATATTTGAGTGCCTGATGCATGCCAGGCACAGCTGTAGGTAATACTTTTAGAAGTGCCTTGTGTATTAGCTCAGTGCTATGTTGCACATTTTATTTTTCAGTGGTGGAATCCACTGTTAAAATATAATCTTACGGGCCCCAGCAACCCCATTGACCTCCCATCCCTACCCTTAGTAGTCTCTGAGGCATCATCACAGAGTCCCGAGTCTCCTTGAAATAGTTTGAAAACACTGCTTTGGCAGAAGGCAGTATTCCCTCAACACACAGCAGGCTTCTGAGTTCTGCGTCTTTGCTTATGCTGTTCCCTCTGCCTAGACTAGGCCCTCCCACTTCCCCAGAACCATTTCTACCTGCCAGAGAGTCAGTGCAGTGGCTCCAGCGTCTCCAAACTCCAGCTTCTCCTCCTCCAAACCCTGTAATGCTTAGCTTGGCCTCTTCTTGGAGCACAGGTCATTGTCTCCCTCATTTATCTGTGCAAATGTCTCCCTCATTTATCTGTGCTTTTTGCATTTTCCTCTAGGGCACCCCACCAACCATGCCTAACCTCAGGCCTTCATTTCCTGAAATACCCAGCTGAGGGCCTGGCAGATCATGGGACATCAACAAGTAATTTAATTAGACTGAATTCTACCTAGTTTTCTAGTCCCCACTTAGGCCTATGATAGCTACTTGTTTTCACAACTCAGTCTGGGTCTTAACAGTAGAGCCAGTGCTTCTTGAATTTGAATATGTATCTCAATCATGAGGAGATCTTATTAAAGTGCAGAGTCCAGTTCGGCAGGTCTGGGATGGGGCCAGAGGTACTGCTTTGCTAAGGAGTTCCCAGCTGATGTTGAAATAGCTGATCCTTGAACTTGAGCAAGATAGTAGATGATACTTTACAGTTTGGGGAGTTTCTGGGAGCCCCTACCTCTCTGGTGATTTTCCTCCAGTTAGTGTTTGCTTCCATATTATTTTCTATCCTGGAAGTATTTTAGGCCTGGACATGCTTTCCAAACCGAAATGGAAGATGTGGTGATGCCCTTGAATGTTTTCCTTATTTTGCTGATAGTGTGTTGCAATGGCTAGTTCTCCCTCTTGTATTTTTCTCTGGCCAGTTTTATTTCTTTGTTGTATATTACTTCTTGTTTTCCCCTTATATTCAGACTGTGGTTGTTCTCCTTGCTCACTCTGCTATGATTCTTTTTCTTTCCTGTGCTCTCTCTGTTTCTTAAAATTCTCTTCAGATGCCTTGGCTGACTCCCTGCCCCAACTGTTTTTCTATTGCTTCCAAAATTTTTCTGTTAAAGGAGCACTGAAATCGGGGGCAAGAGACTCCAGTTCTCACTCTGCCTTTACTGTGAGCATGAGATATTGGGCAAAGCTGTTTCTTTCCGGTCTCTTCACTTGTGGATGGAGGCTGTGGATTATACAACTCCTGGGGTCTCCTACAGCTCCAGGACACCCCATGAGATTTTCACGTGGGGCAGAAGGAGCAGGTTGGGGGAGGAAAGGAGGATCATGTGGTGATCCTGGTGCTGGTGTGTGCCCTCATCTGATGTTTCTGTTTTAGATAAACAATTTGAACTTTTGTTCTTGCACCACTCAGGGACTCGTGTTTCTTAAGAAAAAAAGAACAACAACTACAGCTTGGCGTTTGGCAAATCAGGTTGTTTTCAACCCTGGATTCACACTACAATCAATTCAGGAGCTTACAGAAAATAGTGGTGTTGTTAGCTCATTTCTAGGGAATGACTTAATTTATCAGTGTTTTTGAAATCTCCCCAAGTGATTCTGATTTCCGGCATGGGTGGAGAACTGCAGTATCTGGTCTGTAAAAGCAGCTTAGAACGATGGTTAAGAGCACAGCAATGTGCTGTGTCAAACCCTGGCTTTGCTACTTACCAACTTTGAGAGCTTCGAGGGGTTACTTCTCTTCTTGGGGCCTCAGTTTCTTTGTGAAATGGGTTGACTTGGTTATTGTGAGGATAGACGGGAGCCATCAGTAGAATACTGTGCATAGTGTGGTTGTTGAAGAAACAGTAGTGGTTGTTTATCCCGATAATCATACCATTACAATTTAAATCCACTAAATTACTTAAGCGTCATTTTGCCTTAGAGCTAACACTCTCCTTACCCCCTGTACAGTTTCAAGATATTCTGCATAGCATAATCACTTTGAGAAGAAATTTATGAGCTTATTTTTCAGAAGTCAGTGAAAAAATACAGAAGAGGGCATATATATTAATAAAAACCAACCACCCTTTTATTTTTGATCCATTTGGTGCCACATCAACTCTATGATCTCATAAATAGCAGAGATAGATTAAAACACATATAAACTGATACACAAAGATGGCCAGGCTTTCATACCTACATCATGAAAAATGATTTTGCTCTTTAATAAAGACGGTTCTATCATCAACAAATAGAAAGGGTTGGAATTCATGGGTCTAAGAGAGCATTTCATTTTGGAAATAAATATAAATGTATTAGGCATTTACATTTCTGAGTTTATAATGGGCAATGGAACTTAAAAATTAAAAAGCACACACAGAGTGATAATCTGACCTATGCAGGCTAAAGCTAAATCAACTTTTTCTTCTCTTTTTTGGCTGAGATTCCAGAATAGCCATTATGCTATAATGCTATCATCATATCAGCAAAGCAAAGATTGGATAAATGGATATAACCCATATTAACTGAGGACCCACATCCCTTTTTTTTAAATTTCTGTATACATCTGAAAACAAGTAAAAGGGTGCTCAGTAATTCCAATGGGCCTGGCCTAGGTACCTCTCAGCGGAACATCAGGGGTTGTCATGCTGATGGCCTTTGTGGGAAAAAGAAAGACTCCTGCTGAGGGCCTCTCACCTTTTTCTCTTAGAATAAAATGTTTCATTTCTGCATTATTTACTTTTTGATCAGGAAAAGTATTTTTCAATTAAACTGATTAAACTTTTCTAAAGTTTATTTTCCATATTGTATTGTGTACTTCTTAAATAACACAAGTAAGAAGATACTATGACATTTTAAAAAGAACCTTTGAGTTCTTTTGAAAGTTCTTTGAGTTCTAAGAAAAGGTCCATTGTGAGAGATGTTTAGCTAATTCGTTTTGCAATCTTTGCTTAATATACTTGTGTTAAAACTGTGTCAAATTCTACAGAGAGCTGTGATTTTTAATGTGTATTGGTTAAAGCGGTCAGTCTGATGGTTAGTCAGTCTGATGGTTGGTCAATTACGTAAGGTTTTCAGAGTCTAGAGGTCTGGATTCTTGGTCATCTTATACTGGTTGCAAACTAGGGTTCAGATTCTGATTAATCTCAGGCTTAATAGATTTTTATTTTTGTGAAGTATGAGTTAAGGATATAAAAATGACTGTTCAGTCTTTAGGGTGAAAAGGGCTCTGTGCAAAATCCTCATTGGTAAATTGGAGAAATGAGACCAGAGAATCTAGAGTATTTAAAATTTGAGCCTAAGGAAATTAGACATTACAAATAAGGAAAAGTTCTCGTGGTACTAACACTAAAATTTAAACTTCACATAGCAATTATGTAGACCCTGTGATGTCCTTCAAGTTGATATGTTAGAGGTGGGAAAACTGTACCTCACAGACCTAGAAAGAGAGACATTACCTTGTATTTTACGTAAAATATAATGCTGAAAGTAAGACTACAAAGCACAAAATGCCATTGTTTGTATATAAAAAGCACACTAGTATATAAATACAGGCATTTCGATTTTCTATATATGAATATTTTTATTTTAATGAATTGGTCATTGTACATGGTCTTACGTGCTATCTGGAAATGTTGATGATTGTATTTAATCATTACCTGCATGTTACATGTCTCATTACTTGCATATGTTACACTTTCGGAGATGGAAAGAAGTATAGCCTAATGGTTGAATTGAGGCTCTGGAGTCAGACTTTGTGGATGCAAATTTCAGCTCTTCCACTTCTTAGCTGTGTGGCTTTGACCAAGTTACTCAACCTCTCTGTGCCTTAGTTTCCCAAGTCTAAGAGACAATGAGAGAAATTTTCATGGGATCGTTGTCAGAAAAAACAAGTACACATAACATACTTAGCAAAGTTCTTAGGACTTATCAAAGTCCAGTACTCATAAAGGTAGCCATTATTATACATTATATGGTTAAATAATTAATATCAAATACCTCACGGATACATTGATTTCTTTGTCAAGAGAACTTGTGCAACTCTAAGTTTTGCACCTTGAGTTTGAAACTTACTTTATATTTTTCAAGTATATATTATTTTCCTATCTTTCCTTTTTTACTTTAGGAGAACAATGAAAAGAGAGAACAGAGGTGTGGAATTGTAAGCCTCACAGGGGCTCTAGCAAATTTGTAACCATGTGAAGCACAGATGGATTTTTAATAACAAAATATATAACTCAGACTGTAGGGTTTTTGAAAAGACCAAGTGGCTTAAGATGTAGCTTCCACATAATGTGCTTCCTGAAGTTGGTACTCATGTATGAACCTGGAATGTTTGGAAGTGACCCAAATCAGAGTGATCTAGGTATAGGAGCCAGCAAATGGAACTAGGGTCTGTGACCAGAGTGGACTCATTCAAGGACAGTCTCTTCTTGGGCATTTGAATTGTAGTTGATTCCTCCTGGGTTCACAGGTATTTAGTTTAACACCTGCATTGGATTTTCCAAGTTGGAATTTCGACAACAAAATAATTAACAAAACAAAATGAAAAACCCACAAAACCTGCAAAAAACAAAGAAAAACTGTAATTGGTATACTATATGCAGGATTACCAAAGAGTTTGAGCCTATATATATAGATATAGATATCTATATCTATATCTATATCTATCTATCTATCTACTTACTACATGTATGGTTCTTAAAGGTCAGTCTCATTTCTACAACAATAAAATCATCAAGACTCAGAAAATCTTAGTCTCGTTCTTTTGCATAAACTTCTCCTTGTGTCTCATGCTTGTGGTCCTAGGCCAATCCTAAAAATGTCTCTAGTACAGTGATTCTTGGATTTTAGCATGTAAGGGAATCCCTGGAGGGCTTGCAAAAAATGCAGATTTTTGTAATTCACCCTTGAAGTTTTCTTACTCACCAGGTCTTGAGGCAGGACCCACTAATTTAAATATTTTAGCAAGATATTTTGTTAAGTGTCCCAGTTGATTCACAGACCAAACTTAGTCCAGTTCTCTAGATTAACACTTGTTCTCAGCTCGGGATGCATTTCAGAGTTATTGTGGTTTTTAGTAAAAGTCCAGTTGTACAGGCCAAGCTCAGTTCCTCTCTGATGCATTAACCACAGGGCACTCCTTCCTTAAGCTGCTCTGAGTCACCCATGTGGAGCCTGTCATGTGCAAATTCTAGAGAACAAGGCTGTGTTCTCTCATTGACTACCCAAGGGCCTTCAGCCACAGGTTTTGGTACACCGTGGTTCTCCATAGCAATGGGGACCACTGGGCACCTGCCTCAGCATCCCTGTGAGCTCACTTGGGATAGTCAGATTCCAGGGCCCAAACCTTACTCTACCAAAAAAAAAAAAAAGAGGTGGGATGTGAGGTCTTAGAGCCTGATTTTCCCTGGCTCCCCAGAGGATGACGATTGCCTTGATGAAGTTGTCTATCCAGCGGTCTGTGGAGCTAGCCTTTGCCTGCATGGCTCAGAGCTTCAGACAACTCCAGTGCTTGTGGTGACCCCACGGACTGCAGTGACCGTAAAGCCAGGACAGGGACTGCCATGACTCCTGAATGTCAGCAGTGTCTCTTCCCTCTCACGCCTCGGGGCTTCTTCCTTCTCTGCAGCCTGCGGACAGCCATTTCTCCTGTCCTTGTGGTTTTATAATGGGAAACACAGGCTCCTTTCTCTCTGGGCTCTTCCTGTCTTCTCCTTTCCACAGCTGCCAAGTGGAGACCCAAATGATGGTGCCAAACGTACAGATGCGATGGCACACGTTCAGACTGCTGCTGGCCTGGCAGAGAGACCCCTTTAAGCCTTTTCCAATCCTTGAAGGCTTTCTTGCCTCCCTGTGTATAGCTTACATAAGCAGGGTTTAAATTTGTCGAGAATTTCACAGGTTCTCAGATCTGTTGTCTTCCTCTTAAAGTACTTTGGAAAAAGGAATAGTATAATGTACTCTTGGCTGACATGGGGAGAGGCAACCCAATCTTTAGAAATATTTGAATTCTTGAAATCGCATTTCTGAATTATCAAGAATTATAGCAAGAAAATTACTGTGTATGTGTAACAGTTCTGTCTCCAGGCCGTGTACTTCAATAGACCCATTTAAAAATGTAAATTAGAGACTGTTTTAGTGTTCCTATATAAAATAATGAATAAAAGTGACATTACAAATGATTAAGTATTATATTGTGAACAACTTTGTCATTGATTGTTTTAAAATCTGAGCAAAAGTGTTCTATCTTGTTAAGTAACCCTTTATCAGTAAAACTTCGGCGATTGATTGAGGGTAAGGTGTCATGAAAGTCAATAGTTCGACATGTCCTCATTGCAAGTTCGTGTTTTGATGGAACCCTCTGAATAGCCTGACACAGTCCTCCTAGATGTTAACCTCTTTCTTCCACAGGAAGGAAGGCTCCCTAGTAACCAAAGGAGGCAGTGGTTGGTGAGATTGGGTAACTGGCAAAAAGGTATATCGACCTGGAAATTGATACCACCAATCAAATTAAATGCGAGAGGGAATTACGCATAGAGGAGATAGCAGTATCAAACTTTATGGATCTTTTCGAGAGAGGATTACTGGTGACGTGGCAAGTTTAGTTTTCTAATATTAGGAAAAGCATTTAGAAGACAACATCTGAACTGTTCCATAGGGCTAATAATGATGCTTGTTGGAAAGGCCCTCCATGGAATGGATTTTTAATCGTCTCTGGGACCTGTGCTTAGTTGAGAATGTGCTACCCCAAAGGCCTCTCATACTAGCCCACTTCTTTGTTTCTGTGAAGCCTTGTTATGACCATAAGACAGCACTAAGAACATGATTTCAGCACTGGTTGAAGCCACTTGAAGCAGCCTAGCATGAGGAAAGACACAAAGCAGAATTTTTGTGAGTCTCCCCACTGCCATGCCGCCATTGTTAACCTCCTTTAGCAACAGGCCAAGGCACATGCTTTACCATCTGGTGCAAGATAAGAGGGCTTTGAACTGACATGGAAGCTGCCTACGAACCCTCAAAGGGATGACATGTGGACAAAGAAGTAGATTCATTTTTCTGAAGTTCCAGCAGGCACAATTAGATTCAGTGGGTGGGGTTGGAGGGAGGCAGATTTCAATTCAGTATGAGAGAGAACTTTCTAATAATTCATACTGTTCAATAGTGGCCTTGAAGTTTCACACTTGCTCCAGAGGAAAGTATGTGACATGTGAGAGGATCGGCCACCAGAAACAACATATAAAGAATTCCAAGACTGAGTGGAAGCTCAACTTGGCTGACCACTGTAATCTATCTGCTTTTTGGCATTATTGTTTTTTTTAAACATTACTTATTTATTTGTCAGAGAGAAAGAGAGAGCACAAGCAGGTGGAGAGACAGACAGAGGGAGAAGAAGCAGGCTCCCCGCTGAGCAAGGAGCCTGATGTGGGACTCTATCCCAGGTCCTCAGGATCATGACCTGAGCCGAAGGCAGCCACTTAACCAACTGAGCCACCCAGGCATCCCTGCTTTTTGGCATTATTGATAAAATAATTTGAGGAATGACTATAGGCAGGGGAGGGAGACATATGAGAAAATAGGTAGGTGAAGAGGTAGGTGTTTCTAGACTCCTTAAATGATGAAAGAATAATGACCTTGTCTTCCCCCTAGCTTTTTAAGCAGGTTACACTTGAGCACCTATCATGTCCAGAACATCATCTCATTTAACAGCCAAAAGGCAAAAATCCCAGCATGTCCTCTTTTAGCCAGAGTTCTGCAGTTGCTTTCCTGCGTCTTCGATGACATCACAAAAGCTGCCTTGCATACTCATCCTCCCTGAGCTAAGCTCCCGGCTAACCTTTCATATCACTTCTGTTTCCTCTGTGGTGACTGCACTATTAGATTGTGACGATCAGGTTTGTACTGATTTTTCTCACTAGACTGTAAACTCTTTCAGAGCAGATCCCTTTGACTGATTCATCTAGTCAGTGTCTATCCCGGTATCTGGCAAATAGTAAAAGCTGATGTTTGTTAACTGAATATTTGATTTCTCCTTCCATCATACCCCTTCCCCTAAAGAAATACCTGGGATGACTTTGATCTTCAAGGTAAGGAAATATACCAGAATATTCTTTCTCCTCCCAACCCTGCCTTTCCATTCCTAATTACATCCTAATTACCTTTTCCATTCATTCTATTTCAGGGGAAAGCTAGTGAAGAGAGTGAGGTGAAAAAAAAATCCCCAAAATTAGAGAAGGGAAAACCACCTCTTGGGCAACCCCTTCATCAGCCCAACTAGATATGTTGCCTTTGGCAGCATTACTGGTAGGATGAGGAGGAAATCCTGCTCCTGCTGTTAACTAGTTTTGTGGCCCCAAACTAGTTCTGTGAGCACCTCATTGTTTCTTCTCAGTAATGTGAGGAGTTTATCCAGACAATTTACAGGGGCTCATTCTGAAATACTGTAATTCCTAATCTCTTTTCCCTTCTAAGGTTTCCTGAGGTCCTTTGCCTCTGCCTAGGATTCTCCTGGGTAACCAAGAATCCAGAACAATGAGGAGAAACACTATCAGGAGGTGACACTGGGATAAAACACTGTTCTCTTTGCTCTGGCACACTTGGGGCGAGTTCAGGCTCTATGGCTTTGGGAAAATTATAAACCTCTCAAGCCTAAAGATGCCTCTCCTGCAAAATGGCCAGAATATTCCAGACCTCGAGAGCTGCAAGGACTTGGTGAGATAACATATATGAAGTGCTAATCCTGCCCCAGAAACATAATGAGCCCTTGGAAAATGATAATGGTCATTTGGAAATAGTCCCCCGTCTCTCTTTTTTTTTCCTTTTTCCTCCAACCTCTGAAAGACACCCACACGCAAGTCATGAAGAAGTTTTCTTGGCATGATTATATTGTGCTCGGCACATCCTTTCTCCTCCATGAGAATTAGTAGAGGATAGTCAAGGTCCCTTCCTGCTGAGGCATTCTGCTCTCACATGTACAATGGCCAAAAGAGCAACCCACTTCACAGTGATGGGGAATAGATTTATTTTAACATTTGCATAGAAGACATGAATGTTACTGAGGAGATGCAGGAAATGGGTGTGGGGTCGTCTTTCTTAATATCATATAATGTATCACATCCAGCCAAGATTCTTTTATTTGAAGAAGCGTTGACTGAGCAACAATGACACAGCAGCTCCCGAGCCTGACAGTAAATAGACACCTTATAAAAATTTATGAAGTTCAGGTTGTAAAGAGCAAACTGCACATACCAAGTAGTAACACTGCTTATTAAAATAATTTCATCTTTAAGTCTGTTGTCTCCGTATCGCCTATAATAGAAGCTCATGCTATGGCTAGATACCTCAACAGCTTGTAAACTTTTATATGGGCTTTTGAAAAGGGATGATAGTTTTACGAGATGTGATTTTCTCATCTCACCAAATTAGATTATTTGAGATAGCGTCCCTGGATGTAAAATTTCAATCCTGAGTAAATCTGCCCCTCAGAGACTCTGTGCAGCCTGCTAGCGGAGTGGAAATGGAGCATAATAAATCTGCCCTGAGCCCATTTCTCTCCACACAACTCCATAATTCATTCCTTGCTTGGGACTCATGGCCCCTTTTTCGCAGCTAATCAGTCTGCATCCAGGCTGGCTCCTTTCATGAGTGGTTCCTCCTTCGAGGTCCAGATCTTGCCTCTTGCTTACGGGCTTCTTTCCAGAGCTTGTGTGCCATCGTGGACCCTGCATCCAAGCTGTTCCTAATCATATGGGAAGCAGTTACCCTAGTTCTAGGGTGGCCTCTTTGTGGCGGTAGACTTTGAAATGATTTTCTGTTGAAAGCGGATTAAAATAGATAACAGCATCTCTGAGCATCTGGAAACCCAGGAAGTATTTCGGTCATTCTTTCCTGAGTCTCCTCTGAGGGGACAGACGGGGGAATGACCTGCTACTGATTCCAGTCCCTTCTACTTCGTTTATGAGGAATGCTTCTTCCTTGCTCCTGTGATTGTCTCCTCCTCCTGTGGTTCAGTATTGCTCTGGTCCAATGTCACCACTACCATCTGCTGCCAAAAACCAGAATGGCTGCAGGTGACTTTCCGGTGACTTTCAAGGAACTTCGGGAGAAGGAAGAGCTTAGGAGAATGTCTCCCCGATGTGGAGCAGAGGCTGTCAGACTCAACAGGGAATTAAACACACTGTTTCCAGTCCTGTTTTCACCCTTATTTATTCTTGTGGTAGTAGGCAAGGAGTTTATTTTGACCAGCTCTAAATTTTATCACTTGTAAAACGAGCAGGTAGCAATCGGTAATTTTAGTAGACAGAATTATATAAATTATAAATTATATAGGCATGGAAAATTATCTTCTGCTCCTCCCGACGATTTAATTTAATAATTTAGTGTCTCAAGATGGTTTTAACGGAACTCAGGACTTTGGAAGAAGAATTTTCCAGAAGATTCTGCTGCTGTGCACGGTGTAGTCCAGGGTCCGCTCAGAAATAAGTTTGTGCAGAAGGCCAGGTAATCAGTGGGAGGCTGGTCCAAGGGCAGCTGCTAGAACAGCAGTTTGAAGCCGAAGCAATGGCATGCAGTTGGCTGGTTTCAGGAGCGGTTATCTTTATGTCCTTCTATGATTTGAAAGTCCGTTAATTGAGTAGCTCCTTAAACTTTTTTCATAATGCTTACACCTAAAGTTATTCATCCACATTCTCTACTACTCCCTGAAGGTGCTAAGGTCCTCTGTTTCTTGTCTGGTTTTATAGAAAAGGAAACGGAAGCACTGAGAAGCCACCTGATGTGCCCAAGGTAGCACAGCTCAGTAGTGGCAGAGCAGGACTGGGGTCTCGCCAGGGAGAATGGAGTCCCAGCTGCCCAGGGTTGGCCCAGGGACGGGCAGCGTGGCGTCGCTTGGAAGCTTGTTAAAAAATGCAGAATCTTAGGCTCTACCTCGGACCTACTGAATCCAAATCTCCGTTTGAAACCTCTCCATGTGTCTCTTGCACATTGAAGTCTGAGGATAGTAATGGGGTGGTGCCTTCTGCTTCCCCTGAAGGTTCCTCTCTGCTTCATGCTTCTGACACAGGGTCCAGCCCTCTGGGTTCATGGAGAGGCCACTGTATAAAGGGAAAAACATGCCAAAGGGCCCTCGGGGCAACTTCCTTGATTTTATATGTGAAATAAAACAGACCAAGTTTTCTTCCCAAGCGTTTTGAAAGGTTATATAGAACCCCACAAACAGGTAAGCAGGCTATGGAATGCTCGTCTCATTCAAAGGCTTTATAATTTAGCTCCCGAGCAAACTCCTTCCTAATATCACCATATAGCAGCAAATTCCCACTTAAAAATATGTAAATGTAACAGAACAAGTGGGCAGCATCTCTGATTAGACATCCAAGTGATTAGGATGATTTAGATTAGATCTGAACTTCTGTTTCTGAGATGACTTTAGAATCCTCAGGCTGTTGGAGACTCTTAAGTTCCAAATTTTGAAAATAGGCATGCTAGATATTTTACAAGAACACAGTTTTAAAGTGTAAACATAGAAGTAACTGAATAACGCAAAATTTGGGACATAACCATGCACAAATTACTATTTTGATAGTCAGCAAGTCATTAACTCGTCTCAGGTGACTTCCCACAACTAAAAGTCACACTGTGTGCAAGTATGTCAGAGGAGAGAATACTGCCTCAGAAGAGAATCTTTGAAATGTTGCCTTTGTCTTTCATCATCTTGCAGAAGAACCAGTTGGCTTTGAAAAAGTCCTGGCAGCCACAGGACACGACAGCTGTCAACAGTGCCGAGATGGTTGATTGGGACAGACAGTAGGGACTCCTTTTGTTCTAAGATGTCCAAGAGCACCGTAAACATACTTTGAATTCTAGGACACCTGATATCAAGTTGGAAATATGGGATCAGAGATGATTGACTTCTTGCATTCCTTAGGAGGTCCCTAGGATCCCCTAAATAGGGGAACTTGCCAGTGTCCTACTGTGACCATCTGAGAGGATCATTTGTGCACATGTGGCTTTGCACCTATAAGCCCAGAAAATAGAACAAGAGCTGCAAGTCTTCGCAAATATGATGTGAAAAATATGCATGTGATCCATACAGTTCTTCTATATGAGAGGCAACTGTGACATGCCTTTTGTAGGATGAGTTTATCTTTGATCCCTGGACCCCATCAATTTCAGTGACACTTGCTTTCACCTGTATAGGCAGAATGACAGTTTTGTTCTGGCTGAAGTACCCCGGGTCGACTGCCTTCACTGACTGCAGTCCATTGATTGCTGAGCTTTTACATCTCTTGAGGGTGGCACATTATGCAGGCACTGGTTTATTTATTTTCGTCTCTTACCTGTCTTATATTCTGTCACCTTCTTCCATTCATTGCATCGTATCCAGTCAGATCATTGACTCACCAAAGAATTGAACTGGGATAAGGCTACGTATTCAAGTAAATTTATGTCCTAAGTTTTTACCAGAGCACACCATCTATACAGAGAAAAATATTCTAAAATAGACAGCCTAGATTATTCTTCTGAGAGTCTTAAACCATTACCACCTTTACGGATATTGATGTAGTCTCTGGATTGAGAAAATCATTTGGATCTGGGATAATCCACTTTGTGTGGTGTTTGAGTAGCGAGCATTATGCTCTTGATATTTGAAGGAAGGAACGGCGCTCATATATGAATATGGTACATGTCACTAAGACAAGGTCGCAAAGAAAAGCAAAGGAAAAATTAAGTCTTACGGTTCTCCAAGTTGAATAGTTGATCATTCATTGGAGAGTTATGATTTTACCCAGTGCTACTTGTATTTGGAATGCCCTTTGTCATTAGATTTTTATTGAGGTTCTGAGAGTAATAGAACTTGGGATCAATGGTGTTACCTTGTCTTTTTTCTTAAGGTCACAATTAAACATCCTGTGCATTTTTACATGCCTGGAGGGTCATACTGATTCTTTGTCTACCCTTCCCCACCTCTTTGAACTAATGATAAGACAAATAGATTGATCTTCTTATTCAAAGCATTCCTTTGACTAAAAAATTATGTTTTCACGTTGGCTTCTTTCTTTCCTTTCCTTCCTTTCTTCCTTTTCTTTAGTTTCAAATTATGTTCCATAGAGAAATAACAATAACAATAGCAAGAAGAGGCCATAGGCTGCTTTGCTGGGTATGGTGGTGTTTTAAGCACTTAACATGTTTTAGATCATTTAATAACAAGATGGGCATTATCACCATCCCCATTTTACACATGATGAAACTGATGCTTAATTGAGGAACTTTTCTAGGTCATCAGACTTGTAACTGACAAAGCACGATCTTGAACCCAGGCCTCGCTGACTCTAGAACTCACCTTCATCACAAAAACCATAATGCAAGAGTAGAAAGGAAATTTAAACATCATCTAGTTCGGTCTCTTCTTTCCACAGACAGATCAGTCAAAAGAGGTTAAATGCCTTACCCTAGGTAATACAACTAGCAAATGAAAGAGCCCATTTCAGTTGGTCCCATTTTTATGACCGTTATGAAGGCATGTTCCATTCCGTCTAACTGGCTTGCTTGGATCAGCTGTCTTCTCTGGATCAATCTGCTGTAACAAGGAGCGTGGACACACTGTACAGAATTGTTCAAAATGGCTCCTACCTCACTTGACCCTCTTGCTGCAGGTCAAGAGGAATCTTCACGGCTGGGCAAGGAGCAGCTGCAAAAGCTGTTCACCATAGGGGGTTGTCCTCTCCCAGGCTGGAAGCTCCATTCCAGCCAGACTCTCACAGAGCCAGGAAGCAAGTCCCTGTGAGGGAATTTTCCATAGTATTAGGACTCCTCCTCCCCTCAAAGAAGACCAAATTCAGGGTGAAATCAGTCTGCCTTCGTTGTTCTTTGCTCAGCCTGCTCTCCAGGCCCTGCCTCTCTTTTGAAGGTAGAGTTTGACAGATGGAAGACCAGCAGCAGTCCTGAGACTGGCTGCCAAATGGGACAGAGGAGAAGGTGATCTGATGGGTTGTGGCATTGAACTGAAAGGGTATGAACATGGATGCGTGAGTGAAGACAATGAATGGTGACCCTCTTGAGGAAAGAGCAGCATTTTGATCCCAGCATAAACCACGTTGAAGATCTGGAAAAGCAAGCTACTGCTGTGTGTCATGTACCTGTACTACAGTTTAATTTGCGAAACGGCGCTTCAACATAAATGTGCATCCCAATTGGACTTTTTTTTTAGTAGTATATTCTTCTGACCACAAAACTAAACTTATTCATGAAAAATAGGAATAAAGAAGTGGTGATTCCCCTGAGAAACCCACGCAGGTAGAATCGTGGTTCCCTGTGAGACAGTTTGTTTCCCTCTAGGTGTGTACTTCTGTGAATGGTGATCACAATGGTGGTAGGAAAATACATGGAGGGATAGAGACAGAGGTTAGCCTGGATGCAAAGAGACTGACATAGTGAGAAGTTTCTAAACACAAATTGGTAATGTGGAAATAGCTTCATTTTTTCTAGGAATTTCAGTTTCTATTGTGAACCTCATTTGATTCGAGGGTAGAAACTTAGCTATATGATTCAGGGTTGTACTCTCCTTCTCTGACTTACATCCCAGGAGTGTTTCGCTACATGTAAAAGCCACCAATTATTCAAAACTTAGTTATGTAAAGAGCAGTTCCTTTACAAATTTGAACTAATTTAATTACTATAGTAACCCTATATGATATATGGTGTTATGATCTCTGTCTTATAAATAAGGAAACAGGCCCACAACGTTGAGTGATTTGCCAAGTCAATAGCTCTTAATGCCTAGAGCTGGGGTTTGAACATGGTTAGCCCACCAACTGCTATGCTCCAGTATCCTCGTTCTTAACCAGTGCAGATATGATTTGGAGGTATGCATGGGGAGCACACCATTTTGTCCTTGGGAGTGATCAGTCTTCTCTGGTATCTATAGCCATCGATTTTTTTTTTTTTCTATCCCATCTGATTCTAGCACATCATCCATGCAGGTTGCTCCAGAACCTCCAGAATATTTCATTCAGCTATTTGCAACCCATACTGTGCCAGGAGGAACCTGGTGAAGCTGTCTAGGACTCTATCTACCTAGGCTAGTTGTTCTTAACTGGGGACATTTGGCAATGTTGTTCTTAACCCCGGGGACATTTGGCAATGTCTAGAAACATTTTGATTGTCTCAAGTGGGGAAGGGGATTATGTTCCTGGCATCCAGTGGATACAGGCTAGCAATGCTGTTAAACATCCTATAAAGCACAGCATAGTCCTTACAAACAAAGATTTTTAGGGACCAAAATGTTAGTATTACTGATATTGAGAACCCCCTATATAGACATGGATGCAGTACATTTCAGCCATTATTTACAAAGTCATAATTTATTCTCAGGGCTCCATCTTCCCAGGAAGGTACAGATTCCCAAACTTCTTAGATCCACCGAAGCTCCTAGGATTTCTGTTACCTTTCTTTCCATCAGGGCTCAGTGCAAGGCTGGTGAGTGGACTGGGACCTGGGCCACCTTTCCAGGTACTCACTTAGGTCAAAAGTTTCTGCAATTACTTTTTAACTATTTCCCTTTCTCTCCCTTTTTATCTAGTCTGAATGTAGGAAGCTTTGCTCTTCTCGCATTCTTCCAAATCTGTTGCCCATGAGTTCTAATGTTTGAAACTCAAACTACAAGAAACGATTACCTTCTTTTCTGCCTTATGCTATGTAATCTCTTTCCTGGGGAGAATAAATAGAGAAAAGTCAGCAGACTGAATGAAGATTTACTGAAATACAAGAAAAACCTTAGTTTGTCCGTGTTAGCATTTTGCAATCTATATTCTGAGGTGCACCACTGGCCCTGGAGATATCCCTAGGTTTTCTATGAAAAGGGAGAACTACTGCCTCTGGTCCTCCTCTCTAGGAATTCACAAGTCATATAAATAAACTATTTAAATTTGTTTCTCTCAGGATTTCCCCCAAAGTATTTGTCAAGAAAACAATTCTTTTTCATGGAATCCTCAAGAGCACTTTGTACATAATTTGAGAAATGCTAGTCTACGTGATAAACGCGGTCTTTGTCAAAGCATTGTCAGAAGTGGTAGGTTCTAGAGATGCTAAAGAGTTAAACTCAATAGGATTTGGTGAATGACTGGTCCTGGGATTCAAGAAGCAAGAGAAATCAATGAGAGGATATAGAAACTTCAAATTTGAAAGAACAAATTTTGTATCATTCCTTATATATCACAAAGTATTAGGCACCAGGGAGTTTTAAAAGTATAAACCACAAAATGACAATACTGAATTTGTTTCTTCTGGATGATTGTAATGACTTTCTATGCAGTCTCCTAATTTCATTCGTGTCCCCTTCTAATCTCAATGCCATAATGCCATCAAAGAAATTTTTCTAAACAAAAATACATCATGGCATTGCTCTGATCAAAGAACTTCTGTGGTTCAATTTTGCACATAGACAATCCAAACTTCTTTGCATTGTGTTCAGAGGACCTTGTCAAAATCTTCCTGAATATGATTTTAACCTGGTATGTCAAGAAATGAGCAACAATTTCTTACTCAGCAAGATCGTGCCTTGCACTGCTAGTGCTTACGTCCTTATTTTAGGGACCCTGGGGGACAAGACCAACTGTGCTGGGGACCTTGCATCTGTTCCTGTCCCATGGGAATACCTTGATTCTGTATATTTTGAAAATATATCTATAATCTAATCTAATCTTAGAAAGGGAGTATTGTGTGGTCTGTTTCTGCCTGTGGATATCTTCCATTTGTCCCTCTGGATCCATGCTAATCCTTGTCCACTCAATTCTCTGCTCTAGGAGGCTGACCTGTATGGACTACATCTATGGAATCCTTTGCCTTCTGTCTTACAGTTGGGTTTGGTTAATGGAAAATACTGGCAGGAGATAGGAGGGAAAGAAGAGAGTGAGATCAAAGTGTGTATTTCCTGGACCCTACCCTAGAAAGGTACCACATGCTGACTGTCCTGTGTTGGTCACTGCCTTTCTCAACATGGCCTCCCTCATGGTCTTTTCCGCTCTCCAGGTGTAGGTAACTGACTTCACCCAGAGCGAAGTCACCATCCCCACTCAGACCCCTGGTTCCTGTATATCCTTGTGGTTCCTCTACATCTGACTCTACACTTGTAAATAGTCCTTTAAAAATAAACTCTCTTCAAATTTTCCCAGTTCGAATATAGTATTTCTTTCCCATTGGGACAATGGGAAATGTCCCATTGTCAATGACAATGACAATCTGAAACACTTAGATTTTTGAGCATCTGTGAAAAACCTCAATGATGAAGAATTGAACTAAGCAGAGCCACTTTTATCACAATACGTCCATTTTTGTGTTTTACTTTATATCATTTCAAACGGTACCATAACATTCTAAAATAGAATATGACATTTAAAAGTAACTTTAGAATAAGGATAGTATTCATTTTCTGATCAAGAAAGGCCATTTCTTTTGTGATGCATCGACTGGAAAATTATCTAGTTCATTGACTAATGAAAATTCATGGAAGAGAGCTCTAAGTTGGTTTGGGTGGTAGGAGAGACTCCATCTGTGCACCGTTCTCTTTGATAAAGTCCACGGGGATGGGTGTGTTGGGACGTTAATGGAAGCAACAGACCAGGATTCACTGGATGACTTACTGGCTATAGCTTTTGCAGCTAGTCTTTAGTGAGTCCCAAAAGAGGGACACCTGGGTGGCTCAGTCTGTCAGGCATCTGCCTTCCGCTCAGATCATGATCCCAGGTTTCTGGGATTGAGTCCCATGTCAGGCTTCTTGCTCAGTGGGGAGCCTGCTTCTCACTTTGCCTGTAGTTTCCCTGCTGGTGCTCTCTCTCTTTCTGTCTCTCTCTGACAAATAAATAAATAAAATCTTTAAAAAAAATAAGTCCCCAAAGAATTCTCAAGTATGAGTAAGAGGCTGTTGACCACAACTAAGCAGTTCTCTTCTAGAGTTAGGCATTAATCTTCTTCAGGGGAAGAATTCTCCAGAAAGAACCCAGGTATGAATGCCAATCCTAGATCGTTTTCCTCCTCAAAATGGTTGTGTTTTTCGAATTAGGATAGAGTATATAGCACTGAAATTGAAAGGACTTTCATGTGAACCTTTGCTAGGAGCAGCAAAAAGGCTTTTTTTTTTTGTTTATAGTTATAACTCATATTTAACTCTTAGTCTATTATTCATGTTATTTTTTCTTTTAAGCAAAAAAATATTTTAAATGTAGTTTTATATAAATTTATATAAATTTTCCCTTTCATGATTCTGGCCATGAAAACAAATGTCAAATTACTGATTCTTTTCTTAGGAAGAGTGTATAGTGCTTCAATATGACAGACTAGAGAAATCGTGAAGCTTCCAGTATTCTTTTTCGCTATTTTCTGCTTGTAGATCCAGCCATATAGATATTTATATATCTATCTATATATAGCTTTGCATCCCATAGAAGCATGTGCTTTCCTTTTCCTGAGGAAATCTTCTTTTGGAAATGGCAATGCAGTAAGCATTTCCTTTAGAGTTGTAGAGGGAATGGAAGCCTGTGTATTACAGCAGTGATATCAGGGGGATGTGTAGCCAAGGATAATAACCACACTTTCCATGGGATCAGAAGCGAGGCATTCCATTTGTGTGAAGATTTGGAAATGAGGGGTAAAAAGACCAATCTATTATGCAGGCAAACCTTGTTGTGCAGGTTTTCTTGGTTTATACATACTGGAGTACGGTGTTGTGATCAGTGGTTCATGCTTGGGTCATAAGATTAGGAAGAGTCCAGGCAGTCTTTTGAATATGTTGTCTCAAGCTGTGGTTTGTTGTTGTTGTTGTTGTTGCATTTCCTGTACTTGATCCCAGAGAGAAGTGTGTATCATGTTAAGTGGAAAGAGGATTTAAAAACAGGCACAGCTTTGGAACCTTGATCTGTGTAACTCACTAATTCCCACCTTTTTCACCTCTGTCTTCACAGAGGGAAACATTTATTTTTCTACCCTGAGACGTGAACTGAAAATATTGGAGATTTCTATTTTTAAAGAATTGGTAAATAGACTGTGAATATATTTAATATGTAAAATCTTCATTTCCTTTAGCTGAGATTCTGAGAATATTAAATTTGATAAAATTCTAATAATTCAAGAACTCCGAACATGCACGTTATTTTTTAGGTTATCAAATTATGGTAATGATAGAAAGTTAGTACCTTTCTTTAAAAACCGTAACCTAGTATTTATATCTGACTGTGCTGTCTCAACATGTTAGATCTCAAGCTCTATTTTATAACTACAAGGATCTTTAAAAGAAGGAAAATTGTCTTGATGTTTATTATAGTGTCTAAGTAAGAGAGTTTTTTTCCTAACGCGAAAGTTCCTCATCATGAGGAATGCAAATATAAAATGCATAAACTTGAATATCCTCAAAATACCTTTTAGATGAAGGAGTGTATTTGGAGGAGGGAAACCACGGTGAGTCAGCTGTCTCTTCAGGTTCTGCTTTCAGAACAGTTACTGACTTGTTTAGTGACCTTGGCCATCTTGGTCTAACTCCATTTTCATTTTCCCTCTTGACAAATGGAATTTCTTTCTACTAACCTGCTTTCCCTGAACACACTTTGGAAGAAATATGCAATGAAATACCAATTAACAATGTTTCCTATCTCAGGAGTGAACTTCAATCTGAAATGAGAACACAATTCACTCATATTTTTTGTGACCTTGTAATTGTTAGCAAAAAAAAAAATTAAATCTAAGTATATTTTAATGAAGTACTCTAGGATAAATGACTGAAAGTTCATTACCCTATAAGAGTTATATTCAATATAGATTCTTTTGTATATGAAAATGTGGCTTAGCAGATTGGCAGCTTGGAAATTCTTGCTTTATTAGTTAGCAAATGATTCTGGGTTTTATCACATTTATTGTCAATCTCAGTTTTTGGGTGCCTAGGAATTCAAAATTATATGCTCAGCTGACCCTTTAATTAGCTCTCATTCTGTCTCACATGATTTATAGTCTGGCGGCTCACATGTAAAAATGATCTATGATTTCATGAAATGGAAAGGCAGAATAGGTTCCCACCTCCGATTGTCTGATGCTTTCCTCTGGCTGGTATGTGGAGCGCTGGGGAAAACAAAGCAGCGGTTCCATCCCTTTATTCATTTTAGCCTTGTGGGGAAGGGAAAGTCCAGTTTGCTATGATTTGTGATTGTTTGCAAATATACTTTTGTTTCACTAGAAAACCCAAGAGCGTTGATTCAGGTTATCTTGAAATTGTCTTTTAAAAGAAATATGAGAGAGGCTATTGACTCGAAGTCTCTTATTTTGCATTTTTGTTTTACCGTTCCAAATGCAAACATCTCACGGGAAGCAATACGGCATTTACTCCATAGGGCTGTGCAGCGTTTTAGCACCTGGGTCCATTGAGTCCCTAAGTGTTTACAGAATACATTAGGCACTGACCAAGGCCGTGGGTTACAGCAGTGGCTGAGAGAGACCAGGCCCTCTCAAGGGAGAAGAGAGAACAAACATAAATAAATGCATAAGTAAAATGTCTGACTTGTGCTTTGGGGTAAGTGCATGAAGAACAACTCTAAGCAAGGTGCCCTGGGAGAGCATGTGGAAATGAAGGGCTGTTCCAGAACTGCTGGTGTCGGGGAAGGACCCCCTGGCTGGGGCGGGCCAAGACCTACATGATGTGAAGACTGTAGCGCGCAAGGATCTGGAGGCAGAGCTCCCCAAGCAGAGGACACAGAGAACACAAGTCCAAGGTGAGAGGAGCTTGATGGTTATGCTGACTAGAAAAAGGAGGAGCACGTAAGCGCAGGAGAGGGAGGGATCGAGAACTGAGGTGGGCGGATAATACAGGGCTTTGAAGACCACAGTAAAGAAGGGACAGTATTCTGGCAAATGCCACATTCCAGAGACCTTTGCCACGGTTCTCCCAGCTCCCTCCCGCGCCAGCCACCCCCACAGACACCGCGGTGCACCTGTTTATACACACCCTATTAGGTTGAGGCCCCACCTGAATAACATGGACTATATATAGAGTTCTGGGGCCAAACACATATGAAAGTGTCCCCTTACCTCAAGTGTTCCCGCCCTCCCCCAACGATTTTTTATTTTGAAAAATTGCAAATACACAGAAGAGTTGCAAAAACTCTTCACGTGGAGCCACCAATTGGTAATAATTTGCTACCTTTGCCTTATCTCTTTTCTCTCCATTAAACATTTGATTTGTTTTGTTTTGCTAAAGCATTTCAAAGTTAGTTGCAGACATCATGACATTTCACAAATACTTCACTGTCTGTCTGATCATGTCCAGAAAATTTAGCAATATCATACTTTTATCTACTATGTAGCCTATATTGAAATTTCCCAAGTTGTCCCAGTCATGTACTTCATAGATGATTTTCAATGGTCATATTTCTTTTTTCTCCTCTAATACAGATCAGCCCTCCAGCCGCTGCCTTCTCCTCCTCCTCCTTCCCCCCTCCTCCTTCTCCTCCTTCTCCCCCTCCTCTTCCTCCTTCCCCTCTCCCTCCTCCTCTCCTCCTCCTCCCCCTCCTCCTCCTTCTTCTTCTTTTTTTTTTAATGGTATTGATATTTTTGAAGAGCACAAGCCGGTTACTCTGGAGGGTCTCCTGTGATTTGGATTTGTCCTATATTCCCTCATAATTATATTTACGTTAAATATATTTGGCAAGAATGCTCCCTTGGTGATGTTGTGTCCTTCATAGTGCATGATATCAGTGTTATATCAGATGTTAGTTTGTTCTAATGTTGATGATATTAAATTTCATCATTTAAAATTTTTTTATTTTTATTATATTAGTCACCATACAGTACATCATTAGTTTTTGATGCAGTGTTCCAAGATTCATTGTTTGCATATAACACCCAGTGCTCCATGCAATCCGTGCCCTCCTTATTTTTTTTTATTAACACATAATGTATTATTTGCCCCAGGGTACATGTCTGTGAATCATCAGGCTTACACATTTCACAGCACTTACCATAGCACATACCCTCCCCAATGTCCATAACCCAGCCACCCCCGTGCCCTCCTTAATACCCAGCACCAGGCTCACCCTAAACTTCATCATTTGGTAAAGTATATCTGCTAGATTTCCCCATCGTAAAGGTATCTTTCCCCCTTGCCAATCAATAAATAATCTATGGGGAGATACTTTGAGACTCTGAATATCTTGTTTCCTAATAGCCTTTCACCTAATGATATTAGCACCCACAGATACATCTTTCCAGAATCAGGTATTGCTGTGGTGGTTGAGAAAATGATGATTTTCTATTTCTCTTGGTTTTTCCATCCTCATTAGTTGGCTTACTTTTGTAAAGAAAGTTTTTCCTCCTCTTCCCCCCTTTAAAAGGATCAGTATGAACTCAAGGATTTTTAAAGAAATTCATAATGTTTTAATCCACTCCTATCATTATACACTTTGATGCTATAATTGTCTCAAATCTGAGTACTAAGAGCCCTTTTCGGCTGACATTTTCAATCAGTTTTTGAGTATTTTTTCTTTTTCTCCAGCATAGAAAGAAGGTCCAGGCTTAGTTTGTTATTTCCCCTTCTCCAGACCAGGAATCAGTGATTTCTCCAAAATTTCATGGTTTCTTTTAGTGGAGCATGATACTCAGAAACCAGCATCTTGGAACTAGATGTATTTATTGCTACCAAGATATCATTGCTTTCAGAATGAGGGTATCACTGTTTCTAGAACCATTTAGTGGACAGAGCAAGTACACACACACACACACACACACACACACACACACACACACACGTGCACGCACGAGCTTTTACTGATACCTGTAATTCTAATCCAACACCAAGGCATTCTTTTTTCTCCTTCCCCTTTTCTGTTTCTGAATCTCTTTTCTCCTACAGAGGGAAGCCTAGGTCCCAACAACATCAGTATATTAGTAGTTACTCATTTGTAGCTAACAATAACCCCTTCCGCAAATTTTAGAGCTGTTACACCAATACCAGCATCAGACAAAGGAAGTTCAGGGTATTTTTGCTCTTCTTTTTGTCCTTAGAATGTATCTCATTGACGATATAAAAGACATATGCTGTGTTCAGAAATTACCTGTATTCTTTTTGTATTTTCTTCTGTAAGGGTATGTTATCTATTTAAGATAAATTAGGTTTGTTTCTGTTTAAAATCAATTTTTGTTTTCTCCATCCTTTCTTCCTTAAATTTTTAGCTTATTAATATGTAAAACATTAACATGTTTAAAAGCCAAAGCTATACAAAAGGTATATTAATTACTTTCGAGTTTTAAAAACACCATTACCATTTTTAACTTTAAGCTCTTCTAAGACAGCAGTGTGTGTACTGGCCATTAGTAAATAGGGCAGCTTTATCAAAATGGCATAATGGGTATCAATACACTTGTAAAACTTTAAAGGACCATGCAAAGAATAATATTTCTTCTTGTTTTGATTCTAGCATTAATACTTGCCCCTCTTCATTTTTAGTCTTTTAACTTTATATCTGAGAACTGTATCCTAGTTTTTAAACCAGATACTGTGCGTGTGTGTGTGTGTGTGTGTGTGTGTGTGTGTGTTTTCCATGGGTTTCTTTGAGGTGTGCATCCTCTGTAGAGGGGTGTTTCTTATGGGTACTGCATCTTATTGTGAGGTCTAGAAATAGTTTCAAAGAAAAATAAAAAGATCATTTTATTTATATTATTTTCCTTTGTATTCTCCTGAAATAGTCAAATAAAGGCACATTTGGGGAAACAAAAGACTAGAAACTGAAAAATGCAGTCAAATATTTAATTGTGGCTATACAAATGAAAATTGCACAAAACATCTGATTGTTTGAAAAGTACACAGACACACACACACACACACACACACACCCCCCACACACATTCTTCAGTGTGTCTGAGGTAGTATACCTAGAGAAATGTAAAATAATGAGCTGTGCAGACTTTAGAGAAGCCATAAAATAATTTTGAAAGAATTTTTATGTAATGTCATTTTGGACCCAAACCAGAGAAAATTCAAATGAATGAAATATTTCTTATTGAAGATAATGTCAGCGCACCTTCTGCTGTTTGCATGGTGCATTTATTCATGCAACAAAAATTAACTGCAGTTATATATTGAATATTTTCCCTAAGTATAGCTTACTTTAATTCTTGGATGCCTTGATTATCAGTATGGAATGTGATAATTATTATAAAATGTATACTTGACATCATCTAGGCTGATAATTTAAGTCGTTAGCCTAAAGAACACGCATATCCTGGCACCTTGCAGGGCGGCTTGGATTTGGCTTGGCCATCTTTCAGAATTGGGGTGGTGGGTAGCATGGTGTCTGGTTTTGTTTTTCTGATTTGGCCAGCTCAAGTGGGCTGAGTAATAAAGGCAGGATGTCTTAGAATAGTGCTTTCCTTTACTAAAAACTAATCAAAAAATGTTAAAGTCCACAAAACTTCCTCTTACTTTTCCAAATTCCTCCTTTGGAAGGTTTATGTATATTAACATTTTAAAAATGAAATAACAACTGGGGAAAGATTAAGCTCCTTTCAGCCATTTATTCTGTTGTCTGATTCATTTTATTATTTATTTATTTATATTCATTCATTTATTTTCATTCATTCATTTATTTTCATTCATTCATTTATTTTCATTCATTTATTTTAGAGAGAGAGAGAGAGAGAACATGCAAGCAGGGGAAGGAGCAGAGAGAGGGGCAGAGAGAGAATCCCAAGCAGACTCCCTGCTGAGTGTGGAGCCTGGTAGATGTGGGGCTAGATCTCAGGACCCCGAGATCATGACCTGAGCTGAAATCCAGAGTCGGCCACATAACCAACTGAGCCACCCAGATGCTCCTGATTCATTTTAATTTGTTTGCTTTCCTTCTAAATCCTAGAAGAGCTGTAGTGACAGTGCATTTTTAAAAGAAGAGGTGAATATTTTGTAGCACATAGGAGACTTCAAGGAATATCCTGGGATGGATGCCCAGTGAAGTGGGGAAGCAAGGGAGTAGGCAGCTGAGGAGGGCATTGGTAGGAAGAGGGAGATTCCTTTGTAAACGGAGCATAAGGCCAAACTTCCCCTCTTTTTCTGTTTTGCATAGGGCTTTGGTTATCCAAAATCATCCGAGATACCAGATGGAACTCATCTTCCTAATGCTAACGCAGGTTGATTAATTTGACTGCTCAACTATTTTCTGTGGAAAGAGGTTCTACTGCAGAACCTCAAAACCCACTGGCGATGTTAGGCTAAAGCAGTCTTGCCTAGGTTAAAATGAAACTCTGCACTCTATCATAATTGGTTCCTGCCTTGTGACTGAGTTATTTTTAACTATTAGTAATCTATAAGGTACCAAATCCATGAATCAGAGAACTGGAAGATACTCTCTATCTACTTTCTCTATCAGTCTCTTGAAATCGAGTTCACAAGAGACAGATGCGTTTGGCACAGGACTGGCAGAGCTAAGACTCCAACTCTGGTCTTCTGACTCCCGGCCCAGGGCACGGATTCGCAGCCTTTGTGCCTATTACTTGCCAAAACCAAAGTGACCTCTTTTTTTTTCCCTTGGAAGGAGCATTTAAGTAGACTTCTGGGCCGCGAAAGCATTGGTATCTGCTTGAAAGGAAGTCTACTTCTAGAAAATTGGAGATTATGCTTTCAGTTCATATGAGTATTGCCAAGTATTTGTAGGTCACAGATAGGTTTTTTTTAAAAAAATACATAATTCAGATTATAAGCTCATTTTTACTTATTTTTTTTTCAAGTGAATGAATCTGATAAAGTCGGAATCCTTGAGAATATTCATGTAATTTTATTGGATCTATACTTTGTAGTAAAATGCAATGTAGCCCTGTGGTCTGAGGTGCATAGTGGGGTCAGTCAGCCTGCTTACCATGTACTAGCTAAGTGAATGGGGAAAAATCCTGCTTCCTTATTTGAAAAACAAGGATAACAGTACTTACCACATAAGGTCATGTGAGGATTAAATTAGCAAATGAGTAAAATCCAAAGCATAGTTCCTGGCATTTTGTAAATGTATAGTAACTATTATCCATCCTCATTATTATTACTAATACTGCCAGAAAAGGAAGTCTGTGTAGACCAGGCACCTTAAGTTCAGGATTCAAG
This sequence comes from Potos flavus, assembly GCA_028534135.1. Classification (NCBI taxonomy): domain Eukaryota; kingdom Metazoa; phylum Chordata; class Mammalia; order Carnivora; family Procyonidae; genus Potos; species Potos flavus. The sequence goes on along the minus strand of CM052883.1, from coordinate 125,486,689 downwards.
TGCAATTTCTCTTGTTTTCCATTTCATGAGTATTATATTTTCCAAAATGTTAACTGCCTAAAAATAAAAATCAGTTTCTTTAATTTTTTTAACCAATAGGCTTTATTTTTTAGAGCAGTTTTAGGTTTACACAAAATCAGAAGAGAAAGTCTGTGGTTCCCTATACTCCCTACCTCAGTTTTCCCTATTGTTAACATCTTGCTTTGGTGTGGTACATTTGTTACAACTGATGAACCAATATTGATACATTACTATTAATTAAATTCCGTAGTTTACATTAGGGTTTGCCCTTTGTGTTGTACTGTTCTATGAGATTTGCCAAATGCTTATTGTTACCCACAATTTTGATACCCTCCAGAATAGTTTTACTGCCCTAAAAATTCCCTGTGCTCCACTTATTTATCTCTCTTTCCTTTCCCTCCCCAACCACTGAAAACCACTGATCTTGTTTATTATCTCCATAGTTTTGCCTTTTCCAGAACATCACATATTTGGAATTATATAGTACGTGGCCTTTTCAGCTTGGCTTCTTTCTTTAACAATATGCTTTTAAGGGCCCCCCCCATTGTCTTTTTGTGGCTTGATAGCTCATTTATTTTTATTGCTTAATAATATTCCCTCGTCTGGATATAACACCATTTCTTTATCCATTCACCTATTTGAAAGATATCTTGGTCGCTTCCAAGTTGGGCAATTATGAATAAAGCTGTTGTAATCATTTGAGTGCGGGTCTGGACAAAGGTTCTTGACTCGTTTGGGTAAATACCTCAGAGCATGATTGCTGGATCATATGGTAAGACTGTGTTTAGCTCTGTAAGAAATTGTGTGTCTTCCAAAGTAGCTATGCCATTTTACATTCCTGTCGCTCCACATCCTCTGGATGTGAGGAATAAGTGAGTGTTCCTGTCGCTCCACATCCTCTGCAGCGTTTGGTGTCCTCAGTGTTTCCGCCACTATAATAGAATCACAACCATTCTCAAAGGTATGTAGTAGTATCTCTCTGTGGTTTTAATTTGCATTTTCTTAAAGACATATGATGTTGAGCATCTTTTCATATGCTTATTTTCCATCTACCTATCTTCTTTGATAAGGTGTCTGTTCAGATCTTTTGCCCTTTTTAAATTGAGTTGTTTCTTTGCTTACTGTTAGGTTTTGAGATTTCTTTGTATTTTGGGGACACATGTTCTTTGTCAGATACATATTTTGCAGATACTTTCTTGCAGCCTGTGATTCATCTTTTCATTCTCTTAATGGTGTCTTCATGGAGTAGAAGCTTTTAATTTCAGTGAAGTTCAACTTGTCAAGTTTTCTTTTATAGATTATGGTTTTGGTGTTGCATCTAAAAACTCATCACCCAGTACAAGGTCACCAAAATTTTCTCCGATGTTATCTTCTAGAAGTTTTAGTTCTGTGTTTTACATTCATGTTTATGATCTTGAGTTACTTTTTGTGAAAGGTATAAGGTTAGTGTCTAGATTCAATTTTTTGCATGTGAACATCCAGTTATTCATTTAATTTTTCTCTGGTAGGTGAATTGACATTTTCTTGAAGATATTTATAAGAAGATTTTTTAATCACTGAAAACCTGGGAGACTATTGAATCCTTTTTCAATGAACAAAGTGTCTTCAACCTTGTGGAGAAATATTATCAGGGACATTGAATTGTTCATGAGTGAAGCATTTTGACATTTGGTCTTTCATTATATTTTAGAATGATTTGGAAAGACTGTGGAATGGTGTGTATTATTTATAGCTGGATGTGTTTCTTAACTAAAATGTAGTTACTCAATAAAATGTTTTGTATAGTTCTTGTTCAAACACTCCCACTCTTTTATAACTTGTTTTTAATTTATTTCATTCTTTGAGCTACTGTTTGGGGGACTGTTGAAATGCTTGACACTCTTTCTTTTTTTTTTCTCTCTCTCTCTCCCTCTCTCTCAGTGTACTTGGCTAGGAAGCCTTAACATCTGCTGACGTTATTGATCCTAGGAATAAAAACGTGAGATGATCTCTGGGAAAATTTCCAGGCTTAGAGCACAGGCAATCCATTAAACCCATATATTTCAAATCTTTGCAGTCTCATGAAATATTTTCAGAAATACAGTTGCCAGTGATTTGGTTACATAGGCCTGTTTGAAAGAAAACTTTTAAAGTTCTTCTTGAAATGATGTGTGTTTCTTAAACTCTCAAACTTCAGGAAAACCAAGAGCCATTTCTTCTAGAAATGTTTCCTGTTAGATTCTCTGGGTATGTTCTTTTGAGCAGTAATGTAGCCACTCACAGTATGATGGTTTGCTTAATGTTGAAGCAAATTACCTGAAAGACAAAATTGAATAAAGGATTTATTCTTTTAAAAATTTTACTTAATCAAGCGACAAAGCAGAAATGGGTTTATGTTGTACTTTAAATAAAGAGTCGCCCTAATAAAAGCCCATTATCCCTAAATGATGTGTGATAGAAATATCACAGTGAAAGAAATGCACAATTTAACAAATAAGGCTTAAGTTTTGGTCTGGATGGTCTCTGGAGAATGTGTTTATACCTCTTATGTTCTTTTGTGGTTTCATACATATCCCTATCTTATATTTGCTCCCTGTTTGAAAGTATCAATGTTACAAACAGTAAGCGAATAAGGCAAACCCAGCAGTTCCACAAGTATGTGTATATATATATATATATCCCCAAAGCACATATATATCCCCAAAGCACAGAGTATTCCTAGCAGCATCATTTGTAATAGTCCCAACTGGAAAATACTCAAATACCGATTTGCAGTAGACTGTATTCTCAATGAAGGCAGCATTTACTAGGTAGCGATTAATACTAGGGGGCCAGGAAATGTGGGAAGTTCTGATTATAAGATATGTGTTTAGGTTAGTTTTTTAAAAAGAATATTCAGTATTATTTAAATAGTACTATGAATTATTGATATATATTTTGCGTGTCAAAACTCAGTATTTCAAATAATTTATATTTTTAAAGCTATAAAATACTAATTCCCACTGAGTCGTCATTTCCTTAAAATGCTTTATGTGCTATTATGAAATCAGCTATTACATTTTTGAAATTGTGGAAGAGAGATACTTTCTTAAAAGTCTTTAATGACTTACCATTGCCCATAGGATAGAATTTTAATTTTGAGGGGAAGCATGTAAGGACCACTGTGATCTGGACTCTTCTTGAATCTCTGTTTGCCCCTTCCTCCTAATAACTCCTGTCATGCTGTCTTCAAAATACCTAGCTGTTTGCAATTCTCCAAACACTATTTTCCCCCCAAATCTACAAGACTTTCCTCTGACTGTTCCTTGTGCCTTCCTTCACCCCCAAGCTCCCATCATATTTATGTACTTTTGGTCACTGTATGCCTGGTACTTAACACGGTATGGGGCACATGGGGGGCCGTAGTAAATTGAGGGCGGGTTGAAGAGTTTATCATTCTTTTATAGTGTGTTATTTCATTTTATCTCCTTAAATAATTATATATCTCTCTTTAACATCATTAAAGGTAGGATGAGCTTCTAATTTGTCTTCTGTCCACTGTAGTACTTAGAACATGGTAGAGACTTAATAAGTGTTGATTGGATGAAGGGTTTGAATGTTTTGAATTGATACATAAACCAGAAGTCAACTAAATTGGTCTCTAATGTATGCCTTATGAAAGTTTAGCTTCAAACTTACCTTTCTTATTACAGTATCAATGAAGGAGCCGTTGCTATTTATTTTTAGCATATATTTTGTGGTAGGTGCTAGGCACTGAAAGGAATCTAGGCAAGAATTTTAACCTGGACGATATATAAGGCAAATGAAAAAGAAACCCAACCCGTTCATTTTAGGTACAGATCCATTCTGTGTATCGTGAAGAAATATTGTGCTGCTGACCTCCTACTCTAAGGGAGTGTGCTAAATACCCTCAAGGCTCTGCTGACGAATATTTTTGCTTTTCAGCAGAGCTATCAATAGAGTTCTTTGCTTCATAGAGATGGATGGGGCTGGGGAAAGTGGTGTCTAACAGGAATGAAATCGGTCATCAAGTTAGGGTGGAAATGTCTTTTTGTTCTTATGAATGAGCCTGGCTTTCCCCTCCATCTCTGAAGAAGAAAACCCATGAGTGCGCCAAAGCCCTTGCTAGTTTTGTTGTTTTATTTGTGGCTCTGTAAAGGTGTGTTAAGAACGGAGCACTCTTAGCCTTTGTGGAAATACTCTTTCCCTTCCCAATGCCCTAGCAAAATTTCTCCCTCGTTCATTTTAAACATTGAACTCCATTCCTGTTTGACAGTGTCAAATCCCAAAGTCTGATGAGTGTGAGGGTGGTAGGTACATTCTGGATAACTGTTTTCCATACTTCAATTACTTCTTTGTCTATCTTTTCTCTTCTAATTTTAGACTCTCATTTTCAGGTCATGAGAAAATGGCTCACAGAGACAATGTAAAATTTAAAAAGAAGGATTTCCCGAAATTCAGTCTCACTGCAGCCTGCAGAGCTGAGGAAGGAGATGGCATCAGGATACTGACAGTGAATTCTAGGGTCCTGGGAGGAAGGGGATGACAGTGAAAGAGAAGGTTGGGGCTGGCAGATCGTGAAAGCCATGACTTACTTTACGCCCGCATGTCCTTGAAAATAGCACTGAATCTGAAGATTTCAAGGTTAAGCAGGACTTGACGATAATGTAAGGAAACGGCAAAAGGCAGAAAGGTCCATTCCAGAAAGTTTCGGGGAGTCCTCTTCTGGAGACTTTGGCTTTAAATCATTATTACGGCTTAACCGATAAAGTATAGGTGCAGCTAACTAATCTGAGTTTTAAGATAAACTCTCAAGTAATTCAGGGAACGGGAAATTAGATGCTTTTTAAGCTTCATTTTATTCTTTTAGAAGAGTAGGGGTAGTTTATTTTGTTAATCTCTATTCTTTAGGAGGAAAAGAACTAAGGAACTGTGTTTTTTTAATAGCCTGTTTGAGGCTATCAAAACAGTGCTCTACCCACAACTCAAAACCTCTGAATACTTAGACTAAATTTAGACTGAGTGAATTTAAATTTTAATTTCTATCACTTAAAAATTTAAAAAAATGTAAATGACTAGATAGCCATCAGAGACTGGACTGGCTTTGCTTTTGTAAATGAGGGATTAGGATTTGTCTGTCCTATAAAGGACACCCCGCATTTAGATTAGACATAATCTGATTGTATTGCAATACAAAGGCCATTCAAGTCAGCTCAGTGTCCAGGGTCTGTAAACACCATATGACCACTGATTGGTCCAGGGAAGGGTATTAACAGAAAGATAATGATGAGTTTTAATCCACATCCCTAAAGCACAACAGCTGTGGCTTTAAATGAGTTTTCTTTCAGACTTTAGAAGTGATGCTTTATTTCTTACAACATGATAAATTGAATTACTTTTTTTTTACTCGTGCAAAGAGTATATACTATCTGACATTATTTTGATTTGATTAGGTAGTTTTCTTGTTTCAATTTTATTTAGAACACAAAATAGATGTTTGACATTCATTTAAAATTAGACTGACCATGTAATTTATTGTACAAAGCAGTACTCTCTTGAGAGTGGAAGTATTAATGGTTTCCCAGGGACAAAAGGCATAAACCAGGAATCTTCTGGATAAGCCAGTATGTATGGCCAGGCTATTTAAAAACCATATTTTAACTTTTATTTTCACCTTCCAATTAGATTATAAAATCACAATTAAAACATTAGAGAACCAAATGTCCTTTCCAAGTGTGATTCAAAATGTGTGGTGCTTTAGGAGTAAAAAAATTAAAAAAAAGCAAAACATGGGTCTCTGGTCACAATGAGTTTTTTAAATGACAAGTTTGTTTAAATCAGATTTCCAAATTTTATTTTCTTTGCATCTTGAGATTCTCAAATGTATTGAGTTTGAACATCAAGCATGTATTCAGCATTTAATCTCTATATGTTTGTGTTCTAAGATCATTATTCATATTGCACCTGCTATGTAGAAAATGTTGCGCTATTCTCTGTGGGATGTTGCAAGGAATAAAAAGTACAGAAGAATCACAACCTGATAAATGTCATGGATTTAGTTTTGTAGTCAGCATTTGCCGGTTGACTCTCAAACATCCCTTCTCTCTTCCAAATACAGTGTCCCAGATGTCCTAACCATGAAGTCTGGGTGACACAGACCTCTCTTTCAGCTTCCAAAAGGCCCTGATTGGTTTAAGCAATCCGTCTTTCCCATCCCCTCAACCACAATGATTTTTTTAGGGATGGCCATGAGGAACAGATGTGTACAACTACGTTGGATACTGGCATTTTAGTTGAGCTACTGGGGAAACAGACTATGACTTTCCTACTGAAAGTAATTGAAGCTGTAGCTGTAGGAGGTTCTACAGATCATCTGAAGATCAAAACAAGTCTTAGGGTACACAGGACATCTAAGGTCAGAGGGTTGGTGTAAAGCTCGTGGTGGTGGCATTGTTCAACTGCTGGATCAAGCCAAATCCTGTCACTGGAGTTCTTGGTTACATGAACCGATAATTTTCCTCACTTTTGAAAAAAAGTACCTGCTATTGCAGTAACTTCTGTTAATAACTTTTATTGCTCAGGGCTTTGAGTTGCAGTTTCAGTTACTTGCGATCAAAGACTTCCTAACTAATACACAATTTAAAAATAATTGCAAACCATTTTGATTTGAGAACCATTATTTGAGAAGAGGAATAGCATGCTCTTTCTATAATTGGTACAGCAAAGTCTTCAAGTCGAGGTGTAGGATTAGGGCGGTCGAGACAGGATGAACAGTAAAAATGCAAGGAAAACTATCAAAGTCAGGATGCTTCGGTACAAAGAGAAACAACGGGAACAAAGAGAAAGGAGTGCTAAGGAAAATGTTTCAGACTCACTTGATAGTGGGAAAGTGAAGAAGTTGTTAAAAATGAAAGCAGCTCTGTGGCCTTGGGTGTCCTGGAAGGGAGAGCTGGATAAAAAGTAAACTTGACAGGGGTGCCTGGGTAGCTCAGTCCTTGATTAAGCATTTGACTTTGGCTCAGGTTGTGATTTCAGGGTCCTGGGATTGAGCCCTGATGGGGCTCTGTGCTCAGCGGGTAGTCTGCTTGAGAATTCTTTCTCTCCCTCTGCCCCTTCCCCCGCTCATGCACTCTCTCTCAAATAAATAAATCTTTAAAAAAAATTTAAAAAGTAAACCTGCCTAGTCATAGCAAGCATCTTCATCTTTTTATCCATCATTAAAACTCACCTGTTTGTGAGACTCACACGGCAGCTATGTAGCTGGACACAGCACTTGGATCGGTATTTTTTTTTTTTTTTTGGATCAGTATTTTATGGTGATTGAAGAATTTGATGTGTGGGGACAAGATCCAGGTAGAAGAGTAGGTCTCACTATTGTTACTTCAACTACTTTATCTCCCTTATAGAATCAAGGTTAGTAAATTAGAATATTCCATCAGCCAAGACTTCCTGACCGCTATGAAGTTATCTTTTGGTTCGTTATGAATTCTGAGCTCTTGAATATTAGGTATTCGTATTGTTTTTTTAAATTTCCTTCTCAAATGGAGAGAACCCTTTTATAGAAGTTTTTCTTATATAGGCCGAAACCTGCTTTTTCCCCTTACGACCTCCAAGTTATACAGTCACTAACAGAACTTTAATATCTTTGTAGCCTTTTTTTCAACACATTTTTACAAAAAGTGTGAGACTGGTCTCACGTCCCATATTTATTGCTGGCTTATTCCCCACAAGCTTAGAATTTCCATTTTGATGTGTTCATTTCTGTGTGCGAGAAAATAATTCTTTAGAATGGAAAAATATTCCAGTGACTTAATTTTTTAAGGCTTGATGATCTGGGATCTTTGGCCTTTCAGTTCTGGGAGAGATGTCTGGGTTTACTCGGTCCTATCTTGATAGGCAAATGGTATTCACCTGCTAGCCTCAGGCACAGATGAAAGTTCAAAAATCAGGTCACTTGGGTGGCTCAGTCGGTTGAGCGTCTGCCTTCGCCTCAGGTCATGATTCCAGGGTCCTGGGATCAAATCCCGTATCAGGCTCTTTGCTCAGTGGGGAGCCTGCTTCTCCCTCTGCCTGCTGCTCCCCCTGCTTGTACTCTCTCTTGTTCTCTCTCTGACAAATAAATAAATAAAATCTTAAAAAATAATAAAGTTTGAAATCTAGAGAAGTTAGAGTCATTCTTTGGAGATGGCATTCAGAACTCAAATGTCCGTTATGGCTTCGGAATGGCAGGACTCAACCAGACCTTCTTGACCACTCAGGTTTATGTTGCTACTGCTGCTGCTGCTGCTGCTAGTTAGGATTATGCTGAGTCACACAGAATATTAAAATTTTCATCATTATTACCTTTATGCTGTTTTTGAGCTTTAAAATACTTTATTAAAGGAAATTGGTTTTACATGTTAGTCTATTGCCTGTAGTTCAAAGTTTTGAATAAAGTGATGGACTAAGCTCCATTGGTTTAATACCTATAAATTGTGGAATGGCCTCACACTTGGAAAATGTATGCTTCATAGGAGTGACAGGCAATCCTCTTTGAAGAAGAGGCATAAGAAACCTGGAGAAGGACAAAATCCTATTAGCTCCCTTGTTCCCACTGTCCTTCATAAATCACTGTTTAGTAGAACTTTTACTTAACTCATTACCTCAGTATAATATGCAGTTTAGAAATCTATTGTGTAGATTTTCTTTCATGAAAAATCAAGAATTTAATTACTTATTAAGGATTCTCTAAGCTTCTTTGGAGGTGACCACAATGTGTGTGTGTTGCTGTTACTTTTTTTTTACAGGAAACCTTGTGTTATTCAGCAGAACATGGTGAATTTCGAGTATATTTTATCACTAATGAATTATCTCAGTTTTGTCTCTTAGGACATGATAGAGGCACTTTTTTTTTTCCTGCAGCCTATTTTGTCACTCCAGTCAGATTAATGAATTATGAACTCTACCGTTTCATCAGGATAATAAGAACTAAGAGAAGATGTTTTCCTGGGGGACCTCTGCTTGGAATATATCATTAATCATATTCTGTAAGAACTATAGTCAAGGCTGAACTGGGAATGCTAGTTTATCTGGTTCATACCAACTGGGGGGAGCAAGTTGTCCTTTAGTCTATCTTAGGTAAAGTATGTCTGAAGAAAATGGCCAGATAAGGAATGACCTCTTAAAATTGCCTTTTATTTTGATCTCTGTCAGAGGTCTGAAGAGTTGCATGTGAAACTGTGAAGTATTCTCGCAAAAAGTAGAAGTCATTTAACAAGAGTTTGTTTTTAGTTCCATGTGTGGTTTTTAAACCAAGAAGGGTAAAATGTAAAGATGACTGAACTCGGTGTTGGAGGTTTTACTTATTTTCTCGGCAGCTTCTACCCTGATCCCAACCCCCTGAACTTCCTATTCTTCCTTTGTTGTAGGAAACCCAAATGTCTAACAGGATATTTTAAAAGATTAACATGAGCACTTCTGATATTGAATGGTTTTAAAGAATTTAAATCATGAGAATCTTCTTAATTGCCCACAAATGACTCAGTTTGTGATTACTACTTAAAAATGGTGTAGCTAGGTGGAAAGAGAAGGAGGGAGTGCCAGAGGGAGAGAGAATGAGCTGAGCTCTGACAGTAGAAAGTTTGTGTCCACTTACCAGTTGCAGAGCCGAGTAACTGAAAATATATTTTTTTAAAGATTTTATATATTTATCTGACAGAGACACAGCAAGAGAGGGAACACAGACAGGGGATGTGGGAGAGGGAGAAGCAGGCTTCCCGTCGAGCAGGGAGCCTGATGTGGGGCTCGATTTCAGGACCCTGGAGACCATGACCCGAGCCGAAAGCTGTCGCTTAAGGACTGAGCCACCCAGGCACCCCCGAGTAACTGAAAAGATTAACAGTCTTTCCTCCAGTAAGTACTTTGAATATAAAAAAGGAAAAAAAAGTTTTGTAGAAAACTTTTGCAAAAAATTCCATTTGATATCTTTTATTAGTTTTGATGGGTTGGACTGGTGAGCACAAATAGGAAATTTGGCAGTTGTTTCTAGGATTGAAATAGATAAAAGAGGCACAGAGTGCCTATAATAATAATAATAATATTATTAGAGTTTTAATATCTCCAATGGACCCCCCCCCAATTCATTAATCTCTTTTTTAAACTTAGAATATTTACAGAAAAAAGGAAACATTTCCCCCAGGTCAAAGATGAAATAAAAATACAACTGTGGACTTTTAAGAAAGTAATTAAAAAATAAAATTGCATATCAAAGTTATGCTTTGCAGTCAAAAACATATTTATAGATAAATTTATAACCCTAAGATTTCTTGTTGCTTAAAAATAAAATTTGAAAATAAATGAGTGAAACATTCAACTGTGGATATTTGGGATGAAAAAGAATCCTGAAACAATAACAATAATAAACTGAACTTAAACAATAAATTAATAATAGGAACAAAACACAGAATTTTATGTTAGAAGATGGACAAACAATAGAATTGATGAATGATGAATTTAAGATTAGTTTAAAATAAAACAATAAAATAAATATTTGGTAAATGGAATAAAAAAAGAGAGACAAAAACACAAACACATTTAAGAATGAGAAAAGGAAAAAAAAAAAAAAGAATGAGAAAAGGACTATGGCCACAGTCAGAAGAGATTAAAAACTATACCAGTACCCTGTGTAACTTCATGCAGATACACTTGAAAATCTTGATGGAATCTGCATGGTAATTCCCATTAGTAAAACCAAAGCCGCAGAGTAAACTAGAAAAGAGATTTTTTCAGTATCTATTATAGAAAAGTATCAAGCTTTTATTTACAAAAAAAAAAAAAGCTCTTATAGTTCAGGAAAACACATCATTGGGGCATTTTGATTGATATAAACATATCTATACACACACACATACCCTCACACACTTTTGCTTATATATACCTATATGCACACTCCCAGGGCATTTGGAAAGTCTGGAAACATAAACTCATTTTCCACAGTATGCTAATTGCACTATCAAAGAATATTCCCAGTACATTTTTTTTAACCTCTAGACACCTTTTTGGGGTAAGTACCTGAAGCAATCTGTCTAATTATTAATCTGAAAAAAAAGTACTGTCCGCATATCACAGAGTGTCCAGAAAGTCTGTAAACTCAAGCAAAATGGTGTATTAATAGAACGTCAGCAATTGTGGCTGCTGTTGGCTCAAGTGTACCTATTCCTCATTCCTCTCAGGAAGAAGAGGCCATGGTTATTTTTTAAGAGTCTGAGCATCTCACATCTCACTCCTCTCTCCAAGGGGAAAACAAACACTTTGGCGTTTTATTCCCCGGGGTGGGGTGGGGGGACATTAAATTGGGCTGTCCAAAAGGAAATGCAGTTTCAAGTCTTGAAAGAGGCAGAAGGGCCCCATGTAGAGCTGTGGGTAATGAAAGACAGAGTAGAGTGGCAGGGCCCCTCCTCCCTACTCCCAAGGGGGATCTTGGAGGTGGCAGGACCTGTCATCAATGGACAATGGATGGATGAAATGGCTGAGGAGGAGGTGGGACCACAAGCAAGGGAGACCACTGCGTTCTAGGCACATAAAGATTTCAGGGTCTCCCACTAATGTGGAGGGAGAAGTGGGGCCCCTACCCTTAACCTGTCCTTGGGTTTTAGACCCCAGAATCTCAGTGATGATCACGACAGACTGAAAGCCACAGCCTATCCTCAAGTTTGCTGAATTTCCTGTGCTCTTGTAAGACCAGGGTGGGAAGGAGTATAACAAATACTGTTGGCCGACAGATTTTATTTGCTTTAGAAAAATAAAGCAAGGTGATGTTAGATGGTGGAGCAAATTTTATTTGTGTGTGTGTTTACAAATGTGCATATATTTCTGCATACATGTCTCTGGGATGCTGGCAGAAAACACTGAAATATTAGCTGAGTTCTAACAAGAAAGCCTGCCTTTGCTACTTTCTATCTGATGAAGAGACTTTGGAGCTGGAACTTTGGGGAAGCGCAGCTCCCCTGGATGAGTTTGATGTTCTTCCAGGTTTAGCTTGGGGTTTATAAAACCTGATGAGCACTAAAGCCAGCATTGAAGATGAGAGCATTTTTATCTTTTCCATTGAACTGCATGTGTTACGTCCCCTCCCAGTCAGCTCTGGGGAGGAAAGCAGAGTGAACTGACCTGAAGTGCATTATGGGAATCAAAATTCAGTTATAATCTAGCATATGGAGCAGTACTTCATGGTACTTAGTTTTAAAAGTTGAAACATTTCTGGCAAGGGTGCATTTTACATTTTGCGCATAACACTAACATACCAGCAAAGGATTTAATTGTGATCATTCAGAGATTATTTATTTGTTAAGCCCTAATTTAAAATAAAGTAGTGTTTAATCAAGAGACATTAATCAATTATAATACTGACTTAAAGAGTCTTTTATTAAAGGGAAAATTAGTTAATTATATCAGGTTATTTTAAACTGAAAGAAAAATAGTATTCTGCCAGTTTATAAAGTGATAATGTTTAAATCAAATGAAATCTACATGCCCTGCTGCTAAATCATTTTAGGATATTTTTCACACCTAATTTCTATTGAGTTTAATTAACACGTTTGGAGGTACCTGCCCTTATATAGGAATGGCAAATTTTGATGAAACTGTCTTTGCTTTCATAATTTTTAAGAAAACATTCCCATGGGGGCACCTGGGTGGGGCTCAGTAGGTTAAAGCCTCTGCCTTCGGCTCAGGTCATGATCTCAGGGTCCTGGGATCAAGCCCGGAATCAGGCTCTCTGCTCAGCGGGGAGCCTGCTTCCCTCTCTCTCTCTGCCTACTTGTGATCTCTCTCTCTTTTATTAAATAAATAAAATCTTAAAAAAAAAAAAAAGAAAACATTCCCATTATACAGTATGCAAGAAAATGAAAAGATTCTAGTTCTTCCTACCTGTTACATGCACACACACCCCCACACACGCACTCTCACATATACACTTGCTCAGGCTGACATACCCATATGGACATACACATACATATGAACCCATTCAAGCCGACACACTCACATGGGTCTATTCAAATTCTCACACACACACACACACACACACACACACATACACACAGCAATACCTACACATAGAGGGTTAAACTTTTGCTCTCTTTTCCTCCCCACTGTTTTGTAGCTAACTTTTGACTTTTCTGTCCTTGGTTTATGCATTTCTTTTGATCTTTGACTTGGAAGTGGGTGACTCAGACCAATTATTTCATGTGATTACCTTTGGGGTGAGATTGATGATTTTGATACTGGTTCATTTTTATTATTTGCATGTCATTGAAGAGAAAGAATTTCATGAACTTATTCTGTTTTCATATGCCAAAGCATGAAACACTCAAAAATGAGTGTTAAGGAGTGTTAAGGAGAAGATTATGTAAGTAGAAGAGAAAATTGCCTTTCACACATATTTGTTGAGTCAACAGGGTCAGATGAGATGGTGGCAAAGAATATATCATGAAACTCAAGAAACAACTCTTTATTTTGCTGTATTGCAGATAAATGTTCTCTCTGTGTCACTTTGTGCTGTTTTATTACTTGCTTTCCTTGATTATGATAATTTACTAATGAAGAAATAATGTGCAACAGAATAGTAATAAAACCTAGTATTTCAATAGAAGATTAAATAAAAAGGTGAGTAATCGACTTGCCTTTTTGAAATTGAGAGCTTTCTTTTTGTCAATGTATAAGGATAGATATATGTCGTTGTTCTGCTTTCAGCAGAGTTGGAAATGCAGTAAAACCTTCATTTTTGTGTGTAAAAGATTGGAAGGCACCATCTGGGACATATCGTATGTTCATGTTTCTTCAAGAGAATCTGGAAATCATACTTTCAAGATTTTGTTGCTAATGAAGAAGAGAATGGGGGAAAAAGCTTCCATAAATTGCACCTGGTCTATTGGTGCCTTTCTTGTGAAAATTGAAATGAAATCTAAGAATGGTAATTAGAGTACCCTTGTTATATAAGAAGGACACCATTAATATTTCTGAAGTTGCATATTTAAAAATTGTAGGATTTTATTTAGATAAATATTTTGTTTGGTCGCTTTCCTGGTCTTGCTAATTGGATAAGAAAATTTGGGGAAATGTGCCTAGGACAAACATTGAACTTTTATTTGGGAAGCCCCTATTTGGTGTATCTTTAAAGAAATTGTTGGTCTCCCATATAGAAACCTAAACAGAAGGAAGATACTCTTGTTCTCTGCCTCCCTCCTTCCTCAGTCGTACCAGAAGAGCCCCCTTCACCACGCCAATAATTCCTTTTTTACAAAATCTAAATTGGTTTTCTGTTATTTATGATTAAGAATCCTGAGCTACATAGAAATCATTAGAGCAAACTACTTAATTTCCTATTCCAGTACCCAGTACAGTAGTCTCATTCATAGTTGGTACTGAAAAATATTTCATTAATTTCCTCATTCAACAGATATTTACAGGCACCTACTACATAACAGGCAGATGTCCAGGTACTAGGTCTATCAGAGTAAGCAAAACAGAAAAGCATCTGGCTGTGAGGCTTAGAGCTGGATGGGAAAATAGACAAATATACATACATATAATATATGAGGTGGAGATATGTGCTATGGAAAAATACATTGAAGTAGATAAAGTGTGATCAGGAGATGAGTTGCTAGTATTTTGTATAGGTTAATCTTGGAAAGCCTCTCTGGAAGGACTTCCTTTATAGACGCTGGTTTAGAACGACCCCTGGGTAAATCTGGAGAAAGAGTGCTCTAAATAGAAGGAAGAGCAAAGGCAAATGTCCTGAAGCCGTAATGGAGAAAGATGTTTGGCGTATTGAGTGAAGGGGAGAAACATGGAAGACTCAAGGTCAGACATTGCAAGGCAGCAGACCACTTGGGCTTTAGGGCCTTCATGAAGAACTTGGCTTTTACTCTAAGTCAAATGGGAAGTCATTGTAGATGGGTGAGCAGAGGAGTGACGTTATCGGACTTATGTTTTTTTTATAAAATCCCTCTAGTTGCTGTGGGGAGAACAGACTGTGGGGAATAAGAGACAAGGGATAAGGTCCCCTGGGGGACTGAGATGTTCCAGGTGAGAGATACTGTGGCTTGAACTAGCATGAAAGTGGGGAGCAGTGATCAGATCCTGGTGCATTTTGAAAATGGAATAGATAGGATTTGTAGCTCTACTAGAAGAGAGCAAGAAGAAATGGGGACCTATTAGGAATGACTCCTAGGTTTTGAGCATGAACAACTGGCTGGATGGAGTTTCCATTTAGTTAAATGGCTAAGTAATCTGGGGATGAGGAGTTGTCTGAGATTTGCTTGTGGACAATTCGACAGATATTTAGAGTAGGCAGTTCTATATGAGTTTGGAGTTCAAGGGGAAGATTAAGATGGCCAGACTGTAGTGTGTGTGTAATGTAATAAACATGTAAGTTGTCAGTGTATAAAAGGTATTTAAAGCCAAGAGCCTGGATGAAATCACCTGGTGAACGAATGAGTATCTGGAAGAAGCAGAAAGACTGAGCCTTGGAGCACTTTAACATTTGTAATCACATAAATGAAGGGGCACCCACCAAGGAGTCTCTGAAAGGTTAACTAGTACAGAAGTACCAAAGCAGAGCAGTGTCCTAGAAGCAAATGAATTACAATTTTCAAGAAGGAAGAATTCCTAAATGTGTCTAATAATAGTAAAGTGGAAAATAACATGAAGCCTGTGAATTGACTGCTGCATTTGCAAATGTGGAGGGTTTTAGTGACCTGCTTAAGGGCTTGAATGGTGTCACATGAATAAAAAAGTCTGAATCAATCAAATGATCACTCAAGATATGACATAAATATGTTAATAGAATTGTTCGTTGATGAACAAGATAGTAACTGCACTGTTCCCCAGAACTAAACAATTTCATGATCTCAGTGTGTATTTAGGAAAGCAGAAATACCAGGATAGTTCTTTTCACTATTTTTAATTGGCTCCCTCTCCCCTTTCATAATCTTTATCATTCTTCTCAAATTCCCCAACCACTCTGAGCCTGTGTGTGTCAGCTTCCGAGCTTGCCTCATGCTTGATTTAGATAGTAAAAGGGAACATTTGCGAGCTCCATGAATGTCCCCTTCCCATTCCCTGCTTATAAATCTACCTGTATTTGCCCTTATTGGGTACTTCTCACCTACAAATACCAAAGGAAAGATAGTCCTCTTAAACAAGTCTCTCCACCTGTTCTGTGTATGCCTCTTCCTCTCAGCATCCTTGTAGCATGATTCCCTTCTGTTAAGCCTTTATCTTGTCCCTTTATTGCTCCTTATATCTCATAAATGTTTGTTCATAGTTTTCCATCTTAAAAATATCGGCCATTCTTAAATTTATATTCTTATCCAGCTAGATAAAAACAATAGAGACATGTTGTAAAGTATTTTGGAAATAAGGAAATGAAGAAAATAACAAACACCCATAATCTCCCTTCGCAGAGATGATCATTACATGTGTTTACATTCAATTATTTTTCTGTGCGCCTTTTAACTGACTAGGATCCAACCATGTGTAAACTTTTAAAATCTCTCTTTTTATTTGACAAACATTACATTGTAAGACTTTGTGCATACAATTAAACAGTTTGGGAACTATTTTAAATAGCTAGATTATTTAATATTATTGTTATGCTATGATTGGTATATTTGTGATTTCATTGGACTTTTACCTAGTTTCTATTTTTCATATAAATAAAACTAAGGCGAATATCTTTGTACATAAATCTTTTACTACATTTCAGATTATTTTCTAGGCTAGAGTCTAAAGGAAAATGCTGAATCAAAGGATGTGTACTGTTTTATGATTCTTGTTAGAGATTGCCAAATTGTTTTTTAAAATGATTCTGTTGATTTATATACCTACTGGGAAGTATAAGCATTCATTCCTCTCTCCTCAGATTCTTCTGAGGGCTTTTGAAAAACGATTATTTTATAAAATAATCTTTACTAATTGAACAGTTTAGGATTATCTCATTTCTTAAACTAATGTGTGATTACTAGAGAGGTGGAAATCACTTTTTAATCTTTACTGTTTTTGTTTCTCTGCTGTTCAGTGTTTTTCTTTTCTTACGACTTTTCCCTCATGTCCTTTGCTCATCTTCGATGCCCTCCGTTAGATCTTCAGCAGTTTTTTGTTAACTTGTATGATTTATCATATTAATGTTATCAGCCACTTGTCTCTCATATTCGCTGCAATAATTTTTCTAATTTGTTGCCTTTTATCATTTATTGATTTAAAATTTTAGTCAAGTGACAACTTAAAATTAATTAGTGGCAGGATGGTAAGCCCCAAAACAGACCCAAGTAGATATAAGAATTAGGCATATGTTCAAGTTATTTAATTCACTGGGGACAAATGTCCAAATTTTAAGGCAAACATTGTTAGAATTCTTTCTCATACCTTATATCAAAATAAATTTCAAGCAGATTGAGGCTTCAAATATTTTTTAAGAAATCAACAAAACATAACAGCATCAGAAAGTGTTTAAGTGGAAAGATGATCTTTCTAAGCATGTCAGTAAAGGTAGAAACCAATAGGGTAAATATGGACAAATGGGACTAATTTGAAACCTCTACCCAGCAAAAAATTAACAAAGATTAAATACAAATGACAAGCAGGGAAAATAATTTATAACATATATGGAAACTATTAATTTTGTAAATATTCTAGAAAAGATCTCTTAGAAATGAAAAAAAAAGTTCCAAGAAGGAACTTGATCAAAGAACATGAAGGGATAACTTAGAAAAGAAGAAATACCAATGACGAATAACCACTTAGAAAATCCAACCTAACAGCTTTCAAAGAAGGTAAAACAAATGTGTAGATGTAATATTTGAAATTATAAAAATCTGCTTGACTTTTCAGTGATTTTTAGTATATGAGCAACCCTACTGAGCCAGAGTCACACATTAACCTAAGGAATTTTTACAATATTAAAAGTAGAAGAAAAAAAATTAAGACTTCCAAGATCAGCTTTTATTTTTTATTTTTTATTTATTTATTTTTTTAAAGAATTTATTTATTTATTTGTCAGAGAGAGAGTGAGAGAGAGATCACAAGTAGGCAGAGAGGCAGGCAGAGGCAGAGGGAGAAGCAGGCTCCCTGCTGAGCAAGGAGCCCCATGTGGGACTCGATCCCAGGAC